>JAWWEE010000074.1:39714493-39831889 GCA_035221455.1 Xenops minutus
ACCATTTTGAGGAACTTGGGGGGACATCCTAAACGTTCCAAGATCTGCCACAAGCCTTTTCTGCTCACAGTGTCAAAGGCTTTGGTGAGGTCTGATAATATATATGTATATGCATATGTATTATGTGCAGAGATACAAATGTGCACAGAAAAGTGTCTGTGTGTACATCTATAATTGCATCCTGTCCTTATTATCATTACAAGCTCAATTTTCCTGAGCAGTGTAGATCAAGGTGTCTTCTGATGAAGCATTTTAGTGAGCTCATGGTGGCATTGCACACTTGGATCAGTAAAAGAGATTTTTCCTGAAATAGAGTAAAGAGGGAAATGGGGCTGAGAAAATAGCACAGCTAGGCAGAACTGTTTGAGAAGTGTTATCTTGTGAATAAATCTGCACAGGAACTAAGAAGGTCTGTACTCAGTGTGTGACACTGGACAACTTGCATTATCCCCATGCTGCAGCTCATCTCTTTGGGAAACAAAGGAAATACTTCACTACCTCCTGGGAGAATGAAGTCATTAGTGCTTGTAAGGCGTTTGCAAACAAAGTCTATGATGAGCACCATAAACAGACCCATTTTAAGTATGTAAAACGGCAGCAGAAGTTACCTTAAAGCAGCATGGCATGGCACAGTTTGAGAACTACATAGACATGCTTGTACCCTAATCCCGCAGCACTAGTACATGTTGCATAATGTAAATATGAGAAAATCAAAGCAAACTAGTTTGGTCTAAGTTGACCATTTGAAATAACTTGTTTTTCTTTCAGTATTGTAAAACAAGTCTTCCTGGAGCAAACGTGCAACGTTATTCTGGTTTGGTACACAGACACCCTAAAAGCAAAAGCTTTTGCCCAAATGCACCTTTGCCTTTGCTTATCCAGGACCAAAACAGTGAGCTGCAAACAAGCTGGACTGAGCCCTGGGTCACCATGATTGCCTCTGATGTCACATATGCTTGTATTTTGGTCCAGGTGAATATACTCTGTCCAGGATAGTTAAAAACCCTGTGCACATACCATATAGCTGACCAGAAAGTTTCTAGGAAATCTCATGTGACTCTGTCCCACTGAACACACAGTTTGGTAGATCCATATCAGACAGAGGTGAAGACAAAGAAATCTTGCATTTTCCATCTCCTACTCCACCAACAAGTCCATGCTGGCCTATTCAATACAAACTTCCTTCACCCTTGGCGTGAAATCTTAGTATCAGTATTCAAAGCTTGTCCTTAATTCGAAGCAGAGTTTTAGTCTGAGACCCCACTGGTAAGAGCCCAAGAAGCGGAGCTGTACTCTGTAGGAGTAACAAATGTGGCTTAATGGCAGCTTTTTTAACCTGAATTTTGGCTCCTTTTAGGTTCAGCAGTCAAATAGAATCCTGATGCTGAATAAAATCTAGGGTTCCATTATTCTTCTCTTCAGCAGTTCTATTAAAGGTATAAGTAAAGCACTTTCTACCATGATTTCTTGTTACAAACAAGTCTCATAAGGCAGTGCAGTACTCTACTGTTGTGTTATTTTGGTAGCATCAATCTGTTGTGATTCCTTAGGTGAAAATTCTATTTGTGTGCAGATCCTAGCTGAAATATTTGGAGAACATCATATCATTTGGGTAGTACTCATGTTTTCATTACTCAGTCTTTACCTTACCCTTCATTTTAACCTCTTTGTTCCTTCTCTGACCATACTCAGGACTGGGATTTTTCATCTGTTTCTGGGTCTGTACCAGTAAGCATTCTCAAAAAGGTTTTCTCCCTCTCACTTCAGTCTGCTTGTCTCTTGTCAGGTTGCAAGGTTCAGAACTAAGTTGCCTTCTCATGGCAGGAGAAAGCCTCTATTGGGTCTGACACATTCCTCAAAGTAGAAAAGATGTTGCCCTTTAATTCTTACCCTACTGTGTTCACTTCAGTTTTCATTAGCCACCTGTTCTAGACTGTGTTCTCTGTCTCCAGGGGAATACTACATTGCAAGCAATAAAGGTGGCAAAAAAGAAAAAAAAAAAAAGAAAAAAAAAAAAAAAAAGAAGGGAAACTGTGAGCCAGATTAGAATCTCTGTTAAAAGTAGAAAAATATGATCATGTTTTCAATGGACTCTTCTTAAACTGTTGGAAATTGCAACCCAGAGGTCATACACTTAGTCACTGGCAGCAGAATGTTGTCACTCCCTGCTGGCTGATTCATGAAATTGCTCTGAAGAAAATTGCTGTTTCACATCAGCTGGAAGAGTTTTTTGTCAGGCCAGACTTTGATACCACTGTTGAATTGTAATCATGCTTTGAATAGAGTTGCACACAAACTCATCAGGCCAGTATGGCTGTGTCCACATGCCTGTAAGCCAAGGAACGATCCCACTCCGTTGGGATCCTCAAACCTTAAAGAATGGTTGAATTTGGCTGTAAGAGACTATTACTGTTTCTAATAATGTAATTTATGTGGAATAGAGGTCCTTGCTTTTTCATCTTTCATTTAGTCAACTCTAATTGTATTTCCCATGGCATGTAAGTGTTGGGTCATCTATAGAGTTTTGAGATAAGCTTTTAAACTGACTTTGACAACAGAGCCTTGCTTTTTTTATGTAAAGGAAACTTAACAGTCTCCCAGTTTCATTAGTGATTTGATGCCATACTCTGCAACTAGCCACAGTCTTAGTGGGTTTCTCGCAGTGCAACAGAACAGGTCTTCATTCTCTGTTTTCAGATAAAACTACATTTTTTATAAACTCCTGTCATTCTCTTGCTACAGGCAGTGACATTTGGGCAGTTAGAATTTATTTTTTTATGCAGTCTTTGCGCTTGTGAAGACCCCTGTTGTCATCCAGAAACAGAGAAGGACATGAGTTGCATTTGCTTTTCTGTCAAGCTGGGGCATTTTCAAGGGCAATTCAGAAGCATTCCTCTCCCTTCTTTTCCTGTTTTTCCCTTAATTTTCTTAAATTATTTTTCTTTGCATATTTCTATACCTTTTTTTCCTTTCCACCTATTCTTGCTTGTTGTGCTTGGCTTGCTCCTGCTCTGATTATTCCGGTATTTTTAACTGAAGGAGTAGAGGACTGATTTTTGCTTTGCCAATCCTATCATTGAAATCCTGTTCTTTTTGTAATTTTTGGGTGCATGGCAAAGTAGGATCTCATATGACCTTCATACAACCCCTGAGATGTGTTTTACACAAAGTTAAAGATTAGGCTATCACTCAGTCTCTAGTATGTAAGTTTGCTTCCTTGTCTACCCTCAGCTGAGAGCTCTGCATTTGAAAGTTTCAGAAGGTTTAATGTTATCTGTTTAATATTCTAGGATATTGTCTCAGAAGATAATAAAAGATTTTTAAGCTGCAAGGGATAGAATTTTTCTTATGTCATAGCACATTAGATTTAGTGTTGGTATCATCAACACATTTTTGAAAAGAGCTAAGAAGTATGAATAAGATCTTCCATTGTCTTGGGAAAAGATTATAATTTCATTTTGTCTTTCTTTTGCATAAAGTGTCATCATAAATAGGTGGTTTAGTGAAAAATTCCCAGTGAAACCTCTATGCAGTTTTCTGTCATGGAAATCACAGGTACAATTGTATCTTGCAGGCAGAGATTTACTTTAATCTGCTGCAAAGCCTCCGTGTCCTGGCAGGAGCTCCAGGTGCTACAGGGCCTTGCTACCTCCTTACCCTTCAAGGAAATGGAAGTTACTGAGCAATTTTTTCCCAATGGCCTTGTCTTCCTTTTCTATCACATACTTGCCAGTGCCCCATTTGCTCCCTACCTTCTGGAGGGAAGCAGTTGACATTCAGCCCAGTAGCACCCAAAAATGTCAGTCTTTCAGACTTATGGCTTGGAAGTTGCCATGAGGAGCACAGAATTGGAGCTGTGAGGGGTACTAGTCTGTCCCATGGATGCTGCATAGTATTCAGTCCATGTTCTGAGCTGCTGTTCACCCCTTCTGATGGTAGAACAGGGGTAGGGGTATCAGCATCCTTACTTTCTAAGGTATTCCTTCCCTCTCTTTGGGCCTGTTTACAGAAGATGGTAAGAGAGTGCAGTGAGGTTTTGTGGTACACAAAAGGATTTTGCCTCTGTCTCTGGGTCTGCACCATTCTTGAAAAGTTTTCCTCCCTCTCACTTCAGTCTGCTTGTCTCTCAGCAAGTTGCAAGGTTCAGTACTAAGTTGCCTTGTCATGGCTGTGGTAGAGAATATCCAAATCATAAAAGGTTTTTAGCATGATTTAGATATTGTCTACCACAGCAAAATTCACTCCTGCCTGTAAGAACAGGAGTCACTGCCTTGTAAATGCTTTCTGCTGTGTAACCTGTGCTCAGCCCTGGTTCTGACACAGTCAGGGTCAAATCCACTTTAAAGTCGCTCCTGCGCTAAAGTGAGGCAGTGCTGTCTGCCAGCTCCTAGCAAACTCACTCATTTTCAGGCATACACTTTATACCTTTCAGTGAATGCAGAAGAATAAAATCCAAGAAGAGCAATAACAAAAATAATTTTCCCTCTGGCTTTTCCTTCTTTCTCACAGTAGAGGCAAAATTATATGGCTCATCTATGTTTTAGATTGTAAGTGGCTGGAGTTTTTGTTGCTGCACCCAGTAGTCATTATTAGAATGTATGTTAACTGCAACTGATTTAATTTAAAATATTTTCATTAGACAGGATGAGAAAAAATTCTGAATATTTTTAAACTGTTTAGAAGATCGATAGCTGGTTAAAACTTAGCTTTGTTTTTCCATTTACACAGGAATATCTCATGCATCCACAGTAATCAGCGCTTTTAGGAATGTACTGTTTCAAGTCTGATATCAAAAAGGTCATGTTGCTGCTTTGACCACACACAGGGCATCTTTACCCAAACCAAATATTTTTTCCAATTGTATATATTTTCTACTGCTATTGTTTAACAGACTATGAGTAGGGCTGCAAATAATGTTAGCATTTATGTATATGACCACTTTTTTATTGCAGTGACTGTTCGCAAAGACCCAACAGACGTGTCTTTCCCTAACTGGGGCAAAAAAAAAGGAGTATCATTTAGACATTTAAGTGTGAATTCAATAAGCTAATGGTCATAACTGAAGCATTGTTTTTCTCATGCAGGATAACACTGGGTTGCATAAGCTCTTCTGAACATTAATGGTATACATGTGTTGGAGTGTGAGCAGCAAATGCCAAAACTCAACCTTAATTATAAAAATAATAAATGCCTGTGTACAGCAATTATCATTATGTTGGTGGGAAAAAAATCATTGTATTGACATGAGACATTTGGTCTGGTTTCCTTGTTTATATTGAAAACATATGTTTGTTGAGATTTTTCTTTTCCTCTGGTGTTAGTTCTAGCAGTGTCACACAGAAGGATGATGTGATGATAAAGTTCTAGTTTATCTAAATAAATACATCATAAAAACTAATAAATAATTGATAAAGTAAATTTAAATTAATTCCATACCACACATTAGAGAATGTTTAAACAGCTACATGAAATGACCTTTTATGAACAGAACCAGAATTAATTCTTTCTACTGCATAAATTCTGGCAATTTTATCTCTGGACTGTCAGTGCAACCAAATTTTTCCTTTGTGGGAATAATAGCAAAGTCTCTGTGATCAATAATATTTGTTTATGAGAATAGTAAAAATAGATTTTATAGCAGAAGCACAGGGCTATTGTTTTCAGAAGAAGCTTTGTATAAAAGCTTTGCATTTGTTCTTTTCTCCTGAGACTACTAAAGAGAACACTAAAAAGTAAAATGGGTGACCACAGAAGCAAGTAGGGTCACCCATTACCGGGGATTCATTTTATTTCCATTAGAGAGAAACTAGAAAGCATCTCACACTATTTGTACCTGATTTTCCATTATAAATTATGGTACATGAGATCATTTAAAAATCGCTGAGCCTTTCAGATGAAGCCAACTCTGATGCTGTTCCTTAATAATTGAACAGTAAGAAATACAAGATCTCCATTTTCATCCAAAAAAAAATCACTTCTGAGATGGGAGAGATCAAAAAGGGATATGAAATACAATCCTCCTAAAAGCTCATAGGGCAGTCTCAGAAAGGGATTTAAAGAGTGGTTTTGGATTCACATTTAGAGGGTGAGGTTTTCTCAGTCAACTGCTACCTGCAGACTGGAGTCCTGGGAGCACATACTCAGCTGGTGTGCCTTGGTACAGGAGCATTGGGGTGGTGCACCAGGAGGAAGTAAATGCACTAAAGTCAGGGTGCTACTTTTTGGAAATTATGATACAACTCAGACCTCTCCTCTAGTTCTCTGCCTCAATGTATGAACTTTTAGCTTTAGTGCTTCTCTGGGATGAGAGGCAACACAGAAAGACAACAAAACCTCAGTGTGTAATTTTTTTTCCTGAAAACTGGTTCTGATGACAGGCCAACTATTGTCTTGCCTTTCTTTACATGTTGTTACTAATATGAAGGGATTACAGCTTTAAGTTTAAAAAACCAATAAAACACCAGCCCCTGAAATTTGTGAGTGGTTGCATGGGGGAAAAAAAAAGCTGGAAGTGAAAACAAAGTTTGTAAGAGATATTCCAGTGTAAGTGCTGTCACATTTAATTCTAGTTCAGGTCATAGGCTAGGAGCCTGTGCCACAACCCATTGAAGATATTAAAAGTGTTCTCATCAGCTTCACTGGATTTGGAATATTGGACTGGATATTGTTCACCTGATCCCTTCTAGCTCCTTGTCACACATGGCAGAAGTGTGTGCCTGTGTGGCAAGTCATGCATGACCCAGAAATTTGCAATGAAAAACAGCAAAATGTTTTAAAGTGCTTTCAGGAATATATTTAAGCTTGGCATTTTTTTCATTTCATTTGGAGTAATCAGGTCCTGCCAAGCTTACAGTCCAATGAGCTTCCAAAGCAGTAAGTCAATAGCATAATAATGGTACAAGCAACCTTTTTTTAATTTCCCTCTCTTCTATTTTCTTTTTTTCAGTTGTAGAAGCCTGAATCCCAGGCAGTAAATTAGTATTTAAAGAATCTATAGAAAAACATAATAAAAATAGGTTTGGGGTTTTGTTTGGTTTGTTTTGAAAAACTGTTCACACTTTTCAAGGATTGTCAATGGGAAGAAGCTCTTGATAGGTGACCACTGTATTATTGTAACACTTTATTCTATGAATTATTTACATAGTTTTGAGAAGAACTATGTGCACCCTTCTTTCTTCAGTGTCTTAATTACTCAGGCATGACAGAATTGCAGGGAAGCTGTGACACTTAAGTTTGGCACAAAAATTCTTTAAACATGGAAAGGTGAATTAGTTTTTAAAGTATTCAGTCTTTAACAGTGCTGATTGAGCAAGTCAGAAGCCTTGTTTATTTAACAAAAAAGCCACTTTATATCTACTTGTTTCCATAGTATTTATCAATCTCACAGATAATATGTAAATGCTTTCAAATACTTGAAACAAGTAATTCTCTTCAAAATATGGCATTTTCTCCATTTTTTGGTACGTGGCTTTTCCAGTGAGGCACAAATCCAAGGTAGTCTATCAAAGTGTTTTTTGGGGAGATATTAACCCAGCCAAATTCTGTGTTTTGTAATTAGAATTGGCACATTATAAGAATGTGTTCTAAATTTTCCTTGATTACAGATCCTGTCCAAAAGCCATGGAAAACACTGGCCTCAGCATAGGTGTATGATTTCTGCAACCTGCTGAACATGTCTAGTTGGTTTGGTTGCACAGTTGTTTCATAAGAGGATCTCCTCTTTTGGCTCTTGGAGAAATTTTAAAACTGCAGAATAATTCACTCCTTCGACTTCCTTTTCCTGCAGTAGTTAAAGGTTGTGAAGAGCTGTCATAGGACTAGGTGCAAAGGATGAACTACAGCTGCTATTTTTCAGCAGTATGCTGGGGACCTCCAATAGAGCAGAACTTTGCTGTGCCATCAGGTTTGAGGAAGCTGGTTTCTGTGGCAAAACTCATGGGCCTGAGTCTGATTTTACTCACAATTTTCAAATTTAAATTTGGGTTCATTAGCATGGCTTTGGATTCAGTGAAAATCTCTGATTTCTGTGAGCTCTGATTCGGGCCTTTTTTTTTAAATAAAGGCAGAATCCAATGTTAAAGTGCAGTGTACTATTTAATTATTTAATAGTTAATAAGGTTAATTAATAAACTTTTTAATTCTGTTCTGGATTTGCTTGTCATGCATTCATGCTCTCCAACAGAGACCAGCACTAAAGATGTTTGAGAAATGGAGCTTGTTAAAATAAAAGTATACCATTGTATTACAACATTTCAGCACTGTTTTAATATCAGTTTTGTTACTTTGATTGATTTAAGTTTTCATACCATATTGAGGCATCTGTTTTCTTTAACAGTTATAATAGTTTCTCCTTATCAGCAACATTGGAATGGAGCATTTTATTAGGCCTGAATCAAGTGCTCCCAATCCCCTGTTCCGTTGAAAACTGAAAAAAGGAAACTAGTTTTTTAAACAAAAACAAGCTCTAAAATGAATGTAACCGTTTCTCATAGAAAGGCAACCCCAGTTGCTGATCTGCTCTAATATTTATGGGTGGGTTTGCAACAATATGATTAAACATAACTTTCTTTTGTAGTGACTTGAGTGTTTGGATCAATTGCAACAAGATCTGGACCTCACTTCGAAGTTAGCATGCTGTTTCTCCAACATACACATAGGGTTACCTGTTCTACCTGCTCCAAGTAATTTCTGTTTCACAGGACAGAATAACTAACTTTATGCTTGGCACATTATTTCTCTTCTAAAATTTATTTTTTCTAATATATTATTGCTCTTTAGAAATAATTATTATACAAGATGATGAAAGGATTGCTTCCCATTTCTTAAGACAAAGAGGTGAATTAGAGATAATTAGTTAAGCTATAATACAGTTTATCAAAAGTAAATAACTTCTTTTTCTTGCTTAGCCAAATAGATGTTTGCCTTGTGTTTTTTGCTTTGGTGTCATTTTCTGTTACGTAAAACTGTTTCCCCAACTTCTGTAATTATATTGTGAAAGTGATACGTTGTAGAAACTAAAATGCAATGGTAACTCATTGTTTTGCTTTCATAATCAGCTCTACAAGCCCAATGAATATCATGTAGTTCAGTTTAACTGTAAGCCTACTGGACAAATTTACAAAGATGGTGAAGGGCCTAGAGGAAAACCCATTTGAGGCTGAGTTCACTAGGCTTGTTCAGCCTGGAGGAGACTGAGGAGAGATCTCGTAGCAGTCTACAAATTCCTTGTGAGGGAATATGCAGGGGCGAGCGCCAATCTCTTCTCTGTGGTGACCAGTGACAGGACCCGAAGGAATGGCCTGAAATTGTGTCAGGGGAGGTTTAGGTTGGATATCAGGAACAGGTTCTTCACCCAGAGGGTGGCTGAGCACTGGAACAGGCTCCCCAGGGCAGTGGTCAAAGCACCAAGCCTGGTAGAGTTCAAGAAGCATTTGGACAACACTCTCAGGCACATGGTGTGATTTCTGGGGTGTCCTGTGCAGGGCCAGGAATTGGACTCAATGATCTTTGTGAGTCCCTTTCAACCCAGGGTATTCTATGGTTCTATGAAATACGCTGCATGGTGCTTGACCTATGTTAAGAGCGCTGGTTCTTGCATACATTAGGGTCTGTGCTGTGGCATCACATTCTGTATCATGGATTTCTGGGACAAAATATATTTTTTTGTCCTTCAACAACTCCATGTGGGATAGGATGAAGTTTTTATTTGCTTCATTACTTATGGTTTTGTTATTCAGCTAATGCTTTGTGCTTACATGTCCTTTTGTCCTTTGGAGTCACGTACCATCTTTTGTAATTCTTCATCTTCATTTCCCAGGAGCAGAATAGCTAAGGGTTTGTTTTATAATCTTCCTTAAAGTTTGAGTTTCCTTTTTTTATGACTTTGGGATCAATAAGTATTGCATGACAGAACTTTCCTAGGAGCCAGTGGACTCGCTAGAGCAGGGACTCTATTATGGGGTCCTGGAAGTTTTGCATTTTCACAGCTAACAACAGCAAAATTCATACTGTAAATAAACTCTGCAGGATCTGGGAAGACCGTAGTCCTGCTGGGTGCATCCACCTGAGCCCAGGTATAGAATCAGAACTTTAATTTGCTTTGTCCTACCTTGCTCTAGAGCTTTTCTGTCTCTCATGTCTCCCTCCGAAATAATGTATGAGTTAACGGTCTCCTTACAAAATGGCTTTGATGTTGCCATAGGGTGAAGTTTTTCTTGCAGAGTATAAAAGATTGAGCTGTAGCAGATAAAGATATTGGCTCTTGCATGGGTGTTTCAATCAGATGTTCTGTGTGATTTGTACATGAAAATGTAATCAAAATAGTTAAAATTTTGAAGGCAGGCAGGAAGAAAAGTAATTATCAGAGCTTGATCAGTTTGGATTCTTGTTGCAATTGTGAACTCAATTATTACTGTGCTCGGTTTTTTATTGTGGAGGAGGATTTGCTGAGGCTGAAAAAGAAATTAATCCAACTTTCTCATTAAAACATACTTTGAAAAAGATCATTGACTGTGCACTGACCATTCACTGACACACCAATGACTTTCACATCATTTTTCTTCACATTAACAAAATAGAGGTGGCTAAAGACCCACGTGAATGTTCACAATGTGTGTTACTAGACTGTCTACTGAAAATGTTACTTTCATTTTGCAAAAGATGAGAAGAGATTAAACTCTTCCTGACGTGCTGAAAAATACTCTGTCTTCAAAAATATTCGTAGTAAAAGAAGATATAATGCATTGAAATGTTCTTGTTATTTCTTTTTGTATGTGTAATTCTTGCCGTTGCTGGACAGATGATGCTATATGACTGAATGAGAAGTTGAGAAGCACAAGCTTTTCCCAGTAACTCATAAGAGAGTAAAAGTTTCAGAGCACCTGAAATAATGAAAAAGAGTCACTGAATGCAAATGACAGCTTTCATCTTCCTTTATGAAGCACATGCTCATGAATATATACATTTTTGCATATGTAGGAGCTCAAGTATATCTGCCTTCCAATGAATGAAAAAATAAGGAAATTATCTATTCAGAATTAGCTGGAAGTTTGGGGGTTTTGTGTGTTTGGGTTGCTTTTTTGTTTTGGTTAGGTTTCTTTTTTGAATTCTCTGATTTAATTGAAGTTCACTTCCTGAGCTGAAACATATCCTAGAGGCTGCCAGATTTGAGAAGGGGGTACTTTTTCCCCCATCTCCTTCCTTCTAAAGGGTTTGTGCTGATTTAAATACCAGTGTTGCTTCTGGTGATATTAACAGCCTTTTGGCAGTTCTGTGCTGTTTGTCTGCACAATCTGTCCATCTAAAGTAGCAGAGCATGAGAAGCTGATCTCCTGAGGGAGCTCCAACAATATTGACAGGCTTGATTGACATAAAACCAGACTCTCTCTTTCACCTCCACTGAACTCTTAGAGTAAATTCAGGGCCTGACTGAAGGGAGATAGGGCTTTAGCCATTGACTTCCATGGGAACAGAATTTAAACACTAGCAACTACTGCCCTCTCCTAAGGCAGCCCTGAATATCTTGGCAAATGCTGTTTAGAAGCACTATCAATTTGATCCCGCTTCCTTCTCAGGACTCAAAGCCAAGTTCAGGGCTATTTATGTCTTATTAACTAGAGCAGGCTTTGGATGGGAGCTACAGCAAGCATTTAAATCTTCTCCTTGAAAAATGGGTTATGGCTTAATGAGCCTTGTTCAGGTTAAAGCTGTTATTCATTCTTGATATTTGTGTTTGTTACTGTCAGGTAGAAGTCAGAGAAAGAGCAGTGCCTTGTATCTTGAAGAGTTTATCAGGATGGAATAGCCTGAAATTTGTTTCAAGTGAATCAATTTTCACTTTTCTGACATGAAAATAGCAACAGTAGATTTTCCAGATATGCTTCAAAATACCACATATGCTCAAAACTTAGAGGATGTCAAGAACCATATAAAAAGATATGCTTATCGCTTCAAAATGTGAACATCTACAGATATCCAAATTACATTTTCTATTAAGTCAGCAGTACAAAAGGTGAGAGAAGAGGCAGGAACATAGGCATTTATTTTCAGTCAGTGTGTACGTACAGAGGAAAAGGAGAAAAGTAAAAATGCAGTCCATAAATTGAAGTGTCTGTGTGGAACAGAAAAGAAAAAAAAAACAAACAACCAATGGAAAAGTTTAAAATAATACCCATTTTCCTTCATCTCCTTTGAAAGTATTTGGGGGTAAAATATACCACTTCTACTGCAATCTATCAATATTATTCATCTAATGTAGATATCGTTTGACTAGTTCCTAAATATTTCCCTTTTGAATTGATAACCATTGTGATAATTGTGATCTTTTTCTTGTCTAAAGTAAATTTATTATTTTAAAGCACTTTTGAAATCTGATTAAACCATTAAAAGAGAAAAAGAAATAGTTAGAAAATAGGTTTGCTTGCATGATGGAATGGGATGTGCTCTCTCTAGTATCCTCTGTTGCTATGTATTTGATTAGTAAGAATGATGGTACTAATGCCAAATATTTGTATGTATTTGATCTTGCAAAGCCTAGAGAACCTTTCCTACAAGGCATTTTAAGAGGGCTGAAGTAAACCGGGGATTTAAGTTCTTCTGTGTACTTAGAGCAACATCTTTGAACTCCCAAGACTCTCTTACACTCTACCTTCTGTCCTGAAAGAAGAGTGACTACCGATTTGATTTTTTTTTTTTTAAATATATTTTGAGCTTGGTTACCAGAGTTGCTTCCAGGTGTAAACAATTAGGATGTACACGACTTCAGAGTTATGAATAGTTTTCTGTCTTCCTTGACGCTACATGCTTGAGTTTAGGGGGAGGGAAAAAACAAACAAACAAACAAACAAAAAAATCCCAAAGCCTTTTTATCTGGGTGCTGTCTTCCTCCCAGAACATTTTCTCTTGAATTTTTTGCATCTTTTAATGTTGATTAACAGTGACTTTTTCTCAGAATTCCCCTCCGTTTGCTCTAGAGGAATATATTTCTCCCATGCAGAAACTGTCCCGTGTAGAGCATGGTATCATTGTCTTCTTCCATCTGCTTTCCAAGCTCCTGAAAAGTCTATGCAATGTTTTTCACATTTGTCTAGATAGGGCTAGTAAAGTTTTTTGGCAGTTCTATTCAATCTCAATCATCTTTAGGAAGCCACTAATTAGCAAATATGAGGTTGTCAGATGGTAATGCTGAATAGTGGGAATTCCGGAAATGGCAGCAGCTTCCTATTTGTGGTTGGCTAATATATAGAGTGGATGTGTAGTAAAATATGTGATTTCCTAGCTTGTTCAACCACATCATAGGCTAACACCACATGTGTACATTAGCAGATGACCGTGGCATGTGTAAATATCCAATGTGCAGATGGTTTTTACATGGTCCTCCTAACGGCATCATATGTTGCTTTTTAGTTGTTCAGTGCTTAAAACAAAAAGCTTTTGAAGCTTCAGATGTGATGTTTAATAGGTCTTTCTTTAATGAGGGCTTAGCACCTGCTCCTCCCTCACAGTCACATCAAAGTGAGCTCTGCATAACCACTCTGAAATCATGCAGCATTGCCCTGTGGAGTAAAACTGGTGAAAGTGCAGGGCAATCAGCCCTGTGCAATCTCTCCATCTGCACAAAAATCTACATAGCCACCTTCATTCTTTTAAAACTTCGCTATTTTAAATTTAAGATGGTTGGCTGAGCATTGCTTCTACCACAATCTGATACAATAATCGAAGTCGGAGGTGGGGAAGGTCCTGTGGGGTCACACAGTCAAGTTTTCTGCCAATAATGGATTGTTCCCTGCAGTTTGGTTTCTACTGACCTTGGAAATTACTAGCCTGGTAAAATGGTAATGAAAAAACAAAGCTGTTATAGCTTCAGAAGTAGCCAAAGTGATGCTGTTCCAATGAGAAATTGTGTTTTTGATGTGAGATTCTCTACATGGACTGCTTCTTTGTTGCAATTTTGAAGTGATCACAGCTTTAATCTATTCTTTCTGACCCATTTTGAACGGGCTGTAACTAGGAGGTTGGGGAGGTTATCTTGTTTTAATACTCTATGAACTTAACTCTTAACCAAACTGTAGTTTTTATTACAAATAAATAAGTCAACAACTTGATTAATCCCCCTACCACAACGCTTTCTTCATGTCTCTGCAGTTATATTCTTTCAACATTTCTAGCCCCCCAGAAACAGGAAATGAGAAGGAATAAAAACAGATTTCTTGTTTTTTTCCATCAAACCCCACGGGTAATTAATTACAGACTTATCATGCCTGGAAAACCAAAAATTCCTGAAAAGATTCAAATGTTCATAATTTTTAGATTTCTTTCAACCAAGCTAATATTAGTTTACTTCTCTATTGACATAGACAATAAAGGACAACACTGACATACACGTAACAAGTGGGTAGAATTTGGCCCCTCTTTTAAGGATGAAGCAGTCAAGCTCCCATCAGCCTGCTAATTGCAATTTTGGTTCAAAAAATATTTTAGGAGGCTGTTATAAACTGGAGAGATGGGAAAAGATCCCAAGACATCAAGTTCCCTTCCTGTTGTACCCATTTGATCTGTGGTAATTTCTTCACTAGGGAGCCCTATTGTGAGCTGCCTTTTTGGGTGTGCAGCACTGTGAATATCCTTTCTTTCTTGGGTTCCCCCTCTCCCCCCTATTGTATTCACACACACCAGATCTCTTGGAGAGGAAAAGGGTTTTCTCAGCTGCCAACTTGCTTAAAAGAGGAGTTAAGAGGAAAAGAAAGCTAATTGGACTATGTTTGGCAAAAGTCTCTATTCTATTCTGTTTATTCAGGTTTTTAATGGATTGGGTGCTGAGAAACACTGAAATAGTGAGAATGCTTATTCCTTAAACAGGTTTTTTCAAAGTTTTTGCAATAAAAACAGAAAGCTGCTTTAGTAAAGCAGTGTTTATCCTTGCACTAATGCTGGTCATGAATACGTGTCTAACTTAGCTGGAACTAATGCCTGACTATACTATTCCACTACAGCAACTTAACATTTTGCGTAGGCTGATTATTTTTTCAACAATATTTGCTAAATTCTTTTAAGGGCTGCCAGTATATATTTTCTGAAGCTTAGTTAATAAGAACAGCTGCCACTGGAGTCAAGGCTAAAAGAGGCAAAAAATATCTGCAGAAGGCAAGATTTTACTTCAAAAGATCAGTATTACAAAGCACTACTGTTGCTGGTATAATCACTTTCTTTGGGGGGGATGCTAATATAGACTGGGTTTCTTGTCTTCACAGCCCCCACTGAGCCTTTGCTGTGCAAATTTGCTGATGGAGGGCAAAAGAAGCGCCAGAATCAAAGCAAATACACACAGAATGGAAGGCCGTGGCCCAGAGAAGGAGAGGTAAGTGCCACGTGGCAATTATTTTCCTGGGTCTTGGCAGGAGTCAGCTGCAGAGCTGGAGGTCTACCTTTCAGGGCTATGAAGAAATCAGATTGCACACCAAATACAATAGTTTCATACAGAAAAAGCTATGTGAGCAGTGGGGAGATGGAGGTTTATGGTAATGTGTACAGTGTAAAGTTACAGGAAGAGAGAATTTCAGTCCCTGGTGTGGAACTGGGAGCAGCCAGGTCCCACCGTGAGCACTCTGTCTGCAGCCAGACCTGAGCTGGGCATTCTCTTACTGCCATCAGCACCCAGGGTGTACCTTTTACAAACCAGTTTACACTGAAGCAACTCAAAAAATGTTATTTTCTCCATATAGTTCCTGGTGATAAAAGGTCATTAGGGAATAGGTAGGCTATTCCAACAAAGGAGAGATGCCCTTACACCTCCAGACTTAGGGCCCATGTAAAAATTTTCTGAATGCTCATCTAGCTGAGCCCTTCGTTATACTTGAGACAAAATGGTTCACAGTAGACTCAGCTACATCATGTGTGCAAAGTTTTAAAATAAAGTAATCTAACAGTTGCTTTCTTCTCTGCTGCAAATAGTTTTTCAACTGAGTTTTTTTCTGTATTCTTGTTTGTGAAGTGACTCCAAACACAGGTGAAAGAAGAAAGAAAATTATTTGACTCTTCAGGAGTTTGTTTACCGGTTTTCAGTGCTATTATAAGATAAAGACTCATGAATAAATAAAATAGATCTGGTCATAGCACCTTCTTACACATGTTGATAATTATGAAGGCTGAAGGACTTACAAGTACTTCTATCCTAAGTTACTCTTCTTTGTATTTATGATTCAGATTTTAAGGAAAAAAAAAAGTACGTTGCTCAATTGTGACCTACTAGAATGCAAGTTGTTGGGGGGTGGGGGCGGTGGTTCCTGTTTGTTTTGTGATTGTGGTTTTTGTGTCTGTTTTGTGAGGGTTTTTTGGCTTTTGGTGGATTTTGCTGTACCTACTTCAATTTTGCGAGGCAAATTTAAAAAAAGTATTTCTAAGTAACATGAGAATTACTAGACAATTTCTGCTTTTTTGTAATGACTTGATTTTGCTAGATAATACTTTTCAGACCATTAGTTTATGACATATATATTCTAGCACAATTTGTGAGCTCCTAAAACAGAAAGGCCATTAGAAAGTGTAGAAATTTCTCCCACTATCAAGGTGATTATTGTACACTATTCCAACAGCAATGATCCATTTTTAGCTCTGTGGGCTGAAAATCCCAGTGTAGCAGACACATTTGCTATAGGAGATCGCAGAAGTCTCCAAAGGTTCATTGCTGTCTCTTATGCTGTATGTCTCAAAAAATGGAGATGTCTTCTCAGGAGCCATTATGCTTTGTCATAATAAGGGTCTACTGAGGAGCAGGTGGCCAAGAAGTATTTCAAGCAGTAGACTCAGGTCGGGGTATACAGACCTTGTAAAAACAAAGGTCTATAGGAGATAATAATATAGGAGATAATAATAAACTCTCCACAACATCAACAATCCATATTTTAAAGACCTCTAAATTCCTGTTTAAATAGTAAATACCATCATAGCTATTATCTCCACTCTGCTATACTTCCTTCACTTCAAATCAATAAAAAAAGAGAATATAAAGTTAAAGCCAGCAAGCCACCATTATGCCTGTGGCCTCAGGGCATCAGCTTATTATATCTAGAGTAGTTCATTTGCTGCTGGTGGAGTGGTGCCTATTAAGGACAGTGATGTCCTGGTGACCTCAAGGCACAGTATGGTTGGTGTGTTTATACTATCAACACTTAAAAATTACTTTTCAATGCTGGGAGACGTCATTCCTTATTGTTGATCACAGTTAACTACAGAGCTCTTGTCATGGTATAATCTACAAACGTGGAAAGATTGTAAAGATACAAACTCAGAAATATTTCAGGCAAGATTTTCTCAGATTTTCTCTATTTACTAACATCTGGTTAATACTTTGCTGCACATTGGATATTTACTACTCAGAGCATCAAAGACAGGAATGCATGTTCTCTTTGAGGGTTATGTATTTGCTGACTTTCTTCTGCACTTTTGCTAATTTTCTTACTTCCAATGTAAAAATTTTCTGTATAATTACTCTTGTATTCTATATGTAGTAGGGTTTTTCTAACTCTTTGTCCTTTAACGATCTTACTCGAAGCATGATGTCACTCAGTTCTCTATATAGCAGCATTTGGGTAACCTTCCTGCAATTACTCCTGTCAGCTTTAATTTCTTTTTAAAAGAACAGGCAGCAAGTAGTGAGAAATAATTGATCTATGACAAGTGTTATGGTTCTGATTGCAAATGGTATCCCTCACCTCTACTTTTTTGTGGTTGCTTCCCCAACGGAAAGTATTGAAATGGCATCCAAGAGATTACTCCCTTAATATTTCCACCCTGGCCAAATCCTGTGGTATCTAGCACAACATGCACTTTGGCTATTGTTCAGATAAGCCTTTGCATTCTTGAATACTTATGTGAAGGGTATTTTTAAAACATCTGAGGTTTAACCAGCATTAGCGTTGAGCATGCATGGCGATTATTTCTCGTAAGGGCAGATCCCAGAGAAATTGCACCAACCCTTCTGTCACTGGCCTCACACTTGAGCATGCGAAGTAGAGACAGACAGCTGTGCCCAGTCCTCTGCTGTAGGGAGGGAATGGCAGGAGACTTAGTGGGGAGAAGCAGGTTTGCTGCAGCGTTACCTCTCTGGTCGTGCTGTTCTCAGAGGTTTCACTCTCTTTTATGAAGAGCTTCTGTGGAATTTTATAAGACAGGATTACTTTTTCTTTTTTTTTAGTAAAGTTTTCAGGTCATGCTGCAGAATGCAGTAGAAAATCTTATTCCTATCATACATCTTTCTGGAATGCTTCATAGTCATATAGAAATACTTTAACTGGCTGTTAAATTGGCTTCCCTTTTAAAGTCAAATCTTTAGGAAAGCACTGAATTTCTCTAGAGCATTTTGGGGGGTAGGAGTAGATGGGTTTGGTGCTTGGTTTATTTGGCCAGTTGTAACGAGGGAAGAATGCCAGACCTTGAATAGGACTTTCTAGTCCTTGGCCTTCCACTTGTTTGAAGTCCCAGGAAATGTTCAGGAGATTTACTCAGAGATTTAACTGAAGATTTGTGATGGCTGACCAGTTCTGGACTAAGGAGCCAAGAACTTAGATTAGTAATGGCTTTGTACAAGGCCATCAAATTAGGTGTCTCACATAGAAGTGCAATAAATGTACAAAGAAACCTGCAAATGCTGGAAATATTTGCAGTGAAACTCTGACCTAAAAACTGACATAATTTCTGCACAAAGGTCAGTAACTTTTTTTTTCAGTCTTCTTTTGTGTCACACTAGTTTAATTCAGCACTCTGTTTTGAAACTTGCCCTGACAAGATCAGATTGAGATGGTGATAGAGCGTAATCATATTCAAATTCTGTCTGTAAAATATTTGATTTAATTTACCTCTAAATTTCAATTGACAAGTCTAGAGGTGGGTGATGTATCTCCCAAAAAATTTTCATTAGCTGAAAATGCAGTCAGGGAATTAAGTGTAATCATAAATTGAGATCAGATGGAATTAAAAAATGCAACATAAATTTCACAACATAATCTTCTATTGCAGATTTACTGAAACTTTGTTTTGGTTATTCAAAAATAAAGTTTTTTGATACATGTATTAAAGAGAGAGTTTATTTTAAAATTATCTAGTAGAAAGGGAGAAATCTGCTAAAAAATTATTATTGTTTACAGTTCTAGAAATTTTAGCCTTTCTATATCTGGTCAGCCCAAAGTGATTAAGGTTTTTTTACAGCCATAAGATTTTGAAGTCTTTGATTTTTCATTTGGAAGTTTCTATGAAATTTAGACCCTTAATATATTTGTGTTGTCTTTCTTGTGAAAGAATATCACTATTACAGTATTGGTGCATATATCTCAACAATGAGATACACCACTGAATGCAGCTCCCTTGACATTGAATTTTTTGTCTGATGTCTATAATGAAATGTAATAATTGCAACCAATAATTCTTCTAGTGATTGCTTTTTTGCTTCTGTGATTTGGATTGCATTTCTTGTTTCTAAATAGCGAAGAAGTCACCCTTTTTTCCTCCCCTTTCTTCTCTTCCTCCTTTCCCCGTTTCTCCTTTGTTGTCTTTCAGGAAGCTTTTAATTATTTCAAAAAAAAAAAAAAAAGAAAAAAAGGACGACCCAGTAGTTTGGGAATGTTGCTTTTGTTAACAGTTTCCCTTTTTATCTGCTGCTCATTA
Organism: Xenops minutus; assembly: GCA_035221455.1. Taxonomy (NCBI): domain Eukaryota; kingdom Metazoa; phylum Chordata; class Aves; order Passeriformes; family Furnariidae; genus Xenops; species Xenops minutus. The sequence goes on from JAWWEE010000074.1 coordinate 39,734,150, forward strand.
CAACTTTGCCTAATGCAAATAGTAATTTAGAGAGAAAAACATAAAATAGGTAAGTTAAGAGACTTCCTGAATGTTGTAAAGTCAGTACCAGTGAAGGGGAGAAGCAGTTGTTTCTGGTGCCAGTTGTCCCTTCTTTATCAGCAGCGTGGATTTAGAAATGATTAGTAGTTCTGTGCCAGGCCCATTTATAACTCAGACATAGATTGTTTATATGCTTCCAAGGAGATAAGTGCGACTTAGTTGTGTTCCATAATCCTCAGTGTCTAGGGCTGATGTATTTTATACCTAGACAAATAACTTTTCTTTGCTGTGAGAGGCAATTTCCAGTTCTACCCAGATAAGCAGTAGGACCCTCATATGTAAACCACCTGCAAAGCTATTTACTATATATATTTAGTGTGCATGTAAATAAATTAAATATTGCTACTTTGCATGCTTATTTTCAACAAAAACTTAGTTTAGTAAAGAGAGGAGCTGAACCTGAAGAGAAGCCTACAGAGAGAGAGAAAGAGAAGGGCAAAAGATAACTGGGGGCAACACTTTGAAAAGGTGCCTTAGTGGCACAAACCCCAAAGACCAGTTTAAATGGTTGGAATTTGAGCTTATAAAACACATAGAAATATTTTTAACTGATGACATATGAAATCGCAGTCACTGGAATCAGTATTTTAAAAGGGACTGCTTTTAATAAAGGCCATGGTTTGGTTAAAACATAATCAGCACTGTACCTGTTCTCAGAGTTGAATTTTCTTAGTTTTCATTTTGGCTTTGAATTTCCTTCTGTGGTGAAAAATGTCTTGCCATTTGCCCTGGAGATTTTCCTGTAGCTGGGTTTTCCTTTGAATTCTGCTGCTACAACAGTGTTTTCTTAGGCAGAAGAAAGAAATGGTGGCGAGAGAAGGGAACAGACGTACATTTCTGTGCTGTATCCCCAGCAGATATCTGGTGGACTGTCATTTTCAGCAGTGCTGCAAGCCATCCCTGGAAGTCTTCCCAACTCACAGTAGCACACACATCTAGTGTGCAGTTGTGACTGTAATCCACAGCTGATATAACACTGGATAAGACTGATGGCAAAATGAGTGTGCTGGATCCCCAAAAGCTGATGGTTCATAGACCTGAAGATGATAAGGTTAAATGTATGAGCTGGCTGTGGAAACAGAATAATTATGTTGTATTATATATGTCCTCTTTTGTTTTATTCTTTTTCTCTTTGGCATTTGGAGACTTCAGCACTTACGTTTTAACTAATCAGATAAATTGAAGTGGGAACAAAGTGACTCGACCCCAAGAACAAAAGTTGTGTAGGTCAGACTTCCATTCCAGTTCTGTAGGGCAAAGGGGTTTTTTTCATTCATTTAGGTGTATGAATTTGTCACTGTGTCTATCAGTGCAGCCTCTGACCTTCTGAGGTTCATGAATCACTTTCTCAAGTCTGACAGTGTTGCATATTTTTGTCTTCACAACCACTTTTTTTTTTCCTCAGAACTTGCAGTGGCTTAAGGAACACACATTACTGAGACATGCCCCATTTCTTTCATAGGCATATATATATCTAAGAGGTGTTACATTTGCGTTCTAGATTTATTCTTCTCTAAAAAGGAAAGGTAGGGGGTTTTATTCAGAATTAAATTCAGAAGTATTTCTAATACTGTGGAATATTTCTGACAGAACTGTTTAAACAATCAAAGGAAGAAATGCTACCAAGTTAACTTTACTTGTGATTGAGCTTATTTTATTAGATCAGTATTTTAAATTAATCTCATTTGGGTTGATGGTTTCTTCTCTCTACTCTCTCTTTTCTTCAAAGTGTTTCAGTCAGAGTATCTGCTGTCAGAGCACAAGAGATCCTTATGTTTTGATGCCTGGCAGATATTAGCAATGGTAACAAAACAAGTACAGGAATTTGAGTGTTGAAATTTCAATTGATTCCACTGTGGTAGACAAGGGCACATCTATTCCCCTGGGATAACAGTCCTCCAGTGTGAAAAGATGAATGTATGAGTCAGAGGAGATAGGGAATAGAGACTTGTCTTCTGGTCTAACTCCCACAGCAGTTCACCACAGAAATCCCTTGAGTGTGAGTGTAGAAATTCTATGCAAATGTCCCCCAGTACAGGTAATTCTCCATAATTGCCACAGGGGCTCCCTCCTGCTGGCAGTCACCCTGGGGCTCACCTGAGCTGAGTCCGTCAGGTTCTCTCGTCTCCAGTGCAGGGCTGACACTCCCAAACAGCCTTGAGATGGTGTTTCCAAGTTCCACCTTAATTTTTTACTACCTTACCTTTCCAAATTTTACCTTAAGGAGGAGAAATTCACGGGGTTTTCTGCTTGGAAAACCCAGCACATCCATGGATTTCACCCTTCATTTTTTTTCTAGTGGAACTGTGGCCTTCTGCACAATAGGAAATTCTGTGGTGGCAGCAGCCTTGCCTTGCACAGGTGCTCCAGCTCTAGGCATAGGCTGGCCAGGGAAGGTTGGAGGAGATAACGTGGAAGTCTCACCCCTGAGGAAGAGGCACAGCCCATCTCTGTAGCAGGTCAATCTTATGGTGAATTTTTCCCCACAGTGTTGGAAATGCATGTGCACTGAGAATAGGTGGTGATGCGATGGTGAAGTTTTTCATGTAATCTGCTCCCAGCAACACAGAAGAAGCTGGCATGCACAGAACATGCACAGTAAAAATTGGTCATTTATAGCTATTTATGTTTGCTGGAAGACAGATACTGCACTGATAAATGTTGTTCTTGTGAGACATCACAGAGGTTTGGAAGAGAAATAACAAACCCACTTTATTTCACATTATATTGAAGATATGATCATTTTTTTAATAATCACTCCACAACTTAATCATTTCTTTGAGAGATTTACAAATCCAATTTACATAAGAAATGCAAATGTGATGGTCTAAGAGTCTTTTTAATGAGGCAAATGTGCTCATTTATGTTCAAATCATAACAAAGAGAGGGGGAAAAAAATCACAAACAAAATACCTCGTCTTTGCCCATGGAAATTTTTTCACTGTAAAGTGTTGAGCAAAGGCTTTCAAACTTCTTGGGGGAACCCTTGCCCTCCAGAGCTTTTTGATATTTCCTGCTCTTTATTGAAGGAAAGAGCTAAAATTTAAAGAAAGGTGCAGACTGAGTCTCTTGTTCTCAGAATATCTTTGTTTACTGATGTCAAGATTTAGAAAAATGCACAAAAAAATAGCAAAAAGTTTTATTCCTTTGTCTGAAGTTCAGACACTGTTAAAAATACAGGATAAGTAAACTCATATGGGTTTAAAAAAATTGGTATTTTAAACAAGCTGGTTTTATTTCTGTGTCACCTGACTTTTTGAACAGACCAGTAGTCATTAAGAATGATCTTTCTTACCATTATGTATGAAACTGATAGCAGCTATCCCTTTTCTGATTACTTTAAAGGATTGCATATTGAAATATTGAGGTGCAGAATTTTCATTCAATAGCTCAGTGTATGTCCATTATCTGGCTGAGTCACACAAAAATTCTGTGGTTCAGTTGTTCCTTCATAAAAGATTTATCTGAAAAATTCTTTCCTAAGGCACCATTCCATCATCAGCACCACTCTCTCAGGTGCCATTTCATCAGAAATCTCACTATCAGGAGAAGTCCTTTCACTGAAACATGAGCAAACCAGTGGATGCAAAAAAAAACCCCAGAAGAAGACACAGCATAACAGGGGGTTGCTATAGAGGCATCAACCTGTGCCTTGGTATAGTTCAGCCTCTTTTAAGCACTGTGATGGCTGTATTCTATTCTGGTTTTGACGGAATAAGCTGGACCTCTGTCACATAGAAATCTGAGGCCAACCCTGACCAAAACCAAGTATTTTTGGAATTCCTGTTTGTGTGCTATGGAGGAAAATGCAGACAGTTTTCCCGTAAGTTATTATTGCTCATCAATTTTTATTCCTGATGAATGAGGGTGCTTCAGACCATAAATCTTTGACTGGTCCATGCTAACTGTTGCCACTCCTGGGCTTCTAGCCAGCATAATTTTGTAGAGAGGAATTACACAACTTGATGAGAAAGAAGTAAATAGTCCTGTGTTAGCAGCTCTTTGAAATAGCAGCTGTTTAAGGCTATTCAGAAATGGGGGATATTAGCAATATTACTGGGCCAACTGTAGGTGGTTACCATATGCACGTACTGCCACACACTGTGTCCTGTTCGTCTAATGTGAAACTTTGCATTTACTGGCAAACGCGATGGTGATATTTATAGTGGTCACTGCTGAAGTACTTGGACAGGTTCTGGTAATTTGGCTCCATACAGTAAGGATATGGAACATGAATAAGGAGATGAGTGTCTAGCCTCTCATATTTTGTACTTGCCAGGCACACAACTATTCTTAACTATGTAATGGGCCTAATGCTAATATATACAGAATGGAGTGTGTGCAGCTTGTCTGCGTGCACCCACACACAGGTCTGGGGGGTGACGGGGTTGGAGGGCAAGCCAAGGGTCCATGCCATGACTCAAATACCCATGAGAAAAGCAACATAACTGAAAGCAGCATAAATGTGTGCTTGCAGGTCTCATGGGAACAGGGAACAGGGTTTGGGTTGCAGGGAAAGAGCTGCTGCGGTTTGTCCTTTCTGCACTCTCGTTCTTATTTATGTCAAAGAAACTAAAGTAACACCAATTGTTAATTTTCCCCTTTCCTCACAGAACTACCTCCCTTGTTGCCATTTTGTCCCGAGGTCACTAATGCAAGCTGTGGGGTATAGTGAGCTCTGATCCAGGCAACTCTAAGGACAATTAGATCTAGAAAGTCCCTAGTTTAGAAAGCTTAGATTTGTCCTTTCCCAAGAAATTATAAGTGCTTTTTTCCCCTCAATCTTGAGTAGAAGTGTGATGAAACATTAAAATGTCAACACCTCAATTTATAGAGAATATCTTAAGTTATTTTAAAGGTTTGGTAGGATTTTTTTAAATTGTTGGAGCTAATTTTTCTGTCCCTCTAGGGCTTGTACATACTGTTTAGGTTGCCTTTACCAGTACAGGAATATAAAAACAGAGTAATACCAAATTTTATAAGTGTTGAAAAGAGAAAGGAGAACAAGACAGTATTTTTCCCCAAAAATATATTGCATTCAAGAAAGGTTTATGGTATTAAAGTTATATTGTTTCTCTTTTGTTTTCAAATGTACATATTTCCATTAGTAATTAATGCAACCTTACCAAACAATATAATATGCTGAGAATGTATAAGACATAAGAATATAAAACCAAGTTAAGTAAAGGATGACAATTTTCTAAGCTAATTTATTTTTTACATCAAAATTAGTAGTGGTTGAGGTCACCCTAAATTCATTTCTTTGGCATTTTAAACTTGCAGAAATAGCAATTTTCTTTTTCTTTGCATGAAATGAATATTTTTTTTAAAATAGCCACATGTACTTGAACTTAGTTTCCTCAATTATCCTTTACTTGGGAGAGACTACATATGTTATTAAAACAGCGGCATTTTCACAATTCAAAGGATTTGCCCTAGCATCTGCTTACTAATGAGAAAATTATACACATTTAATAAAGACATGAACCTTTTCTTTGGTGACATAAGGTGGCGTGAAACCTGGCCTTTCAGATCAGAAGCTACTTTTGGCCTCTGGAAACCTGGACCATCCCCTCCTAGACCACTGTGCAGCTACTGGGGAAACGCAGCTCTTCCAGGAGTGCTGTCTGCTCTCTGCCTGCTCCTCACCAGAGCATTTTCCCTGGTTGCTCACTTGCCTGCATGGGAACCAGCCAAGCCCAAGCACTTTCCTGACCTGTCTGAGCAGCCATCTGGAAGGGGGCAGATGTCATTATTCAAAAGTACTTTAGTAGATGGGTTTAGGGGCATTAAAAGCTCCCAGCAGGAGCACAGACCCTGCCACGTGGTTGGTAAAGCATCTGTCCTTGATGAAAATGCTTCCCGTGTCAGGCAACAAACATATGATATAGATGACAGACAAACAGAAATATAGTGCCCTGGGGTGGGGTAGTGCCATGGCATTTTTTCAGCTGCCCCCAATCGGAGAGCAACACCTTGAGTAATGGAGGTTCCTCTCACCTCTGATTCTAGCTCTGTACAAAGGGCAATTTCTTCCCATCTTGTGGTAGTGTCTTACATTGGAAAGTATTTCAGAAAAAGAGGCGTAAGAAGTGAAAGCAAATGCAGTATGTGGGAGGAGAGATTGTCAGTTCCACATCTTAAAGTAAATGCTGGGAGAAAAAAAGGTCTTTCCTGCATGACCCTGACTGCTGTTTTGGAGCATAAGGTGGAGCTTTGGTAAATTCTGTCTCCAGCCCTGCTCTCTCTCTTTCCTGTGGTACCTGTGGATATGTCTGCTAATGGTGGCAGTGATGACAGTTGTTCACTGGGCAATGTTCTGACACTGCCAGATCCTTTCGCACAGGTCACCGTCTGCCTGGTGGTAAATGGCAGCTGAAGAGCTCTGTGTAGCACATTAAGAAATTCTTTTGCTGTCCAGATCTCTGAAGTGTTTTAAAAGCCTTGTTTAAAAGTTCAAGCTTTTCTGCTTCAGAGCCCATTTTTTGTTTCTTGTCTCGCGGTAATGAATTAACTGTAAGTATGAGTGGCACCCTAGGGAAAGGATGGGCTGGGGTCATGCAGGGTGTGACCTTTGGAGGAAAGATGAGATTCCTTCCTGAGCAGCTCTCATGAACTTGGCTTTGGAATGTTTACCAACTACCTGTCTCACAGGCAACAGCAGGATTTGGCCCCATCTTGTTATAGTGATTAATCGTCAGGAAGCACATTGATTTCAGTGGAGTTATTAACTGATACTGGTGCAACAAAAACACCATTTGCCCTAAATGTTATGGACAGATGACAACCAACAGACTGAACAGATCTGTTTCTCAGTGATCTCTCAGGCAGGGGAGGTAGCCAATCTGTCTATGCTGCTTTGGGCCATCTGAGCTTCCCTTTAGAATTTAGACTTTCATATAAGTTACATCCAGTTTTTATTCACATTAGCTTAGAATATGTTTCATGTCAGATTTTTTTTTTCCTGCAGTAATAGTAAAAATCTGTTTTTCTTCCCTAACTATGTGCAGGCTGGCATGGCTTTGACTTACGATCCAACAGCTGCTATACAGAATGGGTAAGGAATGCATGTTTTCTTATGCCTTTTTGAAAATTATTTTGGATGTCATCTTCTATTTTCTCTTTCTGTGGTGAAACTTTTCGGAAGCAAATTCACCCAGTCATATTTCATCTGAAGCATGTAATGCTATATTGTCAAGATCTTCTTTTAGTTTCCCTTTTCTTTTTATGCCCTCTTGTTTGCAGTATCCATTGGAATAGGAAGTTGTTTTTCCTAATAGTTTCCATCTCTATTTGTCAAATGTTAGTGGATGTTTTTTTAATCTCTCTCTGTCATGAAGCAGAAACCAGTAAAATTTCCCTTTACTGACTTTGCTTTTGTTAAAATAATCATTGAAGATTCCAGTGTATTTTGGATAATGGAGCTATTACTTCATCTGGGGTTCTCTCTGCAGGCTGGCTGGCTTCCATGGCATTGTCTGAATAAAAATGCCAGATAGGGAAAAAGACTTAAATTAGTGTGTAAGCAGATGGGATTTAGGGGTAAAATTCTGAGCAACACTCTTCTTCATTTCTCAGCTACCATTTGCTGACACAAAGAATTGCAACTTTTTCCAAAACTGAGCAGAGAAATTACATCATCACATTATTTACCTGCACGATTGCATTTCCAATTACTTCACGAGCTAGAAAAAGATATCCTTGAAATCTAGCTCTGCTTTCAGATAGGCTAACAACAGTTTGAAGAGAAGCAGGAGGTTCGGCCCTGAGCCCTTTGACAGTCACTCTTTGATCAGAGAGATGTTTGATATGATTGTTAAATTCCATGCATACTCTCATCTGTGTTCTCCAGCTGAAGGGGAGCATTGATTGAAAGAGATGAGAATGGCTTTATTTTTAGGACGCTGCTAGTTGAAGCATTGAGGAAAAAACATTCCCACTAGTTAACAAATACCAGAAATTAATAGCAATAGTCTATTTTGCTTAATTGTCCTTTACAAGCAATAGTTTTGTAGCACCCAGATATTCCCATGTTGTGGAGGAAGAGGCCACACTCAGAAGAAAAGATAATTTGTTTGGAGTTGTGATTTCAGAATCCTCTGCTTCTGTTTCCCTGTTCTGACCTCCAAATGAATCTTTCTCCTCTATTGTCATACTTTTCAGCTAGTAAAACATTATAGTCTATAAATAAAACCATTACTGTTTCATAATCTACCAGCGTTTCATGTGGACAACTGACTTGTATTTCAAATAAATTTCTGCGTGTAAGTTATGTGAATGTTTTGGAAACTGTAATTTGAATGTTCCTTTGAGACTAATTTAATTTTAACTCAAGAATAATTTTTTTGAAGTTGAGAAAGTTATCTCAGAATCAGACATTATTTGTATCAGAGTACCAGTAGTGTTCAGGTGGTCAGGCTGCTCAGATGGTTTGGTCACTCAATTGTTTGAACACACTGTCACTGAGCATTGGGAAAAGAAATTGTACTCAATGGAGAATTTCAGCTCTGCAGTTTTTAAAATATTCTTTTATTTGTAAAGCAAGAAATAAACTACAGTACCAGATATCTCTCTAAGAGTGACAATTAATTACCGCTTTGACATATCTCTTCTTTCTAGACTGTCAAAATATTTTCAGTTTCATTAGGACTAAACCATCATTCAAAATGTTCTTGTGGTGAGATCTTGATTGTATGCAGTACCATGAGGAGAAGCTCTTACTATGCAGAAAAATCAATTTGTCAAAAGTTATGCAGTTGTTTTTCTGTCCTTTGATTGTGCCTTTAAAATGCGGTAACATCAGGATCACCAGGACCCCTTGGTTACACTGGATTTTTTTTAATCTGCCCAGGCAATAACATAGTAGTCTACATACTCTGTAGTTATAATTTTCTACTATTTTTCATAAACCCCTTTAATTGTAAGTACAATTAAAATCTCACTCATGGGGTTTATTTTAGTTAAGCCCAGGAGCACATTGATGCTTTTTGTTTGTGAAATATGTGAATGCAATCTCTTGCTCACTGACATAAGACACGGATGTCATAGCAGGTGTGTGCCATGGTGCAAGAGACTTAAAGGCTCGTAAGCACTTCAGTCATCAGTGAAGGGGCAAACACATTGATATTCCTCATGGTGAGGACAGTCTGGAAGTGACCGCAAAGCTGCTGCTTACAGCCCACCTGCATTGATGCTTGTGCTCATGCCCACCCTGCACATAAGATGCTGCATAATACTTTGGCAGTGAGGTGGGTCAAGCTGTCAAGCTTTGCATGGAGCAATGTTACTTAAAGAGCTGTAAAACAAAGACCACTCTTTGCAGCAGGCCTGGTCTGTGCAGCAGTCAAGTAAGGCAGGTGTTGACCTGCTGTGATAAGCATGAGTTGCTCAGACCTGAGGGTGCCCACCAGTGTGGGGCTTAGTGAACTGAGGCTGGGGATGGGAAATGCAACAGATAACCAAATCACGGTGGTGATTCAGAAGAGTTATGAAATGCCAGTAAAACTTAAGAAGGAAGAATAACTGCACATGCTGACATTTACTTTATGATTCTTTATTGGGTCGATAGATGCATTTTTGTAAGTTGGTGAATCCACACAGGATTATATGGAGGATGGAGGTCTACTGGAGAGACGTATCTCTGCAGGTGTCAAGGGATGGTATTTAAAATTTGCAGTTCCTTAAGAGGTGTGAATTATATTAGGTTTTGAGTTGGGCCATAACCAAACCTCAGGGAAGAATCTGGACTCTTGTTTCTAAATGAAAAGTTAGATTCTCATTGCTCATGCTGTAGTGCTATCACTTTTATTACCGTATAACTGCATATTTGCCTTGAAAATCTATAGCGGGAATAAAACAAAAGAGTGAGAGGATTTCACTAAAAATAACTAAGATGTTTTTCCCCACTAAGGAATAGATAATTTTCTTCAGAGTCTATTACATTGTAAAGCTTGATTCTCCATTTCATTATATTGTTTTTATGCCCGTGTAGCTCTGTTTAGGCATCCAGTGGAGTTACATCAGCATAAAACTGGTATAATGGAGTGCAGAATCTAGCCCGTAGTGTGCCATAGCATTGCAGTATGAGTTACTGAAGATATGCTAAGCACACACTTCAGTAGATAAGCTCTTTTCACCTGGCAATCTTTCTGTGCCTTTTTTTATTTTATAATCAGCCTTTTCTGAATTCCATTTACAAAGGTACTCAGGTTGTATTTTGGGGAGTAGTGTACCCTGTTGTAATATGCTATTTATTTTTCAGTTTGTGGTATTAACATTGTTTTAGTAGTTTTATGCACTCATACTAAGAAGATAGAGTCTTGTACTTGCAGTGTAAGGAAGCTCATTTAAAATGTTCCAAAGGCTGGAGTTCTCCTGGTCATTTGTCTAAGACTGTGATGTACTGTAACAGTTTAATATCTGATATCTGGGGGACTATACTGTGCACTTGCTGGCCAATGGGCTCAATATTCAGATAGGTCTTTTCCAAGTCAAACATCTGACTGTGTGGCTTATTGCAACAGAAAATTGCTGCCTTGATAATGCTTGGTAATACTCTTACATTATGTGAGCCCCAGGATACTATTTATGAATGTAACTTTTTCAGTACTGCCTGCAGGCATGAGGCATGAGCAAATGGCGTTTATTGCAGTGCAAATAGGATCTTGCTCTTGTGCAGTTTCTGTGTGGAAGCTTGCACATTCCCCCATAGAATGGGAACCATATGGATTTTTTTTTTCTACTTTTTGGCAGGGAAATAGCAACCAGACACTGCAGATAATGCAGTCCTCAAATGTGAAGGGAGGGTTGATGTAGCAGCGGAATATGTGCTTTGTCTGTTAAGCAACAGAAATTTGTTGTTAAAGTGCTGTCTCTGTGTGTCTGATGATGTGCTGGAAATATGGTTCGTTTTAGCCTCTCTTAAAGATGTTTTCTTTTGAGCCCTTTATAAACCCCTCTAAAGGAGCATCGAGGAGCATTTTTTTTGCCTCCTAGTGATGAGTTTCCCCTGTGCTTATGGAATCTGGGCATGCTGAAAAAGTCTATTTTTAATACAAGGGCAATGTCCATTTTGCCTTGCCCTTGCCACCTGCACGCCTGTGCTTCTAGCATTGCAATTGAAGCTGAGGAGCAGGGTCACTGTCTTGTGCCTACAAAAAAGAATGATGGACCAGTGTGAGGATGCAAACTGCATCTGCAGAAAATGCAGCTGAGCCTCTTGAAGAGCTCTCCTTAGAGCTCACAGGTCAACTACCACAAAGCCTACAGTTCAAAACACCATATTAGATACTGTGCATTTTAATGCCAGGAAACTTGGAGGCATAATTTATTATATCTAAAATGAGCCAAAGCCATGATAACTCATATCTCTTTTTACTCCTCTTTCTGATGTAGATATTCTGATGACTGAGAATCCTGTATTCCCTTGAATGAAATTACAACATGCATCTTCCACCTCATTTAACCTCTCCCTGAGCCATAAGAAAAAAAAAAAAAAAAGCAAAGCCTAAGACTGAATATAGCAAGGTCAGCAGCTGCAGATACTGTTGGCATGCTGTAGGGTTTACACAAGAATGGGCCACTCTTGCATTTTTGTTCCCCCTGTCTTTTATTAGATCCCCAGCATGTCACTTATGCCAATTACATATTAGGACATTAGCCTATTTGTATGTAAAGAGAATTTAGGGGCATGCTTCCGTGTCCCATGAGTGAGAGTGTCTCATGGTGGGGGTATCCACACACTGTCCTGGCAGTGTGGGGCTCCAGCACTGTGGTAGGTTGAACATCCCATACCTGAAGGTGGCTCCGCTTGCATCTGTTGACAGCAAAAACATCCCTATCCTCACCATACTACTGTACTTCACATCTGGCAGACATATCCACAGCCTTTATTTTTAGATCCCTTTGGCCACAAGTGACACTGTGGAAAGAAGACGAGTCTTTTTCTCTTGGTGTAAGAGATTCGTGCTTGCAAAATGTTTACCCTACAGGCTGTCACAGTGATTCAAATTGTTAAACTTGATTTATTAAAATTAAAATATTTGAACTGAATTTTCTCACATTGTCATTTGCAGGATCAGATTTTCTTCCTTTCTCTTCCTTGATGTCATGTGCACTAATTTTCACAACATAGCTGAGTGTCCTGATAGGATGTTTTATTTGATGCTTGTTTGAGAGCATGCCAAATGACGACAGATAAATGGTATTGGCAGGGATGTTGGAAGGGCTGTATTTTTCACATTACCATAGTGTATATTCTACAAGCTTATGTGCTATTCAGATAATTGCATCTCTAAGCTGAAACTGAAATGGTGAACTGTCTGTCAAGTTCTTGGCTTAGCACACATTTTCTCTAAATTTGTTGTTTTTTTCTGGGATTTATGGGAGAATTTATTCCAAAGAGTCAGCACTACTTCCAGATGGAAAGTTGTTTCTTCCCTATACTTGTCTTTGTCCAAGCAATTCATATCTGGTGTGGGTATGAACCCAGCATCAGTGCCAGGCTGATGAATGGAATGAGAACAGAATGAACAAAAATGTGTGGTTTTCTCAAAAGAGGCTTGGGTTTATATTATGTTTTGGTTTAAGAGGTTTACAGGTATTTCTATACATTATACATTTTACTCACAGAGTAAATTCTGTCAGTCTGCCATTGACTGTTTTCATTTGCTGCACACAGCATTTCTTATTTCATCCACTTAGCAACAGCATAGCCCAAATGCTTTCTGGTTAACATTGACCTGTGAGAAGACCCCTGTAAAGGACTTTGATAACATGCATCATACTCATGCCAGAGATGAACCTGGCTAGTGGTGTGAAAATCCTTTCTCCCCCAGTGTTGTGTGAATTTAATGTTTGATATAAGCAGTGGGATACAAATGCCTCTAAGTTCTCATAATAGGATATATATAAAATCAGGCAAAGGCACAGTTTTAAAATAGTCTCTGTGCAAGCATTGTAAGGGCAGATAAATGGTCCTAAAATAGCATTATATTTCTATTAAACAAAAAATCACTCAGACGCCACCTGCTGCTCTTGGCATTTTAAAATCTGATTTGGAATAGAGAGAAGAAATGATTGCTTCTCTGTCTCCCTCTCCCCTCCTAACTTTGAATGTTTCCACCCAACCTTCAAAGGGAGCAGCCTGTTTTTCCAAGGCTATTGGTTGAAGTCGGTGGATATTTAAGCCTACATCCAGAATGAATGCATCCAGTCTGAACTAGACTGATTAGTACTAAATCCGTGGTGCCAGGGCGATCAGGAAATAGAGCGCTTGTTAAAACACCAATAATGATATTTTTTGTTGCATAGCTCTCATGGAAAGCTACTGCTGATTGTCTCAGAGTGGGGAGGAAAAAAATATAGAAAGAAAGGGAATATAGTCCACTTCACTGTGCAGAATCTACTATTACTCCTTGGTGCATGCTGTATGAGTAGGATCTGTGTGAGGTTTAAATCAGACAAGAGAACACTGCTCATGAGTGTTTCTCTCTGAGTCCAAAATACCAGCATTTTGACAACTGTAAGACCACAAACATTCTTTTTTTTTTTTTTTTTAAGCAATTTTATTGTTCTGACTTGCAGTTAAAACTGAAAAAATGGCAAATGCAAAAATCTTTACAAGGACACAGATATGAAGTACTTACACAATACAACAACAGTGATATTTTTGAAGCAATAATTTTATCAATAATCATTAACCCACAGGGAAGAAGAAAGGATATAACATTTATTACCATAGAGCAAGATATAGTGCAACTTCTGTTCATAGTATGCGACAGTGGAAATAAAACCAACTAAATCTCAGATTTTCAGTACTGCCTGGGGAATTTAGCCTCATAATTCCTCATACATTTCACCAGAAGAAGGGTTTTTTGCTCTTTGTCTAGAAGAAAATGAAAATTTCAGCCAGAGTTTTTGTAGCCACCCCTTAATAAAATAATTCAGGCATGTATATAGGATGTGTTATTCTCAGCACTGAAGCATTAAGATCTGAAAAGAAAACAGTACAGCATGTAAGAATGAAATCAGTAATATTGTCTTCGATATCGTGTAAGAAATTTCCTTTCAATAGCTAGCACTCTGGAAAATCAGCTGTCTTTGCATTTCAGATAATTACTTCTTGTATCATGAAATTCTATATTTGTGCTAGTTGAAGTGAAAAAAAATATGCTTTGTGTAAATATTCTTCCTACTTTCCATTTTCAAGTTCTGCTCAATGGAGCCATCACATCTTCTTTATTGTGGTTTTGGAAATAGATGGACATAATTACCTGCGTAGGCTCTTTTTGTCTTTGCCTGAGAGGCAGTGAATGAGTTAGTCAGAGCCTAAGCACTCAAAAGGTTCAAAAAGTCTCTCTTTTGTCCTTTGTTTCAGATTTTATTCCTCACCGTACAGTATTCCAACAAACCGCATGATTCCACAGACATCAATCACGCCATTCATTGCTGCTTCCCCTGTCTCTACATATCAGGTACGTCAGATTTGCGCTTGTCTACCGTGTTTCCCAGTTAATTATGTTTGGGATGTGGATGAAGGCAGAGTGTATACCATCAAAAATTATGTGGGTCACACTTTAAATGAAGGGCTTTCTAGGAATGTTCATTGGGTATAGAGTTTTAAGTGTCTCCTGCCTTCTTTACAGTAGTAACGAAAACCTCCATAATGTTTTATTTCAATCAACTTCTCTAGTAAACAACATTTTGCTAAATTTCTGGTTGACGTGACCAGAAGCTTATCATTATTACTGAAATGCTTTCTCATTTTGCCTCGTCTTCTTTAGCTAAAATTTTTTGAACTGTGTTTTTTAATAATGTATTTTGACTTTTTTATCTCGGCTCTATTTTATCCAGTAACAGCATCCTTAAAGTACTCATTTTTATCCAATAATCCCTGACAAAAAAAAAAAAATTACTTGAGAATAACTGCCCTTATATCCTTCCTTAGTCTGCTGCACACCTTGCTATTCAGAATTTCTCTGTTCAACATATCCCTCACAGATTTCTACTGGGAAATTATTGTCTTGCTTTGGCTTTCTGAGATGGAAGTCAAAACCAGGTTGCATAGTTTTATTATTAGCCATTCTCTGGGAACATATTACTTCACAAAAGCTGATCATTTGCTATACCTTTTCAGTTTTAGTTATTTCTGTCCTGTGGCATCAATGCCCTTCCA
The DNA here is from genome assembly GCA_035221455.1 of Xenops minutus. Taxonomy (NCBI): domain Eukaryota; kingdom Metazoa; phylum Chordata; class Aves; order Passeriformes; family Furnariidae; genus Xenops; species Xenops minutus. The sequence continues at coordinate 39,749,406 of JAWWEE010000074.1, forward strand.
GTCTTACCTGAAATAAGCTATCCAAGCTTGCAAAGCTGGAAGGTGGTTTGTTCTTGATGTTTGGGTTGGTTTGTTGAGGGTGAGAGTTTTGAGATGGTATGTACCACTTACAGGTAATCCTGGGAAGTTACTGTGCTTTAAACTCAGTCTTCAAAGAGAAATGATTCTTCTAATTTTCCTTGACTGCTGTGTTATTTTAGATGGCTGTGTAACAGTTGCCAAACAAAAGGTTGTTTGTTTGTTTTTTTTTAATGAGGTAAATTCAGTAAATGGCAGTAAATGGCAACACCAAAGAAGTGGCAGTGGCAGAGATGTATGAGTGCAGCTCACAAGCACTTTTCTTGGTAGCAAAGCTGGCTTAAGAGCCATACTTCCTTTCTCTTATTCAGGCAACTGAATTCAGGCCACCCAGCCACTTATTCCCATCACTGCTCCACACATTTACTCTTCACATTTGCTGCCTTCTCCCATTCCGGTTTGAACCATTGCAATCTGTTTGTGTTTGATGCATTTGCACCAAAAGCATTCATTTTTATTTTTTTAACCTGTATCATTCTCCTTAGGTAGTTTGCAGTGTAAGCCCAAACACATATGTCCTGGCACAGAGAAGGAACTGGAAAGGGTGCAAGAGTGGGAGCAATGATCAGCAAGCTGTGGCAGCTCTAGTGCATTTTAATTCATAGGGATTCACAACATCAAATGTTGTAGTAGAGTTGTGTTTGCATCTGCATGTGCTGGTTTTGGTTCTAAAGGTGTTTTGTGCAACTTGCTTTTAAAAAAAAAATATCCTTTGATAAACGTGTACAAATGTTGAAGCACACAGTTATACAATTAATACTCACCACTTTCTTCATGAGCAAAGTCACAGGAGAACTGGGACCTTGTAGCTTCCTACTTGTCATCCCTGTTCATGCTCCATTGGAGGTGTTACATGCCCATCCCTGGGAGCTCAGGGATAGCAAGTGGGGTGCCCACTGACAGCTGTAGCATGGCTGCATTTTTAGTGTGCTTGTTGTGTGTTGTGGTGCCCAGATTGAAGCAAAAGGAAACTAAGATACACAATTCATGGAGCTGAATCTGAATTACAGATAACTCGGGGGCCATTCACATGTAGCACAAGAGGGAGTTAGCTCAGAGATTCCACAACAAATACGCAAACACTCTGTAATGCCTTTAATTGCTAGTTGAACTGTTATATCCTTGCAATCTGTTACATGTCAGTCATAAGGCAGAACAACAAAGAAGGACTTTGGTGAGCCATACAGAGTTCTGGTGGGAATAGACCCCAAGGTGCCCAAACTAAGAATAATCCTGGAGGGGCAGAAACTTCTTAAGCCAGCTTTGCCATGAGAGCTTTCAGTCAGAAAAAGTTTCAAAAACTGTGAATTAGATCTGCAGTTCTTACTGGGAACAGAATAAACTGTTCTGGGATCTCTGAAAATGTTATTCCTCTAAAAGTTCATGCAGATACTTTTGAAAATAAATTTTGAACACTTTATGTCTCCTGCACTGTCGGTTGGATGACATGTTCATGATTGTATTAAAGGATGAAAGCAAACAACGCAAATGAAAAAAAAAAACAAAACAGGATAACATGGAATGGTGAAGACTGCTTTATGAGATAAAATGGTGTGGATCGTGGAAGTGGTGCAATCACTCAGATTTTTGACTTTGGTAGAAAACATTATCAAATGAAATTTGAAAGCTTTCTTCTTTGTCAATAACTTTATGAAGTATAAATTAATTTTGTTTCGAGTTACATGACTTAAGTCTTTTGTCAAAATTAGCACCGTAGTTGTAAAGAGAGAATATTTTCAAGTAACATTTTGAGTGAAGTTTTCAACTTTTCTATGCTAATTAAAAGTATTTGATATGCAGGTCCAGAGTACTTCATGGATGCCTCATCCGCCATATGTTATGCAACCAACAGTAAGTGGATACTTGGTTATATCCAACTAAAAGTGCTTACATTGCAACCTCACTCTGCTTGTCCAGCCACATTAAAGTCCTGGGTCATGTAAGAGCAGCCACCTGCTCCCTGTGACAAAAGCCCTCTGCTGTAAAGATTCTGTTCCTTTAAGGAGCACTATTTGATTTGGTGGAAAGGGGAGGATGGGTGATATGTTACCTAATTGCACTGATTGTAAGAGAGTAATGAGTTCTGAAGTGTTGCTTCTGAAGCTCTGCTTTGGGGTCTGCATTCCTGCTTACTTTCAATTGCCAGGATCAAGACGTTACCCTTCCCTTATATGCTTATCCATCAAAAAAGTCCCGTGTAGTTTTATATAAAGGGTCCTCAGTGCCTCACTAATGCATTTTAATATAGTGGAAAGGGTGAAGTACAATGTTCTTAGACAGTCTCTACCAAATCTGAATCTGCCTTATGATTTGACCAGTCAATTTTTTTTTTCTCCCTGAGTAAATTGTCTCTTTCAATTTATAACTACTACTTAAAGCTGCATTGCACTTCTAACCAACATTCATTGGATGTAGCGCAGCTGTTTTTTTGTTTACCTCTCAGAAGAGTTTTGATGCATGTTGTCTAAATATTAACACTATATACACATCCACTACACACACATCACTTTAGTTCTATTTCCTATCTGTGATCAGTTTCTCAGGTATGGATCCACTTAAGAGTGTCATTAATCAAAATTCAAATGTATGCTCCACATAAACATCAATACATTGATCTATAGAAGGAGCGTAAAAATAAAATGAAAGTCTATGGTTTAGGATTGTTTGTTATTCACATTTGTGTTCAAATAGCTAGACTTCACGATGGAGTAACTTCTGGAGAGAGTTAGCTGCACAGCAACACGGATGCACGTCTGTTTAGTAGCACAGGACTCTCTGTTGGGTCATCCCAGTTTGAAGCCCCTTTCCACATCTCTTAACTCTTTGGAGGGCAGTTCTTCAGTTTTTTTCTCACCAGACAATGACCATAACATGGGACTGCCTGTCTCCAGGATGCCCAACTCCTACCTCTGCAATACTGCACCTCTCTGCAGACCTTGGGGCAAATTTCCATCTCAGTGAAATAAAGCTGCTGCTGTGTTCCTTGTAGGGAGACAAACTATTGACCAAATTCACAGTTGCAAATCAGTCCTGTATTTAATTACAGGCCACAATTAATCTTAGCTATGTGTATATGATGAGTTATCAGACTTGTGGAAGCCAGAGGATCTCCGATCCTTCCAGAAAGACTCCCTTTCTTTATCAATCCCAGTTTTTATATATCTGTGTGTTTGAGTTTAATTTGACAGTGTTCAGCAAAGCATTTTTCTGCAGTACTAGAAGAGTCATTTTGGTGTTGTTATTGAATGTATTTACCCCTTGCTAAGGATGGGAAGAGTAAACTATCTTTTATAGTGAGTAGCACCCTCAATCTGCCAAGTTAAATTTGTGTTCTTTGTGAGCCACAGAGGTGTCAAAAAAGGGATGTTGGCTTCTAGGGGGAAAAGCAGAGGGACAGTGAGTGAATAAGTGGTATAATATTTCAGTTCCAGTGTCATTGACACTGTGGGTTACCTCCATGTGTTTTCTGTAACAATCCTAGTCTCTTCACCAAAAGATTTTTCCTATTGTTTCCCAAGACTATGTTCTTAAGTAGGTGGACATAAGGCATTTAGTACTGGAGAAGTAGAAAAGCAAAATGCAGAACTGCCATCCCCCAGGTTTAATTCAGAGATGAATTCTTTATTAGAAATGTCTGAAAAGTTGTCAGAGTATTGCCACAGAGAGGACTCAAGAGGCTTCAGAATTAATGGTCTGTTTTGAAAGAAAATAAAGAATCTTTAGCCATTTTAAGTTCACTGTAGTTTCTTGCCTAACTAGAGACTCTATTCTAGGTACCTTTGTAGCTTAAAAAAAAAAAAAAAGAAAATATTACAATAAAGTTGGAGGAATTTAAGACGTGAGTTTTGGTAACCCCATGAGCTGATGAAACTGGGAACCTTCTAATTTGGTTAGCTTTTTTTTTCCTTCTTGTAACTTAGTTTTCCATGTTATTATCTAAATTGCCACCACTTTGCTTCATAATATTTTATGAGATGATTGATTGTGGCACGTGATGTCCCCCTGGAAACCACTGCAGATAAATATTACATTTCCCTTGCCCCAGGAAGGAGAACATTTTGTTAAGCCTCTATTCTTTTTGAGTAGAGATGAACTCATACAGAAAGCACAGTTTGAATTGCTCAAACACTGGTGGGTAATTCTTTGTTTTGATTATAAGTATCCACTAAATCATGTTACTAGATGATTAGCTTTTAATTTCCGACAGAAAGTCCTACTTGATATTTATGTATAATTTAGTATCACAAAACAGACAGAAAAACAGGCAGACCTATGCTGTAGAGGAGACAAAAGGAGTTTTTTTTCTTCAGTGTCATGTACATAAACTGGACAGTCTTCTCATAGACTGGCAAGTTTGCCTGCTGGAGGGAAGAGCTGTGCCACATGGTGCCACCACCCTGTGTCTGCCTGCTGCTTCTCTGCCTGCCCATCTTGTCTGCCTTCCCACCGACCTCCCCACACAGTAAATACCAAGCCCTTCCTTCAGTGATATCCCTGCAACAGGATGGCCTGCCAGACATATTGCTCCTTTATATACCAATATCAGCCACTTTTTCCTGATGTGTGTATGTGTGCATTCTGTATCCATTTACTTGGTGGATTAAAAACCCCACTATAGTAAAAGGTTGTATCTTCAATTCCTTTTGTAGCCTTTTAACTACAACCACATAAACCTGTGACCCTAACAAACAAAAATCACGTATATATTAACTGGGAAATATTTGTGTATTTTGCTTTCCATTCCCCACCCTTGTTTGTTTTCTTATGTTTGTGATCCCTTAAAAACAAATAATAACAAAAATTACATTCTCTGAAAATATAATAATCAGAAAATGTTTGTCATAGTGTGAGAAAGTCAGATGGACAGTCAAAGACTCTGCAGGTACAGAATTGATACCGTATGTTGATGCCAATAAGCAACTGCAAATAGAGTTTAAAGGGATTTTATTTCTTTTTATTGGTGTTTTTTGACGATCTTATGCTAAGAGCCATGGAAAAACAATATCAAATAGGTTGAGGTAGTATTTCTATTTCTGAATAACTAGTATTAAAAATAAACTTCTGCTGGCATAGTAGCGTCAATATGAAAACTTCTCACATCTTTGTGCTTACACAACCTTCAGTGTTTTGGAAAACCGGATTCCTGAATCATGTGGACATGATGACGAATTTACCTTACACACCTCATGTGTGACTCAAACACTTCTGAAAAATGAACCCTTTGTAAATTGAACCTTCACCGCTTTTTCCCATGTTGACTGCCCTGTGTCCAAGCAAGAATAACTAAAATTTGCCAGTTTTTGTTGCTTTGCCATGTGCCCTGGTCACTCTCTGTAGCTGTAATGGGAGTCAAGCTCAGAAAGAGCTATCACAATGTGGGTTTGGGGTAAAACTGGCATAGCATGTAATGCACTGATAGTGCTCTGGGCTTCGTTTAGTTAACTATAGCTTAGGAAGTACAGTGCTTGCTCTTCCCTACTTGAAACAAGTCTTGTATTTCATTAATGCCTCAGGATAAGGATAGATGAATAGCGATGACAGAGTCAAAGCATAAATAGGATAAGAGTTATTCTGGGGATTATAACATTTGCCATATTATTGTGTTTTTCCTGTAGTCCCCGAAGGCTATCTGACGGTTCAGGGGATACTTTGAAAAAACATGTTTGTTGGAAATTCACATACAGACAATCTCATTCCTACTAACAAATACATTTGATTAAAATATTTTTATTCAAGTCTTTATTATAAAAAATACATGTACTCTTCCTCTTTAACAGCAAATTTTTTTTAGTGAACCAACAGAAATGTCTTACCCTGATACTCAAAATACACATTGGTTTTACACTTAACCTTTTTGATTTGCAAGTAAATGTGTGACCATAAGTAATCACTGGGTATGCACAGATAGATGTTGTCAGTCTGGAATGGTTTCTACATAATAGCTGGAGAAGAGGTATGCCAGTGGCAGCATGAAGGGTGCAAGCAGAGTAGCATGTGGAAAAAGCTACCATTGGTAATGATAAAGTGTGTTGGGGAGAACTGTTCTGGACATTTCTCAAGCCCTCACAGCCCTTTTAGAAAGGTCAATGTCTTAAAAAACACCCTTATTTTTTTTTTCTGCCTTCCTGTGGCCCATGGCTGAATGTAATCTGTCTTTAAAAGCAACAACAAAAACATTTCTTATTTCATAAGCAGCGTAAACCCCCTACTTTGGTGAGATACAAGGCTGAGTAAGGACTCCAAATTCTTGCCTTTTGATTGTTGTGCATGAATGTAGCATAAAAGGTACAAATTGTTCAACTGAAATATATCAGTTTTCATTTTCTCACTAGCAACTCTGCTGTTTTGGATGATACCCAAAATACCACAGCAGTTTCAGTGTTTTGATTCCTACACTTCGTAACAAAGAAGTTCCTTGTGCTCCGATCTGCATCCCCCTCCCAGGAGAGCCTTCTTTACCTCACATTTATTGCTCTACCTTTTTAGTAAACAGAGCCAGGAGTCAATCTGGAGTTTGCCTTTTTGAATGTAAGGAAATAAAGGATGTCCTCTGCAGACAGTTGAGTCCTGCCTCCAAGATGAAATGTGAGAATTTGGCTAGCTGGTATGAAAAGTAAACAGGAAATAATCCTTAGAAATTGGAATCTCCAGCTAGCCTTTTAACTTTTAGCTGTGTATTTTTAAGAGATCCTTTGAACATGAACTTATTTGAACTTTTAAGGCTAAAGAGTTTAGAGGTTGAAATAACCAACCAAATACCAATGCCAAAGTTCTGCTGAACAATTTTAATTCCAGTGTTTCCCGAGGCAGAAAATCGAGGACTACCAGTTCTATAATTGATAATCAAGACAGTAATTGGCAATGTTTCTTTGGGGCAGGCAGGCTCACATGAGGTCATTTCTGCCTCCCTCTCACCCAGCATCTGCTGTGTAGATATGTTGCCTCAGTGCTACTAAATGGGCAGTTTCAGACTCTACTGAGCACGTGCTCACTCACCTTCAGTGCCAGGTGGTGTTATGTTGAGGAGAGTATTCAGGATAGAAAAGCAGTGCCCAAGTCAATCAACTTAGGCCTCTTAAAAAAAATAGCTATAAAAAATTCATCCAAGTTACATCTCCTACTCAAGTGTAGCAGTTTGCATGTTTGATTATACGGCACTCCTGGAATCATATCAAAATATTGCTGCAGTCATTTGCTCTGCTGTTGTAGAAATTGCTATGAATGCCAAAAAAAAGATATATTTAAGTTAGATTTCCAACCTTTCTTGACACTCTACTAGAGTCCCCTATTGAAAATGAGCATTTTTTGTGATGGCAGCAAGACACACCACATATGGATTCACTTAGAAAACATGGATGGGACAACCGCAAATGTTTCCAGTAGACAAGCCTATGCATTTGAGGAACTTGTGCTGTGCTGTTTTATCCTAAAAAAGCTTAAGAGCTCTAGTAAAATTTTCTCTTATTTCAAATATTCTACAGATAGTGTGAACACTAAATGGAAACAACATCAGTCTAAGATTTTTGTTTAAAGACATTTACAATAGTGGAAAAAACATATATCTATGTTTCATAAAAATCTATAAACATAAATGGAAAATATATTTGGAAAAGAAGGCGTCTGACACTAAATTTGAAAGGTACCCCAGAGACTCTGAAGCCAGGAAATTCTGGTTGAGGTTATAGAATATTGATTTCTTTTTAAAAGAAAAGATGCAACCTTACTCGTCAACCTTCATTGTCAGAAAAATCTTAACACAACAGCTGTTTAAAAGCAGTTTTATCAAAGGGGACTGTTTTTTTAAAGATAGTTATTAATCAATAGACATTAGAGTACCTTCTGTGGAAGAATGTAGTGCATTTTAAAAAAATCAATCTCTAATTTTGTACAAAGCCTGCATTCTGCTTTAACTTTTCCAATTCCATGTGCATCACCTAAGAATATTACTAATACTTGATTATATATAACATCTGTAACATCTCTGGTTTCCTGCAGATTTGCATTTACGTCAAGTTTTAAATTTACACAAAGTCAAAACATTAAATAAACTGTACAGTTCGTGTCATGTTTGCCATTTTGAGCAAAAATTCTTCGTTTGTTGAGCACTGGTCAAGTTAGATATTGTCCTGGCAGTAGATTAATAAGTAGGCAGAGGGTGATAGGATCAGGAGAGAGTGATGGACTGCGTAAGCACATGGTATTAATTATAAGCCCAGAGTTAGATTAATGAGTGTTCAGTAAGTAATGGGCTCAGCAGAGTGGTGAATTAGGTAAGCATGTGATTTGTCAGATGACTTCTCAGTTTAGCTCACCATCAAATATTTTACCTTGTGTATTGCATTGAAGTTATGCATGCATATGTGTGCTGTGAACATGCTGAGGCACGTGACATATTTATTACAAATTTACTCTCCGTCATGAACCCTGTTTTATTTTTTGCCTAGCATTGTCCATTTCCTTGCAGTTGATGCTAATGTTATCCATCTTCTGCAGGGACCATCCTGCTATGCTAGTTTAAACAATTCGGATGTTATGCATGTAGTAAATGGGGCACAAGCCTGCTTGTGACAAATTTCCAAGTGTGCAAATTCTCTGCTGGTGGAAGAGAAAGGCAAAAATTTTCATCTGCTACACACAGCAAAAAGCTTTGAATACACCCTCTAGTCTGGGAGCACAGAGGTTTCACACTCGGTGAAAAGGCTGGGAATGTTCTGTGAGTGCCTTTCCCATGATAGAGATGTGGTTCTCATTTCCATGGTGCAGTTAAGAATGCAAGATGTTACCACAGGACAGTTCTCCAGCAGAAAGGGACCTAGATCTCCTTTCTGCTTCCCAAAGTCCATCCCTGTGCTGCAGAAAATCAGCATTTCCACTGCAGATGAGGCATTGGGCAGCTTTGGAGAAGAGACCAGCCCTGTGAACCCAGTAGAGCATTATTGAGGAAAATCTGTGTTTTAGAAAAAGAGTAATGCTAGGGCAGGGACACTGTAACTGTGATAACTCCAAAATAGGAGTTATAAAGACTAGCACAACCTGTCAAAGTTGTAAAGGTGAATTCCTGATAGTGGAGGATCAAGTCAAGTTTTAGGCTATTGACAAGATGTCCTTTTATATACAACTGAGTAGGAAGGGAGTTCTGTAAGAATCAAGGTATAATATTGCAAAGTTAATTATTGTATTATTATTTTGTAAAATATGGTATTCATATGGGATTTTGTCCCAGAGGCTTCGACTGGTTTTGGAAGAAAATTCTAAATGGAAAGCATGCATACTTGTTCAGCTATAGATGTATTTTATAGCTATATTTATCCTTGCTGTAGCTCCTTTTTGACCTGAGCCTGCCTTTCCTCACCCTGGTTTCAAAGAATACGCATAGGCTTAGAGCACTTAGTGACAGATACTTTTTCATCTGCCACTGATCAGTTCTGTTCAGATTATAAAACTGTCATACCACTAAATAGTTTTTTATAGATGTTTGTTAAAAGTCTGGTGAACAAGGGCCCATCTTGACTGGTGTCTCTAACCACATCCTTGCAATGATACTAGTAAGGTTAAGGATTTTCATGTTAAATATTAAAATAAACCTGTCCTAGCTACAAAGGGAAATACGGGATCTGATTTTTACCATTATAAATCAAGAATTAACTTCACTTAAGAAAATTGAATTGCATAGGTGTGAAACAGTGAGAATTGGAAGAGAATCATGCCTGCAGCAGTAAGTTGATGAAGGAGATTCTGGCACTTTCTTAATCCTTAGAACAAAAGCACTTCCATAAATTGCCATTATGTTACACGAACTGTATTCAAGAACCAACTTACATAAGTAGGGGAAACTAGCAAATCTATATATTATTTATGATTGCATCATGATTTATCTAGTGAAGGAGTTGCGTAAAAAATTATAATTATGTACTCTGAGAACTTAGTGACCAGTTTATAAGTCTCAAAATTCCTGTATCCAGGAACCATTCTATATAATCCCCTGCAAAACCTGATTAAATAGCTTGATTTTATGCCTCTTGATAATCCTATCAGGGGGTTTGTTTCCAAATACCTTTGCTCTGAGGCTTAGCACTGCATTTTTAATTTCCATCCTAACGGTGCTCCTATTCATTTTGCCTCCATCTGTTCTTGGTCAAACATTCTTCCTGACCTTCAGTAACTACTGTCCCTTCTTGATGTTCACGACATTAATTTATAGAGAAAAATTTTACCTGCATTTTCGTTTTCTAGACTAATTGTTAACATCGCTGTATTTTTAGTAACTTAGGGATTTTATATCTCTGGCTGCAACAATGACCCTTCTTTGGATCTATTCCACTTTGAATTCATTTTTCTGGGACAGCCAATGCTCACTGTTTTCCAACCTTTTGTGGAAATAGTATTAATATTTCCTTCTCTTCTCTGGGAGAACTTTGCTGCATTTTAAAATAACATCTTTTTTCCCTTGTGCTCATGACTGGGAGTGCAGTCATCCTGTAATTCATTGATATACCTGGGTTTTCTCCTTCTTCCAGGTTTCCAGCAGATGCTCCTACATGATAAAGGAAGCCACATATTAGCCTAATTGTCTTCATGTATTTGCACCTTGCTCTGTATGATCCAGTCCTTCCTGCATGGTGGTTCGATCTGCCACTTTATTAAACAAGCCTTACAACTTTACTATTTCCCCAAATATTATTCAAGGGCATTATTAAAAACAATGGGTGAGAACAATCCTTATGGAGATTTTAGTGACCCTCACACTAAAAAGTATAGCTTGTCTTTTCACACAACCTGTTATCATTTCCTCTTTAGTTAATCCTTTATCATCCCCAAAGTTTAGTAATTTCTGGTATAGTGCTGCTTGAAATACTTTATTGACCTTCAGAGTTTAGATCTGCTGCATGTCCTTTGTCTAGAAAATGGGTCATTTTTTTTTTTAAAAATGAGGTTAGCTAGCTCTGTCTTTGATTTATCTATGCTCTATCTTCATTAATATCCTTTAGTCCTGGCCACTGTACCTGTGCTTATATGTGCCAGCTCTGCAATAGAGATAATCCAGTCCTGGTTCCTCATTTCACTGTGAGTTCAGTGACTTCTCTGGGATTTTCATCTCCTTTGGCTGGATTCATTTTTCTGCCTAAATGCTCATTCTCAGAAAGCTGCCTCTGCTATCTGATGGCTATGTGGGAAATTGAGACAGTGTCCTTATCCTGCTGGGGCTACTTCTGAAGAACCTTCAATGCGTCCCCCGTTCTCACTGTATAGGGAGCTGAACTCTGGGTTTTCTCACTGTTTTTCATTTATCTATATGAGAAACCTTTTGTTAAGTCTTTGAATATCATTTGCAAAATCTCAGATAGACTTTGAGCGAATCTTACTTCTGGTCTCCAGACGTAGCTTTTTTTTGCTGTTTTTTTTCCCCCTCCATACTGTGTTCCTTCCTGATGTATTTATTGAGGTGTCTCAGTAAGTGGCTGACTAATTAACACCTCCTTGACTGTAACTGCTGAAGCATCTTAATAACATAATTATTTCTAAATTATTTTTGCAGAAACAGTGCTAACAATTTATTTTTTTCTATATCAATGTATAAATGTACACTGTGATTTGACACCCTGGAAGTTAGAAACGTCCAAGATATCATAACTAATAGCTTATTATTGAATGTAGTCAGGTCTAACAGTATTTGTCATTAATTTTTTGCTCTCATAGATAAAACAGTTTCTTTTCAGTTCAAGTGTCTTTAGAAAGAATATAATATTGACCTAAGCTTTGAAGTACAGAGGTAAATAATGTGTATGTTTCCTAAACTGATTTCAATCCCACTGAAGTGGAGTAATTGCTTAATTACAGTTTTGGGTTGTAACCTTGTGGCCTTGTTTTACTCCCAAACTGGTGTAAATTAGGAGTAAATCCTTTCTAAATCCATGCTTTAAACAGTGTTTGCCATAAAGCCTCTTGTGAATCAGTGGTATCTGCGAAGCTGTTGAGAGCATGGTTTCGACGTCTTTCTTACATGATTGCAAAAACAAATAGTGAAATGTAATAGCATAAACACTGAACATTCTTTGGCTGTTTCATAGTGGATTGATGAAGAATGAGTTGTGTAACATAGTGACAGATCAACAGAGTCTGAAGAATTTTGAAGGAGTGCCAAGTTGTTATTTAGTGAAACCACTACCTTTGGATTACCTGCCAAAGAGAGGCACTTCCAGCAGGGTATGTTCTGTTATCAAATGGCCTATTGTTAAAAAGAAGGTGGAAATTAGAGGCTGAAATGTCACTTCTTTTTACCATGATTTAAATGCAATTCATTATTTCTTGTTACTGACTACAGCTTCTCATTAAAGGATGCCTACTGACCAGCCTTTCACATTCTATGCCTTTTAAACAAGCTGCCTGGGAGGTTCTGTAATGTCACTGCAGACCTTGTTGTGCAAGTGAGCCTGTGTGTAACATCCATCCCAAATCCCAGGTGTAGCCTTTCACCAATGTGCTTTTCTGACCGGGCAGTGGACTGGAAGTTGTCTTTCCTCTATGCATCACAAACCACACACACACATCCCAAAGCAGGAAGACATATGGGTTCCTCATTATCAGATGTCTGCTTCTGCCTCCGAAAAAGCTGTAAACTCATGGAGAAAAAACATGTACGAAGTCCTCATCTGCGACTCACTCCAGGATAACTTGGATGATTGCTTCAACTCCGAGCTGAGGATCACAGGATTGACACACTGCTACTGATCTCTGTGGTGGGAGAGGACTGCATGTGATTCACACAGCACACAGGCTTCTTTCAAATAGCCTTTGTACTTTTCCACTACGGCAATCTGCAAATCATTATGCACCCCCTCTTTGCCCAATCCACACAGGATGTGTCTGTGTCAGCTCCCAGCTTGATAGCCTTCCTCTTAAGCACTATCAATGAAAAACTCCTGCTTGCAGCTTTGGAAATTACTAGTCTACTGCCTGTCTCTAGCCAACAGGGTGGGTGTCACATTCACAGATGTCCCACATCTGACAGGGTTGAGGCTAGAAACATATTTTCTGTAGGCAGGTGGGGAAGAAACCTGTCGTTGTAAAGCTGGTTCCTCCGCACTGCCCCAACTGCTCCTGGCTAACCCAGAGTTCCAGTGGGCCCGTAAAACAAGCAGTGTTTCAGGCAAAGTGTGGTTATATGCATTCCACCACAGACATTTCTTCCTGCTGGCAGACAAAGTCATTTTTGTGGAAAGGAGAGGATTGTTCTAAATGTACTTATTTTAAATGAGGATGAAGTGTTTGATGTAATGATAATTTCCTGGTGCTTGTCACAGGTCTTACTTCAGGGAGAGGAGGGGGTGGACATTTATCAGGAACATTTTGAGCATTTCTGATAGACAGGCAGATGCAGCACCCCATCTCCCTGATTTGTGTCTGTGGAAGTAGCAAAAGCTGTATTAGCTTCCTCGCTAGCTCCCGCTCCAAGTTCAGCAATCAAAGCCACTCATCATGACACCTAAAGCTGTGACAGGCCATGTCTTCCCCCAGGAACACTGCAGGAATAAGAATTTGAAGGGAAATACCTGTGCAATTCCCCTGGTTGCATGCTGCCTTCTACAGACAGTAACATCCAGTTCACATCTTCAACCTCCACTTGATACCCAATTTTATAACATTTCAACCTAAATTTTCACAGGTGCTCAACACCTTGGGCATGTCAGTTTTACCAGGAGATGACTAAAGAGCCGGTTTTAGGCAGTTGGTTAGAGCATGGGGATGAGGGGGAAATAGTCTTTGAAAGGTAGTCCTGGTACTGTTGCTGCTGTGAAGAGAGTGTTTTGACTCAGTGCTGGGTTTTGTCTCACACAGCAAACCTACCTTCAGTCCATGCCAGTATTCATGGTAAAGGCAGGTGTGCCTTTCCCAGAATAGGTCCCTGGACCTCCATGCTTGTTTTGTCCTTTCCTTTGTTCTGCCTTCGCTTTCCAGGGTGGCAAAGCAAGACTATTTATCCTTGGGTGTCAAAGTTCAGGTTTGGCTAGAACCCCGAAAAACGTTTTGCTGGGGCTACACAGGTAATGTGCAACGTCTTTGAGATTCCGAATTTTTTATTCCAGTGGGTAGTAACCACAAATGTTTTCACAGGGGTGATATAAATGGATCAATGTGTGTAACTGCCATCCATTCAAAAGAAAATAAAAGTGGAGGTGTTTGCACTGCAAGCCAGGTGAACTTATTACAAGATTCATTAATAGATCTTGAGAAGATTTGAGTACCGTAATCTAGGAGAACTTTCTTACAAGGGAAGTCAGTGTTCAGTTGTGTAAATTTGTCATTTTCCTAGAGTTTTACATGCCATTCAAATCTGTCTTCCAGATAAAAATCAGTGATGCAGGTCATGACTCACAATGTGGGCTATGGTGATTAGCAGTGATCTCTTTGTGGTGATATTTGCTTGCCTCCACAATATGAAATGTATTTGAATCCTCTCTGAGCTTCTTTTCATCATTTTGTTCAATAGACAAGTAAAGGGGCAAGTAGAAGCATGCCATGAGTGCTGTTCTGTCGAGTGAAGTATAAGACTGTGTCATGCTCTTTCCTTTCATCTTCTTGGCCAAGCTGGGACAATATGTAACTGGGTATTATGCGATATTTATTATTCTTACAGTATAAAAAGCTACGTTAACTCTTTTGTGCTGGAAAAATTCTTGTGGATAAATACAAGGGATGGGACTCTTTGAAGTTAACATTTCCAATATCCAGTATAAGTTGTAGGAGCATCACAGGCATTACTTTTTCGTTATATGTGCTAAAGGACAATAGTTTTGCTCATATGTGGTGGTTTCCCTCTGAGAAGTATTTTCTCTATTTCAAAGAACACTATCTATCATTCCGACATGCTCCAAAGTGGAAGCCCAAGCCATATAAGCCAAGCAACAGCCAAATCAAGCAGAAGGCTAGAATGTGTAACAGACATAGACTAAAAATCCTAAAAGAACTGAGTGAAGAAGTGAGTGCACACTAATGTACATTTGTTTAGCTTTGCTGTGAGCAAGTCCCTTTTGCTGACATCTGAGTTAGGAACTACAGAGAATGTCATGAGCTGCAGCCAGCTGTTCAGGCCTTCTGCATGGTCTGCTTAGACCTTGAAGCAGCTGACCCATAGATACACCCAAATAGCAAGTTTATAGCAAATACACCTGATCAGAAGTGAAAAGATGAATCACCATCTCTAAAATATAGGCCAGTTGCCAGCAAGTTTTAAAATATTCGCTAGAGGGTTAAGGGACTTGGAATGTAACTTTCTAAAAGTGATGAATCAGTTCTGATGATTGATATAAGACTATAATTTTCCTGAAGGTTTTCAAAGGCTTCTAAAATGATTCTGAAATATTCTAGTAATTGGTGTTGTAAAATATTAAAAATCATGCCAAGCTGTCTAATTAAATACGGCCATAGTTGCTTCTGAAAACTGAAATTAACTACTTGGTTTGACATATTGTGAGCCCTCTTACACAGGTGGATAATTCCAGCTCCGCAAGGAGTTTTGGTCACCTAGTTTCTCAGTTCAGTGGATCTGCAATTGAATCATTTCCTCTTAATGGGTGACTTGACTAAGTGGTTTGAAAGTAATTAGCAAACACAGTGGACCCAATATTGAAGTGTATGATCAGCATCTTATCAGGGACTGCTTATTTCCTGTGGGAAACTGCAGTCGACTTCTCAACAAATTCCGAAGGCAACTTGTTGCTCCTTCTTCTAAGGAAGCTAATCAAGGAATGGTTGCACCATTCCAGGCGTGTTTTGACTTGTGATGAAGTGTTCCCAGCTGATTTCAAAGGCATTTTCAGGAACTCTATTCTTTATTACTATTGGATGTTTTATTTGGTCACTTTTAGGAAAGCAGTAATTGTCTTCTTACAGACGCAGACTATTTTTTATCCACTAATACATTTTAATCTTGGTGCACAGCTGTTAATGGGATATGCTTCCACTCCAGAGCAATTCGGATTGATTTTGTTTCTACTTCAGAAATATATTACAGTAGAGCCACAGTATATAAAAGTGCTCGATGTGTTGAGATGAACTAACCTCACGATATTTGCAGCTTCTAATGGGAGCTCAGTGCATTTAGAGAAGAAGTGGTGATTGATTGCCTGGTGCCCAGGCTAATTGATATGGCACTGAGTTAGTCAGAATCTCTCAGCCCCATCAAAATCACACATGAAATTGCTCCTGTGCCTCTTAATATTGACTGGGCAGTTCGTATGATAAAAGCAACATGTTTTGGAGGAGACTTCCAGAGCTGAGTGAAACTTCCTTCACGTCAGTTGCATTCTTTCCAGAGAGGGTTCCTGCCTGGAGTAGCATTACTCCTCCGCTGGAAATTTTTTAAAAGGATGTTCTCAGGTCTGTTTATTTTTTATGGACTTGGATGCGGTCAGTGAGATCCTGTGAGGTAAGAAGAATGGAATGAAAGTGGTCGCAGATGACACTTGAGCTATTTCCACAGCTGGATGCACACCCGCCAGAGTAGGCGGTCCTCTGCAGATGAATTAGTTCGTTGAAGTACATGATACAAAACATCTGCTACAATGAGAACAAACAAAAATAATGTGCCTTTGAAGACTGTGATTTGTTGGGAGCTGCTTGCAAGGGTCCTGAATGAGGCAGTTGTCAGAAACATACTCAGGCTTACCCTTATGTGAACTAAAGCAAAACTACACATTAAAAATACCTAAATTCAATTAAGCAAAAGACCTGCTTTTCCCAAATTTTGTTGTGCTGATTCTTCATAGAGCAATGTGGAAGGAGAGAACCCTTCTGTACCACATGTTTTTTATACCCTAAACCACTTTTAATACAATGGTATAACTCCAGCTGAGTGGCTGTAAAAACTTAGAAGCTACACTGGTATAGTAACTGTTATTCTGTCAGTTGTTCCCTGCGCTGCTTTATTACCAGCTGTCTTGAAGTGCAATAGATGTTTTTCATTGTCACTGCCACCTGATGACAAATAAAACCTTCAAAATGCTTTTTCTTGGAGTAGTTCACAGCTCCTAGCCAGAAGTAGACCTTTCACATCACCTTAATGAGCTGAAGTGATCCAAACATTCCCATCTCATTTTGCTCTTATGAGGCAGTTACTTTTGGCTGCCTTTGATTTTTTTTCTTGCAGTTGAACTGATGAGGAAGTAGGAATACTGGATATTTATGTAGTAAATAAACATGCTGGGTGTATAAAGACTGAAGACAAATCAATCAAAGTCAAGTATTTTTCAGTTATTATAGGTCAATATTGGTCTCATAGGCAGTTTAAGGAAAATACAATACTCCTAACACAGTATTTTAGCCATGGTAAGGATGATGCAGGTTAGATGCAGGTATATACCAAAGCACTGGTTCGTCTCTTATTTCTTTTTTCCTAAAGTGAACATACTGTCACACAGATTTGATGGATGAGAATCATATCCCACATGCATAATAGGAAAAGGCTGCACTACCACGACATGTTCCCAGAGAGGTTTAGTGTCCAGTCTGCGTGTGCACATTAGGTAGACAATAGTAGTAAAAAAAAGAGTAAATGGAAGTCAGTCCTTTAGATCAAACAACTACTAGGAATATGTGATTTTGGACCTGGAAACCGTTTTGTTCTTCTGCTGATGGCCTTCTGTGTCTGCACAAGGCAGCTACATTTTTTACAAGGCTCAGCAACTGAAACAAGAGCTCCTGTGTGTCTTGTGGGTGTCAGATGGGCGACTGGGAGAGGGCCTATTTCCTGGATTTGCATCTGTGATCCAGTGCTGGGTGTCAGGAGAGGTGAGAGGCTGCAGAGGAAACAAAGTTAAATAAGATTCTTGTTTAGTTCAATTGATTCTAGTTTGTGCTTTCCTGATGAGCAGGGTGTCTGATTGTATATGTAGTCATAATTTATTATAGCTGTACAAGACAATTATGTTAATCTTACTTTTATTTCCTAATGTTCTTTGATCTCCTACACATCAAAGATGTAAAATTTTAGTCTTGTTGGTAATTAGCTAGAAAGCAAATATGTTGTCTGTCAGAACAGAGAATACAAAGCACAAGAAATTGTCCTGGGGGAGTCTAGATTCTAGACTAATTTTTTTTCTTCTCATCAGATTTTTATTTCCCTTTCATCAGTTCCCTCAGCCATTAAATAATTGTACTGGAAGTAAACTTTGCCATTGTGAAATTCATTCAGCTTATTAAACCACCTAGTCACTCAGTATGGATCCTCAATTGAGGAAAAGCTGCTTGGTACATCAAACGAAAATGAGCATCAATGTTTCCCAAACTTGCAACAACCCCTTGTGGTCTGCATCGACAAAGGTTTCATGCTTGCTTGCTGTTAGTTTTAAGAAGGCCTAGGCTAATGCTGTGCACCATTCTGATTTTATTCACCCATTACAATCCAAAGACTTTGATTCCTAACTTGTGATTAGGTCACATCACAAGTCAAGAAGTCACAAGTCTCTGGTCAAGAACAGCAAATGAGGATATGCTAAATTATTTGGCTCTGCATTTGCTCTTCAAAGCTGTCATTCTGGAAAGAGAAAACATACAGAGATTATTTTACAATTTCTGCAGTGAATCTCTGCATCGCTACTTTATGTCTACAGCTGATGGATTTATAGATTGCGGTTTATTCTGGGGATTGACCCCTCCCTCCACTTTTGTTCATGAATTGCAAAGAGATCATTATCTTCGTGAATTTGTTTACAGTCCAGAACTTCCATATGAATAATTTATGGCAACATTTCAGCCTAAGGATTCTTCTCAGTGTGCATAACAAGTATTTATTAGATGGTTTCATTCTGGAAGTTGTTATTAGACTTGCTTCTTTCCTGTTCGGAGGTTGGTTGTCCTTATCGTTATTAATTACTTCAACTTCTAGACAAGATGACTGTCTTGCCATAAAATAAAATTTTATTTCTTGATTAAACAAGTCTGCAGGCAGCATAGGGCCACAAAATTTACAGCTGGGTTATTGAGGAAAAAAAATCACTGAATTACAATCTGAATTTGGAAACAGGAGCAGAATCGTATCTGCTGGGGATAATTAATTAATGAAAATCTGTCTGCAGTATGAACATCTCCTGGATACCTGCATAGTAATGTACAGTTTGGTGTTTGTCTCTGAGGATTAGAACAACGTGAAGTACTGGTAGCATTCAGGTTCATGACAAAGCTAATTAATTTTAGCAGGGCCAGTATTTCAGGCCAAATTTTTCAAATTCTCTAAGATCTGTATGTTACTGTGATTGTTGGATTATGGAAGTTTGAACCATTGAAATTGCAAACAGCTTCTTCTAAAAACTTGTCCTCATCTAATTCCAATTCTATGCTTCAAGCTGTGCATTTCTGTATTATTTCCCTGCATCTATAATCATTTGCAGAGACACTGAGCTGAAACACCACAAAACAGAGTCCTTCATGACACTGCAGTTCCTCGATAGTACCAGAAAATACCACAAGAAATACTACCAGAAAACCATTTCATGTACTTTTCAGTCCCACAAATGGATATTCTGTGTACCTGGAACAGTCACTGCTGCACAGAAATAGGGCTGCCAAGAGGTTGTTCTCTACTGGAGTTTATCGGCACATCTGCTGTTAGTTATGATGCATCTTTTCATGTCAAAGACAAAACAAGAGTTTGTTTTTTGGAGGAAGGAGATTCACACAGAATGAAGGTTCACAAACATGCAGTGCACAGAACCCAGCCCGCAAGTCCCCATCAGTCTGGAATTAATTAGAATGCTCTTTTTCTATCCACACAGCTCTCAACAAAAGATGGGAGTATTAGCCATTTGCCTATCATCTCATTCCTATTTATCTTCCTTTGGATATTTCTTGTTTCCTTTTCCTCTGAGGCTACCCTTTGCCTCTGGCTGGGGCTGACAAGACTATTACATATATAATGCTCTGTGGATAATAAAATTTGGCTTTGCGGGCAGAATCAAATAATAACTTTAAAACTTGTCTTCAAGTGAAAATGTGCAGAGGGAGAGGGTAGTGACACGGAAAAAGTTGGGAAAATGTTTTGACTCCACTCCTGGAGAGAATTTAGTGAGTGGGGAGAGGGTGAGAAGAACAGAGACAAAATATCTATAATCTTCCTGTTTTCATTTCTGGGTTATTGAACTAATTTTAAGCTTTTTTTTCCCCCTTCAAATTTAGATAAATTCTGAAATTACTTGTCATTTTGAAATATAGTGGAAACATTGCTTTTTGACAGCTCAAATTTTTTCATGCTTTTGGTCACAATTATGTGCCAAATGTGACCTAGATTCACAAGAAGTTTTATTCTTTCTCAAAGTGTTTTTTTCCAAATAGTTTACTGTTCATCTCAGCAATATGTGTAACCTGTCCAGCTGGCCTTTTTTTTTTTTCTAGTTGGTGCTATTATTTCTTCCTCCAAAGCACTGAGATCTTCTTGCCATCACGTAAAAGAGGTCTTACTGAATTCATGGCGTACTCAGCTACCTGGTCAGTGCCTCTCAGAAGGCTGATTGTTCATTTTGGCTCAAAGATTCACTCTGATACACTCACCGTAGTAGTGACCCACCAGCTTATTCTTCTCTGGCTACAGAGCAAGGTGCTCTGTGTTGTCTGAGACATTTTCAGAGCAGAATTTAGTAGCAGGCAGTTCCCATGAGCTACCTCGTAGCCTGAAGAATTGACTTCAGGCAGTGTTTAGAAAAAGACCTTGAAAAAACTTGAGCTTCTCTTTCTTGGCTTTTTCTTGACCTCTGAAATTAGTGCTGAGTGGTAGTTTGATTTCTAGATGCCAGAGAAAATAAAACAAACATAAAGATATTTTTTTCCAGAGAAAACTGAGCACTTCTACAATGTTCAAATAGCTGAAAGAAATTCAGGAAAGCTGCCCAAAAAACCCCTGATCTTTGATTTCAACGTAAAATTCTGCAAATGAGATGGTGTGTGGAAACCACATAGCCATAAAGAAGTAAAGAACATCTGTGTCATATGTCAGGACCTGACTCTGCTGCATTCACCTGGGCTACTACACAGTGACTTGGAGGAAGTGGTGGTGTACAAAAAGCTATAATAAACCAAGATTCTTAGAGATTACTGCAGCATGGATGGATAAGTGTAAACCAGAGATAGTTAGCTAATTTAGTCCAATAAATTAATTTATGGAAAACTGAAGCAGCAAACATGGGATTCATTGTCCCATGACGCTTTGGCTACTTTGGTTTGCTATAGACGACTGCACTCAAGCAGCAGCCTGATCCTGAGAAGTGCAGAACTCTCTGCATTCATCTGCTCATGCAAAAATTGACTACTGTTTTTTGTTAAAATGGATTATAATTTGATGCAAATAGCAAGAGGTTGCCATCTATGAATGTAGAGAGAGGTAATAAATAATCTGGTCATTTTAGGCATTACTGAAACTGAGGAGCTGAGAAAGTACTTTGTCATCTGCTTTCTGCCTTCATTTAACCAGTATCACCAGAATTCTTCTGAAATTGGTAGCACGATGGGATGGATGTGGCCCATTCACTAATGTGGAAAACAGGCTCTTTCAGGATCAGTCTTTGGTGGTTAACATCTTTCTGAAAAAGCTGAGTGCCCTGAAAAGACACAGTAGCCATTAGCTGGTGATGAACACCCTCTGTAGACTGGGCAGTGTGTGGGGCAATGACTGTGCAAGTCTCTCCCCTCTGTGTCATCAGTGCTCTTCACCTTGGAGCTGACCTGTGGGGATACAGCTCCCTGCCTTTCACAACCCTTGGGAAGGCTGTTGGACACCAGTAGTTGCAAGAAAGTATTTTAGTGGTGGAGGGTTTCTCTGTGGGTAGCTGATGCATGGACACAACTGAGCAGCTGTAGCTTGGGAATGACTTTCAGTCCCAGCAGTGACCAAACCTGGTGACCCAGCATTGAGACTCCATATTCCATTACCAGTGCTCTGAGCCACTCTGCTCCCCCCATGTACTTTCAACATGTTTAACATGTTACAGCTGTGCTCACTGCTATACAATAGTTAAGAGGGCTGCCAGTATTTCCAGTATGAACTCGTATTTTAAGGATAATAACTCAGCTGTAAAAATGTGCTCCAGGCTGAAACTTTATAAGGAAGATTTCAGCCCAAGAGTGACCTTATCGGGGTGGGAGGGGAGGGGGGGGGGGGCAGGAAAGAAAAGAAAAAAAAAAATCATTCTTAATCACTACAGATATATTAAAAAGAAAGTAAGTAATCCTTGCTGAATCAGTTACTTACTCTTTACCTTAGTAATAGCCAAAATCTGCACCTTTTTGATCTTTTCCTGTCTACTTTTTAGACTAGTTGAACCTTTTGCACACTGAATTTTTACTCACAAGGAGCAGTTTTAAAGTACTTTTCCTCAAAATTTTTGTTTTCTTTTAAAAGATAAGGAAGTGTGGAGCAAAGTAGACTTAAGTTAGCCATTTCCTGTTATTTACTTCAAATCTGCTCAGCATGAATCAAGAGGTAAAATGTATCCTTTTTTTGATCAATTTGGACTGGAGCGTGTGATCAAAACCACCTGTTCTTTTTGGGCCAGCAATGGTGATGACCCAAGATGTATCCCCAGTCTGAATGCTCATGGACTTGGAAAAGTTCAGATGTAGATCCAGACCCATTCCAGAACCCTCATAAGTGAGCAGCTCCTGAGTCCTGTGTATATCACACAGTTTTTAAAACACTTTGGGGGCTTTGATAGAAGGGAGACTTATAAATGTCAAGAGTTTATTCTAATACACAGACTGGTTTCACTGGAAGAACCTTAAAGTAAATGAGAAATTAAAATATCAGATTTTTAGTTATAAAACTTGTTCACCCTCCCTAGACTCCTTTTTTCTGACTGTTGACACAAAACTCTTTGATTTTTTCTCTATCATTTGTTCCTTCACTAATTTAGATGTGGCTACCTTTGTACACATGCTCTGTGTGCTTGCTGCAGTTACTGTTACTGGCCTCTTGTGGTCTGAGGCATCAGTGACAGAAGTTTTAGGTAAGGACATTTTCGCAACCACAGTTTCTCTAGACTGTTCCTGTATTATCAGTTGTTCAAAAGAATGTAAAAACTGCGCTGGTGTCATTTGGGGCATCATCCAAATGTAGGGGAATTATCCAGGTGCAACTTGGGCTTGTACAGAGTTGAGTCCAAGCAGCAGCTGCTCTGGTTAGAGTCAGAAAAAGCACAGTTAAAATTTGTAAAGGCATGAGTGAGGCATGGTCTCACATTACTTTTAAGGATGGAATATAAGGTAAGAAGGTGCTATTGAAAATACGTACCTCAGTCTTGGTTTTGAGGTCTGTCACAAAGCTGGCACTGCCAGGTAGACAGTTTTAACCAGTTAAAGGACAAATCCCAGTACAGAATGGGATCCCAGTTTCTTCCACAGCCTATCCTGAGGAGTTATAAGTCCAGGAAATGAAATGCAAGTCAGGATCTGGGGCAGGATATTTAGGCTGTGAAAATTTTGGGGTTTAAATGAGAGGAAAGGTAGATTGGAAGAATTTTCTTTCCATTAGTAAGTGGGAAAGGGAGTTGTTTAACATAACAGATTACAAATCTAACAGAACATGATAAAGAGATAGATTTGAGTATTTGTTCTCTCCTAATAAAGACACATTTTTAGATTTCGAGTCTGGAGCACTGTGATCTAGACCTGAACTGATACAAAACATAAACAGGAGCTTAGTACAAGATTTCCTAGTCTGTCCTCTTCAAGCCCAGAATCTATTATTGAATGGAAACATATCTTTAGAAAAACATCCTTACCCAGCCAGAGTTTCATGTCTAGCATCTCTTAATATCTGTCTGTCCTAATAGGTAGGATAAGCAGGATTCCTGAGGAGATTATTTGGATATCACTGCCCCTCATCAGCTTTCCAGAACTTTTAAATTTGAAAAATGGGAAGAGGAGAGAAAGGACATAATTTTCAGACCCTCCCTATCTTTAATTTTCCTTTGTGCAGAACTGCACCAAAAGGAGTTTAGACTTAGGCAGCAGATGGCCATGCTCCATAGTGCATTCTCATAAGGATGGATGCTGGATTTGTAGCTGAATTCAAGAGTGATACAGCAACATTAACCTCAGCATTTCAAGGTGGCTTCCTACACAAACCGTGCAGTTGGGTACATGGATTGCATGGTAGCCCCTGCATCAGCATGGCTCTGAGGGTGCAGCTTGTATTTGGGCCTAGCCAAAGAGCTCTGATGTTCAAGAGTTGCCTTTGTCTTGACACTGCAAGGGCTGACATGAAGTCCATGAGCAACTGTATTAAGCCTTCTCACTTGTATTGTCCATCACTGATAAATTCTATTTTGCAAGAGTTATCTGATCTTGGACTTGCAGGGAGACATCCTGATATTTATCCCTTCCTTGACTATTCTTCCCATTTTCCTCTGAAGTATTTGGGATCTCACAGAGTAGCACTCTCTTGTCTGCCACCCTGGCACCTCAGTGTGTCTCCTTGGTGCTTCATTCAGTGATACCACCTCACTTTTTTGAAAGCTGAAGGTATTTCAGATATTTCTATCTTAATTAATCTCATTTTCTTCTGGCTGCAGTTGTGTAGGGTGTCATTTTTGTCATCTTACCTCTAATATAACCTTAATACAGAGGGTTATATTACCAGCCTGCTTTTCTGTTTGGTTTTCTTTTTCCTCTTGGTAGCCAGTTCCTCAGCAGTGGATGACTCTGATGTCTCCCAGTGTCAGTGTTTGTCCTTTTAATGAGTGAAACTTCTCCTCCAGCACAGCTGCTAGATTGCAGCTCACATAGTGCAAGTCCCTCCAGGTTTTGGGCAGGAAATGAAACACAGCACATCTGTTACAGATCACAGCTGCTGCCCTGTCACTGGCCATTGTAATGTTGAGGCTGAAAGTGCATGTAGAAGAAATGTCACAGGCATTTTTCTCCCCAAACCCAGTTAACCACTCTCTGTGCCTGGCAAATGACCTATGCACTAAATCTTGACAGAAAAACAGAGAACAGTGCAGTGTATCAAACACTTGGTGTGATCCAAGGTCTGTTGTCATGCCTTCATGGAGCACACAGAGAGCTGGGACTACCTCACCTTGCCTGGAAAGCTTGAGAGCCAAGGCCCTACCACACTGAACACGCCATACATGCTCTCATGCCACCAGCCTGATGTGCACCTTTACATCCAAGCACAAGCTCTGGAGGCAGATCTTCCTGTTAAGGATTTTTCTTGTGTTTAGAGCATGTTTCCCTGAGTGAAATAAAGTATTTTCAGCCAGTATCAGAAGTTCTTACTCATCGCTTATGAAATGCTGTTTGTGAAGAAGTTTAAAAATCCATTACTGTTGCTTTTAATTACTTTTGTTGTAGTAAATCCTGGACTGAGAGTTTCAAATGTTAAAAAAAAAAGTCCACATATTGAAAAAACATTGTGGCCTTAGTGTGTGTAATAGAAATGGCATTATCATTTGTCTTTCCATATGTAATTATGCGTGTGTGTATGTATATGTAAAATTAGATGAAGATACAAATATGGGATCCTTTCTGAAAGTTTCATTTGAACTCAGTAAGTTAAGGAAGTGAAAATTTAAGCTAAGGACTGGTGCTGGTTCATATTTTAATTGTTCTGTTTTATAATTTCATTTTGCACCTTGTTAAAACTAGATGTGCCACTAAGTCAAATTTTATGCCTGATTATAGGCAAGAAAGGAGGAAATGCAGCAGAATTGTTTGAGAGGAAATATTATTTGGATTTAGCTTTAATAGATGAAACTCCATTCTAATATTAAGAAAAACTAGCCCACAGAAAAGAGACACCTGATTCCCATTTACTAGGATGGCACATCAGTCACTGGGACACAGTAGAGGAAGGATTTCGTCCACATCAGAAAATATATAAAGAATATAAACAGAATGGAATTGCCAAAAACAGCACTTCAGCATATGTCACATACTACTTAGGTATAGCACAACAGTTCAGCATATGTCACATACTGCTTAGGTATAGATTGGGAGTTCTGTGCTGGAAGTAAAGATTTGTTTTCACTAATATTGCCATAGTTTTAAATATGTGCTTCTTTTGACATGGATTGAAAAGACCTTTGGATATTTCTTATGTGAAATCTGATAGTGGGAAGGGCAGGAGAAGATCTGATCTGTGTATTACAGTGGTTATGTCTGAGGCAAAGCATCCCCTCTTTATTTCTTCTTTGTCTTCTGGACATGCTAAACCTTACCTGAGAGTTGTGAGAATGCTTTTGTTGGTGATGGCTGTTCTTGACAGAACAAGAGCACTGTTACATAAAGCCATCATACAGGCAAGTGCACTTACAAACGGAAGTAAAGAGTAGGGGGGAAAAAACCCAAAAGAAATGTGATTTCTTGTTCTCTTCTAGAGTAGGTCAGACAAGGGAGCAAGAGCTGTCTATGACCTCTCTGCCTGCTTCAGCACTTGCTGGAACAAAAACAGGTCTTTCCCTAAGTGCAGTGGACTCCCTCCTGTTAGCAGGCCCCAGCAAAACTGCTCATATTTATTCAAGCATATATTACTAGTAATTTTATTTTAGTCCTGAGGTAAGTTGGAGAAGGGTATGAAAACTTCTGTTTCTCAGTCTAGAGAGAAGCATGTGCGTTTGTGGTCCAGCCTGCATGTGCAGGCAGCAAAAGTAGACATACAGCACAGGGCTCTCAATCTCTGCTTCAGAGTTCCTGTAGCCATGCATGTACATTTTCCTTTCATAAATATTTTCTTTTTCTTATTTTGGCTGGAAATATTTAAATCATCACACAAAAGTCACTGAGTAACAGGAGCAACTTTTTGTGTGCAACAGAAATACTATTTCTTTTTGTTATGTCCTTTTAGATTAAGAGACAGAGGTATGCTATGAAATTTACTGGGTTTTTTTCAGCTCTGGTAGAAGCATAAACTCCTGACATAAAACCACAGTGGTACTGCCTGATATAACACATTTATTAACTGGTACAATATAGTTGCAGGTACTGCTTTGTTTCTGTACACACTAATATAAAACTCTTCCTTTTGAATCAACTGTGTTTTCTTTATCTCTTGATGCTCCCATTCCTATATCCTTTTAATCTGCATTTATACGTGTAGGCTAGTATCTTTATATTATCAAAAGCTGTATTTCAAACTAGGAAACAGGAAATACAGTTAAAGGCAAAAATAACAATGGGAAAGAAACCATCAAAATCCTTGGCTATTGTAGGAAAGGTGGTGCCTACACAAGGGTCACCTTTGTTCTTTATTTACCACACTATATTTGGATTTTTAATCCTTTAAGACCAGTTACTTCTGGGCAGTAAGTCTCAGGACCTGTGACATATACTTTTATCTCAGAAAATGAGAAAGGGAAAGCAAATATGTCAGTTGCTCCAAGGAGATTCGACTAAGTTATGAAGGGGATGTCAGATAAGAATTTGAATTTATGCCCAAGATTAGAAATATTACAGTGTGAACTTGTGGTTTAATACTCAGTACAGAAGCAGGGCTCAGAGTTGATGAAGGTCTATGTCAGCATTTGCCTGTTCCAAAGTTAAAACTGCTTTAATTTAGTGCAGGGTTTGGCCTTCCTGATCACTTTAGCCCATTTTTATCAAGCTTTTAAATTCAACAATGTAATGAAATGAAACCAAATCCTAAGATTTACAGAATATATGTTATTAGCTGATCTTTCCTGATCTTTTTCACCGTACTTCAATAATGATTTAATCTCTGATCAGATGGCAAATATCAAGGCAATTGCTAACTTTTCAATGAGAAAGGGAAAGTAGGTTTTCCTTTATTTTGGAATATGAGCGAGTATTTCCAGCAGAGTTGATGGCAGAGAGCAGAGAGGATTTCAGAGCTACCTTTAATCTTCCTACAATTGTCATGAAAGTTTGATCGCTTAGCAGCCAGTTCAGTGTAGTTCTCTAAGCTCACTGTTCCAACAAGGGGACCCCATTTTTTTCTGCTGCCTGTTAGAGGCAGCCCAAGGAAGAGAGACAAGTCAGTCTAGATAGAACAGTAAATCAATAAAAATATGGTTGTGATTTGTTCAGTATGCAGAGAGTATATTTCTCTGAAAAAAAGTATGCATGTTGATTTTTTTTTTTCCTATTAATTCTTGATAGACATGTCTGTCTGGTAAGTATAAGGAAATTCATCTTTTCAGTTTAATAAAACCTCAAGAAACAACATGTTCTTGATAACATAAAGACATTCACTTGGTAGGGTAATACATTTTCAGGTGGAATGACCTAGTGCTTATATGTCTGAACATAAACAGACTGTGCCTGTAAACAAACCTGAAAAGTTTGCTCTGTTATGTTTATTGTCTTTACATTGGCCAGTATTTCCAAAGTAGAATTTGTAAGTATGGTTAACTTGTGAAAACTTCTTAAGTAAAGAAAAGATAAACTGCAAAATAAGCAGATGCTTACTGTAAGCTTTAAAAACTATTTATTCAGCTGGTATTTGCCCCTTAGGTACAATATCAGTATTAGAATACTGGAATAAAATAGAACCCTTTATTACAGTTCATTATTGTAGAAAGCCATGACTAACTAATCCATCCTCCCACTGGCCCCTAGGTGCATCTCTCAACTAGTGAACCCTCAGTTCCTAAAGACTCCTAATACACTTTTTATTTCTGATGTCACTTTCCCACACTTCACGCACAAAAGGTGGCAAGTGTCATTGCACCAACATAGATTTTATTTCTGCTGATGCCTTTTGATATTGGCAAGTGCTTAAAGATTGTTTATTTAATATAATAAACAAACTGTATTTAGTGTCCTTCCTGTAATTTCAATTTGTTGTCATAAACAGGGTCTATAGTATTTGTAGTTAATAAAGTCAGGCTTCTTTCTTGAAAGTGATAGACTGTTCTGAAATATATATATTCACTTTCTTATAGGAAAGGTAAATTCACAGAGCTTAAAGAATTTTAAAACAACAAGGTCGTTCAAAAAAAGTGAAGAGGAGTTAAAGTCTAAGTGTCAACATATCTTGGATGTATCACAGTGTTGCAAAAAGAATGCATTTTCATCTATATCAGTAATTCCTTACCATTTGCCCTGTTAATTTCTTTTAAAGCCACTATAGCATCGACAGAATTGCATGACAAGTCATATGCTGAGGATATCTTGACAAATTTATGAGTTATTTTAGTAATATTGTAGTTTCTCGCAGGAATTATGAAGAAAAAGCAAAGTAATCATATTGAGACAACAGGGCAGACCTATATAATTAACAGGGCAACTCCTTGTTTTGGCAAAGATGGTGGCAAAAACCTCATCAGAATTTCTTCTATAGTATTTTTTCAACTAAGCTGTGCCTTAAGGAGTCTTATGCAACGCTAAGATGTCTCTCTATACAGTTTACAAACAGTAAAATCAGACATCCAAATGGATGAAGACAAAAAATATGTTTGCCAGTAGCAGCTGGATGTTTATCAGCAAATACCTACTACAGGCTGAAAAGAATCAAATGACTGTTAATATTATGGCAACATCTAATGCAAGACGTTGTCTTCTGCAGCTAAACAAATTGAATATGAATGGACTTGACAGCGTGTATCATGTATTATGGTCTGGAGACTGAATGTTACCCTAACAACCAGACGCTATTTCCTTAATTAAGTATAATTTTTTCCTACGTGATCATGAGAAGATTCTGCGAACTCTGGTGAATTAATGATCTGGCAAATGCATGTAATTCTCTGCTCTAGGTAACTGTCAATTTTGAACACGTTAAGCTGTCTTAGGAAAGCTGCAAATACTTGATTTGTTTTCCCAACTTCTTTTTCTAAAGTATTAAATGGTATATATTTGGGGACTAGGATATATTTATTTTCAATTTAAAAATAATATGTTTACTGTCTCTGAGCAATGTATTTGTTGCTGATATATTTTCTCTCCAGTCCATATTTTTACAAATAGTTTATTTGCAATACCTGTCTTGCTTACTTATTTGCTGAAAGACATGTGCTATTAGATTTTTCCACTGTGTGTCTGGCACTTGTGTTTGCTACACTAAATCATAAGACTTCCTTCACTTTTGCCCCTTCTTCATTTCCAGGTTCCTGAATTTATACACAGGAATAGCTATCAGTCTGACACATCTGTAATCACAGCAAGTACCTCCTACCATACCTTAAAAAATATAAAATTAAAAAATAAAAATGAAAAGAGCTTGGTATTTTAAGGCTTTGGGACATCCTAAATTAATTGCAGCCACTATTGCTGGCAGTGTAGTGCTGCATGAAGCTGTGGTGCATGTGTGACTTTCTGCTTACCCCATCATTTTGAGTTGAAAGGGCCCTTTAAATGCCATCTTGTCCAACCCCACTGCAATGATGTGTCTCCTCTCTGGCTGCTACAGCAGGTGGTCCAACCTCCCTGCTTAATTAAGCAGGGTCATCTTAGAGCACATTGCACAGAATTGCAAGAGGGTTCTGAATCTCTCCAGTGAGTGAGACTCCACAACCTCTCTGAGCCATCTGCCCCAGTGTGCAGTCACAGTCAAGGGGAACTTCCTATGCATCAGTCTGTGCCCATTGCCTTTTGTCTTATTGCTTGGTACCACCAAGAAGAGCCTGGATTCATCCTCTTGACATCCTCCTTCCCGATGCTTATATACATTGATGTCCTCTGATCATCTTCATGGCTCTCTGGACCCTCTCAAACAGGTCCACATTCTCCTTATACTGGGGCCCCAGACCTGGACGCATTTCTCCAGGTGGGGTCTCACAAGAGCAGAGGAGAAGGGAAAATCCTCTTCCTTGACTTCGCAAGTGGGAGCTCAATTTCTTTGTCACAGAAAGAAAACCTGAGGCAATTCTCCACCTTTAAGCTAAAGGAGCAAATTGGGGGAACTGAGAGCTGTTTATCTTTTGACAAATTTAGTTTGAGCACTTATGGTTTGATACAGTAAAAATGCTGATCATTCTGATCATAAAGCGTGTGATTTTTTACCATAATAAAAAAGTGCAGGTGAAGTCCAAATGCTACGACCTCATCTGACTGCATGGTATCCCAGGCCACCGATTTTGAACACACAGGAAGAACGTCATTTTCCTTAGGCATGGTGCTTCTTCGGACTCTTGCACTGAATCTGCTATGCAGGGACTGCTGAATGGGCTGAACGAGTATATGTTCCACAGACTTGCTGTTAAACCCTTTCAGCAAAAGGAAAGACTTCACTGTGGTAGTTCATTAAAGGAGTTAATCTATGTAAATCCTTGCAAATTAATATAGCCAAGAAAGTGACAAAAGTGTTTGCAAGTATTGCAGGTTTGCTACGTGCATACTGATCAGCTTGTTTCATAAGCATTTCTTTGGAATCATGACAGATAGTCTGTGAAGGCTACCTTCTGTAATTTGTCACATTTCTCTAGGGACTCTTGTCAATGCAAGAAATGCAATCCACTATGGGACATAAAACAAGCATGTATGTATTTCATATACTGAGGGTATTACAAAAGGGACATGCAAGTAATGAGTTTGCAGAGACTGGAGACTCTATGCTTCTGAGATAGGACGTGCACAGAAAAAATATTGCTGGAAGGTGAGAAAAAAATCAAATTGATATTTCCCCAGAATTTTTTACTTTTGTTTATATTTGTGATTGACAATTTGAAATCCTTAGCTTCTAATCAGAAGTATGCAGTAATAGACAAACACTTAAGAACAGATGTGATGTGGTTTTTGAAACTAGTTTGTTTAAAATTCCTGTTTATAGGTGGCTTTTGTCAGTAATCTTAAAGGAAAAAAAGAAAGTTAATTTTTTTCAACAAACACGTTAATCTTCATCTTTCACTCTTTGTAGCAGATATAATGTGACTGTACAAATTTGTGATGTGAAAATGCAAACATTCAAGTGCACTAAGTAAAACTATTATTTCATATGAAGAAATAGCTCATTTCACTATCTGCAAGAAGAAGAGCAGACCACTCTTTCTGTCTGACTTTCTCTAACCATAGCAAGTTATAACAAGGAAACAACATTTTAGACCATAGAACTGAATAGAATCAACACTTCACTAAGGCATGAAGTTGCCAACATGGGACCTTGGGGAGAGGGAGAGCAAAACCCAAGGAGTATGAATGGCAGAGAACCTCTCTCTTCAGAGCTCTTCTGGCATGTCTTTTGTTTCATTTTTTGTTCAAAGTCTTGCTTTTGCTTTAGTTCATATGCTCTTTGTTATTAATGTCTTTGTTTTTCATGCAGAGAAGAAAAATGCTTTTAAACACTGTGTATGTGTTTTAAATGGGTGTCACTACCAAACTGACTGTCAATAGCCTGTCTTACTTAATCAGCTGTAAAATGTCATGAGTAAGGGTTATTAATTGAGACTGGAAAAATCCAAGATAATTACCATAATAGGTTGAAGATCTCTGAGACTGGAGGTTTTAGAAGTTAGAGAAAATTGGGGACATATGTGTTCTGTCTGTAAGATTGTTCTATATAGGATATGGGAAAATGGAAATGACAGGCATTTTGCAATGTACAGTAGCGTTCATCATGGAAAGAACATATGCATTTGTTTGTCAGAAGCAATGAAGTAAAAAATGACACTTAATTGGAACTGACATAAAATGGCCTCATTAGCAGTACAAATAATATATGTGTGTAGCTCGGTTGTCAATAGGAACAAAACATATTTCCTCTGACAGATATATTAGTCTCTTTTAAGGTTCCTGTCAAGTTTTCAGTCAGGTTCACTCATTTAGAGAATACTGCCTTTTTTTTTTCTTTTTTCTTTTCCTTTTTTAAAGTGAGAGGTTGAAGTGTAAATAATGTGTGTTTCTAGGGTGCTGTGATAACACCAACAATGGACCACACTATGTCAATGCAGCCAGCAAGCATGATGGGCCCTCTGACCCAACAGATGAACCACCTTTCCTTGGGCACAACAGGAACGGTAAGACCACAGATTACACTATTTGCTTTCTATATTGCAAAACATGTATTGCTTACTGAGTTTCTTAAGGTAATTCATTACTCAGTGCTTCACCATCATGCAGTCAGCATTAGGTGTTACACAACAGAAACTGTGAAGTAGCATGAGTAGTAAAACAGCAGGTCAACAAAACCTGCTCTGTACTTAGCAGGAATTATCTGCACTAATTCTCATGCAATTATGGAAGTACTGCTCTATCAATTTGGATTTTCATATAATAGTGTTTGCTTGTCAATCTAGAAAGTATAATACCACTGGGAAACAGGAGTTCTGACATTGTGGTAGGATCCACTACTCACTTCTGAACCACAGCAGCTAGCCACCCACTTTTTGGTCCAGGCTTAGATTTTTGATGATGGCCAGCTGTGTTTCCAGTGTATCATATTTAAACATGCATATTTCAACAATTATTTTCTCTGTCAGTTGGTAAGTCAGACTCAATTAACTCTCCCAGAGTCACAGAAAGGAAAAAAAAATACTCTTAATTAAAATTATTGAAGCTCTCTGAAAAGTTCCTAAAATAAAAACGACGACAGGCAATATATGGTGGTTTGATATGTGACTGTGTGCACATGTAAATGTTTACAAAAATTCAGGCATAAATATTAAACTGGTAGGTCTTTAGCACACATGCTCTTTATGTGATAATTACATGAAAGATCTGTTATGCACTTACAATTTTTCTTTTCTATTTCACCACCGTACTACTTGATGCTAATCTGTAGTAATAGAGTTTTCCAACTTTTTTAATTGAATAATGAACTGAATAAAAGTCCATCTGTACAAAGTTATTTAACTAACTTGGGTCTTCTCTCCATCTTCCTGACCCTTTTCTCTTCACCTCCTTTTTCCTTATCTGTATTTAATTCTAATTCCAATGTCTTTTCACACTTCTTTAAAAAACTCTGTTAAGATCTAAGACTGATGTATTTATTTCTGGCAAAACTTAAATATGATGTCTTATTCCTGTAATTTTAAATGTCGCATTCATCCATCCATCCAAAGAAATAAGAATTACATCTCAATCTCAGCAATTTTCCCTCCGTGAAATGGAAGGAAATGCTAGGACTAGTGAGAATTCTGCATGTGTAATTATTGTGATTCAACAGTGTGTTCAAAAATTAAGGGAAGGAAATGGAAAATGAATTCCATTTGGGCTGTTGGGCAGCTCTGATGAATTTTTTCTTCTGTGTGTCATTTTCAATGCCCGTAGCTCTTAACAGACATTGTCTTCTGCACTCATTGTTTCACAATCTTCATGCAAATTAGAAAATTCCCAGCTAATGTTCTCATCTGACTTGAGACCACTATTACAGTGCTTCTAGGAACAAATCCACTGGGGGACTCAGGGGAAGGACTCTAGTGGGTGATAATAAGATCCTGAATTTAGGTTACTGCAACTGAAATAAGACCTTTCCTTTCTTTCCCTAGCTCTTTACAGAGTCTTATCTTTCAAGGTCACAGCATTCCTAATGATAACTTTTTGAAGTACGTTCAGAGGGATACCATACAGGTTTATGTTTACTCTCTTTAAAACTCCCAACTCATTTACAGAAAAAAGAAAGAGCAAGAAAGAGTGAACGATTGATGGGTGCTACAATATCCACAGGCTTTTCATGCATCACAAATGACACCTTATTTTATCACATATGGGATTTCTCTTTGATAAAAATACCAGCAGTACCATATTCAGCTAAAGTACTTGTGCAAGCACAATAATTGTGGAGGTCATTGAGAGTTCCTCTTCTTGGGAATTCCTGCTATCACAAATTGTAGGGAAAACTTCAGGATTTGGGCTGCCAGTAGCCGTTTTATTGGATGTATCCATCCTGACTTGAAAGTCATTCTTCCTAATGCATTCTTTTACAGAAAGAAAATATAGGGAACAGAACATATTTAGGTATGTGATTTATTTAGAGATAGTTTTACTTCATTTTTTCGGAATTCTGAGTTTGGTCCAGAGAGAGGAGCATTGAAAACATAAAACATGAAGAACTGTGCAACTCCAAGCCATGCTTCTGTGAGTACCTCAGCAGGACTAAGTTATATGGGAGATAGAAGACATAAATGATATATCTCTGTTACAAATATATTTTTAAGTTTTATCCTTAAAACTGTGCAACAGGGTGCCATAAAGAGCCACCAGCTATCTTTCCAGAAAGAGCCAGATTTTTTTAGGCAAACAAGACAAAAAGTCACAAACAATTCTGCTCAGTATTGGCTATAACTATGTCCCAATTTAATTTAAAAGCTTGCAGTGTGCAAAGCAGTTTTTATTAAAAGGCTTTCATATGTTCACTTCCTTAGACAAAGCACTTTGCTAATCAACATAATATATTTTTCAGCTGAAACAGACCCCTGTGGTTGCTTAAGTGAGAGTTGGCTCCAAAACCACTTCCACACTTGCCCGATTCAGAATGAACACTGGGTTTCTAAAACACTGCTTCAACAGAAAATCTATTCTCTAGCGAGTGAGCTAGAGAAACAGCATAAGGGCATATGCAGCTTCATATCTTGTGGGAATTTCTCTGACTTTTGATGTTTTCTAGAAGATTAAAATACTCTGTCCAGGCTGGAGCAATTCCAGATGAGAGACCCTTTAGAGAGGAGCACTCTTTAGCCCTTTGGTGAGAGCAATGACCTGCGCAACAGCAGCCTCTGCCAATTCCTGCCTTGACACCAAAAACTGGATTTGAGTTTTGATCTCTGTACATGTTAAAACTCATGGGAATTCAGGGGGCAGCTGCCTTCATCCACTTGATTATTTAGTCACCAGCCCAGGGCAGGAATTTCTGGCTTAATGCTCACAGGGCTGTTCATTTCCAGCTGGGAGCATCCAATTCAGCAGTAAAAACAGAGTAGTTTTTCTCTAGACCCACTCATAGCCAGCTGCATTTCCCTTGTGCTAGGGAAAGCCTTCCCTAAAAAGCACAAATAATTTTGCATAAGAAACCAATTACCATGAAGGGACAAGAAATTCCCTTTCTCTCCAAAACCCCCAAAGAATGCATATTTAGTTTCTTTTGATATTTTTTAAACATTCTTATTTCTTATCTATTATTGAAGTGTCTGCATAAAATTAGACATCCCTGCTATATTAAGCACTCCCTAATCAGGAGGATGCACTAAGGCTATCAAGATGCCAGGCCAAGTGAAAAGCTGCACATCCAACTTTGCTTGATTTCAGTGCCAAAGGATGGATGATATAGGGCACCTGAGGAAGAGAGGAGGTAAGGCTCTGCCATTTATGGCACCTCAACCCTATGTTCCTGTGCTGTGACAGAATTTGGTACAGCCTTTGTAGGTCCCAGTTACTGTGCTTCGTGTTTCATCCATATAATTTCTTTCTGCCTTTATGAAAATCAAATTGATTTCTGCCAGTGAAAATACAGTTTATGTTGCTGAAGAATTGAGAGGCAAGTGTACTGCTTTGATCACTTCCCCGGTCTGTCTGAAATCTGGAGTTAAGCAGAGAATCTGCCACAGGGGCGATTTTTGCCATATTTATGTGTATTTTTCATATGTACCTCTTCACTCAAAAAGAGCAAAAAGCATTTACATGGATGCACTGGCTGTGGGCAAATACACAAAGAAAACCTAAGTTTAAATTATGTCAAGATTACAGAAAAAGGGCAATAGCTCTAAGTATTCTGATTAAGGCTGACAACTCAGTTCCTACAATTGTATTAAAATGGAATTTTAATAACAGAAGGCATAATGTGAAGGACAGTCAACTGGTTTTAAACTTTATTTTTTTAACTAGTTTATTCTTATTTATTATAGTAAATCTTGCTTTTCCAATGTAATATTCATCTACAATTAGGTCTGCTATTAAAAAAGGTACTGCAGAGGGAGAATAGAGTCAGTAAGGGTAGCACTGAAAGAGCAGCATTAATATGTGTTTAATAATGTATGGAAGCTGGAATTGTTCCATCATCTGCCTGTCATTCAAAATGTTTCCAATACATCCATTGACCTGACATCTGTTTTGTGGTTTAATAAAGTTGTGATTGATGCCTGAGTGGATATAATACCAAAACCTTTAGAAATATAAAAACTGAGCAGTTTGATCACTGCTTTCCATCTCTGTTGCTTGGCACTTCCACTTTTGGCCATCAGCGGCAGTAATCTATCTCTTCAGTGGAAATAAGATTTGCTCTACTCTTACTCCTCTGTTGCTCATTCCTGAAGGAAGTTTGCTGTTCTGCACTTTCTTGATCAGGGTTTCCCTCCCCTCCCTGCTGTTAGCATCCATTTCAGATAACACCTGGGTTCCAGTTTTACTCAACACTCTGAGGCAGTCTTTGTTAGTCCTTACTGGCAGAGGGGTAATTCCAGCTTTTTCTCCCTCTCTTTTGGACCTGCCTCACTGTAGTCTTGTTTCATCTTAAACCTTTGAGGCCCCCACCAATGGGAGAGTGAGTAGGAGCCAGGTTTCTTCCTAAAACTGTAACTCAACAGGGCTGCCTAATTGTTCTTCACGTTTGCAGATGGTTCACTCTACTTTCAATTTCTAATTTAGAAACACACCAGGCAACTTATAAATTAAGCTCTCCATTGCACTTTTTAAACAACAACAACAACAACAAAAAATTGTTTGTTTGTTCCAAATAGTCTGTATTAAAAATGCAGTCAGGTGGAAGAATTGCTTTGACATAATGTGGGATCCTGTTGCAGCTGCAAACTACCCTAACTCAGCTTTCCTGGTTTGTAGTATCACCGAAATCTCTCAGTGGAATTGCAGGCTTGTTATGCAGGTACATCAGTCTTATCTTTCACTTTGTTAGTTCTTTTTGTTGCCAGCAAAGCTCGATGATATCTCCAGAACTGTTCAATGGAACAACAAGCTTGTTATAAGTTTTTTATCTTTTATTTCCTTTGGATACTCCCTGGTCACCAGTGGTTTAAAATGTCACCTAAAGGCCTCAGCAGAATAGCTGCTTTGTTAGATAGAGTTGTTTTTTTTCCTGTTTAATCTGCAATTCTATTTGCACATACTACAGCTACATGGAGCTGAAACATCATTGCATTCCCCTCATGTTCAGATTCTTGTTCAAAAAGTACTCTGTTATTCTAATTGTATGTCGCAAGGTCCTTGGAGAGTTACAGGAGCAAAGTTTCTTTGCAGTCTTGTGCCTTTCACATTATCAGGTGTTAATCTTAGAGCTCTTTTATTTTATTTATTGACTGACAGTTTCAGTTACTGTGTGTGTGGAAAAATATAGGACTGAACCCATTGCAAATAAAATAGCTTAGTTCAGGCTGAAACTAAGATGTTCCTTATCCATTTACTCAGCCAACGTCCACGCAAATGCAAGAGATTAACAACGTGGGCAGGAGATCCATTTAAGGAGAAATTGTTCTGGTTGGAAAGCAGAACAGCATAAGCTCCCTCTTAAGTTACAAAAAACAAATAACTCCTCCCGTACCTTCCTTTCCAAACAGTCTCTTGAAAGACAGCTCCAATTTACCTCATGCATAATTTGAGTTAAAAAGGGGCACTCAGTGCAACTGAAAAACACCAGATTCAAAGCAGTCAACAGGGACCAAAGAACGTTTTCATGAAGCATTTAAACAATTTGCAGAATTGACTGCCGCTAAATATTATTGAGACAAATAGGTTAGCAATCTTAAAAAAGAAATTCAGCATTTCTACAAGGAAACATTTGTGGATGCAACAGCAGGGTGGAAAAATTCTTAATATGACAACATAGGCCAAACACCCACTAGGTGAGAAGGAAAGATGAGATCTTTTCCCTTTTTGGACCATCTTGAAATTCCACAGACTCACGTAAGATTCGGGCTGATCGACTCTAGCGTAGATGAGACTCTTCCTAATCAACTCTTTCAACGTGGGTTCCACTGTCTATGTTTGACCATAGCTGTGGTTAGATGGTATTGCTGAATGAAGAGACTTTATAAAATCCTATTTCTGTAGTGTTCCCCTGATTGTTTGAACTCAGCTTTACTTTCCTACCATTTGTTGGTAGTGGCTTACTGTTTGCCTTTATGTGCAAGTGTGCCTACCTTCAAAGCCACTGCCTGCCATAGGCAGGAAAGGAAAACATAAAAGGAAAATAAACACAGATGGAGGGAATTCCATTTTTGGTTCAAGCAGCACTTCATATGAGCCCAGCATGTCAGTAGCTTTTATTCTGTGTTAAGTTTTACCTTCACATGACACTTCCACAAATGAACAAAGTGCATTTGTTGAGGACTCCTTGCCTCTCTTTGAGGTATCAGCTACTGACTCAAAGTGACCTTAACCCAGATTCTCTTTCAGAGGACTCAACTCCCTGATTGTGGTGATAAAAATGTGCATCAACACAAAGCAACGGTGGCGGATAAACAGAGCAAAAAGTATCAGCCAGAAGAGCCATAACTAATATAACTTCATTTTCATCATCAAACAAATCTCATTCACATAATTAATTTATGGATGACTTCACATAACTGTGAACTAGAACATTTAGAGTCTTGTTTCTCATGTATTTTCTTAAATATGACTGCTCCAGTTCTATTTTGTGATTTCAAAAAGTGCCACTTGTTGACACTGAAGGACAATGGCAATGTAGTTCAAAGCCACCTCTTACAAAGCATGATTTTTTTATTTATTGATAGCCATGCACTGCATATGAAATGGACTTTTTTATTTTTTAATAATGAATACAAAACCAAAAGCCATAAAGCTGATAGTATCTGGCATATAGTTAGAAGTGTGCAGAATATACTCCCCTGTGAGGCTCATCCATAGTCATAATCACAGAAATTTTGGTTCATATTTCCATTAGAGATGAACCAAGGCTGTGACCTCATTTTACTAACTTCTAGTAGATCATTCCCCTAACAGCTTTGTATTTTAAGAGGAAAAAAGATTATGTTCACACATTTTCATGTGAAATTCTGCTGATGCTAAAATGACAGGGCAGGTTTGGGGGACAGAAGTTTGGTTTAGTTCAACTTAGTTTGGCTTTAGTGATTTGTGCAAGATTTAGCTGGAGGAATCTATTTAACAGACAGGGAAGTAGAAAAGAGGAACAAATAATAGGTTAAAAACCCCCTGAAAATCATTCTAGCTTTGAAACAACCTGACACACCTACAACTGACAAACTCAATAAAAGGTGGAAAACAAAAGTACTCTAAATGTCAGGTCTATCAGCTGTATTTTCTTGATGTGTTTCTCTTTTGCAAATGTGTTTCCATTTTCCAATCAAGAATAGAACTCTTTGCCTTATTAAAATGAAACTTGTTTTTATTGTCCTGCCTGTGTTTAAAGAAGTCTCAGGTGATTCTAACAGAAATGATGAATATGGCTTTCAAGAGAAATAATAAATCCAGATATCACTGGTGCAGAGAAACTCTGTGGGGTCTTTGTAATGCAAGGCAAGTTTGAGGATCTTAGAGAGGCCAAGGATGTTTTTCAAAACCATGGCCAAGTGAAAAGCAAGAAGTGTCTTCCAGAGGTGCTGCTTCCACAGCTCTCCTCTGCCAAGAGCTCGGAAG
Source organism: Xenops minutus (assembly GCA_035221455.1). Taxonomy (NCBI): domain Eukaryota; kingdom Metazoa; phylum Chordata; class Aves; order Passeriformes; family Furnariidae; genus Xenops; species Xenops minutus. The sequence continues at coordinate 39,789,921 of JAWWEE010000074.1, forward strand.
CATTGCTGTGGTCACGTCTACACATGTACAAGTGTGTGTTGGCACAGCAAGAAGTCCTGAAATCCTTGAAGGGGCTGTATCCTCAGGGGAAAAGAACAACATGATAAATTATATGGAAGAGCAACTAGTTTCTGCTAAGTACTGTTGCAGTCCTTCACACAATACTTTCCTGTCTAATGTGAAGTAATTGAATTGTATCAGCTTCAAATATAGATGTAAACTTTAGCTGAAAGAAAAGGGCATGAAGATAAAAGACAACAGTGGCTTACAACACAACGTAGGTGCATGAAGGGTATCTGTGGAAAGGAGAAGAAAGTTTTAGTGGTGCTAACAATAGGAATCTGAAAGTAAAATAGAGAAAGAATAACTTAATGCATTACAGAAATTGGTAATATGTTAAGAGCTAGACTAGTGTTTGAAATGAACTGTGGAAAGGTCATTGTTTGGGACATCTAGAACTTAACTGGGCCAAACACCTTAAAATCCACAGGAGGGACTTTCAGGTGTTAACACAAAACCAGAGCACTGGTCTAACAGCCTTTTTTCATCTTCAACCTTTGTTTTTAATCTCAAAGAAACATGGTTAATTCAATTAAAACCAATAATAATTTAATTTTTATTTTTTTATTTGTTTAAGTACTGGGAATTCAGGAAATCATAAAAAGTTTTAAAATTGTTTACAGAGCACAATGTACCAAGACTCAGAAAAGAGTTGCACATCAAAATAACATTTCATTTGCAATGTCTGAAGTTTACACAGCCAAAGAGTAAACATATGTTGCAACTGACCATTCACAGTATCCACTTATTAAAAAACATTTGGGACCAAGAGGTAAGATTGACTCATTTCAACATGTGTTGTGTGGATTAGGAAGTATACTATTTGCTTTTGGCTTCCTTTTTGCTTTTCTGCAATGGTATGGGTACATTTTGTTAACCTAAACATTTCTGCTCTGAGCGGCAGCCCTTGAATGACATTTTCAGTGTTCCCTCACAGGAAACACTTCCAGAGGCACTGGGACTTCACAGAAACACTACATTGCAGATGCTGCAGTGTGTCAGAAGGTGACACGTTGCCACATTATTGAAAACACGTACAGTAGAGCCGAAAGTGAATTCAATCAGAAGTATGTTCAGATTTTACATTTTTTAGTCACAGTGACAGAAATAACATTACCTGTGTATCGAGCAGAGTGCTGGGCCTGCAGATGCTCGTGAAAATAATATTCCATTGAATTTCAGTGCCTTTTCCTATAATGTTTCCCAGTGACTTTCGGAGCACAGTACATTTCACAGTCAATCCACACAGCTTATCAGATGGTTGGCAAGCTTGTACCCCAAAGGTTTAAATGTCCCCTAAACCAAATTGCCAGTGCTTTTGAGGTATCTTTCTTATTTTCCTTCAGAAAGAACAGCCTGTTCAGGGTTCACTCATTTGTGAAGCAAGGTTAAATGAAGGAGCTAAAGGTACAGTCTTCATACATTGTGTAAGACACTGAGATCCTGTACTTACAGTAATTTCAGCCTGAAGTTCTCAGAAAAGGGTAAGCTTTGTTCAAATGATTTACAGTTCTGTAGGGAGCTGCTGATGGCAATAACCTGTGTGCCCTCTGATGGTATTTTATTATCTGTGAGTTATGGGTGATTCTATGTCAGAGCTATGGTGCTGTGGAATCCTCTTGCTCCTAAAAGACTCAATTTGGGAGGAGAGTTCTGCTATCCCTAATATTTACTATGAAACGGCTCAGTCAGCACATTTCATTGAGCTGTAATAAGGGCTTTGAGAGCAGCTGCATTGAGTGAATTTGGAAGTTTGCTGAATTGAACTGTTTTTCTAGCAGGGTAATGAACTGTTGAACAGGACAGACTTTTACTGTGTGGCAGAGGTGAGCTGCACCATGCTGGGATGGGTCCAGGGAGCAGTCCTATCTCAGAGGCACATCCTTTTCTGGTCAGTCCCATGGAGGACTACTCTGTTCTGTGGGATTTTTTATGGCTTTTGAATGTGATAAGCGCACCTGTAGGCTTCTAATGTGGCCCTTTTAATTTTAGCAGTTGTAATACAACAGCAGATATGTTCTTAAGAGTTTAGTATCTAAATGTCCAAATTCTCGTGCATTCCACCAGCCTCAAGTCCCTGTTTTCCTTTGCTGTATTTCTCTTGGAGGTTTTCCTCAGATCAGTATAATATTTATATGACAAAAGCTGATTTCACTGATGCAAAAGCCTTCATGCTGTGTGTGTTCTCTGGCCTGTCACCCACAGCTGTATGCAGTGTTTGCAGTATAGACCAAAGATGCTATTATTACTGGAGTGATTTTTTGTTCAGCCAGCCAGACACCTGACTGCTCCCTTCCTCCTGTTTACTATAATTCTGCTCTGCTGCCAGCATTTTCCACCTAAAAGACCTGCTCTGGACTAAAAAGTTGGTTGTATATGCTCTCTTTTCAATAACCATTTCTGACAATCCAAATTGGAGTGACAAAAATACAGTAAGAAGGTGAAGTGAATATTTGGCTATGCTGGTATTCCCACAGATAACCTTGCCTAGTTTATTTACAGAATCCAAATTGGTGCTCAATATTTTAGGGCTCAAAGGTAATTTTTCAATAAAAGCTGTTTTTCTGCCTTTCTTTTAACATGAAGGTCCTTCTAACTGGCTTTAGCAGGACTGATTTCCTCTGAAGATAATGGACTTATCTCAGAAACTTTAGTTTTCTGGTAATAAACAGTTGTTTCATCAAAGCGACCATAATGTGATTAATTGTATTTTGTTTTCCTATACACCTTCTAGAAGGGTATTTTATTAGATTATTTAAAACTAAAAGTGCAACAACTGCAGATTTCCTTGATGTGTAATGGGACATAGGGAAATAGCACCAACAAATTCCATTCACTGTGTGGTCATTGGCTGAAGGAGGGGGTTTCCTTTCTGTATTTGTATAATTGTGCCTGAACTATATTGAGAGCAGAAAACCACTGACCTTCCTGAAATTTCTATTCTTTGTTTAAAACTGAATGTATCTGAGTTGGAAACCAGAAAATGATTGATGGAAAAATTTGAAGTAGTTAACCTGCAAGAGAAAGCAGGTTCCCCTTGCTTGTATTCCCTTTGAGGAAAATGGCCTCTATACAGTGTAATCTCTTGTGGTATGGACAGCAGCTCCTGTTCCAAACCCAGGGATGGCTCAGCTGTGTATTTAAGGCAAATCCCAGACTCTCCGTGTGATGCACTGCAATAAGCTCTTCTGGTCAATGCAGCTGAACTAATTGGCCCATTCTTCTCAGGAAGAAAAGAGAAGATTTTACCAGTTCTAGTTAGATTTGGCTTTACTGCCTAGCAGTGAAACTTAATTGCTTCTCACTGAATCATCTGTAATAATCTGTCTGCTACAATAATAATTAAAACTATTTTAAACTAGAAGTTTGCTGTTACCTCAGTGTTCTAATTTCCCATTCCAAATTACATCATGAATGTCAAATATATTTTGGCATTTATATTTCCTTAGTTCACTAGCAGTAGGGACAGCTGTGTCTTGGCGGTTGTATTTAATGGTTTTAATCTCACTCTGTTTTCATCTTCACGCTCTGTGTAGTATTTCTCATGATCCTTCACAACAAGCAAAAAGTTCCAGTCCCGAGGCTAGGATGACAGTTAAGCAGATGCTGTTTCAGTTCACAATTACAATTCCTTCAAGGCTATTAGGGGATATTACAGCTGGGCAGGCTGGCACACCATCATCCCCCACCCCCCCTCCATCCTGAGATCAAATTCATTGTCCCTGACATCAGCCCCTAAGTGAGAGGATCTGCAAATGCCCTTATTCAGCTTCAGTAGTAGCCAGTTTTACACTTTCTAAATGTTAACTCTGCTAATTTCTATTTTAGCAGTGCAACCTGGGAGTTCAGTATAACACTCGTTTGTCAGCAGAGATCCTTCTTTGTGAAGTGAATCATGCAAAGTCCTATGGTTTTAAAGTGTTGATATAAATGTATTTGATGGAAAAATGGCCACTTTGTCATCTCTGTCATATTCTTGGACTAGAAAATCTGTGGTGCAGTTAGGACTTTCTCCACTGCAAATACTTGCAAAGCACTTAATCTTTCTTCTTATTTTTTATTTTTTTTTTTTTTTTAAATTCTGTGTGTAAAAGGAAAGGATAAAGAGAGCATTTTGCTGATCAGTGAGCACCAATGCAAAATGAAGATGTCTGAGCTTTCCAGCCAGTCCACATGCCAGAACCAGAAGTGCATCAAAGAGCCAAAATGGACAACCTAGCCTAGAAATAGATAATCTGCAAGAGCCTCCTGAGAGGAATAGTTCTCTGACTGGACCCGTGGCATTTAGAAGAGGCCAGGATTCTGTGCTTGTATAGGCTGGGGTGCATTAAAAGATCTCCTGCTGGCCTGATCAGTTGTTATAGTTTTGCCATAATTGACTAGTAATATTTCATTGGTCTGGAATTCCATTTGCGAGGATGTAGTATGGTAGAATTTTTGTCTGTTTTAATGTACATGAGTGATTTATAATATTCTCTGAAATTAGTATATTATTTAAAATATGTCTACAGCTCTTACTACACATTGTAACACAGTCAAAGGATCTTGCCCTCTCTTAGAACACCCATCTCCAAGCTCTGTTCATTTCATTTTCCATTTGGAGCATCTATCTTGTTCCATTTTCAAGCTGTAACTATGCAGCCACTGAAAAAGGAATGAAAAAATGCCTCTAAACTTTCATTCAAGCGTCAATTTGAAAAAGTTCTCTGCCGTCAGGATTAAAAATGAAGGAATTGCATATTGGAACATCTTAGAGGATATTCCAGTCTACCCTTCTGCAAACTGAGCAGTGCATCTCTGGGTACACTTTTTTGTTTCCGCTCCTTTATGATGAATAGCTCACTGCTCTGCAGCATCTCCTTTCTTTCACTTGAAATGGTTTTTAAACATGCACCTCTGCAAAACCTTCCTCAAAGCCAGTCACGACTGCAACTTTTCTATTTTCCCTTTTCCCAGCCTTGTCTTTCCTTGTCTTGAATTTGCCTTTGGGGCAAGACTTACCCATGTTTTTGAGCTGGATGCAAAGTTTCTCAGCCACTCACGCCCTCGGTCTGTTCCCACAGGGAAGCACAACCTCGTGGCACAGCAATGCTTGTGCAGGACACAGTGATACATTGCCTGGATGAGAGCTGACAGTGCTCTGAGTAATATGACAGTACCTCTGCCCTTGATCAGGCTTCCCATTTGAAAGTTTTCATTTTGGTAATTACATCCTTCCCAGATAGTAGCCGTAGTCATTGATCATGCTAATATCATTGTAACTGATTCCCGTAAGTCACCTTTTAAAGACATTTTCTATGGTTTCTTTTCCCTCTATGTCTTCTTCCTCTGCAGTCACAGGATAAGACTTTTTCTGACTATCCTTCATCTGATTGATTAGAAATGCCAAATACTTCCTTTATGTATGGCCTGGTAATATACACATCACATTTCTTCCCTTGGGATCTTAATCAGAACAAGTAATGGCCTTTAGCTTTTCTCATTAGCAAAATGGAAAAGCACCATACCCAATCCATTAGAAATACAGCATTGTAATATGAATTTATAGAAAAATGGCTGCATGCCAGCAGACATGGAGTGAGTTTACCTTAAAGGATTTTCAGGAAAGAAAAAAAAAAAAAAAGAAAAGAAAAAGAAGTCACTCTTTCTGTCTGGCAAGCAAACATTTTGAGCCATAACTTATCATGCCTGTCTGTCAGGCATTTTGCTGTTGCTCCTTAAGTGCTGTTTGGACAGCTCTGTCATAAAGGGCATTCATGAGGAGGAAATATGGCTGTTTGTACATGTATTAATGCCTTCCTCAATGTTGATTCCCTTCCTGGATTATTCTCCTTATATTCTCTATGAGATTTAGAGGAGGGGGAGGAAATTGGGAAGATTTTGTTGTTTTGCTTTGCTTTTAATTTTTCACAGAACGTGCTAACCTGAAAAAATGTATCATGAACAACCATTACAGCATACTCCTCTATCAAGCTGAGACTGCTGCTATGCTTTTTTTAGCCCTGTCTAAAACTATTTACAATCAGTACACTGAGAGCGAGGACAAGACTGATTAACAGGTTTTTTTCTTCACTGTTGTGAATTGCTTTTCACTTGGCCTGGTCCTTATTAGACCTAAAAATTATTAAAATTCATACACCAGCACTGAAAACTTTCAGTGCTTATATTTTCCAGAACTGTAAGAGGGTGTCAAAGCACAAATCCATACCAAATGATAATTGTATATAATTTGAATGCATATGAGTTGACTCTGTCTCCTTTGGAAGGCTAGCACTGAAAGAACACAAAGAACAGCCTTGGAATGTTGTTATTCTGCCAGCAGTAAGACACATCTGTTTTCCTGGCCCCTTCAAGCATTGCTAATGCTATTCCTGGGAAAATAAGTACTAAGCATACCCATAAAGCTATATTTAATAGTGTCTTATGAAAAATGGACGCTTGAAATTTTTTTTTAAACAAACCTCAGATTTTCTAGGCAGTAATTTGTTCACCTGTACAGAGTGAGAGTAAAAGCTGAAGCATCAAGCTTGCATTCTTGGCTAGTTCACTTATGGTTCATCAGCTGTGCTGATCACACTTTCCCAACAAAGCAAAGTGTTCCAGTACAAGGTAAAGAAAATAATTCAGTGAAATAGTTTGAAAGACCTGTGGTAGTCACAAATGGCAGGCATTCTAAAGGGAAAGGAATTAGTGGTTAGGTGACAAGACAAGAAGACTTAAGGTAAGGAGGGATTGCTTTTTTTTTGAAGTATTGAGGGTTTTTTTCCCTTCTTTCAAATTCTGTTTTGTTCATCTGTTTGGTTTTTTTTTTTTTACTTTTTGGTATCTTTCCTTCTTTTTTCCTTCCCCCCCCCCCTCATCATTTGGGTGAAACAATGGCAAATTAGGAGAGATTCTCTGTAATTTGTGGCACACACTAAGTTTAGGAGTTCAACACTTTTAGCAGATTGTTACGTGGTAGACAAGCTGATGACACAGCAGCATAGTTCATTCCACTTAGCCAGCACTCTGCTAAAAGGCAAGGTTTCTCCTTTGCATTTGCAGCCCTATTACTGATATGATCTGATGTCTCAGAGATCCTCCCACAGCTGATAATTAACATTCTTAGGAGTACACTGTAACATTCTTATTCAGTCACACTCTAGGGCATTGACTTTAATTTTAAGGGGACCCTTGTCCCATAAGAATTCCAAGAGTTTGTGGAAAGCAGGAGAAAGGATGTCTTCACAAAATCCTGTTACCACCTTCTACAGACCTGCCACATAAGCAAAGCTAATGATCATGTAAATATATTTAAATATTTTGACAGAACAATTTTTATGCTAGAGAAGCAATATTTTGCACTGCATTACTTTAAAACACTGTCTTTTAAATGTACTGAAGTTACCAACAACCTTTAAAGGTTAGTATTCTCTATTATCCCCACCCTGTCCAAATACGAATATGGTTATTTTTCTCAAGTTAGAGATAGAAGAAGAGTTGGCTGAGCAACATTCATGATTTCCAGTTTGTGGGAAATTCATCTTATGAAATTTGGTTTCATTCTGATTCATCTTTTAAAAACTCATAACAAACCAGATTCTCCCATGAGCCAGAAATTCCAAACAAAAATTAATTTTCAGAAACTATGCCTTATGGTGTTTCCAATATAAAATATAGTCTCCAAGATCTTGACAGCTGCCAACTGATTTAAATGTCCATCTTGCTTGCTGTCCTGGTCCATGTCAGCTTTCAGGCAGCAGCTGCAAAACACTCCCAGGATTTCATGTTCCAGAGCTGTCTCACCATGTCCAATGCTTTGGGCAGGCTTCCAGATCTCCTAATGAGTCTGCTTACAGGTCTGCTTACTGAGGACCAGAGGAGTCTGGGAGCCAAATCAGAAAACCCCAGGAATGTTGCTTTGGGCAAACTTGGTGGGATTGTTCTGCAACAAAAGCAGGGCACTGGCTCAAGGACTGAAGAGGGACTGCTAGTTTCCCAGTGTGTAGGAAGAGGCAAGGACATCCCAGAGCTTCACCTGAGGACCCATATGGAAGCAGGGCTCTTGGGGCTTGCAAACTCCCAGCTCATCCACACACACCCAGCAGGAGGCTAATGATATCTTTCACTATGGTTGACAAAGTATTTTGGATTGTAGGGATCTTTTAGAGGCAGAGGACTGAGCAAAGTCATGCTTCAGCTGCTCTTAGGAGTGCACTTTGTAAAAGCTGTACTTTGGTGGTATAATGCTATGGGCACACTACCTTTCATCTGTCCGGCATGACTGCCTTTGGAGGTGTTGAAATTCTTCCTGTTTCTAGAATAATTAGAAATACTAGTATTCAAGTGACCTTTTTGTCTATTTTTACTCTTCTTTTTGGTTTGGTTTAGCTTGTAACTAGTTGTCCTTGCTTTCATCTGCTTAATTCTTGGAAGCTGGCCAGTGAGCTGTCCACTTTTATCTCTGGTCTGAAAGAGCAATGGAAGGTGTATGTGATTGATGAGCAACAGTTATTTGACAGTTTTTCTATTGTTCTAAGCAGTTCTTCTCTTGTTTTAACAACAACTTCATCCATAATGTATGGCTATTTGCACACAGTAGTCTGCTTCTCTTTAGGCTCTTCAAATTCATGGAGATTTAATAGCCTCCAGAAGATATGTTTACCTCTGGAAAGCAATTATTGGTTCATATAAATGGGCATGTTATTAATAATAGCTTAATCTGCTCTTATGTTGAGAGATTCACTGACTTTTTTTTTTTTTTACTTATGTCGAAAATACTGAAATGTACAGATCAGTCTTTCTTCATCTTACTAGCAGCCATTTATCAAGGACTAATTGGAAGTATTGTATTCAGATGTAAATTTCTAAGAATTTCCAGTTAAGAGGGTGCGTAGGGAATTTATTTAATATGAGAATCTGCAGTTATAATTCTGCTGCATCACTCCCTTATTCTTCAGTATATGAGATTCGAAAGAAGGATATAGATGTGACAGAATCTCAGTGATTACCAACCTTGCTTGACCAAGACTGCTGCAGTATAGTCTTTTGTTATGATGCAGTCGCTATACACTGGTTTTATATAGGGTGCTGCAGGTAGGACTGCAATAAATCATACACTAACCCATGGTCAAAAGCTTGCCCGAGAGAGCTCATAATGTACATTCATAGAACAGGTACATAGAGGGTATTAGGAAAAAAATGCCTCTTTTATAGAGAAATGGATAAGAACTGAATAATTAAGAACTGAAAGTACAACAATTTGCCAGAGTCTTGGTCCTTTTTTTAAGCATAAGAGAGGGTTTACTCTCTTGCAAATGTATCCATCAGACACATGGTATTATTTGAATTATGCAAAAAAGCAGCTTTCACATCTTGGGGCTATTCATATATGCAGTCATATATAGATAATCAGTTTACATTTCTGTATGCCCTCCTTGGATCCCTGCCTACAATGGAGGCTTTGCCACAAGGAAGAGTGAAAATATCATGGGCCTAGGTACACTGATATGGACTGCAAGGATCATTGGCACCCCAAGGTCAAGTTCCACAGCCATGTATAAACTGATATACATAATACGAACAATTTGTTTTAAAGAAGTATTGCTATAGGAAGTTTTCACTTAACAAAAGATGCAATCCAAATGGTAACTTACTTTCACATCCTGATGTGTTTTCCTCCATTTTTGCCCTTTTCACTGATGTAACATATGCAAGTAGTTTGAGAATTTCACCAAGTTCCTTTTTAATGCCAGCCTTTAGACTCTGAAAGGTGGTTAAAGTGAATTAGCCAGTTTTTTATTTCTCTGTGCTGCTCGCATTTACTACAGTTTTGGCAAACGTGTGGTACTGAGAGTGTGGTGCACAGCTGTATAGGGGAATCTGACTATTCTCATATTTGTTTACTCTCAGTTGTCTTTATCTGATTAGTCCTGATCACTCTGCTTTAGTACCAGGACTGAATTTCAGAAGGAAGAAAAGACCTGTTACCTGGGGGGATGGGGGTTAGCTCATCTGCACTTTTTCTTCTATACCTTTGTATTACTCTGATTGGCGAAGATAGGGATTTGTGAAGGATGTTTAGAACTCCTGAAGAGAAAAGGAGATTAGTTTGCAAATATAGTTCTTGAAGTTATTATTCTCTCTACCTTCATTTGACTTGCTCAGAGAATTAGGTAACATCTCATTAGGAAGGTTGAAAGGGAATTGATAGCCAGGATTCCTAAGTACATTTATATTACTGAGCAGCAGGGAAGGAATGTTAAATCCGGTAAAGATTTCTATTCTTTGCCTGAACAATGAGTGCAGTGGCCCAGCGATGGGATTCTGTTGAATGACAGTGCTGTTCTTGATAGGGCTGTGGTAATTGTGTGATAAAATGGCATTACATTATTATACTTTAGGCCCAGCTGATAATTATTAGCAAAATTATTTTAATATATGCAAAAACTTTGTATCTTTTATTCTCACATTCTTTAATTGGCAGAAAGTGAAATTAAATCACAGCTATTGAATAAGTACAGGGTTGAGCTGGAAAATGAGAATGCTTCTGTGTAGCAAAAGATATTTTAAGTTTAAAGTTAAAACTGTGGCAGCTGGATATTTTATTTCATTGAACTGCCACTGGCGTTGATGAACTAGATGGTCCTTCTCTCTTCCTGAGTTCCTGTGTCTCCATGCCAGACTATGGGATAAGAGGACACAGCAGGACAATGTTCTTTTCTATTGCAGAACAGCGTATTTTCAAATGAGAAGGTGGAACCAGAGACAAAAAAGCAGCAGTTTTATTCTATATTTCATTACAGTTATAACCACTCGACAATGGTCAAAGAGAGATGCAGTTTTTGTTCTTTGCAGGGAAAGAGATTTGAAAGTGGGAGGGCAGGTTTCCTTCACGGGGTAGGAAAAAAAAAAAAAGATAAAAATAAATCCAGCCAACAGACTCATTTCCTTGAGTTTTCCAGCAATGCAAGTGTTTTCACATAATTCTGTAAGTGATGCAGTGTCTAGACTTCTCAGATGGTTAAAAAAAAAAAAAAAAAACAAAACCAAAAACCAAACAAAACACACACAAACCCTGGCATTAATTCTGGGAATCCTGAAAAGCTAAGTCATTATCACTGTGCTATAGCTCATGCAGTGATACGAAACCACAAAGAGGCACTGAGGAATACACGGTTTAGCATTTGCTCACGTAAGACATCCCATTTAATCTCCCTTCAGCAGGCTGCAGTGGTGTAAATGCCTACCAGCATATGCTGGTACAAGGCTTCTGCTTCTCTTTGGCTCTCACCTTGACTGAAAAGGCTCTGTGCCTTCCCAGCAACATGGAAGCTGATGAAATAGGGAAAGCAATCTTTCATTCTTGCACCAGATATACATTTATATAAAACCAAAGCAAAACACCAAAAAGCAGCATTTGCACATTGATTTTATAAACGGCTTCTTTAACATTTTTTCCTTGTTCATTGTCCCTACTAACTCTAAGTGTTTGAGATTTCCACTTCTACAGCAAACCTATCTGTTAGTGTCCTGTTTTGTAAATTCTGTTTGGTTTTCTTTATACTGGGAAACTTATTCAACATTGATCCAGTTATTAACTGTTGTTACTCTGTAAAATCTCACCGTACTCATAGTGACCAAGAGAGTTAACGTGTCTGCAGCAGCCTCCATGTAATCACAGCTGTGTTATTTTATAGGCAACTAGGCCTATAAATAGAATGGAACTTTAGGGTGGTTTCTTATACTTTCTGTTAATGATGGCCTTCAGAATTTAAACAGAGTGTGCAGCCAAAGTCTTCTGATGATGTAGATGAAATAGTTTGGTTTTTCAAGAGGCTTTTTTTCAGGCACTGTCTCAGTTGAAATTCAGTAACTAATAGCTGGTGTGTGGGATGTTTGCTATGTACCTCAGCTCTTGGGCAGTTGCCTGACTCTGCATTAATCTGGGCCTGAGAAAGGCATGCTAGAGGCTTACTAGGGCAGATGAATAAATGGGCATTACCTGTGCCACAGTGTCAATGTAAAAACTCCTGTAAATTCCCTGCAGGTTATTCAGCTCCACCTTGGTGGTTAAACCATATTATCCCACTGCAACGTGCTCCATCACTGTACCTGGTGCAGGCAGCTGCCTTCCTCCTGATTTTTATTTCCCAGTGCTTGTCACCTTTATGGGTTTAGTGTTTGCTGCAGGCTTAACACCACACTTGCTGGATCCAGGCTGGGATACCCCACTGTTTGCTGATCTCTAAGAACTGATGTTGCTCTCTGAGTTAACCATGACCCTTTTTGAAGTTTCATTTTGTCCCCTCAAAATCCACCTCCACATTCGTTGCCTCCTTTCATTTAACTCTTTGTAGTCACGAATGGCAGTATCTGAAAGAAGAGCAGAGGTGTAAGTGTACACTAATACCCTCTTATTTTCTAGCTACATATTTTTTCACACATTTATGTAGTTTCAAAATGGTGTGAGTAGAATTGTTAATGTAGCATATAGGCTAAATTGGTATCCTGGTAAGTGCAGTCTGAATTAAGCAGTCAGGCATCATAAAGCATGAATTATGTTATAATACTGCATGTCTTCAGTGCTAAGAACATGTATTCTGTGTACTGTATGAAGAAAATAATAGTTTACAAGCAAATTAAGAGCATGTTGCCACCAGCAATGTATTCTTTTTCTATAGTAGAAATTACCAGCTTTTAAGGGATCAAAGTGCTGAAAAAAACTCCCTTACACCCTCCAGATCCATCATCTGTGCCTGTAGAGTCGCTATTCATTTTACTGTTAGAAACAAGCAGCTTCTACTTTTAGACCCACAAAGCCTATACAGTTGTGGAAGAATGAACAGTGCTTTCTTTTGCCTTGTGCATACTTTGTTGAATGACCGATCACATTACAGCTCAAAAGTCTTTAACCCTGATGGAAACATATGACAAAAAAAGAATGGATTTGGATTTTTCAGTTTCTTTCATTTCAGTGCTCACAGTAGTAATATTTAGTGGAACTGACCAGGTTCTACCGAGCAGAGCATGTGAGTCATGCTGTCTCTTTTTCACACATGTGCAGATAAAGAACTGTACCAAGTGTGGTTCATGAACAAAATAAATCTCAGTGATGGTCTTCTGACATAGATGTCTTCTCTGTTGGCCTTCTGCTTACTTCCAAGTTACATGAGTTTCTTGGAGTAGATGGGAAGTCATGTGCGAACTATGTACATCTACAGGAACTGTGATCCAAATGGAGCTGCATTACAACAGAGTCCCTCAGCTGAGAGATGTCCTTAGACCAAAATTTTCATCCCACATGGTCTTAAGATGAGTAGATATAAAACGTTTATTTTTTCATTAAATCTCAGAATTCTCTCTGAAGGTCTTTTCCACCTCCTGGGAGGGGTGCCACTCGCTCCAATGCATCCAGAGCACATTGTTTTATAGAATAACTAGGTAAAGGGTCTGGGAGACCCAGGGAGAGACACTGATTCCAGTGGGCTCAGTGTGTGCTACATATGGAAGCTACAGAACAGCTGTGTTCAGGAAGCTTTCTGCTAAACAACCAACTGTGAATATTCGTGACAAGCAATTCCACTCTTGCATTATCCAAACCCATTGATGTAAGTATTGACACTGATATTGTGCCTTAGCACTGTGTAATCTTTATTTATCCTATGAGATCAGAGAAATAGGATTATGTAATTCACAAAGGAAAGAAATACATGTAAACCCAATTGAAGTAATGTGTTCTCAGCTGGGACTCTCTGTGCTGCATGTGAGGTGCCTTTGGATACCAAAGACTAGTTATGTGTCCCTGAGACCGAAGCTATAGTTTTCCTTTATAGCTTGGTGAAGCTTTTTACAGAAGCCTCAATGGATCCCTAAGGGAGACCCCCGAGACTGAGAATCAGTTCCAAGCCCCAGTAACATGTTTAATTGTTGACCCAGTTACTCTTTCCTAAAATGATGAGGGTATCTTTACAGTCATAAAGAAATTAAATATGTTTGGACATTCCACTGAAGGGCACAATATGTGTAATACAGACCACTGCTGCTGTGTGGTCAAGGGCTAGTTGTTAAGCAGAATACTCTGTAGGATTGAGCCTTGGCTAACTTTTGCTAGGACCAAATTCGTTGCCACAAAGCCTATGACTTCCTTTGTACCATTGGTGGAACTAATTGTTTTTAATTATAGAACTCTAAAGTATTTAGACAAAAAATTGAACCACCATTAGAGCAGAAATTTAGACAAGCAGAACGTTATATACAGCGGAGATGTCTCTTTCCTACAGTTCTTCAGGAGGGAGTCGGGGAAGTAGCTAAATGGTTTCGATCTCCAGAATTTTAAATCACTTCCTATTTTGCTGAATTCAGTTGAAAATCCTGAAAAAAAAATTATAAAATAAATAAACTGGGAGAGTGTCAGAAGATGTGAGTGTCTGGAAAGCAGGGTTTGGCCAGGGCCAGCAGTGACACTCAAGTCAACAGTATAGTTTTCCCTAGAGATTGTCTGGCAGTGAAGGGAACTACATGAAGTAGTCTAGCAAGTGAGATCCGGATCTGCCTCAAGAGGACAAAAATAACAATAGAGTAAGAAACTGCACAAGTCCTGAGAGCAGTGCTTTCAGAGTCAGCAAAGACATCAGTTAATTCCCAGACAGTTTCAATTGTTCTGCCACAGAACACAATGCCAAAGGATTTTGCAAAAAGCAGAGTGATGTGTATTAAGAGGCAGTTAAATAATTTGATATTTGTCTATTAAAACTCATCCGGGTTTGTATGTAAAAGAGGAGAATGGCAGACAACTGCATCTTACAAGTCTGAATGTAGATTCCTGCTAGGTTTGAGGAACAACTCAGAGGAAGTCCAACTTGAACGAGGCCACTTTATTATTTAAATTAACAGTTTTAATTAAAATCTATATGTATTTGTCTGAGTGAAGCTAGCCTGCATAGATGTTTAAAACCCTTGCAGGTGTTTGCAGAACTGTAGGAATGAGTGCTTCAGGTTAATGTTAAATGTTGACACATTTAGAACAATGCTACACAGCAGATGTCTTCCCAACATGTGACGGCAACGTTACAAAGCAGAATGAATGGAGCAGAAGCAGCTCTGGAACACCCTGCTGTAACATTCTCATTAGCTCTTAATCTGTAAGGCAGGAGAATAACCCAACTGTACTGAGTACAATAGGGATAGTTGGCCTAATGTTTTGGTGGGTTAGCCTTCATAGGAAACACTATTGAATTCAGTTCTCTTTCTGAAGAACAAGGAAAAAATCTGCAGAAAAACATGGCCTGACACAGGCACACAGACACTGGGGACACTCCCATCTCTTTGCTCAAGTTAAGGAAAACACTGTGAATTCTGGAAAAAATATTGTAATGGTTTTCAACACCATATGCTGCTCATATTGCAAGTATACATTCTATGTCATGTATGATCCTCACTGATTTGTTAAGAGAAAACTATTTCACTTAAATAATTTCTATTTTCTTCTACTTGAAAGAAGACTTTGGGACTTAGCTGTGAGATTCTTAAATATGGTGTTGCCATTCCCTAAGGCCTTTCTCCAGCATTGCTGTAGTCTGCACCCCACTTTGCAATTTCATAGTGCATGTTTGTGACAGGTATATCAAACCACCCAGCTAGTTTAGAATTGAGGTAAGAGAGTGCTTTAAATGTAAATTTTACTATAAACAGCAGAATAAAATCTTGCAAGCACTTCCTAGCTCTGCCAGGAAGCAAAGCTATATTTAACTCATTTTAAAATTCATCAAATACATTCTGGGCTGATTCAGATCTTTGGTGTGTCTTTGAAGATAGCGTGTAGTGGAAGTGTCATGCAGTCATTTGGGGGATTGGGCGCATTCTGAGATTCTTGTCAGTTAGGACATGTAGTTAGGACTGGATTGTAGAAAGAACGGTACATATAGATCTGAGGACTTAATATTGATACTTTATTTGAAAATTTGAACAATGACTTGCATTCAGTTCAAGAGCTTTTTGAGAAGTGCTGTAGATAAAGAGATTAGTGCCATATCAATGGCAAAATGCACATGCACACATGAATTTTAAAAAGGATTGGCTGGTAGTACTTGGAAGTGAGATTATTGTTATTATAACACTATTATATGTTATATAATAATTTCTAGAAGTGTCAAAATGCATAGAGAAGATCCCTGAATATTAAGGGATAAGAATTTATCTAAAGTACCTTTGTACAAAAGGAGAAACTTCAGATAGATCTTCCTCTTCCCTTGTTTCTCTCATCTCAGATTGCACCTTTCTGAAGCTTTGTGTCCCTGCAAACTCAACTGCTGTTACTGATAGAATTAAATATAGACTGGAATAAAGCTTAGGTGTCATTAGGTAAGGTCAATAGGACTCCAGAAAATCGTTTAGATGGATTTGTATCTGTAACAGATATATATATATATATATATAGATATATATAGATAGATATATATATATATATATATATATACACACGCTGCTATCATGTCTCTGCTGGGTTTTTTGTAAGTACAAATAGTAGTCTCTCAGTTTTAGAGAACCTGTGAACAATCTGACTCTATCAGCAGGATGTTTATTTTTGCCTGTTTTAAGATATGACCTGACTTTTTTAGTAGCTGGTAAGTTCTACCATTGCCTAAAATCCTTAATTAAAAGAAAGAACATGCTATATACTAACTAAATAACTCTGAATGGGAAATTGAAACAGTATCATGCTTCTAATATGGTTTAATGCATCTTAATTGTGGTTTTCTACTACTCATTTGCTTTTGATTTGTTCTAGTACATGACTGCTGCTGCACCTATGCAAGGGACCTACATTCCCCAGTATACTCCTGTGCCTCCAACAGCTGTCCCTATTGAAGTAAGTTCTTCCCCATCCATGAAAGTAGAGTGAAGGGGTAGCAGAACTCTTATCTATTATGCCTTCTTGCACCTGTGGTTTGAAAGGGGCCTAAAGTTTCTTTGTGGAGGTGGCTGGAAGCTTCCAGCTTTTAAAATTAGGACTGCACATTTCTTTCTCATTTTTTTTTCTTTCTTTCCTTTTCCTTCTCTTTTCTAATCCCTCTTGTTATTTTATTTTTTTTTTTTAATTATTTGCAAGGGTTCTTGTTTTGCATTTGTTTTGTTGTACAGCAGGACATGGAATAAAACATCAGTGATTATGACTATTTTTTCCCCATGTACTTGGGAGGGAGATGGGAAGAGACAGGAAAACAAACCCAGCAGGCAGACCACGAAACCAAAAGAGATTTCAAGAAGAGAAGATTGCAAGAGGGTTTGATGCGGTCCTTAGCAAGCATAGGTAATTGCTGAAACATTTAGCCACCAGAAAAAGTGATTGAGCAATGGAAACCTTCCTCTTGTATATACAGACGTGGAGGATGCTGCACTGACTGAGTGCTTTTCATCCTTGAGGAAGGATTCGCTCCCTCCCTCCTTGGGGCTGAGTCATGCTGATGACAGTCTAATGAGTAAGTATTTACTCAACCCTGTAGACCACAAGCTGCCGGGAGAGCGTCAGCTTGGCCTCCACTTCTGTGAAGCTTCATAAAGGCAACTGAGCACAGCAAGAGGAGGGAGCCTTGGCATCCTCTTCCCTGTGTGCTTCTCTTTGGCACCACTCTCTTTTATTAACGACTTCTGCCCTACTCTGGGGTAAGGCAAGGAGTGCCAGGGTCTCTGTACTTCTGTCTTCGACTGTGTGGACTCTGGATTTTATGCTATTACTACTCTGTTCTTTGAGGATGCTGAGTTAGTGGTACTGCTGACATGGTTCCACCAGCAGTCAAATGGGCTTACCCTGTTTTCTCCTACTTTGCAATTATTCCCAAATGACGTCCCACAGGAAAGGCTACTACTATTCTGTCCTACTGAGCTGGTCATGTTTTAGTCTTTTTTGCCTCTGTATAATTTTGCCCTGAGCCTCATTTGTTCATAAATGCACCATGAGTGCCCCTTGTCAATTGCCATTCTTAAGTTTTAACCTGGGCAGATACAAATATGAATTAAAAGGAGATGGTGAGTTGGAGAGTGATTTATACAACAGTATTGGCTGCACACCATGGTGACCTGTTCAAGTGAGAGTTTAAGTTAGTTCTTCTGGAGCTCTCCTGCCCATCACCTGCTGATATATTCATGCCTTCTAAAGTAACATGGTGCTGTAACTATCTACTGTAACAATCAAAATATTATCTGAATATGTAGCCTGTTTTGCTCTGAGCCAGTGATGATGATTATTGTTAATGTTTATCTGTATTCATGTAGCATCATGAACCAGGACCCTACCATGCTGGATGCTCCACAAGCAGAGACCAAAAAATACAGTCTCTGCCCCAGAGAGCTTACAATCTCAAGATGAGATGGACAAAAAGGATAAAGACAAGGGAGTAGACAGAAAAAGATAATATTGACAGTCTGTTAAGCAATAGATGTGAAGAATTTTTGAAAAATGAAACTGATATTCTAACTGATGCTTTAAAATAAACTACCTGTTGTTTACACAGGACTCAAATAAAAACAAAGCAAGTGCTTTGTGCTCCCTCTTCTGGCTCTGTTGTGTGCAATAGAGTAATAAAGCATGTTCCCTGAAGAGACCTGCTATTCGTGTGGCCAACACACTGAGCATGAGAGTAAAAGAGAAAACGTAGGTTACTTTGAAAGCATACAAAAAACTTGAACAAAGTATTATTCAGACTGACTAGAAAGGATAAGAAGTCACAAAATAAATTCATACATACAATCTTTTGTGTGTTTACTTAGCTACTTTTTGCAAACATATAAATCAAACAAAACTTCATTGGAGCTTTGACTTAGCAGATAAATGTCTTTAGCATAAAGCAAATTTATTTTTAAGGGAACATGCATAAAAGCAATATGTAGAGAAGGGCAGTATTTTTCTAAGGTGGCTAAAATTCTGTTGGATATGTAGTAAAGTGGAGAGAAGAAGGCCTAGATTCTGCCTTTATTACATTTTAAATCAAGCAAAATAAATGTGAATCAACTGCGAAGTTGAGGTTGGTAAGTGAAAATTAGAAGAGCTACACATACATTGTGAAAAAGACAAGTAAAACCCAGAATCCTCCCAAGTCGGAAGTTTTGCTTCTGGCTTTGAATGGACAGGGAACTGCCCTCAAAAGTGGAGATGTTTTCCACTGCAGCCTGTGAGACCAAAGTACTACTGGTATGCTGAGAAAGCTCCTTGTTGCTGAATTAGTTCTCTAAAACTGATGGAGTTTGTTGTGTTAGCATGTGGTTCTGCTACCTCAAACTCTCTCATTCTTTAGAGAAACAGAGGAATGGTGAGCTGATGCTGAGCTCTATTATGTAATTCACTGCAGCGAATAAAATTAGTAAGTTTTTCATGTTCTCATTTGATTCTCTAGGGTGTTGTTGCTGATACTTCTCCACAGACAGTAGCATCTTCATCACAGGAAGCCAGTGGTCAACAGCAACAGATGACAGTGGAAACATCCAGTGAACATGCGCCTGCATATTCTTACCAACAGTCTAAGTAAGTAGGCATACACTTTGTAGCCAAAAGGGTTTGCTTCTTGATTATAGCAGGCCAAATTCAACTCTCTGTTTCAGCAATATAAATTCTGAGCAGCTTCATTAAGTTCAGATGAATTCTGGATATATAGCAGTGCAATTAGGAAAAGGTTTTGGCTGATGGCCTCACCTTGGCAAAATGTCCTTGAGTTCCTGCCTACAATGGTATGCTCTCTAACTGTCTGCTGCTTTTCTGGACTCAGAAGGATCTCAACAACTGTGTTAACAATCCTCATGCTGGGCTAAAGCAGCATCTGGCATCAGAGGTTAAAAAGGGCTTAAATTTGCAGCGGTGAAAATAGTGGCACTGTGCACACTGGCACATGTAAAGGTTTCTTTCTGAAAGTGTAGTTAATGAAGCAGTATAAATTACCCCAAGTTGGTATTTGTGATTGTGCAAAACTGGTGCCATGCAAACACTGAGTGGGCAGGAACTGGAAATGGAAGAAGGCATAAGAAAGTGGTGGGAAGAATCACTGCTCAGTCTGTCTCCATTCCTCTGCTTCTTTTTGTTTACTTCCCATGGAATACCTTGGAAAGTTCAAAATTTATACACTGACAGCTCGATTTAGAATTCCTAAAGAGTGCCTTTATTTTCATAATAATCCTCAAACACAGCTTCTTTTTGCTACAATAAAACGGCTTCTCACAAAAGGAAGGTTACTTAGTGACAGGATACTCACTAGGACTGATCAGTGTTGGACAGATTCTAGGAAAAAGCACAGATCAAGTCCTTAATTAATAGATGTATATTGAACATCAGCATCACTGTGAAAAGAGAATTAGACGTGTTATCTTGGGCAAGAAAGAACACAAAGAGCCAGACAAGAAATATGTTACATATGTCAGCTGATGCATCATGACTTGGTACTTACAGAGGCATCAGATATGAGCTAGTATGGGAAAGATTAGAATCATACCAATCTGTTAATTATTTGACTTCATTTTTGACCCCTGGAAGTGGAAGACACATTTATTAGTCTACTATATGAGTAGCAATCGTTTTCAGATCACACAACCTCCCTTTCTGGCCACCATGAAACAGAAGACTTCACTTTTCTTTTCATGCCCATCTCTGTCTCTATGTAGGTATTACAAAAGCAATCAACCACAAGCTTTTTGTTGGTGGACCCAGTTGGAGACACAGTCTATGCATCTCTATCTTTCTCTCCACTAGTCTCTCTAGCACCTGTAAATACATGATTGCAAAATACTTATAGAATACAACAGGCAAAGAGAGAAAAATGTATGTCTGTACCATCCTGTTGGCTTGCTTTGGTGACTCTGTTCTGTAGCATTTGGATCTGACCATTTCCATGTCTCTGTTCCCTTTTGCTTAAGTCTCAAAGCAGAAGGGCTTAGGTTGAGAAGGCCTCATAAGGTAGCTGCAAGCTGCAGATTCCAGCATTTTTCCCCCACAGAAGGAAACTACATTGCAGTTCTTTATTGAAATGGGTGCTGTGTTTCTTGCCAGTGTGGTGAATTTCCTGAGAATGAGATCCCTCATCTTTTCTTGTCAGCTATAGCCTTTTTGCAGTGATGGATATACTTCTAATGGCACTTGCATTTATATTCAGGGAAATTTCTTTCTTTTTTAATCACACAGGCAGCTCCACTACAGATTTTTATTATGCTTGTTTCAGTATTTTTTAATGACATAGGCCCTCTATTTATATCCACCAGTTGCAGGCAAAAATGCAATGTGGGAAGCTGTAGAAACAAGCAAAATATCCACATCCTCTGTCTTTAAAGAATAACTTCTTACAAAATATTTCAGTAACCTCTGATAGGAAATCAAGTGCAGTTGTTTTATAATTGAAATATAATTTTGTTACTCTGCTTTTCAAAGGGTACATTTATTAATAACAAGCATCATGCCCAATATACAACAGCAATTATCAAAGAATGATAAGAGAAAATAATTAACATGACTGGACAATGATTTTGTCAGATATAAACAAAAGTCAGAAAATACAAAATTATTTCATAGGAACTGATCAGTCAGGAGAAAAGTTATAACAGTATATTTCCTTATATTTATCTTCTTTGCAACAATCATGAAATTGCAGGCAACGAAGGAGAGACAATGTACTAAGAATGAACTGGGTGCTATAAGGACTGTACTCTCTTTGTAAATAGAAATAAACCACAAAACTTTAAGTTTCACTTTTTTAATCAGCACACATGTTCTTTTGTTTAATATGCTGAGTTCTGTACTTGAGGATCCCACTCACGGATGTTCAGAAATGGTGACCTCGTGTCAAAAACCTGGCTACCTATCGTGTAGGTAGAACCAGCCCTTGATTTCTGAGCAGAGCAATCTACTTTATGAGGAAATCACCTTAATTGTTTTAGATCCTACTCCTTTTTTCCTCGTAAATATTTAATTTTGTATATGAAATGGAGATGAGTAGATATCCTTGCCTGTAATGTGTCCCTTTGGTGATATTGACCACTCAACCAAGGACAGTAAAACCTCAGAAGGTGAGCATCCAACTTGAGTACTCCTATAGGTAATTATGTATAGAAAATCTGAAGAAAATTGTTGCATTCCACATAAATATGTTGTTAACATTCAAAATATTATTTTTCAGCTGTCATGCAAGGAAAAAAAATCCTTTGGTAAATTTAAAATTGTAGTTTTATGTTTGTCATCCCAGACAAAAAGTTCTGTGGCAAATATTAGGTCATCAACATTCTTCACATTTTAACTTCTGATTTTAAAACTAATTTTAAACTAAGCAAGGCAAATGTGTGAATGCTTGAAAAAGGAAAGGTGCTGGATTTTCTTGTGTTGGGCTTTGGCCAGAAAGGGAGCGTAGTTAAAACAAAGCTGA
This sequence comes from Xenops minutus, assembly GCA_035221455.1. NCBI lineage: Eukaryota > Metazoa > Chordata > Aves > Passeriformes > Furnariidae > Xenops > Xenops minutus. Next base: position 39,812,354 of record JAWWEE010000074.1, read on the forward strand.
CCCTTACTGATATCAGCCCTAGACATGGAACAGCATTTGTACTCTGGTTCCATGTCTCCCCAAAGATCTCATAGTCTTGTTGAGATAAGTTTGATGTGACGTCTCTTTCCATGACGTGAAACCTCAAAAACACAAAATGAGAGTTATCTTCTGTAAGAAAAGGGTTGATAGTTTTGCTTATTACCTGTGCTAAATTTAGAAACATTTAACACTGTATGATCAAAAAATGTGTTTTTCTAATTCATATTATCTTGAATGTTTCTACTAAGTTAGCCATAACTGGCTCATTAAGCAGACTGCTCCACAATCTAATTGTTCTTGTCATCAGAAAATGCGTTCTTTCTAGCAAAATGGATGTATCCTTTTATTGTAATTTTATCCTTTTATTGTAATTTTATCTTTCATTTCATTATTAGTACCCAAAATAAATAGTGGCACTAATTATTATTAAAATGTTCACCCTCTTGCAATACTTTGAAAAGATTTGCATGTATTCATCTCATTCCAGTGTAGTTACACTGCCTGTTAGGCATAGTATTAACAAGAGTAAATTCATCTGCTTAGAATGTGTTATCGTCCCCAAAGCAGGAATTCCCTATTTTTGCCTGACTATTTTCAGCTTATTGGTGGTATCATATTTAAACAGCTGCAGAGTTCGTTTAGCTTGGATAACTTTTAAAGTGAATTGGGTGGAAAAAAAGAAGAAAAGCCTATTTCAAAGTTGTTTTGACTTAATGACCACTTTAATTCAATTGTTTTTACAGACAATAAACAGGACTGAAGAATGTCGGTCTGAAATCTTTGCCTTGAATGGAGAAACTTCACTGAACAAGAAGTTGGCTTCCAGTTTGCACAGGCGTCCAATGAATGCTTTTTTTTTCTACCTTTCCCAATGAAAACAAAACAGTGTTTTTATGTGCTGTGCAAATGGTTCCGTCATGTAGTCTGACAATTTTATTTTTGCTATTTTTTTTTTCCAACTAAAGGAAAAACCCAGAGGAAAAATGCTGGGTTGACATTTCATCTGGATGAACATTTGAATTCAGAATTTACCTGGAGGTGTAGCTAGATTTTTTTTTTTTTTTTTTTTTTTTTTGAACAGAAAAACTGATGATGTCAAGAGGGAGCAAGTTGTGATGAAAACCAGTTGTCTTCCTCAAAAATTAAGCTACTCTTTTTCTCTCATTTTCTTTTTCTTCTTGTTTTAAATCTAGAGTGTATTTTGGTTTTGGGGTTTTTTTGGTTTTTTTTAAAGAAATGTTTAGGTAAGGTTTATCTTGAATCTTAATTGCCTTAATTTTAAGGACGTCAAAGGCTCTCAAGGCAAGCTGTCAACGTCTTGTTAGAAAACCCGAGAATGAATTGAAACTGCTCACACCGGTGCTGGTGCAGAAGTTTAATAGACTGAGTTTTTGGGGTGAAGAAAAAATAAACTGTACAGTTTAAAAGAAAATGATTTTCTTCTTTTGAAGAAAAGTTGATGATAAAGGAACTGTGGCAACTGAAAGGATTGGAAAAAATGCTGGGACTTTTATGAACTTTGTCTTAAGTGTTGACAGAAAAAAAATTCTAGAAGGCTAAAGCATTTTACAGTAAAGTTATTGAATTGAGAAAAAAACTTACTGCATTATAGAGAATGCAGGGGGTTTTTCTTGCAGAATGCAGATTTTTTTATTTACAAAGCGTGATCGCTAGCAAAAGCATTAGTGCTTTTTATCTGCAGTCTTTTTTATGAGCTTTAAGAAGTTTTTAGTCTGCTTTGCTTGTCACATTGCAAAAACCTAGCTTAAGAGCATTAAAAAAAACTTAAGTAGATAGGAGCTTATGGTCAAAAAAAGTGCAAAAAAAGCAATAGATAGAAGAAATTGTTGACAATTTCTGTAGTCTTTCCTAGTTGTGAACAAATGCAGCCTATGGATGGCCTATTTTATACCAAAGATGAAGTGACACCCTAACGCAGTCCAGAAGATAGAGGGTTTTTTCTTTTTTTATCTTTATTTGACCTACATGGCCGGACCAGTTCTTACTTTCTCGTTTGTTTAAACTATCTTCCACTGGTGTTTTACATACTGCATATGCTTATAATGGAAATTTCAGAATAGTTGGTATTAGAAGCTTTTTGATGATGTGCTTTGGAGACCATCTCAAAGCAAGGGGATTGGGCTACCAACTAATCTGTCCAGGCGGGCTTTAATTTTGATGATTTTTCATCTTTAATTGCCTATCTTTGGTATTTCTACTGAAACAACAGTCTTCCTTCTGAATTCTGACATACTGCAGATTCATTTTTTCACCTCAGTCTTTGTCATCGTCCAGCATGCATAGCCACCTTAACTCTGCATTTATTTTTCAACATTGCATTTGAGTTGCCAGGTAGATGCAGGAGAAAGCAAACTTGATCTTTGATCTCTGTTCTCATTTTAGCTCTCCCATACAAGCAGAAATTTTGAAAATGATGTAATATTGTCATGCAGGCAGGAAGTTAAAAATTATTCTTCTCTGCTATGATTTGTGTTGTCTTAATATGTTGGCTGACAATCACTAATTAGTATGATTAGGGGGAAAAAAAAAAGAAGGAGACCTTCAATTTAATTCACAAAAACCTATTTTAGGAATAACAGTTATTTTCCATAGAGAAATCATGATTATGGCCCTAGGTTTTTCCAAACAAACAAATGGAAAAGGTGAGGAGCAGGTCAAAAGATGATTTTTTTCCTTATGGAGGCAGAAGAGAAGCAGCATTTCAGTATAGACATACATACGCACATATTTATGTGTAAAAATTAAACCAAACGTTTTTAAACTTTCCTCCATCCAGAAGAGAGGGGAAGGTTCATCACATTTATTGTGGTGGATTAGACACAGGGTATCCATTAAAAACAATGAAATTGAAACATATGTATTGGATCAATCTGATTCAGCTGCCCAATCCTAAAAAGAAGTCTGTGTTTCCCTAACCTGACTTTTTTGGGGAAAAGAACACAATTATTTTTTTAAATCGATAAAACAAGATCGTATTTTTTAACATAGTGGGAGGGGGGAGGGGGTTTCCCAAATAAGTGCTGCTAGATATGCAACATAGAAAAGAGAGAAATGGGACTTCACATGGTTCTTCAGCATAGGAAAAGGGCCCGATTTTCAGAAGTGGTAAAACTGCTTTCTCCAGAGTAGCTGTTTATATTCAACACTTCTGAAAACCAGATGATGCCAAAGTAAAAGTACAACATCATCCACAACATGTTTTCAATTCAGAAAATAATCCCCTCTCTTTCTGTTTCATACGCTGTCTCATTACTTGTTACTTTTTGAGAGTGGCACTTGAATTTTGTCCTTGGATAAAGGTTCCTTCTTTCTTTGGAGGGGAAATGAGGGAAAAAAATCGATCTAGCCTTATTTTCTTCCTTTCTACATGTACTCTCTTCCTGTCTTTCTCTGAATTATTTGTACAAATGGAGATAATCCCCGGCACAAGTCAGTTATATATGAAATAAACACATTTGTTTCTGTGTTAGTTCTAATGTGACACACAAAAAGTCTCATTTACTATCAACAATGAGGCTACAAGGTAGCTACCATGTGGCTGATGAATATGCTGAGGTACCTTCTTGTTTCTATTCAGAACTCTGCTGCTTTATTTATACATTCAGAAACATTTTTCTTATTTTTTTCAGCGAAGTTAAACAATCTCAGTGTTTTTTATTAAGCCAGACAGGCAACATGGTTATCACAGTGCCTGTCACTTTAAAGTGTTTCAAGTGCATTCTGTATTAGAATTGTTCCCTTTTTTTCCATGCTATAATGTTCAATAATGTTTGAAATCGAAAGAAACAGAGCAAAGAAGTAGAGGAAGAAGAAGAGGAAAGAAAATGGATCCCCTAAATACAATTCGTCATCTTACTGATCCCCCAAAAAACCCCAAAAAACAAAACAGTGAACTGGTCTGAAAGTCTATGAATTATAAACACTGTGAGCCTTGAATATAAAGAGTCATAGATCATAAGGTAAGAAAAAAGCTTATTTGGAACATACAAAATGCTCAGAAAGTGATAACTTATTTCTAAAAGTTAAAAATGAGATAAAAGTGAACAGTGAAATAGCAACACACTTGCTGCATAGATGTTGTCATAGGACAGGAATACTTGGTGGCCTCTGAAATCTAAAACTGCTTTTCTTTATGTCCTGGCTGATATGATTTTTTGAAGGTTTATTATCTCTTAAAGTTTCTGTTTTCCTTTTTTTTTTTTTAAGACCTGAATTTGTAAAGTCACTATCTATGTCTGTCTTGCCAATTTAGCTTTAAATATCAGGAGAGTTCCTGAAAGATTGCAGAAACAACTCTAGATGTCTAAGGCAATGGTGCCTGGCCCAGAGGTCTAGAAGTAACATCAAATCCATAAGCTGAACTGCGTATGTACTTTCCATCACACCTGAATTCTTGTAAATAATCAAATCTGGATGTTCAGGTTTGGTAATTTTGTTTTTACCTGAAAAGATAAATACAGAAGGGGTGTCAGAAAACTATGAATTATGGCTAGAAAATTCTGAATACCTGGGCTTGTCACTTAACATTGAGGAAAAAAAATAAAATAAAGATACAGTGGAACTGAAGAGAGTGTTATACTCACAGGTGCTGACCCAAGTGTAGATCAGGGCACTGAAAAATCTCACTGTTCCCACTGAGGTTGCAGAGGGACTCTTCTTCCTATCTGGCTCTACTGCTGGTTTTGTAAGCACTTTTCACGTGTGACAGTCAGGCCTCAAATTGTGAATGTCCTCTTATTGCCTTCCAGTGAAACAGACTCTTGAAATGTCCTTAGCCTGTGCTTACTTGTATAGTTCTGTTTACCAAGAGACTTCCTTGGTTGTGTTGGTCAAGAAATGCACCGTAATACAGAATGAGGCATATTTGAGAGCAACTGCATCACATTGTATCATCTTCTGCTATGGATGCATGCCCAAATGTGGAAGATAAAGGCTGGTCATTAGAGAAGTGAGGGCTTAAACTTTCAATGGGCAATTGGGCAGTAGCATTCGAATGGATTTTTACTCAAGTGAAAATCAAATGAAGGGTATTATTTATGTATGTATGTGTACCAAAACTCAGCAAATTTGAGGAAGCCTGCGTTGTAATAAAGTTTATTTTTAATATGTCATAGTATTTGGATCTATATTATGTTGTTTATGGTACTGAAGGATGAGACTGATACTAAATGTTTAACAAATTGCCATGCTTTATGATTTTGAGCTTGATGGTGCTCCTCATGCCACTTCATTTTAATGCTGAGGTTGACATGAGCAAAACAGGTTTAGACAGACTCGCTTAACTCCACCTATAGCAAGAGTCATGCTAAAGAGTGATAATGTGCTTAAAGTAATGAATCAATCCATTCTTAGTGATGAGACCAAATGTGGTAGTTGAAGATAGTAATGTTTGATACACACATGGTCAACATTTCCTTTCAAAACTTTATTTAACATGAAATTGGTCTGGATATAAAAGAAGTGCCCTAGGGTAAGGGATTTTCCTGGTCTTTCTCGGTAGCCCACGTGAACTAAGAAAACAGTCACGGTGTGATGGAAATGCAAAACAGAAAACAACAAAAATGCTGACATTTGATGCATTAGCCTATTCTGTTTAATGACAATTGAGTCTAGTAACAAAGATTCCTTACGTTTCTAATACACACAGTCATGCACGCACACTTTCTCAGAAGGAGGGCTGAGTGAGCAGCGGACTTCTCCTCCTGTTCAGTGGAGCAGATTTCTAACATCTCAGCAAGCAGCAAAGATGCAGTGTAAGGAGAGTTATTTTCCTCTCAAAAAGAGCACCATCTTTTTCTATATTGCTCCTGTCCCCCAGACAGGCTAGAGCGCTGTATGTACCCCAGAGGTTTATTCACCTTTGTGCCTCAAAGCAGGCAGAAGAGAGCCTTTCTTCTCCCCTTTATTAACATGCTCTTTGTTGATATTGAATGGAAAATTATGAGAGTAAAGCTGTAAAAGAAATTGATCCCAGCGTTGGTTCAGCTTTCCATGATAAGAAAAAATTCTTAAGTTTATTTCAGTTGTTCAGTTCAATTGTTAATTCCCCAACAGTGACAGCTGAGTTCCTTTACCTTAATAAAAATGTGGAATGAAGAGAAAAACGTCAGCCTTTGACAGGTTCACAAATCCATTTTTCCTTGTAGGTCCAAAGCCTGCAAGGTATAAGCACCTTCCAAGATCTGGATCTGTTGTCCTTAAGAGAGTATCTGCCCAACATTAATTTTCTGCCTTTAAGTGTCTTTCTCTTGGATAATAATTTTATGAATTTGGTGAAATTTACAGTCAGTTATATTTTTAAAAGCCCAAAAATACAGCCTAGAGAAGAGAACATGATGTTTATGTAACAAAAATATTATTAAATATGCTGTATTCCAGAGCAGAAGAAAATTCTACTATCTTTTAGAGACAAAACAATTTTATGCAAAACCAGGAAGTGAACAGAATTAATTTAGGAATTTTTAATGCTTTTCCTTTTTAAAGGAAAATGAACAGATTCTATTTGTATGAAAAATCAAAGCAGCTTTGAAAGCAGATGAACTTCCTATCAAGAAAACATGCATCACACAAATGGGACAGAGGTTCTTTAAAGCCCTTACAGACCTCACCGTAGCCAAAATGTAGAATACAGAACCTCTGTGATACATTAAATTATGAATCTTATTTATATGGGCATCTGTGTGCTGATGTCTCAGAATGTCTTTGAAAGATCTGTACTGCTATGATTTTTTTTTTTTTTTTTTTTATGTTTTCCATTTGTAACACAGTTCTAAATAGCTGCCATTTTCCCACTCCTGGGGCTTTCTGTAGATCAGTGGATGTTAGGTTTAAACTTCTGTTTTCTTTGATGAAGCTTTCAATAAAAAAATAAAGAAAGAAAAGAGCTGAGTGACTCTGTGTTCTTGTGGCACCTTTCTGCAGAAGCTTCCCAAGGCTGTGGCTCTGTGCTGAGCACAGAGGGAGCAGAAAGGCTTTGCAGCAAAGTCTGCCTCTGCATCTTCACCAAATGGAAAGAAAAAATCAGAGAGACAAGTCAACTCTGTTGCCCCATCAGCAGCACAGCCACCCACGTGTTAGGAGGTGAAATGCAGGAGAAAGTTTTTCTCACACCAAGACTGAATGTTTAATGCTGATGGGTATCTGCTGCCCAGGCTCTCAGCTGTGCACCTGCTAGAAGAACGTTGCCTCTGTGTCTGAGGCTTATTTTACAGAGTGACTTCAGGGCAAAATTTGCCACATGGAAGACAGAAAATCTTTATTTACGGAATAAGTACAGCCTAAGCAGTGGTAGTGCAAACCATACTTCATCTTGAAAGGAAACTGGAAAGTAAATTGCCTCCTCAGCCGTATCTCACAGGGAACAAGAAAGCTATTTGGCGCATTCCCCATGGCCGCTTCGCTCAGCGGCTCTCTTGTTGCCATGTGTATTTCTTCCCATGAGGGCTGATTCTGTGGCAAAAGCAAGGGTGGGATGAAAGGGTCCAGTAACTCTCCTCCCCAGCCAAGGGGCTTTATTTATTGGAAATTACTGAGTGCTTCTTTCTTTACCTACCAGGAATTTGCCTGTCTCCTTCAGCCCTAAACATGTTTTGAGGAATTGACTGCACATTTTCCTTTACCTTCTCCTTGGCCAATGAAATGTGCATTGGTGAGCTTCTAACTCCGTTTGGCTTAATCAGGAAAGACCAAAGAAATCTTTAGAAGATGGAGGAATGGGATGAGGAAGTGAGGGATGGGTTTTTTTCAACTGCACCTATGCTGAAGTGCCCTCTGCTGCTGGCTGTGAGGATGATGAGAGAAGGAGGAAGGCAGGTGGCTGAAGCTCCAGCCTGCCTGGCACTCTGAGTGGTAGCTGAGGAGCCTGGGGAGATCCCCACAAAGTAGGACACTGGTCCACCAACACAGGTAGCACGAAGGTGGTTTATAGCTGATGTTCTGGCATCAGGTTCAGCTTTGTCAGTGCCAGGATTGTTCCATTTCGAAGATCATTCCACTTCAAGATCTAGTAACGAGGATAATACTAACTGCAGTATTTTGTTCTCTGTCAATTGGCTCTCTGTGTGCATATGGAACCAGGCTAAGGGAAGCTCGCATCATCTTCCCCAGAAGTGCAGGTAAGAAGGCTTTATCTTCTCATCCTCTTGGTGCCACTGTCAGTGGAGAAAATAAAAAAAAGTTAATTGGGAGATGATATCATTGTGTTTAAGTCCCCTGTCTTTACTATAGAATCAAAATAGCAGAGACAAGTGAACCTTTGTAATGTGTGATGTACATTGCTTCCAGAGGGAGACAGCTGTGTTTATCAGTAGTCTGCATCTGGAATAGAAGATCATGACTTCCCATGTTGAGAAAGCCATGTCCTTTGATTTTCACTCCCTGAAATTGCAGGCAGAGAGTAAGAGAAAAAACAAATCAATAGCTAGTGTAGCATAAACTGAGGAAAATTCCATACTTACCAGGTTTATATAAATTTTATTTTTGTTATTTTGTATGACTAAAGGCTGCAAATTAAGAGCAAGGTCTCAGTGTGCCGATAACGATCAGCTAACACAGAAGCAACCAGTCAGGAGCAGATAGGACTGCAGCAGAAGCTACTCAAAGTAGCGAGCAAGCCAAGATTCAAACCTAAGCGTCTGCCTGACTATTGGTAAACTTGCTGTAGCCTTTCTTTGTGCCTCCTTGCCCCACTCTTGTCAATCTGGTCTTCAGCAGAACACTGTACACCAGGCAAAATCTTCATTTGGCTTAGCTGAGCACAAGCCACAGTGATAATTAAGGGCTAGCAGAAGTCATCCTGAGGCTGCACACAACAGGGGATGATTTTTGCCAGGCAAATAGCAAGCCTGCCTGTAGGGGAATGTTCTGTCCAGCGTATCCAGACAGGCAGGCTGCAACTGCTGAGTGCTGCACGCAAGGCAGTCATGTAGATCAGGAGACAGGCAGAGACACGCATCTCTCCACTTAAGCCCTCCCAGAGCCTGTCAGTTTGGAGAGCAGACACGGTCAGTGAGGTTTGCTTACCGGTGTTAAAATGTTCCTGAAAAAAATCTGCTTTGGGAAAAGATGGTGTGATCAAACCACTTCCTTCCTTTTAAAAAATTTGTATGTAGAGACCTCTGCCCAAGGCGTGCTCCTTTCTGTCAAATGCGTTGCAGTAGTACATCACTGAACTTATTTGAATGGACATAAATTATAACTAAATAATCTACTGGATATGTGCAGTGCTTTAAAAGAAAGAAATGAAAGTTGATATAGTTGATGTTTTTAAAAGCTGAATGGGCTTATGTTTATAGTGTGACTAACTGAGGCCCTAAGCTCTGCTGAATTGAAATGCTGAAAAATAAAAGTGTGTGAGAAAAAGATAGAAAGCATGATTTACACTTACTATTTTATCTATTTCATCATTTTTTTACCAGTCAGTGTATTCCCTGTCTTGTGTGGAATTCAGCCATTGACACATAGCCAACTGAAAATTGTGTAAGCTCCTTGAATGTAATTCCTATAGGATCAAGTCCCATGATTTTCACTCAGAAATCTTTTCCTCCTAATTAACAGCTGTGCTACACCACACGGCAGCAGACTGGGATGCTCTCTTCCTCAGGTGGAGCAGCTTCTACCCAGTGTCAATCTCATATGAAATATTTTGCTAGTGGAATTCAGGCTCCTCTGAGCTTTACACATATGATCTGGCTATTTTCTAGCTAGTCTTGGTGACACGTGGAGTTGCTCTGCCACCACTGAATCCCTTTTTAGCACTGAGAAGGAGGCAGAAGCAGGGAAGTAGACAGATCTCCTCAGCTGATAGCAAGACATAGCAATTCTTAGCTGAAGAGAAGAAAGGAAGAAGCTATTTGAGCAAAGTAAAGGAATAGAGAAATCAGTTCTTTAAAATTTCCCTCACTCTATTACCTGGGAGGGATGCACAGCCAGAATTAAAACCCTGCATGTACATTCTCAGGTGCCATATGTGGCCACTGGCATATGTAGACATACGTGTGTCCTCCTGTTCAGAGCCACTTAAATGCTCACCTGAGCCTTAACACCATTGCACAGTGAACAGAACTGAGTGAGCCACCAGGAGAAGTGGAGAGCTGACCCAGTGCTTCCTTTCTGTGTTTGTGCTGCAAGTGCCAGCAGTGAATGATTGTCTTCTAGGCAAGCACCCTGACAGCCTGGCTTTCTTGCTGTAGAGGGGAGTCTTTGAGATGCCCAGAGAGTTATCACTTAAAAAAAACCACAAAAAAAAAAAAAAAACACAAAAAAAAAACCAAACCAAAACAAAAAAAAACTTTGCACTGTTTCTCAATTATGTCTCTTCAGTATCATGTCCCATGCACTCTCCCAAATGAGCAAATACATATTTATTACAGTGACACAGTGGCCCCAGTCTCCACCAGGTGCCACACAAACAGAAAAAAAGACATGTTCTGTTAGGCTTAAGAGGTGAAGGGAAAATGATCTGCTTAGTCCATTCAGCAATTCAGATTTCTTCTAGACTCTCTGACACAGCTGTGTACAGCAGGTTTTGGTGTTACTGGTTACTTTTCACAGCAATAACCAGCTATAGAACAGAGTTCAAGAACTGCTTTCCAAAATCCTTTTCCCTTTTCCCATATTGTTGTGCTGTGAGGGCTTTCGGATGTAAAAAGCTGTTTGCAGATGCCAATTTTTGGAGAACATCCTATTTTTATTTTTTTTAATTTTTTTTTTTTTCCAGGAGAAAACATGCTCAAAAGAAATATCTCCTGCTGGTTAGAAAAATACAGTTCCCCGGTAGTTTGAGTCAGTGGAAGTGCTGCCACCAAAATCGTCTTGAGATGTATGATTCACCACTGTGAGGACCTGTATGGCTTGGATGAGATATTTCTTCAGTCCAAAAAGACTTATGTCAGGTGCCTGACTGACCTTAAACAGATCCTAAAGCTTAGAGCATGCTCTGACTAGTGATGACTGTTGTCTGTAGCAATGACTGAGACAGGGTGCCCACAGCAGGGTTGTTTCTACTACACAAGACCACCGAGCTGTCTCTGTAGCAGAGCACCTCACCTGAACATAACCTAGATGGGAACTTCTTTTCTTTAAGGATTTATTCAGTGAGCTAGCCATAAAATTGTCCCTTCTTTTGTCTTCTGCATTAGGGATAGGGGTTGTGTTGGAAGTGTCTTCTTCAAATAACAATTTTTCCTTGCTTTCCCTTTGCATGACCCTCTCTTCAAGCTCATTTATCTGCCCCCTCCATATGTCACATCCTGTCTGGCATGCAGAGTGTAGCTTTCTGAGGTGATTTTCATTACTTGCCTACACAGCACCTAGGAGAAAGCTTCAAAATGTACCCAATGTAACCAAAATGAGTTCCAAGCTATAACCACACTGGATTCTCTGATGGGAATTATTTGGTTATTTCTTCCCAAAGCATATAATTTTTTATTAGTCTTAGAAAGAATTCTCATTAAAAAGTAGGGACTTGAGCATCAAAGCTCGTTATGGTAATGTAGACTGTTTACCTGAGAGCAGCACTTTGTCTGTTGAGTAGGTGTATTAAATGTTCTAGCTAATTGAACAAAAATGGGAGAAACTAAACAAACTTTCCAAAGAGAAGAGGTAGGAAAGAGCTTTCCCTAACTCAGAAGAGGCTTTGCAGGCTAGTGAGGCTCTGCTCCATTTTGCCTCTCCTTCAGAGGCTGCTGCAGTTCAGGAAGGTTGAGATGACAGCAAGTGTGAGCTGAGTAATTTTGATTAATTCTGCACATGGATAAAAGAGGAAGAATTGAAGCAGCATGGATGGCTGAGGTGCATGCAGGCTATGAGGGAACAAGGAAACTTGAATGTCAGATAGCAGGACATCCACATCTGGCCCAGAAAACTGTCTCCTCCTCACTGTGGAACAAACAAGGTTTTACTTCATCAGTAACACGGACTCAGAAATACAGGATGAAAAAAATTATAGAAGGATTGCTTTTTTAAGTAGTGATATCTACAATGATCCAAAATAAATTCTTTAGAAAAAAAAAAAAAAAAAGAAAAGCCTCAGTGCCTTTCATCCTTCACCTACCTCTTGCCTGCCCCCATGCCCAGCACACAGAACCAGGCATTTCATCAGCACAGCTATACCTTCCAATAGACCTGGACAGAAATGCAGTAAGACTTAAGTATTTCAGACTTGTTTCTCTTGACTTCCTAGACAGCATTCATACTTTAGTTTGTTAATTTTCTTTTCCAAGAAAGGCAACACAGAAGTAACTGAATTTCAAATAATAAAACTTTAAAAAGAGCATAACAGAACTGTAAATTGAGCTACTGTGGAGGCTAAAGGCACTCTGAAATAACTTACTAAATTTAAAAAAAAAAAAAAAGATACTCTTGAAGATTCACACTTGTCTGATGAGTTTATTTGCAGACTAAGGTACTGATTAGAGGAAAGAAAGATGTCTGTTTTCCATTCCTTGCAAAGTTCTGTTTGCCTCTGCCAATTTATAAAATGTCATTTAGGAAAGGCATTGTGCTGTGGATAACAATGTGTGTACATGTAGATAAACAGACCTATGATAATTTTATGTCATAGGGGCTCTATATGGCATTATCCTCAACATTCTTTAAACCATAACCCATCCTCAGAACTCAAATGAAAAAGCAAGCTGCACAGCTGACAACCTGTTTCTTTTTCTTGCTGTCAGTAATAAAAAGTGCTTGGTAGCAAGGCAGACGTATAAAATGTGTCTGTCCATCTGATCCGCCCCACTGCATGCCTGTGCAAACTCAGGCTTTTGCCACCCTCATTTTTAATGGCTGCAGGTGCCATTCGGTGCACAGCAGAGAGATGTGGTCTGTGGAGAATAAAAAGTATGGCAGTCCAAGTCTCCAGAGGGGAAAAATGATCTCTGCAAAGGTCAGAGAAAGACCTAAGCAGGGGAATCTTTTCACTATAATGAGCAATAAAAAAAAAAAGCCTTCTCAGTCTTCCCCCACAACTTTACTTAAGAAGTCTCTGATCCTCCTTTTCTTGCAGTAAAATTCATTACTGCTTTTGTCTGCACAGTAACTCCCTGCAGCCATGTCTCCACTTCCCACCAAACACAGATCTATTCAAAATACTTGGTGTTCCTATGGGGATGGAGCACTCAAAATGCAGAACACGGGTAACAGCTGAGTGTGTGCTAGCACAGCTTGGTCCAACACTGCACAATCCCACCCATGGCAGCTGGCTGCTCTAGTAAAACTCTCCTGGGCCTCCTGAAGTAACTGTCATGAAAGTGATGTTTGGAGCAAGAAACGGAACTCATTTTTCAATTGACATTAAAGAGGAAACCATTTTAGTGTCAGTTGATGCTGCCCAGGCACCTTTTCAGTAATTAAGGCCCAGAAAAAGCAATGGAAATACCTATGAGGTGTGTTAAGAATGAAGCCAGAAGCAACGTGTGAGAGGTGCCAGCTGAAGGAGTCTGCGCTGAAGGCTACAAGAAGTGGGAAACCCTATGGAATGGAACCACAGAGGGAACAAGAGCAGCCCAGAAGAATCAAACATGAAGGAGTCAAAATTACACCTTTGAGTACGGTACAAGGACACAGAAAAGACAGAGGTGATTTCAGAAGAAGTGTGATGCATGTGGTCATGCAAGGTATTCTTGTGATTTTGATGTACTGAGGAAAAAACGCTGCTGTCTGTGCCCTTTTGCCTCAGCTTTGAAACACACCTGACCCTGTTCTTTCCCTATGCATTGCCAATATAACATCCATATGTGACTTATTCTCTTATTTTTGTACTGTTTCATGATAGTAGATTTCACTTCTATGTCCAATTACATGCTTTGGGGGTTTCCTCAAGAGTTTACATCCTTCTTTTTCTGTATCATATTCTGCAATATCATAATCATTTAAGAGATCCATTCCATTATGCACAAAATCAGATGACATTCCTACCTTTTTACAACTGAAAACCAGTAAAAGTGAGCTTGGCCCATAGTATGAGAATATTTTTTTTAATACGGAATCCACAATTCCATGATTTTTCTGCTGTATGTCTCTGAGGCCCCATGTGAAATTGCATTGGCTCCCATTTGTGAATCTGCAAAGAAAATCCTGAGGTTGAAGAGGAGCATTCATTCTGGCTCCCCAAAATTGTGACACTATTCCATTTACTGTCAGTTTCTCCAGTCAGACATCAGTTTGAACACGTGTTTATAAACAAATTGTCTTCAAATGACTTTTTCAAGGTTTTATGAGGAAATTAATCTACTCCCTTATTAAATTCAGATTCTATTTTGTGTTCTGGTTTTCTTATATCCATTAAGAGCCCACTCCCCCTCCCATCACAGAGAAAAGACAACATTCCAGCACTACAAAGGGAACACTAGCATGTTCACATTTTGACTATATGTTTGTTTATGTGTTAGGATTTGTTTTTTATTAGCCTTTGCTATTTTTGTGCTGTAACTCTTTATAGCAGAACACAATGCTCTCCTACTTATTCTTGACAGATCCTGTATAAATTTATGGGTCTGCATCAATAATAAGAGTCATTAATCACAGTAACAATGCACATCACAGGGTCTTCCAGGCATTCACCACTGAACTTGCTGAACTGTCCAACGAATGAAACCCTCCCCCTGTCAGTAATTATTCCTGAGCTTACACAGAAAACAAGGAATTTGGTTAGAAAAACTGCGAGCAAAAAGATAATTTTCTCCCAGTGGATTTGGTGAGGGATGGGGGCAGAGAAGAATCTCAGCTACACGAAGGCAGAAGGGGGAATCCATAGTTATTGGGAGATGGTTTCATTTTTGTAGTAAATGAAAGTTTGTTTTATAACAACTCCTAGTCAGTAAAAACTGTGGACAAATATTTTGTTTAAAAAATGTGTGAAAATTATTCCACAAAATAGCTTTTGCTTTTGTTTAGCTTCATTCTTCCAACAACTACATTATTCAATAAACACAGCTTCCCTATATTCATTGTTTATTTACATATAGGAAAGGCATAGCAGGAGGAAAGTAATCTAACGGATTAGAGCAATGGACAGCAAATCCAATTCTGTACCCAGTAAAGTCAATACAAATTATTCTGTTGAGTTCACTGGATACAAGGAGCAGCCTGTGATTCAGACATCATAATGTAAGCAATGAGAAACAAAGAGCAAAAAAGCAAGAATTGCAGAAATAAGGCAATGGCAGAAACAGAAGTCATACATTTTAACTTTTATTTATTATTATGTTTTGAGTGAGCTTCAAGAACATATTTTGACAATGCTGAGTTTTGGAAAGCAAGCAATACATTTAATTTTGTGGTCATAAAGATGTTTCAGCCATAATTCAAGTCCTGAAATCTTATCCAAGAATTTTTTCCTTTATCAAGAAAGACTACCTTTAGATTAGGATGTTATCTCAGCAGGGATGGGATTCTTATTTAGTCATATCACCTCTCTTCCCCACTGCCTTTCCATCTGCTTTATTGAGAGGGTTTGAGGCTGTCAGGGAGGTGGATGGAGCCTTGAAACAGCCTGAGAACTAAGTAGGGAAGTGATAGATAACCACTGAATGGGCAAAGGGTAAAGAGAACCTGGAGAAAGAAAATGAAGAAGTGTAGGTAGCACATTTGCCTCAGCTGCAGAAACTATCAGCTGGTATATGATAAGTATTTTTGCTTGTTCACCTATGTGCTTAAAATCTCTGCTTTCCAGACAATTTTCTATGTCATACACACAGTATCTGACAAACTTTCCAGCCTTTTTAAAAACTACCCTGATCATTATTTCATTAACTGACTCATTTCAGGATCTTAATCTGAAAATAGAAAAGCTGAAATAGGTCAAGCTGCCTTTAAAAGAATATGAATATGATATAATGTCACTACTCTTGCTATGAACATTTCAACCATTTTTTGTTTCTCTACAAGACTGTTTTTACTGCATTTATTTCTGCCGTGGAATGCTTAACAATGTTGTGCCTGATCCTTAGTCCTGAGTGTAACTGAATACACAGAAGTATATCATAACCTTGTATAAAAGAATATTCCTAAAAAGACTAATTTTGCATAACCTAGTGAAGAATTAGACCTTATTCATATTAGGCAGACTCCCCCAAGCCTTGGTCAGTTCTGATGTGAGTGCTGTCCTTGAAGATAAAAGATTTTATCTCAGAAAGTCCATTTATATTTCTTTTTCTTCAAAACTGAAGGGGAATTTTGAGAAAGTCAGCCTAAATTCTTCAAATAAAACGTGACTGCCTTCCTTTGTATATATGGCAAACATTATTCCAAGAAATCTTTAAGAGAAATAATTGGTTTTATTGTCTAAAATTTCTAGTATACAATTCTATCCCAAGAGCTGCATCTACTGGGAGGAATGGAGACCACTTACGCCACATGAAGTTGACGGGGCATCAGGAAAAAAAAAAAAAAAAAAAAGAGCCTGTATTCATGTAAATACTTGCTCACTGTGAAAAGGTTCCCTATGAGATACAGACTTGAAGACATTGAATATGTTTGCTGTTCTGTCAAATCTGCAAGAGTCCAACCCTTCTACCTCAGGCAGAATCAGGAATGGAGACAGTTAGAAATGTCTGGGAGTCTTTATATTTTTCCATTACCCATTTAAGTTTTTTGTGGTTTTAAATGCTCATCGGTGCCTACTGATCCATATCAATGAGTGTGACAGTCTGAGACAGTCAAGGTAAGAAGTTTTAGGTTTTGAGACAGACTGGAACTGATTGTTTTTTGATGAACACTGTGACTTCCATAAATCATATGGATCACACCTTCCTTCTTTGGGGGTTTTATTAATTCATTGCTTCCTTATTTTACGGATATCTGCATTTGTAGTTTAACAGTAGAGCCGCTGCTGACTTCTTTCCACCAGATGGCACCACAGACTGTAATCTATAGCCACTCTCTATACGTGTGTCTATATGTATTCATACAAATGTATGTGCATGTGAATGTAGGCATAGACATGTATATATTGATGAAGATGTGTGAGTACTAGACACCTCCAAACCTCACTTTTCTTGTCTCTTATCCTTATCACAGAGGGCAGAAGAAGGAGCAAGACCAACCAACACCTTGCATTGAGACCAAGCTAGAAGTATTTCTTTTATATTTGTCACTCTCATGGTACAGGCACGCTGGACTATTTAAAATAAAATTATTAAAGAGACAATGCATATTATTTGTTTTACTTTCTAGCACAGTTTAAGGTATCCACTTTCTTCTAAAGTGCAATACCTGGTGCATGGTCATTCTTATATGCAGTTTAGTTGTTAAAGGATTATTCCATGGAATCCAAATCTGAAATCTTTTCAATCCAGCTCTTCCAATCCATTCCAACATGGGCTGCCTACCCAATGTTTTTGTAGGCAATGGAAAGGGAACGCTTTTTCTGTCTTAACTGGTTACCTCCTCATCTTAATTTGACTCTTCAATAGTCTAATCTAACAACTTCCTGGTAAGAGACACAAAAGACGAGCAGAAATATTGCAGGTTAGCATTTAAAATACAGTTGATGAATTTGATTGTTACTTAGTATTCCCATTTTTTTTAAAATTATTTCTCAATTGTTTCAGTTTGCTTTAGAAACAAAACCACTCCTTGATCTGAAGAGTCTTCAGTGAGGATTTTCAGCTGACTGCTTTATCCTAAGAGGTCTTGCCTTCACAGGCATGTGAAATAATATTAATTGTTTGGAGAACAACCATATTTATTTGTTACTGTAAAGTCCCTGCTGGAAAGGTTATATTTCACACTGCAATATAAATTAAAGGTATATGACCATCACTTGCAAACAGTTTATGAAATCCACAAAGAGCTTTGGTTTGTGATTTATTTCCAAACTGTTTTAATTTCTGACATTTTCATAATTCCTGATGACTTTCCCTCCATGCTTTTAAAGAGCTGTTTTAGCTTGTGTTATTATCTTTACTCTGTAGCAACTCCCATAATCTATCACAACAGTAAGAGGCACAACAGAAATGATACCATCTTAGATAGTGTGTATGGAAGAATAAAACAGTTTGTTGCATTTTTTTCTTAATCTGTCTATGTCCAGCTGTTCCTCTCCCCCTTTCCCGATTAGATGTTACAATGGTGACACTGCCCTCTTCTCACCCTATGCCTTCAAGGCATTAATTTCCAACCCTTTCTGAAATGGGTGAGTACGTGCTGCCTCCGGTTCCTGCAGAAGACATCTTTAGCCTGTCTTAACCTCCAGTCTTAGCTACAACCCTGATCAATCCTGAATATACTGAAAACTTTCAGGAACCACCAGGGGAAAAAAAAAAAAAGCATCACTGATTTATGATGGGTGTCCAGGAACCAGCAGCAAAGGAAAGGAATAGTGACTGACTGGCAAACTCGTAGTGCCAAAAAGCAAGCTGAGAATCTCCATTTAGGTACTGTCACTGGTGGCCCAGAGTCATGGAGAATTAAAATTCCTAGAATCATTAAACCTGGATGACATATTTATGTGACAAAAAAGCTGCAGTTTTGGTTCACAGCATACCAGTGCCCCTGCTCCACATGGGATCCTGCAAAAGAGGCTCTGGGGGTGAAATTCTGAGCTTGGTATCTACATTGCAGTTGTTAAGCTCCAGGATGAGCCTGCCTTGCATGACAGGCATGCTATATAAGCTGCAGCATGTGTGGGGGATGATAAATCATGCTCTTTGGAAATACCATAATAATCAATGACCAGGGAAGATAGATAGTTTATCAGGGAAGATAGATAGTTGACAAGGGAGAGGTGTGGGAATAGGTCTTAGCTTCATAGGATGGATAGACTGAGACTCTTGTTAATTGTTTTCTTCAGTTGTGAATGTCATTTCTTAAAAGCATATTGTAAAGTACATTTTAATGCCTCATCCTTTAAATCTCTTCTGTTTCCCCTTCTTCACTCCCCATAAATGCATTGGCTTGTGGGCTTAATGGTACTTAATTTGTACATTTTTGCTTAATTTGATGAACTGTAAGTGCTCTTTTAGCCTACTGTGAACATTCAATAATCCAAAGTGGCTGTGAAGTATATAAGTCCTGTTGCTGCTTTATAGTGCCTGATTAAAACAGAAATAATGTATTATGACATCCCACTCAAATGTCTTTATTGGAGCACAGCTATCCATCATAACTCAGAGGTAAAAACTGCCTTGGTTGCTGGTCTATTTTTTCCCCTCATTATCAGTCTACATTAGTAAGTGCAATGAAGTTAAAGCCTCTGGGTGTTTTCTATTAACAGGCAATTTTACATTTCATTTTAATGGTAACGTCCCCATCCCTTTTCCTGTGCCTGACCAGTCCACAGCTGTTTCAAACTAACTCTTGGAGGAGGTTCCTCAGTTTCCCCATGTAGAGAAATGGTAATAGGAGTCTTTTCTCAGCACCTGTTTGAAAGCATAATTGATTGTGTTTGCAAAGAATTTTGAACCTTCAGACACTGGGGGTTTTTTCCCCTCATTATCAGTCTACATTAGTAAGTGCAATGAAGTTAAAGCCTCTGGGTGTTTTCTATTAACA
>JAWWEE010000074.1:39831899-39857613 GCA_035221455.1 Xenops minutus
TTTTTTTTTTTTTTTTTTTTTTTTTTTTAAGAACACAACACAGATCATCCTCTAGATTTGTCTTTATGACTTTAAGTGACAATGTATTTTCTGCCCTCTCAAGTCTCTCCCCCACCTTGCTCAGATGCGGAAGAAGCATGGCTCAAGGTGTGACTGCTCAGACCTGACACTGCCTGGCAAAAAAAGGCACATTTGCAAACTGCTGAGCTGAGCACAATAATATCATCGTTTACGCTATACATCAGGAAGGAATTCCGTGTGCATCACCTGCAGAGACACATTTCATGGGTAAAGACTCCCTTCTGTTCCCTGCCCCCTCTATGCTTTTCTTTCTTTTTCCCCTTTCCCATGGTCCTTAATATCAGGATGCTTTAACCTACTTTTATTAAGAGGTTAAACGAAGCCAGAATGCTCCAGAAGAGTGTTCTGTCTCATCGACCTCCCCTCCAGGCTGCGTTCTGTAATTTCTCCCGCTGTGCTGAATTGATGCTCCTCTCTGTGTGTGAAATAAGCAGTCGCTTCCTGAGAAGGAGACATGCTGCCTTCTGAAGTGCCCATTCAGCACCACAGAGGACAAACTGTCTGGCAACAGGGGTGTGATTCAAGGGCTGAAAAGTATGGAAAAGAACAAAAGGGAGGAGGTGCAAGGGAAAGAGGCTGGAAAACAGGATGAGGAGATAGAAGAACGGGGAGGGGAGAGCCTTAGGTTAGGGAACAAAGGCTAGAGAGCTATGAATATTTAAATTGTTGGTATAATGATGAAGCACCCAAAATACAGCATGTTTTTTCAGACAGATAAAACATGCCACAAGGGCTCACTCATGCCAGGCAGCATTCTGCTGTGAAAATATGTCCCCTGAAAACAGTAATACATTGCACTGGCACATATATTTTAGGTGAACATTGATTCTATAGCATGATAGAGCACCTGAAATAAAAAGCAAAAAATCCCTGGGAAATTTGCCTTTCCTCCTCACTGCCCCTGCCAATGTATTGCATATCTGAAGCTTTTCCTCCAATAAATTGTTTTGATTTCTTTTCATTTCATATATTATTAAAACATATTAAATAATGTATTACATCATGCTAATCCATATTCCCATTTTAAAATTCCAAGTTTCCTAGCTATTGAGATTAATGTCTAATAACCCTCTTTGCCTACTCATCTTTCACATTCCACTAAGTCCCATCAGGAAAGTATTTTTGAGTCAGACTGTATCGATCATGCCTCTGGGACATGTAGATGGGGACTGTACTGAGCCAGCCCATGGGAGCATTGAATAGGTGGAACAGAAAGTCTGGACAAACAGCAAAAGTTTGGTGTCATTTCAAGGCATTCTTTTCACATCAGAATGACTGAAGAGCACGTGTCTGAGTGCGAGGCCAGCACAGGCAGCCCGTGTCACCCATGATCCATGTGCACATGTCCGATGAACTGCTGCAGTTGGGGTAGTGTCACAGCATACTGAGGCACCATTGTTAGCCAGAGGTACATCTCTTTCCCATCACAGTTTCAGAAGCCTTGGCCTTTCACGACATAACTACCATTGTTTTCTCTCTTCACCAACATTAGTTGCCGTCCTGGGCAGGAGCAGATCTGGTCCTTGCTGCTTCTACGTTCATCTGCAGTTCCTGTGTCTCAGACCACTGATCTCTGATACCGAGGTAGATACTTTGCTGAAAGAATCAGTTTCAAGTAGGGAACTTTAAGAAGGGAGATTTTATGAAGTAATTTGTGACCTTGGTCTTTGTGGTTTTTTTTCAAATTTAGTGATGAAAAAAAACCCAAAATCCTGTTTCCTCTGCATCTTTTGAAATTGTGGCATTTGCAATAATCTATGGAAAACTGAGTGGTTAGGAAGGAAGATTATTCTCTGAAAAAGCCACCTATAAAGTGTGAAAAAAATGTCCACTGCAAAACCAGAAATACAATAACATTTGACTGGCTTTGATATTTACTACTGAAACTAACACTTGGATGCCCTGTAAGCTATACTGTGCTGTAGTTAACAGACAGCCTTGCTTGTGGACCCCATCATCACTTTTCCCAGGCAGCAGGTCATCCAAGCAGCCCCATGTGCTTGAGATTTTCTCTGTCAGCAGGACTGCTGGACAAGGCACCGTGTGCTCAGCAGCAGTACTGAAGATGCTCAGAAGTGATCCTGCACCTTCCAGAAGGTTCTAGGTGATCCCCAGCCCAGCAGCTGCCTCCTTTCTGTCTCTGTGAAATGCTTGGTGTACACATTTACACATCTTTTAAATACCTCCAGGGATGGTGACTCAACGACTTTCCTGGGTAGCCTGCTCTAATGCTTAACAACCCTTTCAATGAAGAAATTTTTCCTAATATCTGATCTAAATCTCACCTGGAACAACTTCAAGTGATTTTCTCCTGTCCTTTGCCTGTTACTTAGGAGAAGGGACTGACACCCACGTGTCTACAACCTCCTTTCACATATTTTTCCAATTAGCTCTTCCAGAAGGCTAAGTACAAGTGCTTGCAGCTGATGAGGAAAGTCTTCAGGCACAGGAAGTTCTATAAGATTCTCTTTACCTGAGTCCTTACTCTGACTTGGGAGAGGTTGGCTGTATGATGCTTCATGGGATTCTGGTTCAAGTGTGCAGTAAGGCAGCTGAGAAAGGGAACTGTAAGTAACAGCTGCTGCTTTGGGGAATAATGTGTGATCCAACTCACTTGGCAAGGAGGAATTAGGTTGTAATTTTTCAAAGGTTTTTCATTATCATAGTCAGCAGTTTCTGTAGTATTCTTGACATGTGGTCTCATTTTGCTGTTGCTGCAATTTTACTGGTGGTTTTGGACTCTGCATGTGCCCTTTACTTAGTTGTGAAGTTCCTAGTTTAACTCCTTGTATTTTAAACTTTGTCAATGCAGAGTTCTTGAGTTGGAAGGTGCAATTGTGTCATGACTGCAGCCCATAGACATACACAGCTGATTGCATGTGATATTTTCCCTTTATCTCCCAAGAGCTGTGAGGTAGTTTTGCTGTTCTTTTTGCCCTTCTTTGTTGCTCCTGAGCTCTGGAGCATCATTGTAAGGAGCACATTTACTGACAATTTGTATGGATTTCAGTGCAAAATGAAATCATGAAGAAAATTATTAAGAGACATTGGGGAAATCACTGCCCATCATCTTTGCATGCTAGGCTGCTTTGTGAGTGCTAATACCTGTAAAGCAAGCCAGTCCAATAACCAGGTAATTTCTGTTATCTCCATTAAAATTCAGGATTCTTCTGTGTGAGGGTAGGAAACTTAGATCAGAAGGGCCACATTCTGTCTTTGTTGTTAACTCTTTGAGGGTCCTCTTGTTACGTTACTGTGCCCTTCTGTGACTCAGCTGTCTGAGTTCTGAAGTGGCTGCACCTGGCCCCAGGTGTATGGCATTGGCTGAATTCATTACAAGAAAGCTTTGTCTTTGCATATGTGTGGAGGTTCCTCAGCAGAGCAGCAAGCCAGCTGATCCCTGCAATTGGCACTGTATGTTTCTTTGGTGTGATTGCAGCCCTGGCCTTTTGCACGGAGCTATCACCCTGTGTAAGTACTCGCTGGGCATGAGACTGCCAGAGTCTCTTGCACAGCCCCTTTGAAACTGTAGCCCACTGTGTTTTCCTTGAGTGCTTGAGGACTTTTTCGGTGTTATTTCCTAAATAATGTGATGCTGTTTGGCCATGTGAAGTGGCAAAGTGCTTTCAAGCATAAGAAACTTTATGTTGATTTTTCTTTTGTTTTAACTATGTTTTTTTGAGACCAGGAAGGAGGCAGCTTTGTGAGGTGAATAAATGATAGCTAACCCAGTTGTGGGTATGAGGAAATAAGGCTGCACGCACAAACACATGCAGGGTAATAGTCTACTTCAACAGTAGGTTCCCTTGCTAATTTGGAAAACCATTCCAGCTCTGGCTTGATTCCATTTTAACCTCAAGCTGAGAATAAGGAGGGCTTTTAAGCTGTCATTTTGTTAAAGACAGCTTTAAAAACACAAGAGGAAGAGACATCAATTACCAAAGCAAACAAACCTATGGAAATAAAACTCTTCTCCTTGATATGCAATTCAACACTGACAGCCAAGGATACAAGATTTTGACACCCCCCACACCCTTTTTCTTTTCAGTCGGTTGGGGTTTTTTCTGTATTATTCCAGGGGTTTTTTTGTTTTGTTTACTGCAGTTTGAGGGGAGGACTTAATGACCAGAAAGCTTGCTTTGGAGGTGAACATGTAAACACACAAGTATGCGGCACATGATTTGATTTCAGGTAAAGGCAAAATGGCAGTAGCAAGTTAACTAACTGTAAGATGTAGTATTACTGGATTTGTATTTACAGTTTTCTGTTCCTGAAGGAAGCATTTCTGCAGCTAAAATAAGGTGTCCTTTTGTCTTTTTTTTTTGCATGGTATTTTCTCCAATCAGAAAATGAAATCATATTAAAGTAGTGTATTTCAACTCAGTGTATGACTTCCTGGTACATTAAGAAGCCTGACAGAAAAGCCAATCCCCTTTTTAACCAAAACCATAACATCAAATGAAGAAAACTTTTGAATTATGAGCAGATTCTGTAGAATTTTCTCTTAATATCTAAAAGATATGACTTGATATGTAACTTTCTTCAAAACAACTAATTATAGAATATTTAAAATTGTAAGGAACTACTGGTGGGGTCATCTGGACCAACCTCCCTACTCAAGCAGGGTCATCCTAGGGCACATTGCACAGGATTGTTCCAGATGGTTCTCAAGTATCTCCAGTGAGGGAGACTCCACAGCCTCTCTGGGCAATCTGTTCCAGCGGACACCTGCACTGGAGGTGCAGCTATAGAAGTTTTCCCACATACTCAGGTGGAACTTTCTGTGCATCAGTTTCCACCTATTGCCTCTTGTCCTTCTGCTTCAAATCTCTAAGAGCCTGATTCCATCCTTTTGACACCCTTGCTTCAGATACTTACAGACATTGACAAGGTCCCCCCTCAGTTGTCTCTTCTCAACACTGATCAGGCCCAACTCTCTCAGCCTGTGCTCCAGTTCCTTAATTACCTTTGCTACCCTCCACTGGACCCATTCCAGGAGCTCCTAGTCTGTCTTGTACTGAGGAGCCCTGAACTGGACCCAGCACTCCAGATGTGGCCTCAGAAGGTGGGAGTCAAGGGTCAGGATCACCGCCATGACCTGGTGGCAATACTCCTGCTAATGCATCCCGGGATACCACTGGCCTTTGTGGCCCCCAGGGCAGTGGTTGTATGGTTGTGCTTTAGTATTTCTTAATGCATGAGCTGACAACTAAGGACATAGAGAAATTATACCCTATTATATCTATTTCAGACAGAGCAGCATTATTTTCTGTTTGCTTTCCTTCTTGTAGACGTTTAATCATTCATTTGAACTTACACTAAAAACAGGGGTCCAGGCCTGCGCACGTGTAGTTCCTGAAGTGAGTGGAGGTTGTACATCCAAGTCTCAGGAGAAAGAGTCCCCTGTGTTTCCTTAATATGTATGTATCATGTTGCAGTGTCAACATATTCAATGGGATATGTTTTCTAACATAAAACACATGGTAAAACATGGTCAGATGAAATTAAGATATATGACTTCCTTTGAATTATGAAGATACTGCAATATTTTTATAGGACTTTAATTTTAATATAAAATCAATTGTATACAAAATAAATGTGGCACAATTGCCTGCCTACTTTAGATTCATTAAGGAATATGAACATTAACAGATTTTCCCTTTTAACTAATATCTAACATATCTCCCACTAATATTAATTTTCAGCCATCTTTTTTTCTCATGAGTGCAAGGCTGTTGCACCAGAATTTGAAAGTATATATAGACATCTCACTTTCCCAGACCAAGATGAACTAATAAGCATTAGCTCTCTGCCCAGACCTTCTTCACAGTGTGTGTTTCAGAGGGTATGGGAGAAGATGGAAGAGGGATGTTAGGTTTGTGTGAGTGCAATTGTGAAAGGCTTAATTTGTTGCTGTTGTACTTACTTTTATTGGAGTCTTTCTCACAGAAATAATGAGCAAACTGGGAAGAATAAATGAAGCCGACTTTTGTAATTCTAAAGGGGAACACTGAGAACAATAAATTGCTTGTCATTGAGTTGCTAAGAATTTGGATCTTGCATCCTCTTCGCTTCCCTACCTCCCCATCAGTCTCCCGTTCCAATACTTACATATCTTCTTTTTTCTTCAATTGTGCTGCTACTATCTACTTGTAAAACCTCTAATCTATCCCCACTTAAGCCCTTCAGATGTGAAAGTCCATCATACCATGACGGGGTCAGAGCTACTTGTGCTCTGACTGGCTGCCTGGTAGATGGGTGTCAAATATGGCAAGCCTGTCTAGGCTAACTAGCCTTTCAGTGCTTCTTTGGTTTCTGGCTGAACTTCCCTTCTCACCTTTTAATGGAAAAAGCATATATTAAAATATATATATAAGCATATATAAAAAAACATACTGTTGCTTTAAGGTCTTTGTATCCCTTTCAAATTTGGTAAAGTTAAGAAGTTCAGAAACTATTAGCTGTGGTCTATTAAACAACAGGAATACCTTGTTTCCCTTAAAAAAAAATAAATCCAAACAGGCAGAAAATAATAAAAAAGTGAAAAAAACCTTGTGATTTGGGATGTGTGGGGAGGATGGTGGTGTTGTATGGGTTTTGGTTTTAGTTTTCTTTGTGTTTGGGGTGCTTAGGGGTTTTTGTGGGTTTTTTTGTTTGGTTGGTTTTGGGGGTTTGTTTTTTTGCTTGGAGAGGGTTTGTTGTTGTTGGGGTTTTACTGTTCAGTTTGGGGTTTTTTACAAACTGAAAATGCTGATTTACTTACACTAGCGTGTAAGGAAGCAGCTCATGCAAGTGCATGGTGTATTCCTAGTGTCTTAGTGGAAAAGTGAGGTCTTTTTAATAGGATGGTATAATAATGCCACTGAGGGGAGAAGGTGCTCATGTTGTGCTCACTGATACTGATAGTGCAGCAGGAGAGTAGAAAGATGAGATATCAGGGAGCTTTTGCTGCAGCACTGCTCTCTGGCAAGTCTCTACACTTTTGAAGTTATAACTACTGTCCTTGTTTCAGCAACCCAGTTAATCCAGAGAAGCAGTGTGGAATATCTGTCATGAATCTGACACATTCTTTTAATTTTGTGTAACAGAGACTATGTTTATAACGTAAGACAGAAGCATGTCCTGGGCATTCTTGAGTACATGGGTTGAACAGGGGTGTAATAGATGCTCCTCTGCTCCCTCAGCTGATTTGCTGGGACCAGAACTGTTGAGCACCCACAGTATACTTTGGCCACCACTTAGGCATAACCTGTGCATAGCTGAGCTCTAAGAATCTACTGGGGGAGGAAGGAGACAACGAGGGGACTTGGAATTTGAAGTAATCTTGAAGTGTTTCAGAGGTCATGAAACCAAATCTTGAGAGATACTTCATTGCTGTACCTGAAGTATAAAATAAACACTGTGAACACTGAAACAGGCTGAAAAAGGGATCAGTATTAGTCACAATAAGTGTGAGGAATGAATAATACTCATCAAAAAAGTCACATTACAGTGTTGATTACAACACCAGTTAGTAACAGGTAGCCGAACTCTGTGAGGCATATGTTTAAAAAACAAAACAGAACCAAAAAACAAACAAACAAAAACCCTACCAGGAGGCCCTTCATGAGAACAGTGTCTATTATGACTCTAAGCCCCTCTTAGGAGCAGTTTGCAGATGAGAGCTAGGCATGTATTATGCACTCTTTCTTTCAACTCTGTCTCCTGAGATTTATCTGGAAATTAAAACTGACGTAGTGTTAGGCAGGAGCTGAAGGACAAATGGTTCCTACAGGTAAAAAGTTAGTAGTTCAAACTATCGCAGTTGCAAGAAAAGTGTGGTGTGGTGAAGGTCATCTATCTGGCCTGCAATGAGACACAGAGCATTGATGCACTTTCAATGTATCTAATTTAAAGTCGTGTATAGTTAGGCAACCTGAAATGGACTTGTAAGATAATATCTAAACTGAAGTGTGGCTTGGCAAGATCATATCCAAACTGAAGTATGGCCTCAGTCCTAAGGATCAGTCTAAATCAGAAAGTCTTGGAGATCCAGAAGCTGAAATAGGTATTTTTGGGTTATAAAACATATCTGTGTAAATGATTATTTTCTGTCTTGAGGTCCTGCTTTTACAAACTTTTTCTTATTTGCAGCAGCTCTGCTTTGAAGTGGATCTTTCATCTCCTGGATTTCCTTTTAGTTAGTGGTGGAGTATAAGCTTAATGTGGTACTATATTTAATTGCCTGCTCAAGCAGACAGTTGAAATAAAACATTGCACAGTGAAATTACACTGCAGCAGAAGTACAAGGTGTGTGGTGATGAGGAGTCAGCCTCTGAAAGTCCCAATCACTTCAATGTGAAATTGCTTCAGCAGAGTGAAATAGCTTGGGACAGAGTGGGAAGAATCAGAACCAGTGAGGATCACACTTTGTGGTGGTGAGCATTTTCTCCCATTTTTGCTCCCCCTGCCAAAGTAATTCACTATTTTTTTCTTATTTCTCATTTCTCCTTGTATTTTTACCTGCAATTACCTTTTAAAAAGATGTCACCATCAGCTTCATTATTTCAGTCCCCTGAGTACTGCAGAAGAGCACAGGAAAAAGTCTTCCAGTGCATACTAACTATTAATGACCTTTGCCAGGTCTAAGCAGTGCAAATAGATATCATTTATACCACCAACTTATTGTCTTTTCTGGTGGAAACATGGGATACAATTGCCTTTGACTCCTGGCTGAAACATATACACAAATATAACTTGTGTATCTGAGTAGAATATTAACTAATCTTTGCAAAAAAAATGCAAAAGGAAACAAAAATACCTTATCTCCTTTAATTAACTCAGATAATACTAGTAGCATCTTCAAAAACAAAGGCAAAACGCTTCTCATCCTTGCAACAATAACAATCATTTTTACTGAGTCGTTGAAGAGTTGTACTGCCCTTCCATCTCACCTTTAGGATAGCAGTAAATCTTGCTTGCCTGGTGAGCCAATATCATCTAAAAATAACCTGCATCTGAGTGGGAAATGCAAACAGCTCTGTTCTTGCAGCCTGCCTGTGAGACTTCTGTCAGCCTGTATCAGACTTCAAATATTTGGGTTATTTCTGAGATGAAAATGGGAATGTCCTTGCTTATGTTTGGAACATCTTTTTGTGCAGGCAGAAGTGGCTCAATATTTAATAGATAGGTTTTGTCCAAAGTACAAGTTTTCTGAGTGGTAGGTCAAGGAAACCATTTTGTGCTCAGATGATGCCATTAGAACAATTCACATAGTGCACAGGTATTTCTAGACCCTGTTTGAAATGTAATTGCAAATTCTTCCTGAAAGGGTATAAATTTCTTGAAAAACTCATGTTCTTTCTGTATTATTGATTTGTTTCTATCCCATTGGTCTGATAGAAAGAACTTAAATCAGAGGCTGCTAGTAAGGGATTTAACAAAAGAGCTGCTTCAAGATTTCCACCATGGGTCTTCATAGCATAGAAAAGAAGACTTAGCCATGTCAGGGTTGGTGCTATCCTTCACTGAAGAGGGAGATGCTAAGCTACAGTGTAGCTTTTTGAACATATCAGAGGTAGGTAGAAAAACTTGTTTGCAAAGACGTGTTGTCTTGGACTGCAGAAATCATATTACTAATGTGTTCTACTGTATCATACACTGCTCATTCTCTGCTAGAAACAGCGAAAAGTTTATTAAAGTTAGGTGCTAAGCCATTGGATGATGGTTCTTTCTAAGTTGCTTTAAACTTGTGGTGTTTCATAACTGTACAAGTATCTGTTCGATACTTTTCACTGTTTGAAGAGAGAAGTGGAAGTAGGTCAGTAATATTTCTTCTTACAGTATATTGTTCAGAAAGTGCCCTCCTCTGACATTGAGAAACTTGGTAACTCTGAAAGGACATTTCCAGTTAATGAATACTCTATTTCAGATTTATTGTAGATAATATTATAATTTATATTTTCCTAAGTATGGTATAGTTCAGCTTTTCATGCTTTAAATTGCAGATGACTCATTGATGAAGATACTGATACATAAACTGGGTGTCCCTGGTGTGAATGTTACAACAACTCCCAAACAAACAAATAGAAACCACCACCTCAAATAGCCCTAGAAACCATAAAAATAATTCCTGTTTTCCTCCTGTACTGGGTAGGGGTGGGTGTTGATGGTGTTTTTTGTAGGTCTGGGATTTGCTTTGTTCATTGTCTTCTGTAATTTTCCTATAATGTTAAAAAAACCTGAAAATAAAATTGTTCTCTTAGGTCCTGTTTATGACGCTCATTGATGTACAAAGATCTGCAGAAACACTTAAATACAGGTTTAAATCAATCTCTAATCAGGAAAGTTCTTAACTATATGCTTAATTGTAAGGGCAAAAATAAATATCATTTAAGTCAAACCAACCCTACATGTTCTCCACAACTAAAACCATGCTTTTAATAGTTGCAATTATTTTACATAGCTGATTCTGCCTGGAGAATTTGAGGCTCTGCTTCTCTTCCTTGTAAACATAAGCACATTGAATTCCTTGGGCTTTTGGAACAAGTGCAAACATATACATTTGAATGGGCCTGGATGTATTGGGCAGTAGAAAAAAAGGAACTTTTGTCTGTTGCTTCTCATTACTAGAAAGATGATTGACATGCTTTTTTCAGAACCATGCCCCTTAGGACACAGTGTGCAGGGGGTTTGTGATCTCCAAATAAATCTGCACGTGTCAGTAAGTAGTGGTAGCTGCTGAGCCAGATTACTTTGGGGATACTTCAGAACTCATTGGACTGAGCCATTAGGAAGTGGAAAAAGTTGACTCCTCACTTCCTCAGCTTTTTGCTTGTCTCAGTTTTGTGAAGCTTAGAGATGGCTAGCTTACATTACTAACTTATGGAGGAGGGAAATATGAATAGAAAACTTTTCTCTCTCCTGTCCTATTTGGAAATAGTAAAAAATATACCGCTTGGACTTATGATATTGAAAATAAAGTGCTCACTCTAAGCCTTGGACACTGAGAAGCTAGTGGCTCTTCAGGTTGGAAAGGAAAGCATGTAGCATTTGAAAATTCCCATCCTAGTATGTTAGGGTATAAATCTTCTGCAGTAGAACACCCCATATTAGAAATGGTTGGATTCTGAGCTGGTCCTCCTAGGTCTCTTCTAGGCAGATGGATCTTACAGAAGCCTGTGCAGCTCATGCTGAACCAAGCTCTGGGGAAGGCCAGGAAGCTCACTCACTAGAGGCATGTGCTTATCTGCTTTGATTTTGAAGAAAGCCTTGGGAAACCACGCTGCATTTAGAAGTCCAGTTTGAGATAGCCAGATTTAGGGGAGATCCTATTTTTAGGTAACCAGAGGAGGGACTGTTTCCCTCCCTTTTTAGGCTGCTCTACTTTATGGAAGTCAGGAAAACTTGCCCACAGTGAGCTTAGAAGCACAAATGTAAGAAAAATAGTACATTTGCATTTCTTCCTCTTGTGTTGCTCAGGATCTGGGCATGTCTCAGTGTCATGATAGTAACCTTCTCTCTTTGCACTGTACCTCTTCCATGGTAAAAAGAGGGAATTTGAACCTCCAAGGATCTTAGTCCAGCAGCTTTCATTGAGAGCAAAATCCATACCCCTTGATTTGCCCATAAAATTTCTTTTATTGAGGCTGAAAGGAGATAAAAACTTTGTCAGTTTTTCAGATAAAATGAAGCCACTAGGTATTAGGAAATCAGAGCATTTATCTGTTATCTTTTTTTGTATTGTTATTTTTTATTTTGCTCTTTTTCCTTGGGTGCTAGTATTGAACAGGATATTAGCTTTGTATTTTAGCCACTAGGTGGAGAAAGCAAGCCTTCTGTAATTTAATAGCATTTTTTGTATAATGTTATTCTGACCTAAATTCCATAGATATTTTGAAGCAGAAAGGTCCCTTCTTTCCTGCAGTACTTCAGAATGTAGAATAGCAATGAAGAGCGAAGAGTGGCTAGCCAAAACTTTGCTGGAATAGATTTTAAGAAAATATGGTGGAAGATCTTAAATATAAAAGCAAGCATACCATAGGCAGCCTCATGTAGTCTTCTGAACTGGAATTCTGGTCATTGGTGCTTCTGATGCCTGTGTTACTAGGAGTAAGGAGCTGGGCTGCCCTGGAAGAACATTGCACACAGAGGATGGGCATCTTCTCTTAGAGATAAATCTCCCATCACATCTTCATCAGGACAGAAAGAAAAACAGTGGTTGTACATGGATAGCTTGTGATGGCACCCTCCCACTTGAGAGGGAGATAGGAGCCACTGTTCAACACATGTCTGAATACATACGTGAAGTTTAACAGTCTTAGCTAGGAATATTGGAAGACATTGATTTTGGAAGACATTCATTTTGGCATAATTCAGTGCAGAGGCCTCTAAATGAGACTATTCCCCCAACTGGTAGGGGTAGAATTTGACCCTGATTTTCGTGCCTTTCAAAGCAGTGTCTGGACTATGAATATACACATTAGAAGGGAGACAATGGTACTACGTCCTGTTGCAAATAAGGTCTGAAGAAATCAAAATGGTTTTGGTTTGTATTTGTCAAAAGGGATCACTGAAGCATTCTTTCCTTGATGTATGTATGTGCAGAATTTTATCCAAAATGCTAATAATTCCCCCAACCTGCCTTGTTGTCCTGATCTACTGAAACACTTTTTCTTTACTATGGGGACATCCTTTGGTCCAATTATGAGAGAATTTCAAGTGTCCATAGGACAGCATGCAACCCTATTTAGACAGCATATATACCCACTAAAGACAGTTTCTACCACTAAACTTTCTGAAAACCCCCTCTGGGCAGCAGTTTCTGTGCTTGGGGATTGACAGAATTCTTCTTCAATTAAAGCCAGTGTGAAAACATGATAAATTCGTGCCTTCCCTGGCCGTACTAATCATATTCCAGCCCTGCTGCCCAATTTGGGTAGTGAGCTGACTGCCTACAGCACCACCTACTTCAGAGGAAAGGGTGGTTTAGATGTTTTGTATGCTTGCAACCCATTCTTTTTATGCCTGTTTAGCTATAACAACCCAGTATTGCAGTTTGTGTTGGCTTCTGTAGATAATAACTGTGTCCAGCTGAATTCCTAAACTGTGGTCAGGGCTACAGAATCCTGTGCCATGAATCACAAAGATACATTTCTGTTGGATCCTGGACTAGACTCAACAATGGCCAGAATCAGTTTCTAATGAGTAGTGTTGTCTCATGTAGCAAAAGGGTTCATAGGAGTGGTTCAAAAGAAAATGCATGGATAAAGGATCTTGTCCAGCGAAGTCAAACCCTTTTTCCAAGTAATTTACAGTCTTATCTATCTTGATCTTGCACTCCAGCTGAAATAGGTTTCCTGTCTAGGGTGCAGCTTGGGTAACTCATTTGGCAGCATGCAGCACGTGATGAATTCTGCAGGTGAAAAACACCATTAAGACAGAAAAATACATAGCAAAAGTAAATAATAAACAGGTGATGTGTTTATAAACACCTTCCAAGCCAAGAAAAGTTCCTCTTTAGATGCTGTTGGCTTCATTGATTACTGCAATCATTTGCTGGTTTCTATCCCAATTAAATCCTTCCACTACAGATTTGGATAAAAACATAGAAAGCCATAATGACCTTATTCTAAGATTGTTCATTCACATAGCTCATCAAATCATGTCTGAAAATGGGTTAGCTTCAGTTTTCATTCATGGTCACTGTCAAATGAATTTTTCATTCAGTTTGGTATTCACACTACTTTTTTTTTTTTTAATCTTTTGTACAGTTAGATAAATGAGTTCAATTTTTGTGTTATTACCAAGGTTAAAGTTTGGTTTGGCTTTTTTTTTAACCTGTCCTGCCCATATCTGGTCTTTGGTGATTTTTCTGGCTTTCATATATTTTCTTATGAAGAAAGGGGGGGAAAAAATCGCAAACTGCTATTTTGCTCAGTTCAAATTCATTAAATCAAGTTAACTAATCTTTTTCTTAAATTATTTTTTATTTTCAACCCCAGAAAATACTGTGCTGCTAGACGTTAAGCCTTATCAATAGCCTACAATTTGAACAAGTAATTTTCTTGACTTCATGATTCAGAAAATAAATAGATTCTGTAAAATAAATTTTCCATCAATGGAAGAGTTCATATATATATATATATACATATATACTGCTGGACTAACTACAAATCAGGTCTCCAGGCAAGTTTGATTTGTGGGTGATGACTTGCTCTGAGCCTCAGCAATAGAGGAACAGTACAAGCTACCATGAATGGGATCTGATATAGCCCCTACTGAAGGCAATGTGAGGAGTCCTGCAAACTTTATAACAAGATAAATAGGGATCTAAACAACTGTCAGACTTATATGAATACATGTCAAGCTCCCCACAGCAGCTACTATGTTTTACAGGCAAATACACGTTGCAAAGGGATGTGGAGAAATCATCAGTCTTGAGAAAGTGGTTGGACACAGAGGAAATATAATCTGGGGAGATTAAAGCTGTTCAGTCAGCAGAGTGGAGGGATACAATGGAGTAACCTTCAGACAGACAGAAAGGTGCTGTGTAAAGGAAGGAAGGAATCTTTGCTTTCCTTGTCAGTGATAGATGAGACAAGATTTGATCGGCTTAGATTTCTGTGAGATTTCTTTTCCAACAAAAGTTGCTGCTTTTAACAACTGGTGAGTACCAAGACAGGCTAAGGAAGAGTATGTTTCGGAATACAGGTTAAAGAAGCATTTCGTGGGAACGATTTAGACTAAATGCTGGCACAGGCTCCCAGGGAAAATGGTCACAGCACTAATTCTGACAGAGTTTGAGAGGCATTTGGATGATACTCTCTGGCACATGATGTGACTTGAGAATGGTCCTGTGCAGGGTTGGGAGCTGGACTCGAGTCCCTTGTGGGTCCTTTCGAACTTGGCATATTCTGTGATTCTGTAAATACTAGGTGTTCTGTTGACTTAGTAGTCCGCTGTCTCTGCAACTGTAGAAATTTGAAATAAATAGCTAAAGAAGAATCCTGAGATCTATTAAGTATAATTTGTTGATAATAACACACTAAACCTTGTATGTCTCAGAAAACTTCTGAAAAACCATAATTCAGACCCATTCAACTCACAGCTATCCCAATTCAGATTCTGGAGGACAAGTTATATAGACAAATAGATATGTTTATAAACATACCTATCGACAGAGATGTTTATACATACATATGGAGTTTGTATAGTGGAAATATGTATAGTATGGGGTGCAAGAGATTCCAAGGGCCCACATTTTCTGAGTGCTTCTTCTGAAAGAAACAAAGAACAACAGCAGCTTCATCCTTACACTGTCATGCTTCCCAGTAACATAGTAAGAATGTTATAAGATCTCATCCTTCAGAAGTTTAAATAATTAGAGAATGTGATGGCAGTCCCTAAAGTTGAAGATGAAGATTCAGTTTTAAGTATAATCAACAGCTGATGTATATTGCTTTCAGACATGTGTTCTTGATCACACCTGTACTAAAATGACAAACTGTGTTTTTTAAGGAAAGTGTTGTTGCCGGGGTTGTGGGCTACATTTATAATGACTATGTGCATACCAACAGTGAGGTTAGCTGGGAGGAACTAGAGTCGTTGAATGTTGTTAATATTAAATATATTATTGGCTTTAGTAAGCTTAATTCTATATATTTAGTATCTAAAAAACTAAGCCAAATGGCCAGTCGAAGACTATTGGAGATTCTTTTAGAATTAGGGTTAGATTAGTGGTGTTTCTTATTATTTATTTCACTGTAGTGTCTTAGAATTTTTGTTGGGGAATAAAATTTCATACTTCCAGATGCCAAAAGATGACATCTGCACCAATTTATTTAGTATTGTGTCTTGGCTAACTAACCACAAATGCAAATGAAGACAAGGATGGCAGGTATGGATAGTGGAGTAAAAGTCAGCTTTTCCACTGTGAATGGCTAATGGTAGGGCAAGGTTTTATTTGTGTGGATTGGAAGGAGACCTGTTGAAAGAGTGTGGTGAGCAGAAAGTTGGATAGCATTTTAAGTACAACTACCACATCTTAGGTTTTGCTGAGAGAAACTAATTATTGGTCATCCTTTTAAAATGAGGTTCAAACAGATGTACTTTGAATATTTATAGGCACGTGCCTAATTTTAAATGTCTACATTTTCAGTTTTTTCTTCTGGTAGTTGTCCCTTTAAAGAAGAAAAAACAAACAAAATCGAGACTGTTGGTTAATACTGTTAAAGGTTTCTACCTCAGTTGTGTTTGCAGTGGAGAGCATTCCAGCTGAATCTGTATCATTGTGTGGGAAACAGCAGCCAATTTACTTGTCTAGATTACAAGTGTAGCTTTGTATTCTCACATGGTTGCAGGCTAGCCTGGACAATTGGGCAGTGTTTCAGAATGGCTGGCAGTAGGCAGCCAGAATTCAGATTTTGAAGTCTGCTAGCTTGCTCTTTATCCAGACTAGCTACTTTTTCAAGCCCTTTTGGGGGCTCTTTCCCAACAGGGCAATGTTATACAAGATTGCACGGTAATAAACTTCCATACTGGCAATGCTGTCATCACCTGGATTCAGCAGAATCTCAGGGGAATGTCCTGGAAAGGGAAGTCTGTGCATTGAAATTGGTTTCAATTAAAAAAAAGAGAGGCATACTTCTCATTTATTCAGAGACATGGCACAGCATCCAAGATTATCAAGAGAGCCTTACATTAGGCCAGATAGATTAAATTACCCTTGCAAGCATTTCCTATTCTGCATGCATTGCCAGGGTGAACTGGGGTAGAGGGCTGTATATTTTGTACTGCTACAGTAACTGGGGCAGTGCCAGTGCAAAGCCACACTTTATGTTCCTGACAGGTAGACATAAAATTCCAGCTGTGGTGATTTTTATTTCAGTTTTTGCCCCTATCTCTGCTGAGAGTAAGGCTTACCTTTAAGGAGAGATTCATTTCCTAGATGAAATATCTTCTGCTCACAACAAACAGCTGCCACAGGGCTTGCCGTACAGCAGTTGACACTAGTTTATGGTTCTGTTCACCAGATCTTTCATTCTGAGGGCTTTTTTTCTTTTTAGGTACTTACCCACTGTGGGCCCCATAAAGTATTTTATTGCAATATTGAAGCTGTTGTAAGTGATGAAATTGTTTAATTTAAGGAGGGTGTATACATTAATTAAAAACCCAATGCCAGAAAACTTGTCCTGCCTTTCCCTTTGATACTTAGCCAAATTTAGCCAAGGGAAGGGGAATATTTTTCATTTCTTCAATTGACTAGTCAAAAGACTGCCATTTATGACAGAGTGACAGACAAAGTTGGCACAGATTATGCAAATTTGGTTTAGTCCCAGGTGAAAAGGGGATCTAGAACTGAGTTTTACAGATGATAGATATGGGAGGTTAGTTTCTAGGGGATTATATTTGTGGTATGCAGTTCATATCTAGGTACCAAAGAATCACTTAGTGTCCATGGAGTTCGAGGCAAGCTGAGAATACATCACAAATACCATTTTCACATCTCCTTTTAGCTACTTTTTTATATCAGTATTCAGTGGGAAATATACCAGAATTAGAGCAAGTGACGAGTTGACCAGTCACACGTCGATGGACTAGACAGGTTTGTGTATGTCAGTATAGCAGTATTTTTCAGGAGTAACTCTAACATGGAGGAATTACATAATATGTCTTGAAAAAAAATAGTAGTAGAAGTCATTCAAATATGAGGCATTTCTTCCTTAAACAATGTATTTTATTAAACCAGGTTTTGACCTTTTCTGGTGTTTACTCTGGAGTGTCAAAGCACTTGCCAGTGCACTGAAATCTCACCACCTGCCAGAAGTGTAATGCAGTACCTTATGTGCTGTTACCAAGAGAAGCAAACTGGAAATGCAGAAATACGATTTTTGTAAACACTGAAGTTAGATCAAGGCTCCTGCTTTCTGGTAAACATATCATTTGAAGCATAGAAGTGTTTGTCTGCCTAAGCTCCTGTGGAGTCCTAGCACAAACATCTAAAAGACACTGAAGGCAGTTAGTGTAGGGCTGTTCAGCTTTGAGCATATTTATATAAGAGGTCTGTACCAAAACTTCTTTGTCAATGTACAAATAATTTTTGGTGTAAGTTTAGGAGTAGAGGGCTAGGAGGGACATTAGAGACTGTGTATGAGAAATTCCTCTGCCATGGTCCAGGACCTAGCAGCCCTTTTTGGAACTATTAAAAAAAAAAAAATTAATGGAAGAGATTTCTAAATAATTTCTTTTTTGCTAAATAATATGTTGCAGTACATACAGTAGTGAGAGTAGCTTTTTTTCTCCCTTTCATATCCTGGAAGACTGTTGTAAAGTGTATTTTCAACTATACATCCACTTATTCTCTTCCTTTCGGAGAAGATTTCTTCATCAGATCAATCTGCTCTTCTTCACTGATTAGCATGTTAGCAATCACACCATTCCTGTTGATACTTTCTTGCCTTCTCCAGTTCTTTATGTCCTAAAGTTAAAGAAGCACACCAGACAAATTTCACCACCACTGCATACAGCACACCAGAAGGAGGATGCCATATTCTGGCTTCAAAATATACTTATTGCTTACTACAATTCCCTAGCTTCTCTTTTGCTGTAGAACTGCTTATGTATTTTATCCCGTCTTATACTTGATCTGCCCTTCCAGCGTGTAGTACTTTATATTTTAATTTTTTTGCACTTGTGCTATTGCAGCCATATTCAGTTTTCAACACTATGATGAATTCTACTCTTTGCACTCCCAGTTATTATCATTACTGAATTCATAAACATATTCTCATATCTCATCCCAGTTATTAAGAATGCATTGAGTGGAATCAGGTCTAGAATAGATCCCTTTAATAACCAATTTGGAAGCCAAAACAATCACTTTTTCAACCACTGTATGATAATGGAATCTATACTTCATTTCATAGATTACTGATGAAAATTCTATGTCAAAGTCAAGATACACTGTACCTGCTGTTATTTTTAACCCTCACTCCCCATCCCAGCCCCAAGGCAGTTATTGTCAGATAGGAGGAAATTTAGGTGACAGGACATATTTAAACAGGACAATTTTAGAACCTCTGAAGAGTTATATATAATTTAAGAGCATTTTTTAATAATAAAGTTAATTCTACAGTCTCAAGAACAAGTAATTGCTACTTTTTCATGACTACTTTTCATGATTAGGATTGTCTTCAGAGAAGGTGTTAAAAGAGAAAATATTCATACTGTTATTTATGAACTAGCATAATTACAAGATGTTTACAGTGCTACTTCACAGAGTAGAAAAAGTGACATGTTGCTTTGGGTAATGGAGCAATATATTGGTGATGAAACAATTTCAGCCATTACCAAAACACTCTTCCACCTCTCAAGTATTAGACATGTCTGCACTACCTTTTTGCCATAGATGTTTCTACTGCTAGCTTTAGTATTTCATTAGTGCTCAAGAATACGCTCCATCAAATGCAGCACAATTTGAGCTCAAATATTTACCACTGCGTCAATGTAGCTTGTTCTGCTCTCGTCTGGAAATCAAAGGGGACTGGCTGAGTTTATTGTAATCTATTCCTACTACCTCTCCTGCCTACTTTCTTCCGTGTTTCTCGGAAATGGAAGTTGGTGAATGCATGGGAGAATGCCACTGACCTTCACTGAGAGGTTAGATGGGATATTGTAAGTTGGTGCTGCATTTTGATTTCTGCTCTGCTATCCATGCATGCAGAATGCTTTTTCATTTCCTTTACCTTTGTTATCTTTATTAGTACAGTTTCTTTTTATTGCAAATAATAAAATCACAAGCCACTAATGGAATTTTTCAAACTCATTGCACAATCTTTGATAGTAATTAGGAGGAGGCAAAGGTGACTTCTCTCATTTTCAGTTTGTTGTGCTGTGAAACTCATTGCTTGTTTGTCAAATAAATGCAACGGGATGTGCCACAATACAATGGTGGATATATATCCTTTTTCCTTAAAAGTTCCTATATATGTTCTGTTGTTCTTTTGTTTTTCTCAGGTTATTTTTCTCACCATCATATGTTATGTTTTCTTTTAGTAATGGGAAGGGGACAGGGAGAAAATATATTCATTGCCTCTTCATAGTACAATTCTCTTAGTACTAAGCACACTGCTAGGATGGAAATGAAATCAACTTTAGCAAGCTTTTAAATTAAATGCTATTTTATTTTCATGTTGGAGAAATACATATTGAGTAGTGACAATATGCACAAGTTCTGTTCATCATCACTCCCAGAATACATAAATAC
This sequence comes from Xenops minutus, assembly GCA_035221455.1. Lineage (NCBI taxonomy): Eukaryota > Metazoa > Chordata > Aves > Passeriformes > Furnariidae > Xenops > Xenops minutus. The sequence continues at coordinate 39,852,226 of JAWWEE010000074.1, forward strand.
CTTCTAAATACAAATATATCTTTTTTTGAAACCAGTTGAGTTTGGGAAGGTCAAGGTAAATGTACTCAGTTCAACAAAAGGGGATACTCAAGAACTGGATCCTGGATTGTCAATATTAGTGCCCTCCTTTTGCTCCTCTGTATCCCAGCTCTGTTTGACTCTCTAAGCCACCATATGGATACAACTCTGTGAAAGAGCACACTCAAGGGACCTCCCCCAGAAAGCTGAGTGGATAAGACTGCTGTGTGTCTGGTTGTGTTTTCTCATATGACTTGTCGACATAATCCCAGCAGACTTTACCCCTCAAGCATCCTTATAATGTGTTCATGCAACACCCAACTTCAGCTTAGTGCTGCAAACCATGATAGCTTACAGCACAGTCAGTAATCACATCTGTCAGTCTGAATTCAGAGCCTCAAATAAAAACACTAACTGATAGTTTTGTCTTGGCACCATAGAGGGCCTAGAGGGGGCTTGGGAAGAAATGCTTTGTAGTTTGCACATAAGCAGTTTGCCACAGGGGGACTACTTATGATCAGGGTACTTGTGCTCCACTTATCAGGTGTAAGAATGGTCCCTGGTTCTTTTTATTTCTTTCTTTTTTTTAAATTACCATTTTTGGTGTGCTCTTTTTTATTTAACAACCTATATGCTGTTGTGTCTTTCTGTTAATTATGATTTTGTCAGGGACTAAAAGATCTGTGTTGAGAAGTTACCCTTTACTTACTGGGACATGACTGAAAATATACCCCTTTTTGGTGAGGAGAAAGTCTTGTACACTATCTCTTGTAGGCACAGGATTGAGATGCAGGAGGCGTAGCTGCGGCCCTGGGCTCTATCACGTGCTTTCTGTGGGATTCTGAACTTATGTGCAATCAACACATAGTTATCTGTGGGTGTTTTAACCAGTTTGAGGTTTAATCATACCATGGAAGCAGAAATACTTGAGCTTTCCCCTTACTCTACCAACACTGGACTGCCCAGACTTATTAGTTTCGGCCCAATGCCAGAAAGAGGCATCTGTGCTGCCTTCCCAGCCAGCTTGGGTCTGTGAGTAGTTTAGCCACACTGTGTCCTGCAGAACACAAACTAATAGCCCTAAAGACCCAGGCTCATTTTGTGAAGTCATCAAGAAAGCTTCAGTGCTGTGTTTCTATTTCCCACAAGGAATGAGACTGCACAGAGGCAGTTCAAAGCCAGCCAGGCTTATTGAGTGCCACCTGAACATCTTTATACTGCTCAGGATGTTCCAAGAAGATTCATTAGCTCAGGTTCAATGCCAGCCTAATAAATTCACTTGTCATCTTGTCAGCATGTCTGCTTGTATTGTGGCTAGAGCAAGCACCTTATTCAGCAAGAACTATCCAAACTCAGCATGAAGTTTGTGGTGAAAAAAGTATTTCAATTTAACCTATGCTTCAGATCCCAGCTTTGTTTACTTTTCTTACACTGTGTGCATTCACTGCAATGGGACACAGTAGCCCTTGAGATGGGATTTATCCTGCCAAGTTACTAGAGGAAGTGAGAAATCACCTAAGTGGTATGGTGGAATAGAATGAGTAACCAAGTGGCTGCATTACCTCTTGTTTGTTTGGTGTGAGCTCAGGGAATTTACACAGCATTAGCTGATCTGTGACAACCACTTTAAAGGTGCTACCCTCTGAGGTCGCTTCCTGCTGTCATGTTAAAGGATGAGCCACCACACATTGCCTCCTGCTTACATCAGGAGGGCACTTATCATGGAGTAGCTCATAAACTGTAAACGCATATCCTAGGTTCTTAGGATATGGCTAAAAACTTAAAAAACCTTCCACTTGTACTCATATTTGTATGGCGCTTGATGAAATGTCTTAGGGATTTTTGTAAGGAAACGATCATTACAGCTATCTGAATTTTTTGAATGCTTAGTGAGAAGAGAAAGAACATAGTGGCTTCTCTCAATTGTTTGTCTGCTTATTTTTCCAATGCTTCCTAAATATATTTAAATCAATGATATTCTGCAAAGAATCTCTCAGAAAAAGCTAAGGGAAAAATCTACAATGGAGGTTGATGAAATGATAGCAAAAGATACCCAGATGTGACACAAGACCATCAAAGTAATATTCTCTTTGCTTTTTCAGGAATGCATTGAAATAATTGGACTTAATACTCTACACCAAAACTTTTATATGTCTATATTTGTAGGAAGAAAGAGAACATGCACTTAAACTAATAACTAATGTAAACCACAACCTATGCAGCTGATCCAAAACCTAGTAGAAAGCTGTGAAACTTAGGAACTTTGGCTCAGGCTCTTGAAGCCTGGAAGCTTCATTCATTAGCTCAGGAACATGAGCAGGTAAAACCCTATACATTATTACACTGCATAGATTGTCATGCTTCATTCAGCCAGACATAAATACATGATAATAAACAAACATACTTAAGAAAGCATGAGCATACCATGAAGACAAAGTAACTCATTCAGCTCTATGGGCAGGTCAGACTCGTTTGTAGAAGACATTTGATTTACTTGTATGTGTGTTTATAGAAAGAATTAGAGCTCTGTGATGGAACACGTGTGTCCTGAAAGCATTATGAACACACTGGTACAGCTCTGAAAACAGAGTAATTACCTCTATCTCTCAGCAAGCTGCACTGGTGTCATGACACTGCTTCTAGTTCCTGAGGTAGCTCATTGGCTCCCTCGTAGTGCATTTCACAATGTAGATGTGTCCTAAGAGGGCCACCTGCTTTGTTCCTCTGTGGTGCTTGATTTGGTTCTGCTGGAGGCAGTACAGCCAAAGTATCACAACCTGAAGTCTGCATTTACATGTCAAAATCAATTTAATGGTTTTATGTAAGTTTCTAAATATAGTTTGTGTTTGGAATGGGATCCATGTTACTAGCTGAAGCAGGTCCTTTTGAAAATCCATTCCTAGAAAATGTACGCCTTGAAATGCTGGATGCTGAGTAAAATAGAGTCTGTTAAGCCAGACAGTGTCTGTTTGTTTTTTTCCCCCAAGTTATAAAAAACCTCCAAAAAACAAAAAAAGAGAGAGAAACTTGTACAGCTCTTAGACTGTTTGATTTAATCTAGGAAGAAACATTTAATTGAGTTCAACACTGAGCACCCTGAAGTGGTTGATCTTGCCTTTCAATAAGTGCCTACAAATCAGAACTATATAGATTGTTACAGGACTTAACATTTTCCCTGCTCTACCCAAATTGAACAAGTTTTTATTTCATTTGCCTATGTTTAATAAACCACAAAAGATGGGTCCAAATATCAGCTGCAAAGTTCTGGGAAGGGGGGGGAATAAAAAAAGGGTGGGCACAGGGGTGGGAAAACAAGGGTTTATGCCAAAAGACAGAAAGGAAATCAAGTGAAGGAATCTCTGAGATATACCATAGGGGAATGCATGGAGGGAAAGGAGGGTTGTGGGGTCTTGAGCCAGTGACTCCTGTCATCTATGTAAGTCTTTCCATTGACTTAATACTGAACAAGGCCCTACCAGAATGAGCTTGTGCCTCTGTACAAATGTCTGAAGCCAAAACAAAAATAATTACAGTAGTGAATGGATTGCATTGGCTGACTTCTTTAGTGTCTAATGTTCTTTGGCAATGCTTCATCCCGATTATTCCATCTGGAGATAATTGTGTGATATCATCCATAAAATTAAAACATAAATCAATCCAACTAGTGATCAGCCTCATGAGCTGCTGTTTAAAAACACACATGGAAATCTAGCGCTCCCTGCTTTTTTAGTAGGATGTACAAAAAATCAGTGAAGTGTCGGGGCAAAATAAAATCACAAGCTAGTACTTGAAACCTTTCATGAGCTGTAACAGTGCTGTCAATACAATATATGGAATATAATAAAGAACTCTGGTTTTCCTTATACTTTATTTAAACTATTACAAGAGGTAATACTTGAATTTAAAAAACTTCCTGAATTTTTTGGAACAATGGCTTTAACACTGTATGGTTGCAGTACAGCAGTAAATTGCTTTCTTAAAGCAAGAAATCAATTATTAGCAACTGAGAAAATATATTCCTAACGGAAGAGTAATTTTCCTCTGCAGGACTGGTAAAGTAATACTCTTATACCAATAAAGTCCTTATGCCCCCTTTCTGACAGGAAGGCCATTATATCACTTTATGTGATATTAACTTCTATCAGGTGGCCTTTGAACCATGAAGAACTAATTCAACTTTTATCTCGCATAGTCCTGAGAAAAGATTATTAGCAACAAAGATTAACAGCTATTCATTTTGTCTGTTAGCAATTGACTTTTGTTAGGAGAGATATAAGGGTTTAACCTAGGTAATTTTGGAAAGGGTCATTTAAGAGATTAATTTATGCTTTCTTTTGTGTGTCTCATTTTGGAAGTTTTAGGAAATGTTACAAATGGAATCACTCCAACAGTCTTGCCTTCTTTAAAATAACTAGTATGCTATACATAATCTAACGATGCAATTTTTAGTATGTCTTTTTTCTTATATGATACACACAAGTGCTTATGGAGAGTACATTTAGCTCTTTTTTGGGAAATATTTTACTTGCTTTCCCTTTGGTAACAACTCACAATCATATGAAACTTTGAACAAAGCAAATGAAAGAACACTGTGAATGAAGACGTTATCTTTAAATGTTCAGCTGAATCTCCACGGCAAGTTGAACATGCAGTACTCAACTGGACATATTTAATAACTTGATTAATTCTGAATAGAATCCTAAACTGAGAGAAGAAAAATTTACTCAAAGATTCTTTGAAGGTAGATTAAGGATAAGATATTACTAACCTTGAAAAAGAATTACACACTTCTTATCTGTAACAACAATGCATTCTAAATAAAATAGAAAAATATACAACATAAACATTAAAGCTCACTATGTATTGAGTTCAATTTTTAATGCTCTACACTTTGCTTTATCTAGATATTAGTCTCAGTCAAACTCACACTAGTGTTTTGTCAGTAGATACCAGCCTACAGAGCTTCTCAAAAAGCTAGAATGAAATGAATAATAGTCTTCCTTCTGAAAATATCTTTGCTGTATCTGAGATGCTCTGGTCTTGGCTTCTTCCTAAAAAAGAAATTGAATTAGGAATTACATTTAGTGCATTAAATATGCATATTTAATATACATGTCTTTGTTGATACATACTTGATATCTCTTTATATGCTTGTGTGTATTCATTGTATTTAAATACTCTATTTATACTTTTTTATATATATACACACACACTTTATTTGATTAATTATTTGATAGGATACTTATCTAAAGAGAAATTGCAGATGATAACATCATTTCATCCAGAAAAGAGAATAAAGAAGAGAACTTCATTCTTAAGTGATCCTGAAAGTCCTGCAAGACAACTTGTTTAATGATGTGGGGCGGGGGG
>JAWWEE010000074.1:39857619-39876636 GCA_035221455.1 Xenops minutus
ACAGGAAATGTCGTACTGCTTTTAGTGAAATGTTTAGATACTTCTTTACCAATCTTCTCTGAATACCTTATGACCTTATGATTGGATTGGAAGATTGATCTTTCTTTTGAAGGAAAGTGAAAAGATCGGAGGGAGATTGTCTGTCAATCTCAGAATAAATTTCCATAAATATAGATAAGAGGCCAAGAGAAACAGTGACATCAGCTCCAGTGCTTTTGAAATTCATTCAATGTTTGGAGTTTTGATTAGAGGTCAGTATCTAACTGTCAATATTTCAACCATATCCATCACTCTAGAAGCATATTGTCTGCATTGGAAGTTTTTTAATACAAAATTGAGAATAGGCACAGCCTTCACTCTTAATGCTTAAATAGTGACTCAAGATTATAAGACATAGCATTTTCTTTGAAATTAGAACTGGCAAATTTCATTATTGTAGCAAGAGAGAAAGAAGACTATTTGACATAAGATGACATCTGCTTTTAGATTTATTAGACTACACCCTGAGGAAAGAAAACAAAATAGAAGGGATGGTATCTCATCATTTTGTCGTGTGTCTTCATCACATTGCTCACTTTTCATTTCAAACTTGGCTCAGGTAGATCCTGAAATACAGAAGCAAATCCAACTGCTACATGCAATAATGCAGGTAAACTCTGTAGAGGCTTTAATACTGCCTCGGTAACTAACGAGCTATACTGCAGATCTGTTGTGCCACACCTTTGAGACTTGGGAGAAGGTAGCTGATGTATATGACTTCATTCCATGTCCAGCCTGATGACTCATTTGGAAACATAGGAAACTAAAGAAGGAAATGCAGCTCTGTGCTATCCATTCCATCCTCCTATGAATGCTTGCTTCCCCCTATAGAACATCATTTCTTGGAGATTTGACCAGTTTCAGTGCCCTGGCTAGTAAAACCACTGTAATTTCCTATAGGGAACTTCTCTGCACTTGTTCTTTTTAAAAATCTCAGCCAGAACATCACTTTGTTTAGCTTCATTCATTGTTGTTTATTAGTAATAATCCTGATTTGCTACTTAACTAGTTATTTTTCTGGTGCTTCAAGTGGCCAATTATTCTGTCATCCAATCCAACATCTTTCAACATAGGCTCATAGGTTCTAAGGTAGGATGTGGCTCCTCACACATTTGATGCTCCTGCCAGATTCATTCAGCCTTGTATTTTGGCTGTGGTTACAGTGTAGTGATAAACTGCTTGATGATAACCTACTAGGATCAGCTGATTTTTATGGACACTGAGTGTAACTCAAACCTAGGAATTTTTACCACTCATTTTGTGCTTTCTGCAACTTGCATTGTTATGACTTTGGTGGTGGTGTTGTACACTTGAATTAGAGCGAAGGGAGATGACCAAAAGCACAGCTTTGTGCTCCCCTCCTGTAGCATCCAATTATACTGTGCTAGTTAGGCACAGGTTAATGCTTTATATTTATTTGTAACTTGTGTTAGAGTAGCTGAAAGCAGCCCATTGAAAGCAGGAGGCATTCTATCTGGGGCTGTAGGAGCATCTCAGAAGGGCTCATGCTTACCTTAAAGAGTCTCTGACATAAGTACATAGATGGAAAATGACTGAGGAGAGAAGAGGGAAACAAAAGCCTGTGAGGAAGCAAAATGTGCCTGATGTGCATGGGATTTTTGTCATGTTTTGTTAACATATATTTTGCCAAGTGTGCATATGCCTTTTACTGAAGCCATGTGTGAAATTTTTATGGAAGTAGAAAAGTAGATTTGTAATAAAAAAAAAAAAAAAACAAAAACAAAACAAAACAAAAAGAAACCAACCATAAACCACAAAACAGTGTTGTCCCTGCCAAATTCTTGAAACTGAGCCTCCACTGGGGGAATGGAGACAGCAGAAGTGCTGACACCACAGCTTCCTCCTCACATTCTCCACGTTCAGATGGAAATTACATTCTCTTCTCTTAATAGCCCCATTTCTTACTATGCAGTGTAACCAAGTACGTGGGGCAATTTGTTTACTGAATTTCAGTGTGTACATTTGTAAAAGTTTGAGTAATCAGCAGGATCCTAGCCTAAAAACATCTGATTTTCTCAGTAGTTCAACACTGTCCTTTCACAAATACACTTTAATTGAAACAGGCCACACCAGGGTGTGTATTAATGGGCTGCTGTTGTACTGCTTGGGTGGTAGAAGGTAATTGGTCTCTGGTCCAGTGCTTCACAATGCTCCAAAGGCATGTGCCAATGGTCTGTTAATGCACACCCTGTTGTGACACTGCTTAATTAAAATCTTAGGATATCAAAAGCAAAAAGCTCTAATGAAGAAGTTTCTTTCAAACTGATAAATACAACGGTATGACATATTAACCAGTAGAATGTATGCTGGCTGGTTCTGGCCTGCAGAATGCTTAGTTAAATGGGTGAATAGAAAAGGAGTGTGTACTGGGGTTGTGCCCACCATTGCTGAAGTGTGCAGGGCAGTAATCAGACTTGTGCATGCAGTCCAAATTATTTTGTGCCTTTTTTATGGATCTGCTTCTTGCCTGATGAATTGGAGCTTTATGCTATGAAATTATAATCAACTGTGTTATGAAGTATTTTCTAATGTGTTGCAGTAGATGGATTTTAAATCAAGAGTTTAATTCAAATTTGGTTATGTAAAGATTCTTTCCTCACTCACTTTCAATGTGTCAAACAAGATAAAGTACTTCAGATATCAATTACTTTTCCAGTTTTTCACCAGGAATGTTGGTTTTGTCATACCGTTCTTTCCACTGTGTGTGTTATTCTGTCAGCTTATGATCACAGCCATGCCATTTACAAAATGAAATTAAAATGGGGAGCCTTTTCCTTACGCAGTTTCAAAAGGAGACATTCACAACACGTAGGGTTTTGTTTTGTTTTTGAAAAGAGCCAAGCACAACCTGCTGAAGGTGTTGCTGTGAATGGAAATGTGTGTTTTTAGGAGCTGGCCCGACAAGGTATGGAATAAACTAGTAATCTGCTTCTAATAGCACAACTGAAGATATACAGAAGGGTTTGGGAACCATCAGTCCTCCTGTTCAAAAGTGAGCCTCAAGGATGCCTGCCTGTTTGTTGCACTAATGCAGCTTGTGGAGTACGTAAACATTGCAGCTATTTACGTGTGTGTAGGGATGCTGTGTGTCCTCTAGCTGCCTGTGCAGTACAACCATGCTATGCAATCAAGAACATACCAGTAAAATAATTAGTCTTATTAATTTCTCTGATCCTTCAGGAAGTCTTTAAGAGTCACTCTCAAGGCACAGAGTCCTGCTCATCTTCTCCTTTCTACATTCAATTGCACAGTCTATCTGTCTTAGTTATCTTAAACTCTGTAGGGACAGATTCAGAAATGAAAGCTGAAACATCACATACAGAACAGCTCTGGAGCCCCAAACATAGGCTGCAAACTGTCTTGAGTATTAACTTAATATAAATGGTGAGGTATGTGCCATTATGTATTCCCTTCTCTGAGGCAGCCAGAAAGCTGTAGTGTCTTCTCAATTTTTTTCCAGAAAAACTGTTTATGAACATTTGGCCGTTATAATAGGACTGTACGGATGCTCTGCTGTAGGGTAAACAAGGTTGTACTGAGCTTTATGCTCATCCAATTAAATTCTATCTGGTATTGAGTAAGTCAGTTTAAATCAAGGAGAAATATTAGCTCACAGTGTTCTTCAGTTCAGATCTAGCTTAAGGAGCTCTTCAGCAAAACAGGTGGTTGTTTATAACATTTGTAAAGAGATAACCATGTCAGTTCTGCTATTATGTTTTTTATGAGGAACTAATCTTTTTGGCCTTAAAGAGCCTAAAACTGCTAAAACCTTAGCAAGAATACCCAAGAAGTTCCAGAGGAGAATGAAATGGAGGCTTCCTTTCAGTCAGAGGAAAGGGTTTCTCTCAGAACTTGTTGTTACTTTATTACTTGGGAGCATTATCTCTATCCTCTGCTGATACCTGCTTTCTTTCCTGTGTAACTCAGGAATGTGAAATGTGGCTTTAATCTTCTGTCCTGTCCTGTCTGTGTACTGTGAGGCAAGAGAGACAGATGAGCAGGGCAGTCAGGGGGCAGTGGAGCTGCTGCACACAGCTGCGTACCTGTCAAGTCTCCTCAGTCATCCATTTGATCATTCTGCTTTCAAGGCCTGTAGAGATCAAAAAACAACCCTGTACACACCACCAGTCCCCAGGGAAAGAGAAGTTGAGCATGGTCAGAGAGATGTGCAACAGAAGAGAGGTTGTCTTCTGAGAAAAGTAATTTTAGACCTTCTGCTGGTGAATTAACATCTTGTCTCATTTGAAGGGGTTTGCTGGTAGAGTTATGCTGGTAGGCAAGAGCAAGTCCGGCTGTGGGCATTGTGGTTTACACTAGAAGGAATCCTAAGGCAATCCTTAAAGGGAGTGATCTGTCCTATCATGTTTCTATAACTGTGTTTACTCAAAAGAATTTTCTGAGCCTTATGGGTGTTCTGGCACATAAATTTAGATGTGACATAAGCCTAAGTAAGTAGGCAAATGGATGTGCTGTGGATGTGCTATCTGTAAATGCTGAATTTTGCAGAAAGAGTACTTCTTCCTGTTGCCTTTTCTAGGCCTAGACAGCATGAAGACATTAGACAGATACAGAGACTGAAGCAGGAAAGGAAAGGATCACAGAACTTTGTACCATGGCAAGCTAAAGTTTAAGGATTGCCCTTTCCAGTAATGGTCTTACCCTGCAACTAGTTATCTAAACATACGTTTTTCTCATCCTGTTTTCTCCACAGCAGAAAAGCAAAGGCAAGCTTTATGCCTTTAGGAAAAAAGTGTGTCATCTGTCCACAGTAGCTCTGCAAGATGCTACATCAGTTTTATGTTAGATCTCCTTCTGGTGCCACTTAGAATCTACTGACATGGAGATGTATCATATCACAGCTCAGCCTGGGCCTTCTATTCCTTTCCTTTTCTCCACAAGAAATTTCATTCTTTAAAGGCATATTATACATGTGCTTTGGAGATATGGTATCCTTCTTGCCTGCTTTTAGTGTTCTGAAGTTTCTGTTGAGTTGTACTGTATTGGTTTTGATTGCATAACTTTTCTTTTGTTTCTGTTATCCTGACCTTCCTTGATCCCTTATCTTCATTTTTAAACCATATCCCCATAAGTGATCTCTGAGACCAAATCCAGCTTCTCTAAATTCAGGGTTTGTGCATGCTTGCATGTATACATACATATAGGCTGAGACATAAAACTAAAATAATTGTCTCTTCATTCTTTATAGCATTTCTATCAAAACTGTCTCACAAAACTGCAGCTGCAGCATATGGTCTCATGAAGTTTCATGTTGAGTCTTCACAAGCTGATAAGGAGTGTGATCCTTCAACTGGAAAATCCTTACAGCAATGCAGAGGCTTTCTCCTCTGGTGATTCCATAAACGCCATGTTCAGTTAAGGGCCAATAGTCCCTCTGAAAGACACTGGTTAGAGCATTACTTACTAAACTTATCACCAGCTCCCAAAGGAGTAGTCTGAATTAGTACTTGTACAGGGGACATTTAAAAATGATGTTGCAATTACCCTGCAAAAGTAGCACAGAATCAATAAGCATTTCTTTTAGAGACCCCACTATTTCTTCGGCTATTTCTGTTGAGGAAAATAATACAGATAATGCTACTAATGACAACTAAGGAGCACATGGTACTTCTTGTCAAACACAGTCATCTGCCCGAACTCTCAGCTGAGTTCTGATTACTTACAGTCGTCCTGCAATTTTCAGTTACATTCTGTAGACTCTGTTGTGATTCTTCACAAACTTTTTTGTGTATTCCAAATGTGACTATGTTTCAAGAATAGCATATGGAATGTCTTCTCTACCTCACTAAGTTGTCACTTTAGTACAGTACTTGAGGCCTCCCAGTAGGAAGGGCTGTTGAGGAACAGTTCTTCAAAATACATGTTTTGTATGATTTGTCATGTTGATTTTTCTACTCAGAGACCTGTTCTGCTAAGTCCAATGGTAGTGTCAGTTGTATCCACTTTGGGAAGTTGCCGTAGGATAAGATTTTTGGTGGTCATCAAGCCATCAGAAGCGTACTTTGCGTGTCATCAACTTTACTGTATTAAAGAAGAAAACCTTGGGAATGGTTACAATGCTTTGTTTTCCTTTAAGTGGTGAGTTGCCCTTTATATCTATGTTTCAGAAAGATACAGTAGGAGCTCAGTGTAAGGCCCACTGCTTTTGACATAGAGATTTAGTTTGAGGGAGACATGTCTTTGGGATCTGTAGTCAGAGAAGTTTCTCTTAAAGCTACTTGGTGTTGCTTATCCGGGTATCACTAAAGTATGTGTTGTTGTTTCAGTCTGGCTGCAAGGCCTGTTCGTTGCACAGTCTTCTGTAAATGCAAAGGGCAAAGTTATTTTGCCTGAGTGACAGTAAAGTTAGGTCACTGTTGCTAGGACTAGGTGCATGGCGCTTGGTGAATAAATATTTGCCTGGTTTGGGATGGATTTTTATTTTTTTAATTCACTTCATCGGGGTAGAGCTGTCACTCCATGTGTTTCCTCTTCCCATGGTGCTTACCAGTCCTTTCTATAAATATGAAACCAAGAAGAAACCTGTTATTATTGCTTCCTTTTGCTTGCTTTCCATCTGTTCCATGTTTCTTGGTGTTAGTGAACTCTTATAATATTCTATCAGGCTTCCTGACTGCCTGTTCCTTCAGGACCCAGATCCCACACCAGAGAAATGGTAGCAGGGAAGTGCAGGTGATGTCATTGGATTCAGGGCTGGGCTTGGGAGAGGAGAGTTGTTTGTTCAGGTGCCTGCAAGGCCAAACCTCTGGGGGTGAGAACTTGCTGTCTTGCCTTGTGGCGCCAGCAAGTTCAGGCAGAGACAGCCATGGAAGGAGAGTGAAGGCAGCTTGTAGTCCACAGGACTAGGTGAAACACTGGCCCAGGTTTCTTCTCCCCTGGTCTCTTGTCCATTCCACTTATTGTGGGATGCTGGAGCTACACAAACAGGTACAGAACTGGTAGGTGGGATCCAGTGTGTGTGCATGAGCTGAATAAATAGTAGGCAAATGGACTACTATTAGTATTATCAGGCATTATCAGCACGGTGAAGTCCCCAAGGCAGTCTCCAGTGCTCTGGAGAAGCCTGGGAACCCTGCTGGGTAGCTATAGAGAGGATATTTTTGCCTGGAGCACCCTCTCTAGAGCAGTTTAAAGAGTGATCAAGTAAAAATAATATGAGGTTAGAATTCTAACTGGGAGTCTGAGGGCTAATATGCCAAACTTAGCAAGAGAAATAAAAACACATGGGTTTTGGAGTAGACCAAGTAGACTATGCTTCTCTATGTCCATGCAAAAGTAATTTTTTAGTGGTTTTGTTGTGTTATCAGAAGTTTTGACTAGTACATTTGCACTGGTCTTAGCCCAGTCTCCCCTGTTCTGTGTTCCTTTACCCCACCATCTGAATGTCACTGTCACTTAACACAAGGTTTTCTTTTGGTAATAATTTTCCCTTGTTGCTGAAACACACTATAGCCATCTAGACAGTAAAGGAACATAATGGGGTACACTTTCATCATGGGCAATTAGATGTGCATTTCTCATTAACAATATCAGGACTTGCAGTGAAAATTTTCCTCTATAAATCTACCAGCACAAAGCCTTTCCCCTTATGAGCAACAGATGGGTTTTCCATAATGGCTCATTACCTCCTTGCTTTGTCATGCTGCCAGAAATGAAATATAAAGTTATTTATGGATTGAGAAAGATGCACAAGTCAGTGTAGATCACTCCTTACCATCTTTTATAGTTTATCTAGTTAGCACTCTAAATCTCTCAGGGCTAGGAAGTTTCAGAAGATGACAGAGCACTGTCTGAGAATTAAGATGAGTGTCCTTCTGTCTGGTTATTTATCCTGATGGTCTTGCATCTCCAGGGTGATGTTATGATCTCCACTGGGACTGGTAATTTGGGTGTTTCAGTAGAAAAGAGGCCATTTCTCAAAAGAAACTTTGTCAGCTGTGACAATGCATTTCTGTGAAATTTGACTACTATGGGCAGAAGGCAGCACTGTTTTACCATGCATCATAAATTTGAAAAGGTAGATAAGTTACTTGGTAATATTCCTTATTTGAAATTGGGATGGGGGAGGAGACCATTGCTTGGCATATCAGTGAGGGATGTCATTCTCCTGACAACTGATAGCAGAGACCAAGAAGAAAATTAATTCTGATGTGGACAATTCTTTTACTTATAGTTATTTCACATTATTAGAATCTGTATATTGGAATTTATACCTTGGATGTACCCACAGACTCACTATTATTTCCACAAATCCTTGTTGAAGAACTATTCCTACTGGAAATGTGTTAATCTGTCACCTCTCACAAGTAATACCTTTATGGTGACTTATATGGAATTCATGTTAATACTTAAGACAGAAGAGAAGCTGATGGCAAAATATAAGATATTGTTTTAATATTGTTTACAAGAAGTCTGTCTCAAAAGAGTCATCCCAGCAGAACTGTGAGTCCTCTCTGAAGTACATAGGTCTCCCAGCAGGCTGAGGGATGTGTTCACTTGGAGTTCCTCTGGCTTACATTCAGGAGGGCATTAGAAATTTATTTAAATCTAATTGAGATCAGTCTGGCCTCAGTAAATGCTTAAGTATTTTCCTAAGTAGTCTCCTGGACTAGAGCCTTATATTATAGGCCAAAGATTTTGCTTATCTTTAAGCTCAGGTTTTGTTCCTTGTTGAGGAATTAGGCAATTGAGGAAGTTCAATGAAGTAATCCCCAGTGGGAGGAGAAGGAAAGCAGGATCTTTTGTTCTCAAGAGTCAATAAAAGTACTTTGGGGTGTGATGATGTATGTGTGACCTATTAAGACTATAGTGGATCCCAAATGTTTAAATTTTCTACAAGACAGCTTGCCTATTTCATAGATCAGCAAATTCAGTGACCCATTTATAGATGCAGTAAGAGATCTTTCTCCAACTGTAATTAACCATATTTCCTGTGTATGTCCTTTTGAAATGCTGTAGTGCTGTTGGGTGCAAATCTATGGGAAGTGCCTTTGTGCAGTTCATATTATGTGTAATACATAGATAATCACAGGACAGTCTTTAGGTCTTGTCTCAGTGGTTCAGCCAACAAAGAATGGATGGACAGTTGGTCATGGAAATGCACTGTGGCTGAATGGACTGAAATGCTCTTTTTTTCCTGTTATTTATATAAATGATCTCTTGAGGTCACATTGTGCCAGAGAGTCTAGCCCAGGGACAAAGAGAGGGCTGTCAAACTAGATGCCATCTAAAGAGGGTGCTGTCTGTTCTCAAATGACTCACCAAGAGCTGATCCATTCCAACCTGTTTACCAGATAATATTTGTGGCAAAGTAAGGTACTACTAAAATGAGAAACATGAAAGAAAGGAAAGTCATGTCTGTGAAAACATATTCTCTTATTCCTTTATTGAATGTATGTAATCAGATACATTTTTGGAATCAAATTTTGAATCAGATTTCTGTCTCTTTTTGTCAGCATGTTCTGTTTTCTATATTACATATTTCTTTTATTTATTTTATGATTCCTATAATCAGTGTGCTTTTAGTTAATTTTTTTCCCCCTTCAAGCTGCTGAAAAACACACACAGGAAAGAAAAAAGGTTTGTAAGATTCCATTTTTTGTTATTCTGAAAAAAAATTATGTTCCATACAAGATTTTTTTGAGCATCAAAATTTAAACAACTGGAATCCACCTTTATCTTGCCAAGCTATCAAAGATACCTTATGTAAGCTTTTTATATACCCAAGATACATGACCTGTCTGAAAAGGACATTTTCTTGTTGTTGAAATATGTATTTTGTTCACTCCAGAGCTTAATTTCTTATCTTCACTCCTATTCCAGGGTTTGGAACATGTTCTTGTGGCAGCTTCCACAGTTTAGCAAAGACAAAAAAAAAAAAGAAGGCATATCTTTCAACTTCTCCCAGTACATTGGTTGCAACATTACTGGATTACACTTGCAATTCATTATATAAGACCATTTCACTATGAGATTTAAATGCTGTTCCAAACAGAAGGGAGACTATTTCTATATTAAGATATTTTCCCTTCTTCACTGGAATTATACTGACTTAGAAAATGCCAAGTGTATGGCTGTTTAACATTCAAAGAACATATCAAACTGTTTAAAAACAATAATATTATAAAAAAAAAAGTGTGTGTGATTTCCCTGGTGCATATTTAAAATTTCTGAAATTATCCCATGAAAAGACCACTGATTTTTTTCACCCCTCCCTTAGTTTTATTTCACGAAGCCTGTTTATTAGCCACCTGGTGAGCATTACTGCACCTACAGCTTGTCTTAATAAATCACTGACCATTTCGAGCTGCTGAGACTACTCAACCTCAAGGTTCCAATACCTGCTTGCCTGAGCAAAATAAATGAAGGAAATGGCCAGGGGAGGCAGTTAATAATTGTGCATGGTATTTTAAAATCCAGATGCAGTAAAGTGGAAGCTTGTAATGCTTCCCCCATCCTTACTGCTGCAGTTACTATAGCAGCAGTAGATGCTGACTTTGGATGACTTTGAAGTATTGGGTATAAGGCAAAAAATAAATGCCTAGAGAGGATTTTCTTGTAGCAAGTGGCCTGATGCGTCAGTTTAGGACAAGAACAATATTGGTAGACCTGTTAAAATGATGAGTTTTTCTAGGTTCTCAGAGGTATCATGATCACCCTGGGAAATTGCTTGATTCTGACTCTCAGAATTAAATATTTTAACACACAGGCACCAGTGGGTTCAAATAAAAGGCTTGTTTATTAAGTAATGAACAAGGATATAAAAAAGATGAGATGGATTCACACTGTCACACTAGACATGGATGCTGTTAAGTGTTGACTGTAAGACAGTACCCACCACATAATCCTGTTTCAGTGGCAGCAAGAGGTTCAGTGAAGCCTCCTCCTGCACCAAGATCTCTGCAGAAAGAGGCAAGTTATCTCAGACTTCATCACTACTTCTAGCCTTCAGTCTCTTGCTTGATGGTCTCATCCAGAGGTAGTTTACTTACAGAAAACTGGCAAAGGTTTTATGGAAGTGGAAGCTGAAGCCGCTGCTTTGCCTTCATCCCTCTCTCCCTCCCACTATTCTTTTATTTGCATAGTGTAGTCAGCTAGAACTGAATTAGCTTCCTGGGAGGAGATGGGAAGCAAGGCTGATTAATCAGGGAACCATTTCTTTAGGATGAAACCCTGAGGGGATTGCACTTAACTGCTAAATGCCTGGCCAAAGATCATCTGCTTTCACACAGGTAAACTCCTGTGGATAAGACAGATGTCAATAGCAGTTGCCTTGTCGAGGGGGAGGAGTGAGGAAGGGTTGATTTCAGAGGCAACCTCTGATGCTACACTTGGACACTGCCAGGGGCCTTTCCGGCCATGGAGACCCAGTTGTTAGGTTGAGGTTCAAATCTGACAATATTTAACCTTTGGATTTGATGCGGCTAATGTATCTACTTTCTGCATCATCATCTTTCTTTCATAACCAAGATGTCTTGGTTAAAAAAGAAAAAATAAATAATAAAAAAAGCGCAAAAGACACCCCCTTTCACTCTGTGGCAAATAGTGCCTAACATAGTAGCTGGGTAGTACATACTCCTTGGGAGCTGTGACAAAGCAAGCCCTAAGCATGGTTTATGGAAGAAAAAGGGATGTTAGAGCTGTCTGTGCAGTTGCAGTGTACTCTTCATTTCCCTGCACACTGCTCTAATTTTGCTGTTTCAGTTTCATTCTACCCTGTTCTCATTGTTCAACCCTGCAAGTCCCATACTGCTTACAAATGGAGCTAAGTCACAAGAGATGACTTCAACAGGAGATGTAAGTAGCCAGCACTTCATAAAATTTGACAGTTGCGTAACACGTGCGATGCCTCAGGTCATAATATAGTTGTCTATCAGAGGGCTCTGTTCTCCCTGCCTTCTACTAGGCACAACGCTACCAAACTGCAATGCGTTCGTAATAATAGTAATGTAACTGTCATGGCTATCGATCGTTCCTCCAAGTATCTCTGAGGGCTGTATAAATTTGTAATGAGTCTCCTGACCCTGTGAAGCCATACATTTAAAGATCCAGGATGCTAAAGATGCTTGAGTTCTGATACAAAACTATGTGGATTTGTATTCTTTCCAGCCCAGTGGGAAAAGGTAGGGGTGTGTAATGACTTGTTGGCTGAGATCAGAACCACAAGCTGAACAGCCTCAGTCCTCATAACTTGGCTCTGTTTATTCCTGATATTACTGTTCAGCTGGAGAGGCAACTCAGCAGCATTAACTTAAAGCACAGGGTGAATTGATCTGAGGGACAGGGTGGGAAAAGGCTTTTGAAGTATTTATTGAGTAGTTTGTTGGCGATAAGAGGGCCAAACAGCTGGAGCAAAACAGGAGAAAAGAGCCAAACTCATTTTCATTAGATGCTGAAGGAAAAAGAAGGAGACTTCAGCTTTTACATTCAACTAATTGCCTCTGTCTGGCTTTACCTTCAATATGGGAGTATGTATAGTAGTACAGACCTCTTTCAGTCTTATATCTCTGCATCTAAAAAGGAGGAAGTCTATGCTACTTTATGAGCAGAGGCTGGTTATAATGTTGAAGCTGGAAGAAAAAAATAGTGCAGGAGTAGCCTGATTTTTTTTGTTTCTTTCTCTTTTTTTTTATTTATTTTATTTTTAATAAAGTCACTGACTTCATGCCACACCCAGCAATGTTAAAGTGGGAACAGAGGCTAAAGTCCCCCTTACTTATCTGGAAAATCATGATGCACCTGTGAACATGTTCCAGACCCTGTTTAACGCAGTGTATTTTAGTTTTTGAAATATTTGAATTCTGTGTTTGTTTTTGGTTCAAAGAGCAATTCAAGGGTGGTTATTTACCTTGTTTATAAAGCACAAAATAACCCCTTAAACAGTCTGTGTTGTATATGTATCAAACTATAAAACCCTGTGAGCTCTTCCAAGTATGCAAACGTGCCACGAGCATGTATATAAATGTACACTCATAAATAGAACCTTGCATACATGGATTAAATCCAGAAGTAAATTTTCTACATTGTGTAAAGTATATATAATTGTTACCCTTTCAAGTGTCACAGTTTCTTTTTTCACCCCTTAAGAGTGACATCCTTAAACACTTTGATAAAGAGCAAATTCCCTGAAATTGTTTGCCTGGGATTGGTTGTTCAGTCACAATGTAGGTGCTTTGCAATCCAAAAATAAAACCACTACATTAAGTCATGCAAACCTCAGGCAGGTATCTGGTATTTTACATTAATAGTGCGTTACCTTAACCAGTAAGTCTCAGTATTCTAAAAGTGGTTACATTATTTCAGTCACAGAGGCTAAGAGGAATGCTGTGGTAGCATGGTTATGAAATTGTGCTATTTAGGATAAAAACCCATATCCTGACCCTAGCATTCATCTGTAGAGTTTTGTTGGCTTCCTTAAAGTCATTTCTCAATTTAGGATTCTTTGGGTCAGCAGACCTTTCTTCACTATTAGTTCCATTACTTTTTTTGCCAGCTTTTCTTGTTTGCTTTAAAATTACTGACCTACTAGTACCCTCTTAACATTCTACATTTGAAGGAAATGGCAAACTGTCTGTGTGTCTCGAATTAAATAAAAAATTTGAAAGAGGATGGACACTGAGCTTTATTTTTATAACTGCAGGTCTACCCTAATAAGGTAGAAAAAAAGTAAAAGAAAACAAACTCTGCTTTTCTTTGCTTCTAAACTGTGCTGTAGTGAAAGGTCAGCTACCAGGACAGTTCCCTTTTCTCTTTGCAGGTGTGCTAAATATGCTGGAATAAAAAAGGTGGGGGAAGGCACTTTTTAAAGTGGTGCCTTTTAAAGAGCGTAGACTGCATTTAATTTCCTCAGTTGTGTTCAGACTATACACCACCACTGACCTCCAGAGGTCTCAAAGCAGAGTTAATCATTTTTCTAACACTTTTTTTCTCTTCTCTTTGGAAAAAACAACTTTGTTGAATCAGAACCTTCTGTCAAAGTTTTCAATGACACTTCATTTTGGAAACTCTCTGCCTAACACTTTCAATGGTGCTGACATTGCTGGGAGTGAAACAGTTTAATATTTCATTTCAAATCAGTATTTCTATTTTTAATATAAGTATTTCAGAGGTTGTGCTAAAATGAAACTTTTTAAATAGGAAAGCCATATTAGATCAGCACCTCATTTTCCCAAGAAAATTCTATCCTGTTAGGAAAATCCTCTGTTTCTGTGTTGGATTGTTCTGTTTGGTTTTGTTTGTGTGGGTGTTTTTTTTTTTTTTTTCAAATGGAAATTTGAACAAATATTTAACTACTAAAATTATTTCCATAATAGATGTTCTAGGGCCTTTTATAGCTGTAGTGCAGTGTTGGATGTTGGTGTGTACTGACCGCAGAGTCTGCTGTGCTTTGGGGTGATACTCAGTGACTTCAACACAATGTTGTTATGCCAGCTGCAGTGGGTAGGAGCACTCTGCAGTCTCCCAGGGACAGTTGTGTCAGTAGGTGTGCACTGTGCATATCCTCCAATTACCTGGTTTTCTTATGATGGTATAAGCAGTTTTCCAAGATGCAGAGTGAGAAATGCATCCATTTGTATGTCCTCCTGAGGTAGTTCAGCCCAATGTTTTCCTCCATCCTAAGCCTTCTGGAGGAGAAGGAGCACGTAACTTAAACTACATCGCAGCTTCATTTAAAAATGTCAGTAAATGGAGAATTCATCTCGTTGTTAAATAAGGATTTGGTTGTTGTTTTCAATACTAAAATGTGTGCAGTATTTCCAACACAAAACATACAGCTTCAGTTTTCACATATTGGATTTTATGGATCTTCACCATAAGAAATTTTTGTCTATGTATTATAAACCACAGACAAATATACCCCTTTGGTCTGAAATGTGACTTTCATTCTTTCATTGTATGGCTTATTTTCTATTCTGTGTGGCTGTTCTCTGGACCATTTTCAACTTGCTAATAAACATTAGCAAGCAGTGGGCAAAATTTAGTGCTCAGCATATGTTTACTTATTGCTATAGCACCCTGTTGCAATAACATCAGGATGTCAGTGAATCTCTTTTGATTGCAACTGAGCTATAATGTCCTGCACCATGTAAAGGATTTGGCCTTTCCCTATTCCTTACTTTCATACCTAGATCCATTCCCTGTGAGATAAGTGTTCATATGCATTTTGGGAAGACAGAAAGATGCCTTTTGGAATGATTCAGCTCTTGTGTCTGAGTGGGTCCTTAGCTAACCAGGTGCTGAGCAAAAAAAAAAAAATCTTTCTTGTGCTATTACATAGAAAATATCATGTAATAATCATCTACTTCTTCAAACCAAGTCAGACAAACTAAGGCTTCCTCTAACTTTGAGTAACTCTTTGAGCTACATCTGCAGATCCGTTCATAGCCAGCCGTGAATTGTTAGGGCAGAAATTGGACAGGAACAGCTGCTTAAACACCTGCTGCAAGGCCTTTGATCTCTCCTACAACAACAATAACTTATGAGACTTGGAAAGCTTGTTCATCTAGAGGAGAAGCTACAGTTGCAATTTCACTGCTATCAAGGCTGCTGCAGGGGTGTACCTGTTGGAGTAGTGATACCATTTCCAGATGATTCCTTTATGTAGGTGGATAAATTGGCTTTCAAACTGTTCAGAGTTATGTGGAAGTAAATATTTCTGAATGTTTTCCTGCAGTGAAATATGGAGTAGAATGTAGTTGTCATGTTCTGGGCATTCTACATTCTTCCAGCCTGGCCAGTACTGTACTTCCAGTCTGCTTTGTTCTAAGGACACCACTGGACTGTAGTTTTGCTCCTCCCCATGGTTAAACTGCTTATCATAGGGGCAGAGATTTGGAGACACAGGGGATTGTTGTGCTCTATATTCTCCTGCTTAGGACTGACTGGGTTGTTAATTCTGCTTTAGACAATGTATGGTGCTGTTTAAGTGATGCTAAATAGTAAAAGCTCCTAGTGCCTGGGTACTCTCTAAGCTTGCCTTTGTTCTCCCTTAAGCAACCACTTCCATGGAAGTAGGAGAAGGATGACTATGATCCTCAGCAGGGAAGTTAAACAGCTGCTTTAACTCTCTTGACCCTTATGAGGTGAATAGCCGGTCCAATTATTCTGATATAAATGGAGGAGCTGTACTGGGACACTAGATCCTGCGTGCAATTAACATTTCTATCATGTATTGGAATCATTTCCTGCTTGATTTCTCCTAGTCTGGAACTAATGAAATATTGATGACAGCATTTGACATATGCACTACAAAACTTCATGCAATTCTTTGTTAAATACATTCTGCAACACTGATTCCTTGAATCCTCTAACTTGCATTATTATGATGCAAGGGCTAGAATTTGGGGGTTTTGTCATAATCATAGTTCTAGAGGTAGTCAAATAATAAGTGGAATAATACTTATAGATCAATAAGCAAAAACTGGAACCAGTAGAACTTTTTTGTGGTTTTATCTGTTCCTGGATAACTTGGTGTCTCAGATGGCAAAACCAAGATAAGAACAACTGTGTAATTTCTAAAACTGAAATCCCCTATGGCTTTTCCCCTCTACTTATGAATACATATATTATCAGTTGGTAATAAATCATTTCAACAGTAAATAAGCTTTTTTAAAAAGCAGTTAATTCTTATGAATAACTGAAATCACAATTGTGTGAGTCACAAATTTGTTTTATAACATGCAGCTGGGAGAAAGCAGTTTTGGGGATGCTAATAAAATTTTTCTATAATTAATTTTGAAATTCCAAGAATACTGAAGGTTTTTCTTCACCATCCTTAGTCATTCAGTGAAACTCAGGTCTGCTTTGGACTAGAAACCAGTCCATGAACAAACATATTAATCTTTGAAAACTACATGATGAAGTGCAGCAACATCTCCAGGAATCAAAACTATACTGCTTGTTTAGATAGATACTTCTGATTATTTGAGAGCTGGGATTCAGAAACTTGGGAGCTTTTGAAGAGTGATTTTATTACAACTTGTCTTTTAAGTTTGTTTAAAGCTCATAGAAAAATGAGATTCACTAATTTTATTTACCCTAACATTGTTTCTCCCTTAATCCCAAAGTAGATCTTTCTCAGAGATTCTCAGTAGTGTAGGCAGAATTGAATTTTATTGTCCTAAAATGAAAGGCAAACTCTTTCCAGTCGTAACCAAGGACAGCTGACAAGATGAACTTGAGATACAGATAGAAAAAAATAAGTTTATTGTTCCAGCTGTTGATAGAGAAATGGAATAAGAGGACTTACAAATCTTAGTTGCTGCTATGGGTGCAGCAACTGTGGGTGGGGTATCAACTCCCTGCAGTAGCTGCTGCATCACTTAGCCTAAAATCCTTTGACTAAAGCAACAGCCTTATTTCTGCTTTTTATGATCTTGTTTAGGCGAGGTATAGGACAAGGCTTTTCCCATGATACTGCTTCTGTATCCAAGCAATCCTTTCAACCCTTCTCCAGCTCTGTGTAGCAGGCTACCTGACTATTGCTTAGAGGGTTATGTACTTTGTCTCTTCCTGGAACTCTTCCAGGCTTTCATCAAAGGGGAAAACCGTAGTCCTAGCAAACAGTCTTCACAGCTTGGTTAAGGCAGGAAGTTCTCTGATCAAAGTTGGTTATAACAGAAAAATATATTCTTATGCTGCCTTATCACACTGATGTTTTCCATTAGTGCCATGCACCAGAAGGAAGTCTGTTACTCCCGACAGCAAATAAAATCTGTTTGGCCTAGTTAATTTTATAACTTTTGCACTGTTCTGGAAGCTATTGTGTGGCTCTAGAACCTTTCAGACTGAGCAGTTTGGGTATAGATTCAGAAGATATCTGGCATGAATTCTCACGCTTCCTTAGCATTTCTGAGGGTAACTCGTAAGGTCAAGGTCTGGCATAGCTGAAAGGGTTCTGTTGGTATCTGTGTCTGTAGAGCTGGAGATATTTGAAGACTAGAAGGGAATCACTAGGAAGCCTGAAGAGCTGCCATCCATTGACAGCTCTTAAGAGCAGGCCTAGGTAAGCACACTTGCTCTAGCCTTTGGGATATGATCGATTGCCTCCAAGAAGCTGTTCAGTGCTAGCTGCAGTATCACAAGAATCTGAATTTTTTGTACTCTCTCCATACAAAATTTTTCTTACAATTCTGGCAATATTTTTGCTGTCTGATGCTTTTATTGTAAGCTGAACCATCTACACAGTACTGTCACAGTCCTTTCTGGTGAGCACACAAAGGGTTTTTTTCTGTACTACAACACTTCCCCCCACTCCTGTCAAACCAACCTCTCCCTCACAGTTATTCACTAACCCTTTAACTGAGGCAAACATTAATTTAATTTCAAAACTAAGAGTTATTTTGTCCAAGGAAATAAACTGCTATTGAAAATTTCAAAAAGGTGGCTATGTAACGTATGTTAAATTTGATCTTCTATTACAAAACTGACTTTCCTGTGACCTGTTTAGTTTTTTCAATATTTCCTAATTTTAAACAAAAGTCACATAAAATTCTCAACCAGCTCTAACAGTGATATAAATGTATGGAAGAGTGTGTGCTAGTATCTGGCAATGCTTAACACTAAGGATAAATAATGTAAAGGAAGATCAAAGTCCAGTTGAGTAGGGGGGGATGAGGTTGAAATAGTTCTGTCAGAGTGGTCCATAGCAAAATATTATGTGAGAGTTTCTTAAATTGTTATTCAGCATATGTGGTAGGTCAGGACAGTCTGAAAGCCAGAAACCCTTCGTGGCATTAATATCTTGCACTGGCAGCTTCTTGAGGCACAGGAAAAAAAAAAACTCACAAAGAAAAAAAAACCAGAACAACAAAAAAACTAACAAAAAAAACCCCAAAAACCAAAAAAAACCCCAAACCAAAGCATAAAACAAAAACATCAAAAACCAAACAAATGAAACAAAATCCCCAAAATAAAACAAACAAACAAAAATCTCCAACC
>JAWWEE010000074.1:39877101-39906720 GCA_035221455.1 Xenops minutus
AACCACCCCCCCCCCCAAAAAAAAAAAAAAACAACAAAAAACAAAAAAACCCACAGCCAAAAACCCCACACCAAAGAGAAGGAACCTTTTCTTGTAAATTACCCAGTTTATTCAGCCCCTGCATGCTGCCCTGGAATTTTGATGCCCCTTTATGCTGGGCTCTGTACCTTTGCACACACCAGCCTGGACATGCCAACAAAGCTTCCCTTGCCAGACTCATTTTCTTCAATATTATTTCATGTTAGCTGAACATCTGGCACTTCATATTTTTCACTGAAATGAGCTGTCTTTTCCCAAATGCTCAAAGTATTGGTACCTACAAGAAGATGTTAATGAATAATAACCAGAAGCAGGCAGACCTTTTTAAAAAAGTGCAATATAAGCAATTTTTGGCCACAGCAATAAATATAAGCAAGTTTTTATATAGCATGAAGGTCACATATTCCCAGTAATTTGAATAGACAACAATATGTATGGCAGTTAAAACTTTTAATTGTCTTATGAGCAAACAATTTGGAGGACACCACACTTAAAACCCTTGTTGCCCAGTGCTACTTAGCCACCTGTTACGTGATAAGGTAAACTAAGTATGTTCATCATGATGTAAGTTATTATGATACTGTCAGAGAAGTTTAGCTTTCTACCATTCTTAGCCACAGAATTCAAATATAATCTTTATTCATATACCTTAGAATCTACAGTACTCAAATAGGTTAAAATGGCTCTTTTCTTTGAAATTAATAGGACAAACAAGTTCTGGACAAACCTTTGTGTCTTAAAATTGACTATGATTAACCATATCATGTTAACAAGCACCTTTGAAGGCTAGTTTGCTCAAAGATGATGTAAGCAACAGCTGTCATAAAATGCCCATGAGACATGGAGGCAATTTTGCTGTTAGAGACAAAAAAACAGCAACTGAGACTGCATATGTATTTATATTTAGTTGTTCCACCTTGCAGTAAAGAAAAGAGCTCTTCTAAAGCCAATGGAACAATTCTATGATTCAGCTAGGAATGGCCAGGTCTTCTACTTACAGCCCTATAACCTCTTGGCCATGTATCCATACAAAATACTTTTACACTAGCTTGTCAAGCTTCCTTATTAAAGTTTTGTTATAAAGCTCACTCAACTACAGGGCAACAATGCTGGAAGTCCATTTTTTTTTTTTTCTCTAGGCTTTGACATCTGCTTTTAAATAAACTAAAGACTTACAGGAAGCTTTGTTTATCATGTATACTGTATCTCTATTCAAAAGCAATTAAGATAAACTCCACATAAACAGCAAAACTGGCTCAGTGTACTGATAGGATAAATTGTGAACTTTACTTTTTTCATTCTCAAAGGCTTTTTTAAAACAGACACACATAAATGAACTAATCAAATTTTTAATCTCATCTGACTCCCACTTGACTTAGCAAATGCAAGATCCTTGATATGTCTCACTTGTTGCATAGTAACCAATCCACCTTGAGAAATGCAACTATGCAAGCTGAGAATTAGGACTCATTATGCCTTTGCTGAGGGCTCATTAGGATTGCATGGTGAGGGTGCCATCTTAATTAGGGATGAACCTGGCCACCTGAAAGTAATTCACACTGGCAGCCAACTGTAGTATTTTCCAATTTCTGATTTGTCTGGCTTCCATCTGCCAGCTTTATCTTAGCAGTGACTTTCTGTTGACATCAACAATGATGTTCCTAATATCATGAATTGCATCCTGCCTCTTGGGTACAATCAAGTTGGACAGTTCCCTTTATGGTATGAGGCTGGGACGAGGGGGGCTGCTAGCTATGGGAGAGCCATGATCAAGATGAAGAAATGCAAGACTTCAAGTATATGACAACATATGAAGGAAATGACCTTGAAATGTAAAAGACTAAAACAAAATCTCCTGCTTCTTCTAAAAAAAATTTAAATGAAGACAACATGCCCTTACACTCTTTGCCATCATTGAAAGTACACTGAAATGATGCATGAATAGTGCACACAGTGTTGTACTTTCCCGTGGTCTATTTGCACCTATTTCAATGATACCTCACAGAATCTGTGTCGATGTAACCCAGCAATCAAGCAACCGGAACTTTAACTGGAGCTTTATTTTTATGCTTGTCATACACCAGTGCAGTCTCAGGAGAAAACAAGGTGAATGGGTGCAGATGCTATGTAAATAATGTCTTGGTTACTGGGCACTGATATAAGCAAGTCTACGTAAGAACCTCTGAGCTTCAGCAGTATGAACACAAATAAGTGACTCCAATTCTGAGTGAGATGCAGAATCAGAAGGGTTGGAAATTCCCTCCTTTATTTCAAATAGAACATGGGACCCTTGACATGCTGTTAGTCTGTTGAATACAGGAAAAAAAAAGTTTAATTAAACCACAGCAAAATGCTTGTGGTTGTCAGACTGTACTGCAGGCAGCCATATACACCTCACCAGCCAGGCTAATAGGAAGTGGAGATTGCAATACCTTCAACTCCAATGAGGTTTGTTTAGTTTTAGCTCTGACACAATCATTTACTGTTTTCCAGTAGCCACATTTCTTGAAAGAGAGGGATTAAAAATTGAGAAAGCTTTTGCCATGTTATGTGAGGTTAGTGGAATGGTTTCCCTGGGAAACTGTTTTTTCCAATTGCTTCTGTAACTCAGATTAATAGGAGAATTTAGTATGCTGTACTTCTTGGCATGTTGATTGTTCCTTTTGAATAACAGTACTTTGTCAGGTATTTAGCATCTTGCCTTTCACTCAGAGACTGCCAGCATGGTTTGCCTACTTTCTATGGTTGGGGTGAAGCATAGAGGTGTTTTACAGCAAAGTATCTCCTCCAACTGAAATGAATGGACAGGTATAAAGTGGAAGAATGGCTCTAGACAAAGTTGGTTTTATTTCAGAAGTGCAGAGAAGTTTGGCAGCATTTCCACATACTAAGAATTTCTTGAGAATTGTAGCTGAGTCCTGAACAATTTAAAAAAAAAAAAAAAAAAAAAAGAAGAAATAAAAAATGTTGTGATATTTAACTGTCCCTGGGAATGTAAACTTTGTCATAACTCTGAGATTGGAACCAGGAGAAGTAGAAACCAAAAATATTTGTCACATCTTTGTGCATTCATTGTCCCTCTCCGGCTAACACCCAAATACTCAGTGCCACTTTGTTTTGCACTGTATTTATGGGGATGACTTCTGGGAAGGTGGGGGCACATCCCACTGAGTAAGCACTGTAGTGATGATCAAGTCTTTCAGGTTCTGTACTCCTAGAAAGTGTACAGGTGATCTCCACATCTCCACAGCAATCAACAGTCACTGCACCACAGGCCTGAAGAGGTATCTTCAGAGTCCCACCTTTTCTTTTCTGTTGGTTCCAAACTATGCCTTACTCTGGGTTGAGACCAGAGACAAGTGCTTCTCACTCCAGCTGCTGGGCTTGTGGGTGTCTCATGCAAAGATACGGCACTTACAAAGTTCTGGATTCCAAAGGTAAACCAGCTGTGGGACTGCTTACAGAAAGTTACACAAAGACCTTTTCCTCACCATTCTAATGTGTAGTGGTTGGTGCCCTGTAGAAATGTCAAATAATTCTGGGGCATTGGATTTCCTGGCATATGTATTTTGTATTGGTTAAAAAAGCAATTCTGAGGCTAAGGAATTTAAGATAGAGTACTGTGGTTTAAGGTTAACCACATGTCTAGTTACTATTGTTTTTTTTGCTAGACTGGTTCTGAATTTGGATTCTGTTGAATTCCTGTTGCTTTGTGTACACCAAGAGATTCACCGAGTTTTTAATTGTTGTTTTACCTAAAACAGCAGCACCTATGTCATTTGCTATTTTATTTTTGAATAGGTTTTTCAGTGTCTCTATGTGAAGTGTTCACTTGAACATGATCTTCTCTAACATGCTTCTATTTTGATTAATTAACTTACGTGCAATGGTCCAATTCCACCCCTCACCAGTTGCACCTCATCTCTCTTTGATTGGGATAAACAACAGAACAGTGCAGACAAATGTTTATGTAACTATTGAAGCTGGCTGGGATTCCTGACTTATAAAGAAAAATTCTTGTACATTATGTACTAGCTGAACAGGGCACACAAATACTCTGTTTTGTTGAAAGAAAGCCAGTTATGAATAAGCATGAACAGTAATAATATGAAAGATCACTTAAGCTTAAAAATTAATACCATCTGCAAAACTGTTCACAAGATGGAGTAGAAAACCACAAGTGACCAAAAAAAAATCTCAAAAGAATATTCAATATTTGAACAAGACTGTTTATGGTAAAAAAAAAGAAAATGGCGGAGAAGCTTTATAACATTAAAAAAAAGAGCTGGTATATGTAAAGAACTGAAAGAGTTTCTATGAATTTTCAGTAAAGTGGAGCATGTCAGGATTAAGATAAATAAAGAAGTAAGTATCAAGGTGCAAGAGATGAGGCAATTGCAGTTTGCTGCTGGGAAAAACATAGACAATCTTTTAAAATCTAGAACTTAATAAGACCTGCAGGCAAATTTTAAGACAATTCTCCACAGTGGATCATTGCTTCTCTTTGCCCAGGATAAAATCAGCCAGAAAGTAATTATAAGGTTAATCCTCACACAGATTTTGCTGTTATTTGTTCTCCAGCAAGAGTCTCTAGAACTAGTTTTAAAAAGCACACATTGAGAAGTCAAGCCCTCTCTGTAATCAAGGAGGTATCTAAGATATTGAGCCAAAATCACTTTGATCTGTTCGATGTCTGATGACTATTGGTGCTGTCCTAATGTGAACTATTAAACCCCTTTTTCCATGTACTTGAAATCTCTTGGGAAGAGAAAACTGAAGAAGGTGTAGACTGAAAAAGCAAGATACTGTCATCTCAAGGGTGAAAATATCTATTGAGATACTGTCAGATCCACTGCTACAGTCCCGGCAGTTTTAGTGCTAGAACTTCTGCACTACTGACCATGAGGGTGTGTTCTGCTAATCCATGGATGTCTTTCTGCCACCAGTAATTTTGTTAGTTCTGCTTTGATTCCTTCATCTACCGGCAGCTAAATCGTTTTTACACTGAAGAGACAACTCAAGATTTTTCTTTTGAATCATTTTGGCATGTAAGTATAGTCTTGTGTGGAAAAGAGGTTTATTCTCTACTGGGATTGGAAGAGATTCTGGGAGATCGAATTTTTAATAATTTTTCCAGCTTCCTTTTGCAAAACGGTTGTTGGGACTGTAGTTTTGTGTTGGGTTTGTTTGCTGCTTCAAGTTCTAGCATTGTGCTGAGCCACTGATGGTATGTCAGGAAGAACTGTTTCAGCAATTTAGCCTCTTTAATAGAAAAAGCTTATGAAATTTGCCATTACTAAATATATTGAATTCAATAGTCTGTGCTGAAGTCATCATCTCTGTTGATGCAGTTTGCTCCAGATGAAAAAGTGGGGTTGAGCATCATATCCTTCCTTGGTCACATTGGTGTCTGTCTTCTCCTGCTCTTGATACCTGTCCATAGAAACGTGTAGGAGTGCAGAAGCTACAATCTTGTAGGCGAAGAGAAGTTCTGGAGGAATAATCAAGCACAAAAAACAAACAGAGTGTTAAGGAATCAAGATGGAAACTCTGCTTTGCACTAAGTCTTCCTTGGAAGAGCTCTCTTTTCTTCAAGGAGCTCTCTCAAACTTCAGATGGTTTTCAGTACAGCTTAGATTGATTGGACATTTTTGACTTTCAGTAATGTATACAAGGGCAGAAATTCCTCAAACATATTGGTGGGCTCCCTTGTCCCTGTACGTAATTTTGTGTGTTGTAGTTGTCTTTCAATCTCTACAGTGCACAGGCTCACAAGGTTCTGCATCTTATCGCTGTGTTTTCAACTGTTTGGGGGTTTTATGCACTGCTCTTTATTTGTCTTCAATCTACTAATCCATTATACCTCCTAAAATGGCAGCATGGGTACAAGAGACAGCAGCCAGAACAGACAGTGCCCACCTGGCTGGTTGGTTTGCTCCTGTTTAGAATGGCACCTTCTCTTTTAGCATTCCTTTGATGAAATGTTCACCCTGAAAATAATGTAGCTTATAACTATAACTAACTTAAACAGATCCTCAAAGTTATGTTTTTCTCCAGTAAAAGATCATTTTTTGACTTTCACTGAAGCACTTCAGCTCATTCTGGGTAAGGTCAGTCAAAACTTACCTCTTGTTTTACCAAGATCATCTGAACATGCCTGCTGAAAAGCTTGTCAAGACTTGTGCATTGGCATCTCTCTGGGGTTAATTTTGGAAATCTCCAAGAGTCAGTCAACACTTCGTTATAATAACCTGTGTAAGGTGGGAAGTAGAGGAGACAATGCTCACATAGAAGTGAGGCAATAATAATAATAATAGCTAGAGAGATGGAACAATAAATGAGAAGCAAAATGGATAAGCTTAGAGAGCAATGTGGAATTTCTTTCTGGTTTTGTAACTTTTATTTGATGAGACTCCAGTGAGGTGTACACAATGCAGTGGTTTTTCTAGGCAGTATAGAAACCTTCTAAAAGCAGGATGAAATGTTTGATGTTGTTTCCATTTGGAAGAATTCAAGCCATAATTATTCAGTATTACAAAACCAGAAACCAACAGCAGTTTCTGCTTTATGCTCTGGGATAGAACATAGTCTTTCAGTGGCTTGGTACTCATTTAGTGCCCTTCAAGCTATACCTTTTTTTTCATACTAAACCAAATAATTTATTTAAGCATCCTGTAAATGCTGCTCTTGCGAGCACTGATGAAAAGACAGCATGGTAAGACCAAAATGGATTAACTATTAGCAGCTGTTTTCTACAAAGAAAACAACAAACAATGCAATAGAGATTTGTGAAATGTTCTCCTTGACATTCAG
Source organism: Xenops minutus (assembly GCA_035221455.1). NCBI lineage: Eukaryota > Metazoa > Chordata > Aves > Passeriformes > Furnariidae > Xenops > Xenops minutus. Next base: position 39,883,954 of record JAWWEE010000074.1, read on the forward strand.
CTTTTAGAACTGAGAATGAGACACGTGTAAAGACACAAATGGAGTTTTTTGTGTGATTTGTACCTGTTCTTCAGAAGTTGTAAAAATTAAAATGGACCATTTGTCTTGCAGTTCTACCTGTGAGTGCCTGGCACAGCTTACATTCAAGTTGATGTGAACTATTTAAATCTATGTCTAAAGGCAGACTATGCCTTCTTTGACTGCAATAAGTAACTAATTCAGATATACAGGTTTTAAAAAAGTATGAAAATATTGATTGTTTAATCTTATCTCTACCCCAAAAAGTTGGCATAAACATAAGTTATTTCATGAAGTTCTCTTCGAAATGATAATTTGTGGTGTGGATAATTTTCAAAGTGGATTCTCCCTATCCCATTTCTGAATCAGGGTTTGATCAAGTATAAAATTGTATTTCCTGAATATGAAGTGACATGGAGATGCATAATCCCAAAGAGCTAAAGCATCTATAAAATAATTAAATTTTGCAAATCAAATTTTTCAGGGTTTACTGAAAGCTCAAAGCTTCTTTAAGCTAAAATTCTAAAAAAAAAATCTTATGAATGATAGACAGTACTGCGATTTGTTCATATGTTTCATAAATGTAATACACCAAACTCATCCAAATCCTACTGACTTCATTGGAGTTACAGAAGTCTTTGGAACTGAATTTCAATTACAGAACCACACCTCAAACTCTTGCAGACATTTTAAATGGTCATCAGCTTTAATTTTTTGTTCTGAAAACTATAACACTTGAAAATTGCTTCAGCTTTGTCCGTTCTATTATTTTCTTTTTAAAAAATCACTTAATTTATTTTTGCTTCCATAACATCAAAGTGGGAGAGCTAAGGAAGAGGTGATTATTTGTAGTTTTGTGTCTAGGGGAAAAGGAGTTTGGCAGCTCTCTTAGACCTCCCTGTCACAGCACATATTTTAAAAGTAGTCTGAAATAAATCCAAAGAAGACAAACCTAGGAACTGAAATTTTAACTCTTATTGGCAGTGACATTAGTAGACTCAACACAGACCCTGGGGTTTGGATACATTTTTCTTGTTTTTAACTACAGGGATAAAGCCACTAATACAACTTCAATTCCTTTATCCTCTGTGGTATTTTGCTTTAATGGTGGAATATTTTGCTCTCGCCTCATAATTGAAAGACCTCTCTAAGTACTGGAATACTTGTACTTGTACTTGAAAATAAGTACTGGAACTTGTACTTATTTTAGAAGAGTAGAGTAGGTCCACAACACTGCACACACAGGCATTTATGTACTTACTCCAGAGTGCACTCTCTACATTCAATTATGAGGAACTCAAAAATGTGTTTATACTGTACCACCTTCTGGAGGATGCCTACCTAAAACTATACTTTTTTTCTTCAAAATTACTGTCTCAAAATGCCTTAAAACTGTTTACTTTGACTGACATTTCAGGTGGAATTGGTTATTTATTCTGTGCAGTAAATTTGTAAATAAAAGTGGAAAGTCAAGCAGTAAGTTCTGTGAAAGCCATAATTATGCTACATATAGTTGTGGTTTGTCTTTCTGTGGCTTTCTCTCTAGTTCTGTCACAGAACGGCTGAGAAGTCAAATCTTCCTTTCTGATTTCTTCCCAAATCTGTTGAACTCATTGGCATGTTTTCCTTCTGGGCAGTGTGAAGTAGCAAGAAAGGCCAGGAAAAGGAAGGAACTGGGACACACTAGTGAGTGGGCAGCAGGAGATGGCCGAACAGCTGTAGTGGGTGGAATGGTGGCAGCAGTTAATGAAAGCAGAAAGAAAAGGAAGGGCCAGGCTGCCAAGAAGGTTTCAGCATGACAGAAGGGATTTGCATAGACCAGTGGTTCCTGTCTTTTCTGTGGCTTAGATGTACTTGTGAAATTTGGCATTGTGTTTCACTTGACTGAGCTCAGCTCCTCCTCTTGCCTCTACTTGGATGGAAATTCCTGCTGCCTCTGTGTCCCCAGCCCACCTCGTGCCTGCCACTGTTATCTTCAAAAAGGCCAGGAGACACTGGACATGGCTGTGTAGTTGTGGCAAACTTTGGTCCCTTGAATTCTGTTGCTTATCAATTCTGTGTTGCCTCAGCAAGGACAACTGTAGGAGCTGTTAGGAGAGATCATACTTTGTGGCTTCATCATTCCTGTTAGTAGATTACTCTGGATGAAGATGGTGTTGGTTTCCTTTACCCAGGACATATCCTGTTTAGAAGCTGAGTTGTGTCTTTGGATCTCAGACACCAGACTCAGTCATGGACAATGCACTGCTACAAACACTCGGTGTCTTGCCATAGGCAGGTCATGACAAGCATGGGACATATCACAGCAGCCAGTGTTGGAAAATTGAGCAATATATTTATAAACCATGGATGGCAATGGCAAACAGAGAAGATAATGTTATCACTGTTGCTCCTAATGACAGAGACACTGGCAATAGAACTAGGATTAGCCTGCCTCTTCTTCTCCACAGCTGTAGTTCTCTGTAATTTCCTGATATCAGCTTTTTGTTTCTCTCTCAAGAAATGTAAATAGCTTCAGTGTGTGAGCTGAAACCCTGGGTTGCACTATAATGGTATTTCCCTTGATTTACAAGCCCTCAGAGGACTTTAGTTACACTAGATTAGGCTAGAAGGTCTGCAGCTTCTTAGAACTCTATTTGATTAATTTTTGTGTCATCTTTCCTCCTGTCCAGTCCACCCTTGTCTTCACTCTAAATTCCACACTACAATTTCATATGGATTGTGTGTGGTGTATTATCACTGTTCACTCATAGCTTATTCCTTCAGCATCCAACATTGTATACCATGGAGTTGTACATATTCTAGAGTAGCGTATTTACCTTCCACAGCTTCAGCACAAACTCAGTTAATAAAAAAGCTGTACTGAATTTGTTTGGTCTCATAAAAATACTATATTTTATCTTTGTCTCTTTTGTTCTGACATAAATGAGGACACTGTTTCTTGGGAAATGTCATATTTTTTGCCTGGATTTTCACCCAGGCTGCAATTTTCACTTGTAATACATGATTCAGTCTCTGTCAGTTAGTCCCAGGTATTGGAATTAAATAGGCAAAAAGATGGACAGCTTCTGTTCTTCGAAATCTGACATTTAACCTTCTTTTATCTTCATTTGGAAAAGCATGAGAACTTACTGACAGAAGAGGAGAGAGGGAAAGAAAAGTTGTTTGGCTAAGAGTTTTGGTCTTTCTCAGTCAAGCATTGAAAATTGTTGTTCAAAGTACGCTGAGAATTAGGGAACAGCAAATTTGTGCAATTGAAAACAGTTATGTAAATTGAAATGCCAAATTTCCTGTGCCAGATGCAATATGAATTCACTGTAGGGCAAGAACTATCATTAGAGCTCCCTAGGAAAGGAACTAGAATAGCAAAGTAATGATTTTAGGGTAATATGCTGATGTTATTTGAAAGCTGGGATTGGGTTGCAAACATTTGTGCAGCATTTTGTTTTATGCAGTCCCTTGTTAATGCATCTGGTATTCATTTTAATACCGCTAATCCTAATGGATTCATTTAGTACTTGTGGATGTCACATGCACTTCCTGTAGGTGTTGTGCTATGATGAAGCACTGGTTACTGGACACTGAAAATGTTAGCACATTTCCTTTGATTATGTAAATTTTTTCCTAAGCTGTCACAATAAAATTCTTCCTGGTGTGTGTTAACTGAAGCAGCTGTATATGGAGATCACTATATCAGCAATATTGGAATAATGGCATGGCCGGGGGATTGAAGCCTAACAGATAAAACAGTCAGTGATGCTGGCAGTAAGAGGGACTCAAGTGTTTCAGAAAAGCAAGTTAAGTTGCAAATAGGGATATAGAGCAAACGGGCAGGTTCTGTCAGGGTGGCAAATATTAAAAAAAAAAAAAAAAAAAAAAAAATCCAGTCAGTCAGCATTCATTTTATCCACAAGAAGTGTGTTTTCTGGCATTTGTGTGGAGAAAAGGGATATGAGTAGGGCAGTGGGGCACTGTGGTTTGTTCAGCTGGATGCTTGCTCATTCTCTCTTCAGAAACTGGTTTGCCTATCCTATACATTTGTGAAGTTTGTAGTGGCATTTATTCAAGAATTAGCATTGTCTTGAAAATGTTTCAAAAGCTTTACTTTATAACAAAACAAATAAGACTTACAAAGTGATTACCTTCAGATTTCTTAGTGGGTTTTTTAAGTTTTTGTTTTAATTTTCTGTTTTTCATTGTTTGGGCGCAGGGGGCTATGTTACAATATGGCTTAGGAATGTGTGACAGAACTAGATCAGAATGCTCTGGAACATTTGATTGTGTGGTTTGAATTATTACTAGACTTAGAAAAGTATTCATTTGGTAGAGATGCACCTTTTTATATGTGGACTTATCTCACAAATCACTGCATGTGATAGAAAACATAGTACTTTAAAGTTAATTCTATAAAAAATTCTGCTAATTCTTATCTCCACTGCAATAAAATAAATGCAAAAGAATACTTCATAACTCTGTCCTTGTCTCACATGTCAGCATTGTAATATCCAGTTCAATAAAAATTCTCACCAATATCTACCACAAAATTATTGGAAGATTAAGGTTTGAGATTAGTATCAGGATTACACAAATTCAGGATGCTGCATGTGAAGTTGGATCTTAAACATATTAGTCTGATTCAGTTTCATCCAATTTTTCAAAATTAGTCTTTGAATCCATCTCTTTCTGGTAGACTTGTAAAGGGTTTACTTTGTTAACAATGGTTGTGTATAAAAGCCTATTGAATGTTCACAGCAAGACTAAATCCTCTAAAAGGCTCAGAGAAGATAGAAGCCTGGTTTTGCTGCTGTCTTCCAACAGTTGCACCAGACTGTGGAGAAGACAGGGACAGTTTTCAGAAGAGTGGGCATAAAGTTTTTCTGGCACTGTATCCTTAGTCAGGACTGGAGAAAAATCAAGTATCTCCAATGGCTGGAAAAATCATGGCTACAGATGAAGTTTTTTTGGTGGCTTAGTCTGTCATACAGGAGGGTGATGTAGCTTTGCAGGTAGTGAAACTCTGTCAACAACTACTGTGTTCCAGCAGTAGTCTCTGAGAGCACAGCTGCAAGGAGCAGCCTGCAGCTTCTCAAGGCACAGCATGTGTCAAGCAGGTCAAATCACCATGAGAAGACTCATTCCATTTAAATGCCCATGATATTGTTTATATAAAATAATACTAAATGTGGATTCTACTGCTTTTGTCACTGTGACTGTTGAACTAAGCTCATTCCTCTGATCACTCATTTATCTGTTCAGGAGGTGGAGTTAAGTGGATTCTTGCAGGACTGAAATGAGTAGTTTGTTTTCTCTGGTCATATCAGTGTTCTGTGTTTGTTTTTCCAGAAGCTCACAGAAAGGTCTTCCTCTTGAAATGTAGGTCTCACCCTTTTACTTCCAAAGTCATGAAACTCCAAACTGCCTTCTGTCATGTCTTTTTTGCTGAAGTAAATCATGCTGTGAAAAAAAAAATTCCATAATAATGCAGACACAGCAGCTGATGACCAAACTGGCCATATAATCCACAGCTAATTGATTCCTGTTGTTAGGAAATAATGGCTTTTCTTAATATTTTATGCCTTTCTTACAGAATTCCTCTTCGAGGTAAAGTGTCACACATCATTTTCTCTCTGTCTTTTCCTATCCTTCAACTCTAGTCTTTCTTTTAGCCTACGTTAAAATATCAGAAAGCAAATCTAATGCAAACAAATAGCTATTGAGACATTCTGCGGTTTTGTATAAGTGTTTTATGGCTGCAATTCCTACCACCTACCTCTTCCCAAATAACTCCTTGAATGAAGACTACAATGTGTATGGTTGCATTTTCACATGAAGCAATATTATTTCCCATGACACTGTACCTTATTGTAGTATTGAGATAATGAGATAATATTGTCTCTTAAAAATCACTTTTTACCTCTAGGCTACTTTTCAACCTTTTGGTCCCCTGAGAAAAAGCTGAAGTTGTAGAAAAACATTTTGTGTAATTTGTGTGGCTAACATTGACAGAAAGAAAACATTGGAATGTAGGGGGGTTTTTGTTGGTTTGGCTTTGTTTTTTGTTTTTTTTTTTTAACTGAGTTACAGCTCAAGTCATCCGTTAATGGCTGTTGCCAAAGTTACCTTTGACTTAAAATAAGTGAAGTTATTAAAGTAGTTTCTCACGACTGAATTTTGTCAAAATGATATGGAGAGAAGGGACCAGCCTATGCCTCTCATATTTCACTTTCTGTTCCAACACATCGATTAAAGTGATACCAAGTAAAGGATCTTCATGTACTTGAGAGGCGCTGTGCAAAACATGATTTCCATAGAGGAATTTCAACAAGCCAACATGGATTGTTTTCCACATGTAAAGTGTCTTGGATATTTTTGCCATCTTCAAGGCTTATTATGTCATAGGAATGGTGGGCCCAGGCTTGAGTGTTTTTTTGCAGGGTTGTGTTTCAGTATTATGCCCCAATCTATGCAGATAGAAATAAAACTGTTGTTGTCAGTAAATACTTTCCCTTATAAATTATGCTTCCCAGTTGAGGTATATCAGTTTTCTTGGAAAACACATTACCACAGAGCTAAACTAAAACATGCTATATGTTATATATTAAAAATCGGTTTTAGCCAAATATATTCAGACACCCACAGTATCACTCTCTTTATAGCACTTCTAATGCAAGCAATAAATTTCTACTATTGGGGCAGTTAAAAATATGTGACTTATCTCATAGTATGTACTGCACTTGATTCTTGGCATTAACAGCTTTTCTTACTCAGACTTCCAAAAGACTTCTTTGGATGTGCAGTTCAAAGCTAACTTTTCTTGCTTTCACCACAAAGTTACCTGAGTAGAATGGACTAAGCGCATTAATGATTATCTGTAATACAGATTCAGTACATGCTGTGTTCTGGACCTGCAGTGTAGATCACTGAAGGCTTTTTGTTACATAACTTTTTTTTCTGGGTATGTTTTTCACTTTTCTGGCCTTCATATCATTAGACACTGAGGGGAGTGATTGACACATATCAAAGTTTGTCAGAAGAGAAATTCTCAGAGGAACTCTGGTTGCTTCAAAGGAGCAACATTTACAATTACTGCAATTGACTCATGGATTGCTTTGAATGAGCTGCTGTGGAGCTCTTGAGGAAATACGATCAGTCTCTGATCATCAAAAACCACAGACAAAATATCGGGCAAAGACTGGACAACTCCTTTGTGGTTTAGCTTTACCATGAAGATCATACCACATATATGAGTCTTTTGACTGATGTACTCTTTTTAGTACTTCAAACACAGTATAGTTTCTATGTATCTGTTTTATAAACTGAGGTGTCTGCTTCAGCTGTTAGAATCTGTGGCATATCTTACATAACAGTTGCCCATGGATGGCCTTAGAAAAGCTTTATTTTAATCACAGGAAAACTATTTATGTTCTTCAGAAAATGTTGCATTGCTACTGTGCCTAAATCTATTCAGGGGTATCAGTCTTCGGCTTTATCTGTTAAATACAGCAGAAGTAGCTTCACTTCCCTAGGTAGAAAAACCTGTCAGAGTGACAATCAGCAGCTGAATGCTGCTGCCATTGTATCAATGGTCTGTACTAAACCTATTGAGAAAGGTAGAAATGAGACTAATCTTATATATTTCTCTTTTCTTGTACTCAGATTTTCAGTTCCCATGATTGTTATCATAGTCTAAGTAAAATCTAAACAGGTATGATGTCAAATAGCTATGAACCACCCAGCAATTTTTCTTCCAAACAACAAAATATTCTTGCTGTTATCCATTCCTGTGGCATCAGGATTATCCTGGCTCTCTTCACTGGGATATGAATTGAAAACTTTTTGTGAAGCAAAATTATTGAGTGCTACTTTCAAAAAGCTTTGAAATTCCTAGGGTGTGAATTATATGAGATTAGGTTGGGGACAGCCTAATATATGTACCTCGTGCCTCTGATTGGACAGCTACGTGACCAAGGCAGGACCTCACTCTTTTCATCATATAATTTTCATGTGTTTGACATCTGCTTCCAAAAGGAATTTTGCCTTTCTTCTTCACTATGCAAAGAACACACATACATATGTGTGTATGCACAAATGCATTTCCAGTTTCACCTTCACAAAATACACTTATTGCAAAGGTAGCCTCATAAACATGGATTAGGAAAGGATATTAACAACTGGTGCTTTAAAGCTGGCTGCTCTCCTTCATTACAGTTCATTTGGGAGATTATAAGAATTGATTCATTGCAAACAGCTGTGTTTGTGAAGAAAAAAACCAAAACCAAAGTAGCTATGCTGGCATATATCCATTGTATGCCAGTAAAAGCATAAACATGTGCTGGTCACCAGATCTATAAGGCAGAAATGTAGTACTTTAATTAGCTTTGGCTTATATTTTATGTTCCTGGCTTTAGGATGCTAGTGTTTTCTGCAATTTAGATTATCATTCTTCCCAATTTTGAAGTTAGGTCTCAGCCCAATAAATCGCTATAGAATGTGGAAATAGATATTATCTTATAAATTAAATAAATAACAGTTGTTGTTAGTGTAGGTGGTAGTCATAATTTGTTGAAAGACCCAAAAAGCTTGCGTTTATCATCTTCCAGTCCTTAGCTGAGAAGTCACAGATAATTAATATTTCACAAAGAAAGCTTTTCTTTCACATTTTGCTAGGAATTTAAATTGTTAATTTAAAATGTAAAGGCAAGGGAGAAAAGGAAAAAAAAAGATATGATTATAGCATGAGATACAGCATCATATGGAGGTTATTATAGTTGTACTGATACTGGGAGTAAGTAGATATTTCACCCTTACTCTGAACCTGGCCTGTTTGGTCTTCTTCAGCCAAATTTTTAAAATGTCATTAAATTAATTAAAAAAGAAAAGTATTTTGATGGGCATAACCTTATTAGGTAAGATTTGTTATTTCTTCTGAAAATGTCTGTCTTTTTTAATAATAAAAGAGAAAATTTGTAAGCCTCAGCTCACAAATAAAATAATTACCTGTATTTTCTTCTTGGTTTATTTAAAAATTGAAAAGGAAGAACCTCAGCAAAACTCTGATAGTCTATACAAAAAAATGGTTGTATTTTACTATCTTAATTTAAACACAACTACATTTCTTGTTGTCCAGTTATTCTGCCATCTTGAGAATTGCCAAGTAAAACTCCTACAAAAAAAAAATAAAAAGCAAGGAAAACTCTTCTCTTTCAAAACCATCAGTAAACATAGTACTTTGTATACCATAAAGAAGGAGCAAACAACTACACATGTTCTTTCATTGTTTTTATTTGTAAAGAATAGTAAAGTAAGTATAAAGAAGGCATGAATACTTTTCAGTAGCAGGAGTGTGGTTTTTGAGCACAGATGCATAACTGGTTTTGAGTAGTCCTATACAGAGCAGTCTCTGCTTTTAAATGTTAATTTTTATTTCAGTATTAAAAACAATGTACATGCAGGAAAATTATCTTGGCAGGTTGTTATTAATGACAGGAGCTCAGTCTGGTTAATGGGAAGCAAACACTTGGAAGCACTTTTATAAGCTTGTGATTATTTGCTTCTTGAAGGTGTGGCGGTGGTGGACTGGTGGAACACAATCTTTCTAAAGGAACCATGGAAAATAAAACAATAATCTCCCTATTCTATAACAAATAGCAGGCAGTAGGTAATGCTATTTCACAGCACTGGAGACAGAATTAGGAGCCTGACAAACCTCCAAAGCTAACTTCCAGGTCAGAACCCCTTCCTGGCACTTGGGGAGTCTCAAACTGGAACTGTTTTTTATAATTCCCCAGGATGGGAGCAAGGGTGGAAAGCATACTTTATTCATTCTCCACTAACTCGGTTCACTAGTATAAGTGAAGACCAGATTTTGTTCTGCCTGGTTTCAAAACATTCAAGGGCTATTTAAAATTTCTCTGGTTGAGCATGTAGTCTCTGCACAATGGCATGTGTGTTGAACTTGTGGCTCTGTATTCATCACACGTTCAGCTGCATCCTGTACTGTCATAGCACAGGTCACTGGTGTCTGCCAATTAAAACACATTGCTTGTGTTTTCATGCTGCACTGAAATGTTCTGGAACAAGATACTGAAGTTTCTTCAGTCCTTAGCTGTAAACTGCAAAAAATTAGTATGCAGAAAAGCACACAGACTATGCCTCTGAATGCTCAGGTGTGCAAAGATTTTTTATAAGACATGGGACTGTTTCAGCTCCCTGTCACAGCTTTCCTGAAGTACAGGGTCCCTTACTGAATGATGAAGGCAGACATTTTCTACAACAGTTTCCTGGGAGTCATCATCTTTCTTTGCTTATTCTTACTTCATTCCCACATTGTACAAACATGTGTTGAACACACAAGCTCCCACTGCAGAAAGATTCTAGAAAGTCTGCCACAATTTCTTCTGGTTTTGAGGAAACTGTTCTCCTCCTTTGAGTTTTATGACCTGATATTCAAGGTTCAGAGATTTGCTTGTTATTTTTCCTTGTTGTTTGACGTAAGTTAGTAGAATACTACTTTTTTCCTAGGAAAAGTACTTTGCCTTGGATGTGTTTCCTTGGAAAATAAACTTACGCTAATATTTGGCAAAGTTGGAAATAGAATAGCTTTCTTCTGAGAACTTTTCATCCTCTGATATCAATAGAGACTTCTTTATTAGTTATTTGGCAGAAACTAGAGGTCATTCTTTCATGCATACCATCATTTTTCTTAGAAACTTAAAAGCTATGTCAGTTAAGCTGTTGCAAAAGGTTTTTGATGTTTGGTTTGATTTTCTTTTGCTGATTGGAGACACTATTTTCTTCTTACATTGTTGTGAACATAGCTGGCCAGATTTATCTCTGGCATGTCTCCACTGAGACCAAACTCTCTCTTCCTCCCTCCATTCCTTCTAGCAGGTTGCACAGAATTATATCTCATAGTAAATTTATGGTGTTGTTTTCCTAGTTCAGGACAGTTTGGGAATACCTAAAATATTCCTTTTCCCCATTTAGCCAACCAGCATGAGGAAAGATAATACACTAGTTAGTAGGGTACCAGCTTCCTCACAGGTTCTAAGACAGGATCATGGACTTGGAAAGTGCTTCTTTATGGGAATCCATTACTATTCAGATATGTCTCTACTGCCAAGAACATTAACTGTCTTACTAGATCACAGTAGGGTAAACAGTAGGGTCAAAATGGAAAGGTGAGGAGGAAAGGGAAACAGTTACTTCTTTTTACCATCAAGTACAGTTGCATTTGTACCATTTTGCTTCATAACAATAGTGTGCTTTTTTGGTCAATTTTAGTAAGTGTAAGAAAGATGGTGACAATTTTGACCGCTTTAAAATATATTGGAGATTCTGGGCTTCTCTGTTCTTCATTATTTAGTCCTACTGGATGGATTTTGAAATGTGTCTGTGATTCAAGGGGTACACCAAATCTCCTTATTTCATTCTCTTTGGAAGAAGAACAATTAGATTATTAACCATTAGCAATTACCATTCCCACAATGTCACTTTATTTTGCATTCCTCCTATTCAAATTCCACGAGTCAGACTTGTTTCTAATCCATCACTCCAAAAAGCACATAGGAGAAAGAAGTGAAGGAAGCCAGCCAAGAAATATCGAGCCTGAATATTAACATTATCATAAAGTATGATTTGCATACCTTTACATGCTAGTTCTAATGTTTTATCCTAGTTAGTAGGTATTCTATGTGCATTTTTAAATCTTTCTTTGCCTCAAGGAAGGAGAACAACACTTTCTTTTTTTAGACACAGTCACATATCTCAGCAACCATGACATCTTACCTGCAAAATTGTTTCCTTTCTGCAGAAATGGTCTCATTCTTCTCCACTGACGGTATAGCTGGTTCATAAACCACAAATGCTAAAATAATTTCTGAAATGCCCAACTATCATAATTTTTTTTCTCTCCAGATATTACAGAAACAAGAATGGTGAGCACAATTTGAGAAAACCTTGCCCATTTTAGTAAAAATTGAGAAATATGAGTCAGCAGTGCCCTGGCAGCCAGGAGGGCCAATCATGTCCTGGGGGGCATCAGGCAAAGCATCGCCAGCAGGTAGAGGGAGGGGACTGACTCACTCTGCTCTGCACTGGGGTGGCCTCACCTGCAGTATTGCAGGCAGTTTTGGACACTGCAGTAAAACAAAGATATTAAGCTATTAGAGAGTGTCCAAAGGAGGGCAACAAAGATGGTGAAGGGCCTTGAGGGGAAGCCCTATGAGGAGCAGCTGAGGGCACTTGGTCTGTTCAGCCTGGAGAAGAGGAGACTGAGAGGAGACCTCAGTGCAGTTACAACTTCATTGTGAGGGGCAGAGGAGGGGCAGGCACTGATCTCTTCTCTGTGGTGACCACTGACAGGACCCCAGGGAAGGGCCTGAAGTTGTGTCAGGGGAGTTTAGGTTAGAAATTAGAAAAAGGTTCTTTGCTCAGAGAGTGCTTTTGCTCTAGAGCAGGGAAGTGGTCACAGCACTCAGCCTAAGAGAGTTCAAGAAGCATTTGTACAATACGTCATGCACATGGTGTGATTCTTGGGGATGTGCAGAGACGTGAGTTAGACTCAACGATCCTTGTGAGTCTCTTCCAACCCAGCATATTCTGTGGAAAAAAACCCAAACCAAATCAAACCAAAACAAAAAACCAAAAAACACAAAAAACCCCAAAAACAAACTTTGTGAGAGGCCTAAGAATATTTGATAACATTTGACCAGAAAGAATCTGGTCTGTGTTGTTCAAAGAATTCTAGGCTTCTGCTCATAAACAGAAGAGGGATGTAGTTGTGTTTACCTGATAATAAATAATTTTAATAGTCTTTTTATTAAGAAAAAATACTAGCTTTTTTAATGTTTCATAAAAGTCTGTTAAGTTTTCTTTATGTCATGTGGATCAGTTACTAAGTCCCCCTTGATAACTTGCATGTGTCAACACTATTCCCTTGAAGTGTTTGGGTTACATAGTGAAAGTCCACTTCTTTGTTCACTCTCTCACACTACTTGGTTTCTAGTTACCTGAGAAATTTCCTTGATCACTGTTTACTCCTCATAATATTTAGCTCTTTTATAATCTTAGTGCTTGCATACAATGGTGTGTTTTACTCTCTACTTATAAAATTCTCCCCTTTTTGAACTGCTGTTTTTGTTTGCTAGCCAAACACTCCTTTTCAAAACAAGACTGATTAGCTTGCATCTAATGACTATTTTCAATACACTGCATAATTGTTTTCTTTGATTCTTTTGAAATTATTTTTTTATTATAATGGCGATTTGATCACTACCAAAGCCTGACAAAACATCAGAGTTTTAAGAAAATTGTTATTAATTTTTCTCAGCTCTTCAAAGTTGTTGTCTTGCAAAGCAACAATTACTGGTATATAACTAGACCAGAAGTACCTTTGAATAGATTACAAGGGAAAATATCATATTCTCCATGATGGAAAGGACAGAGGTGCTTCAGCAGATAACAGTATGAGGGATAGAACTATCTTTGCATGAAGTGGGAAGAGTAGAATATAACCACAGATAAAAAACTTCAGCTACAGTGTTTCATGAATCTCTTCCTCTCTCAAAATCAGAAGATCAAGCCAGCTACACACTCTCCATAGCTCTCACACCAGGGGAGCCTTTCTCACGTGGCTGAGTCAGTATATAGAGCGCTAAACAAAAAGATTTATCTGAATCAGTATATATAGAGCTAAACAAAAATATCTGACTCCCTTTGAAGAAGCGTTATAAAATCAAACATAAACTAGCAAGGCAATAAAAATTCCCCTCTAGTATAATCCAAAGTTGACATGAGATTTTAAAAATGCTCATGAATTTAGTCTAGAACTTTCACTCTGGAAATAAAGTAGCTTTCTTGGTCCATGTCAAAAGTTGAGATTGAAATGTTATTTACCTGTATCCATAATTTATTGGTCAAATGGGCAAAAATAAATTGAAATAAGTAGCACTCCAAGGAAGCACACTTTATGCCTGTCTATGTTTTGCTTTGTTTTGGGAGGGTTTTTTTTTCTGTTGGCAGGTGTAGGGAATTCTTTTACAGATGTTGGCAACGCTGTAAGACATGGGTGATAAAACTAAATGTGGAAAATTGCTGCATAGTACAGAAAAAGTGAAAATGGAAATTGTTTCTCTGACATTATACTTCCAGAAGAGTAATATTCCATATGAGCTTATTTGAAAGCCTTATTCTCATTACATAGATTTTTAAAACGAATTACACACACACACACAAATCATTTAGGTGTTTGTTGTGAACAAACAAATGTGTGAATTTAAATTGCTTCACACTGGAAAATTGAATTAAAAGCATTGTTGATGATCAGGATAAAAAGTACAAAAGAATGAGAAAAAAACTGTCAGGAAAATTATTTCATATAAGGCTCTTGTTTTTCAACTAGATGTTGCAAAACATTTGACTGTTCTGGGATCTCATAAGTAGGGTTAACTTTGATGTGCATTTTGACATAGTTGTATGCAGTGGCACATGGGGTAATTTGGGGCTAATGGCAGAATTATTTTTTAAATGTTACTACCTGGCTATACATCAGCTTAGCTCTCTCCACCTTGTTAGACCACTGGCTGCTGAAGAACACTTGGCTATTAGGGGACTTGAAGAGACAATGTGGTTTTCTCCACTTGTATGAGCACTTTGTTCAGTTGAGGCTGCACAGGTGGGCGGTTCCCCTGAGGAATACAGGCACTGGTGCTGAGCAAAATGCCTTTGCTGCCATCACCAGCTTCCAAAACACCACTGGCTCTTTGGTGTGCAAACTGGGCTCCTCTGTAATCTGTCCCAAAGTGATAGAAAGAGCTCATAGACCCTGCTTGCTTTCGCTTTTTCTGACTTCAGATAAGGCTGATTATAGCCAAGCTATGATTTTGTTTGTTTGCTTCATTATTGTTTTGAATGTCCAGTATATCAGCAAAGGAGCACCTTCAAAGCCCCTGTTCATGAATTCAGCTCTCTCATTCCTTAGCATTGATGCTGACTGGCAGAACTGTCTCTTGGCATCATGGTGTCTGATGTCAGTCTTGGCAGGAGTTGTTTTAAAGTCTTAAGTGAAAATGCAGTATCTGAAGTTTCTGAAGAAGCACTAAAGATGTACTGAAAAATGTCATGCACAGCTTAAAAGGGAGCTGTGCACACCCACGTACCAACAAGTGAAACCACACTGGGAGCAGCAATGAAGAAACCATTGACAACATTACTGTGGAATCTAGCATGGTTGTTGCCTAAGGCTGAAGATTAAATCTTTGAAAAAAGTAGACTGGTATTATAAAAATTATAAGACTATATGGGAATTATGAACATCAGAGGGAAAAAAAGGTTTGTTTAGACAGCAGAACAAAGAACTAAGCTTCTCAGCTTCTTCAATAAAAGACTTGTGTTAGAAACTCAGCAGTCACTGTGAAATTTATAATCCTTGTTTGACAGAATTGGCATAACAAATGAATCAATGTTGGCTGTTTTCTAATTTTTTTTCAATATTTATATAAATAGTTTCCAAAATATTTATCTCATTACATTCCAAATCTTCAATGAGATCTCTTTCTCGTGAGACAAATAGAAGAAATATAAATTACAAAGTATGGAGAGATCTGAGGATAGTTTTCATACAAAACTGAAATTGCCCTGAAGTGCAAAAGTTGAGAAGTGAGGGTGCAAGTGCTTGATTTAGAAACGTGGACAGAGGATGCTGGAATGATAAATGTGGGATTGAAGTGGCAGTTCGTAAGTGTGTGTATGAAAGAGTAAGTGTTTGCAAGAAATATTATGTGCCGTTCATTTCACCCTAAAGGCTTCATCATTATATGAGTTTTGAGGGTGGTAGAGCATGAAGAAGAATGACTGGACTCTACTGTTGGGTTGTTGGGGGTTTTTTATACCAGTTTCCTCTGTGCCTTTCAGCTAGTCACATCTTTTCAGTGTTTTAGTTTCACTATCCAATAACAATGTCCCACTCACAGATTATCTTCTGTTCTGACATTTCATGGCATCATAGGATGCTTTGGATTGGCCTTCTCAAATCCTGTGAGCAAAATTAGATAGGTGCTATGCAACACTGAGGGAATTAGAAGAGTGCTGCTACAATGAACACAATAAATAGCACTAGGACACCTGTAGCCATCACTCTGTGAATTAAAACACAGTAATTTGTCAGCAAAGGACCTCCAAAAAAAAAAAAAAAGAAACTTCACATGTTGGCTCTATGGGACATTCCATCATCACTGCTGAAGTAATGATATTTTTCTGAGGGAGTTTTTAGACTATCAATTGGAGTGTTATTGAAGGAATAAGAATTAGCCTTTATGTGTCTTGAGGCAGAGATTTTGTCTGTCTTTATAGCTAAACAGAGAATAGATTTATTTTTTTTTTTACAGTTACTGTGAATAGCAAAAGCGGTGTCTCATTTGAATTAAACAAGCTTGTGTGACTATAAGCAGACCATCTGCTTAATGTGGTTATTGTAGCTGCTTCTCCATGACTGCAGAAAGTGTCTGTCATTGACCAGGAGGCCTAAATCATTCACCGTTCTCTTAACACCAAACCTTAGACTAAACCTCCAGTAGGCACTAGTCATAGAAATGTGGCATGGGTTTAGAAAATGAATGAGGAATAGTGGTTTTATTCATAGAATTGTAGAATGGTTTGGGTTAGAAAGGATCTTAAAGATCATCTAGTTTCAACTCCCACCCTTCCACTAAATCAGGAGCTCAGAGCCCCATCCAACCTGACCTTGAATTCTAATAAGAATGGGACAGCCACAACTTCTCTGGGCTTCACCACCTTCACAATAAAGAATTTTGTCTGAATTTCTGATCTAAACCTGTCCTCTTTCAGCACGAAGCCATTCCCCCTTGTCCTATCACTAAATGCCCTTGTAGAAAGTCCGTCTCCAGCTCTCTTGCAGGCCCCCTTTAGCACTGGAAAGACAAGTAATGAGTAGAAAATATGTTATATAAAAACCTTCTGCAGACTTTGAGAGATCATTCTAAAAATACTGCATTGGCATTTAGTGTCATTGCAGACTACAACAGCACTGCTGTAATAAGAGAACCTTGTTTGTACTTTGTACATTTGTTCTTCTTAAATGATATTAGTGGTGGATTGAAGAGTACAAGGATTAAAACTTTGCCAGAGAGCAGCAAGAACAGGAATGAACTTCAGTTTCCACTCAGTGCTACACCAGTAAAAATCAACTCCATTTTGAGATTTTTTTAATCCCAATCAGGATTCAAAAATCTCTATGAAAAATACTTCCAGTTAACAACAGTGTCTACTGATGCTGATATCATTAATAATATTGTTGATGGTCAAAAAGAAGTGGGTACTAACAAAACTCCCATAGGTTATGGAGGTAGAAAAATTCAGAAAATTTATATTTGAGTGAGCTTTTGATGTGAACTCAAAAACGTATGTTTCCAACTCTTTCCTGAGGTGTTCAGAATATTCAGATCTGATAAATTCAGTTACCTTTTGATAGCAGGTATTACAGTTGTTGTTCTACTGGTCCTCTGAACACTTAAAAATATGTAAAAAAAATACTGCCTAGAAGAAACAGTTAAAGACTTTAAAAAGGACCTTTTCTAGGTAGTGATGTGGTGCTTTTTGTTCCACTACATAAAATAGAACTTTGAGAACACTGACCGTGTATTGACAGCCATCTTCTATCTTTTCTAAGATGCAGTTCAATTTCTAGAGAAAAGTCAAATACTCTCTTTTTTATTTTCCCCTCCCTCAAATCTACAATGTCACTCAGGTCTCCAGGGTTACTATTCTCACTAATATGGTGGTGTAAGAACAAGCTTGGTAACATACAGGGATGGAGAAGTTAATAGTCTGTCCTGGAAAAAGGGACAGAAATAACTCTGTCTTTGCAGTATCCATTCCCCTAGAGGAATGATCTTTTATATGGTTCATAAAAAGAGAGAAGTACCGTCCAAAGAATGCTACTGATCTTATTGAGTTCTAAGGGGTTTCTGAAGCAGAGACAGAAAAACAGGGAGAATTCAGAATGGGCAATTTTGAAGCAGTAACTTTTGATATAGCCAAATGGGAGGAGAAGGTTTGGGCTGAACTTGATCTTACTGCAAGTGTCTTTGGTCATGCATCCAAACCTCAGGAAAGAACTGAGACCCGACTTAGCTTAGCATGTTGACTAGATTTTAAAGAGGAAGTGAAAGGTAATTGCTCACAGTTGGCACAGTGATCTGTAGTAATTGGAACTGCAGTGCCAGCTTCAGGGGAAAAAATCTCAGCTCTCTCTAAATATTAGGTTTCTGATAACTCACAAGGAATGAAATGCTTTCCAGAAGCAAACTATAACATTTCTTTTTTTTTTTTTAAATCTTAAGTTATATTCGGTAATGCCACATCAGACTTCTTGTAATCATTGGCTTCTGTTAAACATTTTAACTAAAGCCTTGAAAATAATCCCAGCTAATACCACATCCTACTGCAACTCCAAGTTCACCATCATAGCTCACTTCAGAGCAGAAGGGGAAAGAAGATGTGGGGACACTCCTGGAATAATGTTTCCTTGGTGTCTTTTTTCCCAAAGAGGAAGACGGCTATTTTTAATGCAGGGACTCAAAGGGGGCTATCTGCATGGTATAATAGGCATGGCTTGGGGTGGTCAGACTTTGGAGGGCTAATTTAAGTGACTTCAGCATGCTGTTTTCAATAGAGTAGACAAGGCTGGTCTATGGTCATGAAGGTTTATGTTCAATGTTACAGCTCCCTGGTTTTTTTGCCTTGCTACCTCTCTGGTCATGGCACCCAACTCTGACGCTTTTCAAAACAACAGATACTGCACAAAGTGTAGATGGTGCTGTGTACCTGTCTTATGGTGTATAAAGTAAGAGCCTTGATATAAAATTGCTACAGGAATAATAATTTATAGCTGTAAGCTCTTAATAATGCCAAAAGCATTTCTTGAATTAGACGGAAAGACTAAACCAACAACTCCCATTTTGCAGAGTGGGTGGAATGCTTCAACAACAAATGGCTCCAGAGCGTATTAAAAGAGAAAACTGCAGCTCAGAGGGACAGGCAAAAAGAGCCAAGAGTGAGTGGGAAATAATACCTCTGCCTATCTTTAAACAAAACAAAGTGATAGTAGGAGTAAAAAATGAGTAAATAAATAAAAAGCCATAGGAAGGGTCAGACTTCTCCCAAGCAACACCTTCAAGTCGTGTGTCAGACCTGTCTTTTGCAAGTCTGAATTCATGAATAAAATGTCATAATTCGAAAATGCTGAGTTAAAAAATAAACAACAAATAAAACAGAGTTTAAATCTCACAAGAACTCTATTTTGGAAAGAGGAAGCAAATTTATCCTTCCAACTTTTAACATGCTTTTTGCTTGTCTTTTTCAGCTCAACATATGCTGACAAATACAGAATACATATGTTAAGTTTTAAAAAAAACATGGTCCAATGTATCCTGCGCAGAAACACATACTGCTGTGTGTTAACAGGAAAATGCCTTCTATTAGGGTGAAATTGTCCTGAACTAGAGAGCCTACATGAAATCTAAACATTTGATCTGATTTCTGACTGGTGGACAAGACTTCACTCAGAACTCTTTTTAATCTGTTTTGTTTTTCGTCTCGATTATTTTTTATTTAGAGTAGCATCTCCTTGATAGTCATGTGCCTGTCAACAGAGATCTTACAAGTTTTTTCAAGGCTTTGTAGTTTATCTGTGCAAAAACTCCTATCAGTCTAAAACTTGACTCAGTAGGTCTGAGCCTTTGGTTTTGCACTGCCCTGCCCTGCTGTTGGTCTCATCATTTATTCAAAGAGCTTTCTGGCATTAAGGAGTTAAGGTCTACGCACAGGCTAAGTAGAAAAAGGAATTTTGTCAAAAATAGGTGTTTGTTTTAATAAACTGCTTTAGTGTCACTAGATGCATGTACTTTTGAAGTTAGTGAATTTGCATGAATTTTCATTCTGGGATCATTTTATTGAGGGTTTTCTTATTTCTCTGAAGGGTTGAAATCTCTGCTTTCTTGCACAGTTAAAGTTATTTTATAGAATAGTACAAGAGTGCAATAGAATAAAAAATTGTTGTAGACATGTGCAAATTTATAGTTTACAGTGACTTTTATTATCTGCATTAATGCATGAAGTCATTAAGATTTGAAGATATCATTGAGGAATCTCTTGGGAATTTCACACATTCAGAATTAAATCATCATTGCCATTCTATCAATTCCTAATTCAGTGTATGTTCCAGCTTTTTAATAGTATTTCTGTGAAGGGACTTAATATTTAGGGGATTCAGAAAGAAATTTCTGCCTCAGCAATATTGCTTCTTACATTATATATCCCGCTGCTTGGGGGAAGAGGAATTATCTGTTTTGATATCATACAGCTTCTCGAGCCACTTTCTAGTTCAATGCACAGACCACTGTTGAAATTACAGCCCTGGAGATTCTTTATATACAAATGGTTTGGATACAGTGATTTTTGTTCTGGGCATGCAAGGTGATGTCCAGGGCCTCCTAACTAACTAATTGGGGCTAACTAACTACAGGGGCTAATTTGGCCCCTGTATTTGCACTAGGCAAAACTGTGTTTTAAAAAAGAATGTGACATACAAGTCTGAAGGAGAGGAGACTGATAAATGAGCTATCTTCCTCATTTTTTAAAAGATCTGGCGTTTGACTACTGCAAAATGTGTTGCAACTATCTTCTGTTTCACTCCCTCCTATTGCCAGGTTTTCAATTATTTAGACTTGCTCCGCCTGTGCCAGTGGATTCAGCAGGGGTGGTGTGCCCAACTAAAAACCATTATTAAGGAACTGAGGCAATCCTTGGCTCAGGGCAGTGAATGCACACCCTCAGCTCTCTAGGCCATAGGCTACAAAAAAGGGAAAGAGCTTTAATGTAAAGCACAAGCAACATAAGAAATCACAATGCAAAGCTGCTTAGAGTGGTATTCCTCACTATCTCACGCTGGCTTTCTAGTTATCTGGAACCTCCTTCTGCTGTCACTGACAAGAAGGAATTTTGCCAGTGACATCAATAGGAGACAATTTGCTTCCTTTATGGTGTGGAAATCAGTCCAACAGTATTTTGTTTTATATAGTGCTTTGTCCTGAAGGTGCCCTTGAGCATTTCACAAACTGTGAATGCAGGCATAGTTTTGCCACAGGCTTTGGGCAAAGCGCAGCCCATTGTGTTTTTTTCCACCAACACAAGTCAGGCTGAGAGTTACAAACTGGTGTTCAGTTTCCTTCTTGCACCCAATAAACACTGCCTGGGGAAGACTAGATGCATTGAGAGATTTAGGAACCAGAATGGCCAAAATGGAGTTGCTTGTTTATTTGGACAGCATAATGCGAAGCACTGCTCTGTTAAAACTTAAATCCTACCCTCTCTATCAATACAACTCCACACAAAGGAAAAAGACTCACTGCCTGTGAATTGCAGCCCTCAATACCTTCTTTTTGAGGTAGCTTGCCTGCAACCTGTCTGCCAAAAGAGAGGGAGTCAATGCTTTCTTTCAAGTGTAGGATATTATCTCTTGCAATAGGATTATCTCAGTGGATAGAACTCTCATCCAAAACAGAGGAGACAGCAGTTAATTCTTGTCTATGCCTGGCTATGAAGATGCACACATCTTGCAGAAGTGAGCACTCCATATGGCTTGTGCTCTCCTTTTGCTGAAGCTTGTTCTGCTTAGAGGCAATTAAGGGCCCTGTGAGGGGGAACACTATACTCAGTGTTTCTTTGAACACTTATCAGGGAAAAGAAAACGACTGGGTTTAAGCTACTGCTTTGCAGCAGGTTTGTGTTTTACAGAAACCAGCTATTAGATGAAGTACCTATGCTGACTTTGGAGCAAGACCTGGAACATAGAACATTGTCTTACTTATTGTTGCCGTTAACTAAAGAAACAAAATTCTGCTTTTTCTCCACAGGCAGCATTAAAATCAGTGTTCTCTGCACTTGGGGGTCTTCTGAGAATTTGCCTTTCCAGGAAGCCTGGCAGATGGGCCTGATGGAGATGGTTTTAACGATTGCGGTTTTGATGTGGATGATGTTTAGGAATGAAGTATCTCATTTGAATGTGTATCTAAGCAACAGATCCAACTCCATCAAAGAAGTTTGATCTTCTTACTCCAGAACTCAAATCTAGATCTTTGAAATCTCTAATATTGAAACATGAGAACACTCTTGCTCTCCTGTTGTTCCTATCCACTTTTGAAATATGTTATCTGCCCAGTAGGATTTGCAACTTTTTAGTTATTAAGACAACACTATACAGTAGGCAGGATGTTGTATCTGTTTGCCTTAGGAATGCCAACATCATAGGTAACAGTAAAAAAACATATTCAGCTGTCCAATCTTTAAAATGATTGTGGTCTTAATTTTATGTCTCTTTATTCAAAAGACACCATAAAAATAACCAAACAAAAACTTCACACACACTTCT
This sequence comes from Xenops minutus, assembly GCA_035221455.1. Taxonomy (NCBI): domain Eukaryota; kingdom Metazoa; phylum Chordata; class Aves; order Passeriformes; family Furnariidae; genus Xenops; species Xenops minutus. The sequence continues at coordinate 39,906,419 of JAWWEE010000074.1, forward strand.
GCCCCTTCACATACGTTGGGCAGTGACTTGGACCTTTTTACTGAGACAGGCTGTTTCCTGCAGCAGGAAAGAACCTCAGCAAATGGGAACCCTACAATTCCAGGCACAAAGTAGTGACCTTGGGTCCCCCTTTGTGCTTTCACAGAAGGTCCCATTAACATTAATCAGCATAGGGACAAAGCAGCTATGGAACAGTTCAACAGAGACTGCTCCACCACCATGGCTAGGCTTCATGAATGAAGATTTACAAGGGCTCTACCCACGCTTGCTACAAGCACGCTGGTGGCTAAAAAGGCCAATGC
>JAWWEE010000074.1:39916879-39961482 GCA_035221455.1 Xenops minutus
TTGTTTCTAAATTTAAAGGAGAGGAATTGTCTATTGGCCAACATAAATATCTTAGTTCTCCCCTCGAACTAAGACAACTGTAATAGCAGTTAACCACATCCAGACCCCCTCAAATATGATGGTCAGCTAGTGAGACTTCCTGCCTCTCTTGCCCATTTGCAGCATGGTATAGGAGATAAACACAACTCTGCTGCCTGTACAGAGTAGAGCTATACAACACTGAAGGCTGGAGGAAATCTTAGTCCATCTTGCATGGAAGGAGTCAAACTCATCCTCCAATAATCCATCAATCATAGAACCATTTAGGATGGAATAGACCTTAAAGTTCATTGAGTCCAACAATAAATCCCACTAGAGAGTGAAAATTTTGGAGGTGCTACCCCTTTGCAACTCATGGAAAGCTGGAGCCTTTCTAACAAGCTGAAAACTAGCATTCTTTATTGTTAGACTTGATATAGACAGACTCTTCAGTTTTGCTAAAAAAGAGGCAATGGTTTGCTTTAGCTCCCTTTCTAAACTATTTTTTCATGCAATGCTTCTGAGTCTTAAAATCATCACAGATAATTACTATAAGGAAAATAAGTAAAGGAAAACAGAAATATGTGTAATTTTCCCAGAGCTTCATGTTTAACAAAAGATGGAGGCAAAATGATTTTAAAAACCAGAATATCTAGATAAGTGCCTCTACATATCTGTTGCTACTTGAGAGACCACTGGAAAAAATGACCAATGCTTTCCTCCTAAAGGCCTTCAAAAGGAAATAACAGTTTAACATCCTTCAAATTATGCTGTCTATAAGTCAGTCATATGGCTTCAAGTTTTGTTATACTTTTCCAATTATGCCTTCCACCTAACATTCACTTTTTCCATTAGTGAAATGCTAGATATTCCCCTTTGGCAGATCTGCTTAAATCATTTGGGATTCACATTTCTATTTTCCTAGGGTGACACATTCTGCTTCCAAGATTGATACCGAAACTTGTTTTGCATCTCTAATTGTTACCTTATTTATGCTGTAACCCCAGGATAGAAAAGACTGAGCCAATAGCATTGAGATGAGTTGGAGCAATTCCACAAAATTTAGAGAGATCTCTTCTCTGTGAAGTAAATGGAAGATTTGTCCTTGACTTAAGAAATGTCAGGATGCTACCCAGTGAATTTATTTGGACTGACAGCAGTGTAAGTGAAATTAAAATATGGGTTGGAATAATAAAGGCTGTGGAATAATAAAGAATGCAGCAGGGTCACTAGTTTTACAAATCTTATCAGGTGCATTGTGCAGGCAGAGAAACCATATGAGCCAAAAGAGAACATGGGCCTTAGACTTTTCCAAGTAGATCTTGGATTACCTTACATTTCTTGGAAAATATATCTTTCTCCAGTGGGAGTTGGATTCTTAATGGTGCTTCCCAAATGAACTAATTAAGTGCATTTGTGTGTGCTGAATAAATTTTTAGAAAGACAAAATTAAAAATACTTAAGGCAGTACCAAGCCTGGACTTTTTGCTTTCTGTGTTTGCAAGTTGCTGTTTTCAGAATACTGTTAACTTGTGGAAGTTTACCTGATTAAAATCCCTCTCTTTATTGATTTTCTTCAGTCATGGAATTAACTCTTAATCTCGACTTCAAGTTGCAGTTTGTGAATTTCTGTTTTGTGAGTCTTACAGGTCAAACTCATTTGGGCTTTATCACTGGAACATCATCATATCCTAAATAAAATGTAGGGAGAGACTTATATTTCTGGTCTTCAGATCTGAAATCTGTCCACAAAATTTGCTAAAGTACTTAAAACTTCTACAGAAAAGTATGTTTTATATTTTTACCTCACGCCTCCATTTAATTTGGCTTGCTCATTATGGAGAAAGATTTTAATCAGCGAAGTTAGTGAACTGGCTAATCTGTCATTATTTTGCTTTTCATTACCCTCCAAGATCATTCCTGTGCAGCTCCAGTATATTTAACTAAAATGAGGATTTAGCATTCTAAGGCATCAGCTTGTAATGATTCATTATTTCTAATATATTCAGTTCATACCAGATAATTTAAAAGTAAATCCTTTTAACTAGTTCCCTCCAGTGGTCCTTATGTGAGCATTGTGCTCAGAAGGACTTCTGAAATCACAATCCATTACAGTATCTTATGGAACTGGGATTTTGCCTTAAAAAGAAAAACAAATTAGTGCTGTTTAATGAGGTCTACTCCAAGTTCATTGACACCAAATTCCCAACAATATATAACATCCCTATCAGTCCCTATATTAACTGCATATTACGCCATTAAATGTCCTGTTGTTTTTTATGTAATGAGAATTTGTGCCTCTTGATTGCTTTTAATGAAATACAGAAATTAACTGATAGAAAATAGGTGATGGATGCTTGATTCTCAAAAAAAAAAAATAAAAAAAATTGAAAACATAAGTTAGAAATTTAGGACTTATGACATTTCCAAAATATTCAAATATGTTTGTATTTGGGTAGCTCTGGATGCAAGGGGAATTGTCTGGGGAAACTCTAGAATGGTAAAATAATAGGGCAAGGTTATCCCAAGTTCATCCCTGTGCAATCAGATGGAATTTAAGGAGAATGTGTGGCCCCAGTTTTCCTTCCCTGGACTGCAGTACAAAACTTGGATAATTCCAACAGATCCAGAGATAAAATTCATCTTCAGAAGTAAAAAAGAAAATACAAGCTGTTTTTTTTTTTTTTCAGATAGCATCATGTAGGTTTTTCTGAGGATTTTTTTTTTATTATTTTGAATATTGAACAATTTGAACAGGTTCTGTAGGTAACTGAAAGATATTTCTATTTTTTTTTCATCAAATGTAGTAAATGGAGAAAGCTTAGTGGATAAAGATTGAATTCTGTGCCTACTGGTTCCAGAAGATAGAGTTGTTAGCTTCCTAAATGTCCTCTCAGCTCAGTTTGCCTAAATCCTTCAATTGTCTCTAACATGAGTAACTTGTCTTCTTTTGGTCTCCTCTTTCCCTTACTCGATGTCGGTGCTGTATATCATGAGTAAAATATACAGCTATGTTAGATTTGAATTAAAAAATCATTAATTTGGTTTCTTTGGTTTAGGACTGGGGCCACGCCTGCGATGGTTAGATCCATCTTATTCACTAAACTGGGTTCCAGTGAAGTCAGCTGCTAGGTTAGTCTTAAGTGCAAAGATCTCATAGAGGGAAAGAACGCAGTAAGTTTTCAGTGTGCAAAGAACTAGACCTCATTTAAATGGGACGATGTCAACCTTGTTAGTTTTTCCTCCCTCATTGATATTGTAAAGTGCTTTACTAAAGCTGACTGGGAAACAAAAGTGCAATTTTATGACTATTTCTCACTAAAACCGTAGGAATTTTTTTCCCTATGAAAAATTCCAATATCTAGATGGCTCTGGCAATTAGGTGGGATATGGGAACTGCACATTCAAGTCTTTGCTCTACATTAGAGGAGCAGCAACCTACATTTACTGCATGTCAACTGAGTGACTGTCATGGTTTAACCCCAGAGAGCAATAAAGTACCACATACCTGCTCACTCACTCCCCCACCAGCAAGGTCACAGTGAGAATCCAAGGGGTAAAAGGTTATAAACTGACAGGTTGAGATAAAGATAGTGTGATAGGGAAAGCAAAGGCCATACATGCAGGCAAAGCAAACCAAGGAATTAATTCACTATTTCCCATGGTCATGCAGGTGTTCAGCTGATCCCAGGAGAGCAAGGCCCCATCATATGTAGCAGTTTCTTGTGAAGACAAACACCATCACTCCAGATGTTCCCCTCTTCCTCTCACTTTATATATTGATCATCATGTCATATGGTATGGAATATCCCTCTGGCTGTGTCTTCTCCCAGCTTCCCATGCAGCCTCAGTTTCCTTGCCAATATGGAATTTTGAAAAGCAGAAAAGGTTTTGACTGTGTGAGCACTGCCCAGCAATAACAAAAACATCTCTAAATTACCATAACTGTGTTCAGCACAAATCCAAAACATAATTCCACGCTCGATACTGTGAAGAAAATCAGCTAATCAGCTCTACCCCAGCCAAAACCTAATCTCTGGTGTTCAGCCACTTTTACACCTCTCTTGTGGGTGCTCTTCAGCTGAGTAAATCTAAGGACTCATTGGGTCAAATTAAAGAGTTCTCTTCAGCTCACGTAATAGACCACTCGCTTGGGAGACAGCAAGTCTTTCTTTAAAACATGGATCTTGAATGACATCTCATCCAAGTACCGGATAATTAATTACACCAGTCTGCACATTGTTCATCTTTCAATTTGTTTCAGATCTATCCTGTTGCCAGCAAAGCTTCACTAGGAGCATAATGTACCATTGGTCAGGAGGTTTGCTTAATGAGTATTTTCCAAACTAGAAGTCTTTTGCTGAAAATAATTTCTGAGCAGCATTACTTATCAAATGGAAAGGCAAGCTGACTACTAAAACAGTTCCTTTAGCTCCTAAGAAAAATTCAGAAGCAAATTTAAAACTTAATTTTGAACCACAGACTGTAATACATAGTGTAAATATTAATTAGAAGAAAGAGAGTATCTTTTAATTAACTGTAATTTAAAATGTTGAAAGCAAAAAACATTTCATAAGTGCAGCTTCTTTCTTCTAGTTTTTTAATTGTTACCTCTGGCCCTCTAAACTTCTCAGTAATCCAAATTAAATCATTCCCAAAAGACCTAATTAGGTCTTTTCCAATAAAACAGCACAAAAATGTCAAGAATAACTTCTGCAGTATGTTGGGTAAAGGACAAACACCCTTGTCAAAACAGGATACCTGGTTAGAGCCACAGATCACTCAGCACTCTCCTTTCACACATATTGCTGCCCAGATTAGAGATAGCCAGGAAGTGCGTGTTGTTTACTTGGAAGTTGGCATGAGAACTGCACCGATGTTCCAACTCTCCCGGATGGAGAGGGGACATAATAAAGAATGCGGCAATCATCCACAACTTCCCTCCCTCATCCTCCACAACTTTTTTACCATTAGCTTAGTTTACATTTAACAATGGGGGGAAAAAATAGTCATGTCATCCTACTCTTTTCTTTGTAATGGGCTTCAGTTTTGCTATACTTGTTTGAGTGGATTTTTTGTTGTTTGGTGGGGTTTTTTTCTCAAGTTAAATTATGTTTCTTTAGATTACTTTCCTCTGCCTTATAAAACATTGCTAGTTGGTGCTGCATGGTTAGGGGATCAGCATCCTGTGTTTGGAATTGGGTACAATGGCAGTGACAATGTGTGTCCTCTGTGACATGATGGCAAAATTCCGTATGGATTCTTCTCACACATGGTCTATGAGTTTATCTGGGAGAAAAGGCTGCAGGCAGAGAAAAAACAGCCTTACAATGGCCATTAAAATAATGTAGTCTATAAGGCTGAAAATCAAAGACTTTAAAAGGCAAGGATGTCCTTGATGGTCTCTGCTATGTGGTCTGTTCTGTTCTGGGTTCGAGGAGCTCAAGGGGAACACAAATGCCTGGACAAAACTTTTCCAATACCACAGAAATGGACCTGATAATACTCTGCTTTTATCTCCTTGTTCTTCTGGGTTCTGTCTTTTCGATGTGTCACCAAAATCACCCAACCAGGAAAAAAAAAGCATCAGAAACATTTTGTTAGTTGTTACATATACATAGAATAGGCCCACAACAAGTTTGAAGGTCGAGCTATATAAACATTTGGAGAGTTAGTAATTTTTCTACAGTAGTCGTTTTAAAAGGGCTTTGAGGAAAAATCTTGCCTCATGTTGAAAGATACAAAATACCAGCAAAAACAGTTCTGTGGACACAAGTCCACAAGACACAGCAGTGAATGACTATAATTACCAAATCTTCCAGAAGCTGTCACAGAATGATGCAAATAGCCTGATAGCAGAGACAAATTTTCAGCTCTGAGAGCTATGAATGGAGTAGGAAAATACTTTAAAAGCTTTCCCTCTACTGTTTCACTAACTGGACTCCAGCAGGACTGATGATCTGAAGTCCATCTTTCCAAAAGTGCCTTAGCCCATTGTTTTGTGGTCACAGTAGAAGAAATTCTGCTTTTGAAATCCCACCATACTTGAACCTAGAATGTTCAAAACCAATTTTTTATTTCATTTGAGGATTTTCAACACAAACTATTCAAGTATTAACTCTTTATTCCCATGAGGAAACACAAGGAAAATATATATAAAAAAAAAAAATTTACATATTTTGTGCTATAACTCATAGGACCAAAATGCATGTCTGGAAGCTGGGGGCTTTTGGGTGGAAAAATAGTTATCCAAAAGTCATTAAATCTACTTTAAAATATGTAGCAACAAGGTGCCTTTATACACTAAAATGCTAGTCATGACAAGATGTATTCAAATCACCATGACACAATGAGTTCAAATCATCTTTTGTGAAGATAGAAAGTTTTGCATATACGGGTAGATGGTATGTTTCAGTTTGTGCAGTGCACTTTCATAGTTAGGCAAGCAAGGTACCCTGGCAGTTTAATGTTCATTAATGTGGAAATACTGTAGAAGGCAATCTCAAAATCGAGCTTTAGCCTCACGCAAAGTGAGGCCTTGATGGGGTTTCTCTGCTTTGAACTTGTACATCAAGTGACATAAAGGAATTTACATGTATTAACTATCCTCCAGGCAGTTTGAGTAAAACTGGAGATAGAATTTCAAAGCCAACTGGTCTGTATAAGTGCGTCTACACAACAGATTAATGTGCCTTGAGAAGGAATTCAGAAAAACTGTGAGTATAGAATATGATTCCTAAACCAGTGACCTAAGTACTTACATTTTGTGCAGGAATCATGTAGTTGCTTCTTTTAGTCTGTAATTAATGTGATTCAGTCAACATGGCATAGTAAAAATTAGTTCTGTAAGTACTGACTTCTTTTAGCAGCAGACTTGGAGACAAATTTCTGAAAGTTTCTTTGGAGTGGTTCTGTTTCATTTTTGAAGACACTAAAGTGAACGTGATGTTTCATGTCTGCATCATTTGAAACGTGCATGTTCTTGACTATATTGCCAAGTATAACCTGCTCAGGTTCTTCTTTCTACTTGAAGAGTTGCAAGGAATATTAAGAGATGCATGAAAGCTGGATTTTCAGGACCCAAGTTGGAAAACATTAGCCCACTGCTTTCTGTCTCCTCTTGGTGAGATGGTGAGAAAATGGGAAACTCACTGCACTTGTGTGACGCTTTAGGCATCATGGATTGGGATCAGAAAACTACGGAGAGCCATCCTAAAGCCACATTTACTCACTAAGTAGGGAATATTTTGAATCGTTTCCATTCAAGTTATGAAATATTGCTGAGACAATAAATCAACTCCTTTTTCAAACTACTGTAAAATTTTCTCTCCTAGTAAAGATATCAGTCTCCTAGTAAAGATATCTCTCGTAGTAAAGATATCTCTCCTAGTAAAGATATCGGTCTTGGTTTCAGAACAGAATGAAATATTGTAATGACTTCCACAAAAATGCTACTTTTAGTTTTGTTTTATTCTGATCACAATGATATATTTTCTACAGGAGCATTATATAGGCCCTTTTCAAAAAGTAAAAATATTGTTTCCCTACAAATCAGTTGTGTAACTTTAATAATGTGTAGGAAGGGATGTGTTTTTGATACATAAAGCAAATAATTCTTCTCACAAAAAAATGTCTCTCTACTATCAATACATTCTACCTTAATACCAAATAACAATTCTCGGAACAAGAAACACTGATACTCTTCTTATTTAATTAGAAGACTTGTTTCTCATGGGCACTTGTGCTGATTTATGAATACCTATTGTTCTTAATTTAACTACACATTCAGTTTTGCACAATGGAAGACATATACACTGTAGCCTTGGTTCATTCAGCATATATACGACACCCAAACTTCCATATGTTTTACTGTTAAGCACCTACTAGGATTTTAATTCCAGAAACCCTCAGGCTACAACAAATATAATTTTATCCAGTAATTTACCCAGGAATTCTGTGAAGGATGCAGGGGGAAGTCTTCTGTTCTCTAAGGTGGCGAATGAAACCAAGCCTAATAATGAGAGTTTTTTGTTTCAACTGCTGTAATGGGAGAAAATTTTAAAAAGCATCTAACAGACAGAGGCCAAATTCTCCCATCATTCGCAGTGATATAAACTTACTGAATGTAAAAGTAACTGCATTTTTTCAGTATGATTTGAATTTATTGATATGTCTTAGGTCTGCAACACTAAACACAAAGTCTTCTGAAAGCAAAAGTGAAGTACTGGGGTTAGGTTTGTTCTTCACCCCTCCCTCCACCTCTTATTGCTCTCCCCTAATCTCTTCTTCCCCCTTTCCCTCCTCATTTCCACTCGCTGTCTCTGGTCCATACAGGTGGAGGTATACAAAAATAAAAAGCCTGAAATAGTAAGTACTGAAGTAGTAATTCTGAAGTAGTAAGTACAATTTGAATCTTGAAAAAAAGATGTTTATTTACAGTTGAGGAGATCTTTCCAGTAAGCTTTTATAGTTCTAGATAATGAGTTTCAAGATCAACTAATATAGGCCTGCTTCTACAGGGCCAGTATAGCTATTTTTAAGCTATTCAAGAGGGAGAAGAATAGTTGTCAGATGACTTAAAAATCTCAAATTCATTTAAACTTTTGGCGTAAAGACTTTTGTCAGGTAAAGTTAAGAAGCAGTAAAGCAAAAATAATTTCGAAGCCATATAGACTTGGGTGTGGCAATCAAAATATTTTTGTGCATCATGTAAATGATGAAAGCCAGGTATGATTTATCTGTTGGAACACACTTTTATTCTGCATTTTATTGTTTCTGTCAACACAGTTTACTATGTTTGGTCAACTTTGTGCATGAGATGGCTCTAGATCATGATTATCCCTTTACCACCATAGTTAGCTTCAATCAAAACTAAGTGTCAAACTTGATCCAGTTCAAACTCATTCTCACTGGTTTTGATTGTAACATCCACAACTGAAACTTACAGCCCTTCTGAGAATAATGTCTCCTTCAGATTGCCCATAGTGTACTGGCACAGTGTTAGTTGCGAAGTAACTTGTAGGCTGGGCATCTGATTGTTAGAGCCATATGGTATGCTTAGATCCTCTCCATTTTTGTCTGAGTGGAAAGTCACATAAAGTGATGAAATCAAGAAAGCTCCATTAGGAAAAATGAATAATGCTGATATTCCTGTGAAATAGTGAAGAACAGAATCATCTATGTATCTTCTGTATCAATGTCATTCCTGATAGTTGTGTATCTCATCACTGGTGGGAAGTTTGTTGAACTTACTGCAGTGTTTTCCTTTCTTGCTCTTAGAAAACTTTTCCCGATGCCCATCTTGCATCTTTCTTACTGAACTTTAGGCTGTGTTAGTCACAGGGAATGGATTTTCCTTTTTTTTTGCAGTAGCTGCCTTCTATATGTTTGACAGATATCAGCTCTGCTGCATGCCCCCCACCACCCTCCCCAGTTTATTCAATCTTTCCTTCAAGGTTGTCTTTTCAAATTCTCTTTTCCTTTTTATCTCTCTTTATTTTCATAGTTCCTGAGTTCAGGCTTGGCCACAGGGCTACCACTTCACTCAGCACTCATATCCAGCAGCTGAAGGAAACTGGAAGATGGTTTCCTATGCTTTCAAAATTGGTTTGCATAGGTACTCCGGTATCTTATTTACCTTTTTTCTTCCAAACAGTATCACACTGATAACACAGCTTCCGAGCCACTGTAAACCTCAAAGCATTGCTTAAAAATCCCCATCTAATGAGTGACTCTTCCTATTAGTATTATACAGTTATGCAGTTTATTATTCTTACCTAACTGTACATCCTCTTAGACTTACATGCTACATTTTTAGGTCATTTCTCCAACTGACAGGATCACTTTGAATTCTAATCCTGTCCTCTAAGCTACTCACAATTTGCCCTAGCTCCATGCCACTTGCAAATTTAATAAGCACATTCCTGTAGTAAATATATTCGTTTGAAAAAAAAAATATTTTCCATAATTGTAAATTATTACTGATCTGACTATTCATATGAATACTGCTCTTTTTTCCTTTAATTGCTGGAAGTTCACTAATTATAAAAATGCTACTAAACAGGATTTGTAGTGTGTTGCATATTAGTCTAGAATTCCAGAAATCCTGACCTACAAGGTCACATTTTACATCAAGTTTTTGTGAAAGTCATGTATAACAGATTCTCAAATAGGGTAGCATTTTTGTTCCGTTTTCTTTCTAATGTCATTACTTGAGGGTATTTGAAATTTAAATTGGTTTGAGCAGAATCCTCTTCTTTTCCAGTTTCCAAATGGACAACTGTTTCTTTGCATGGAAACGAAATGTAATAATTCCTATCCTCCACAAAGAAACATTTTAAGGATTTGCAGTATTGCAGTTTCAGCAGGGACTTTGCTATTAAACGTAATATGGTAGGGGAATGATAACTGTTACTAGACAACACTGTAAAAATTCTTCCTGCATTTTGCTGATTATCCTTTCCAAAGCAACAGCCTATCCCTGAGTTATGATCCACTTTTCTGAGTGAATGCTGCTATTTGTTTTAGAAATCTACATCTATTTAAAACAAGCCTTAGCTCAGTTTGATTTACTGAGCATTTAAGCCCCAAAGGATGCATAGTCAATGCATTCCATTAAAGAACAGATACACAAATCTACTGACAATGGACAGAATTTGCTTATTGCTTGTTACATTTACAACACAGGTCTGGGCATTTGAGCCTTTGGTTTCTGCTACTGACAGTGTGTGGCTGTCAGTAAATTATTTAACCTTTCTGTACTCAAGTTCCCTTAGCTGGGCATTTTACCAGCCTCAGAGGGGTATTACAAGATTGAACTAAGAACTGGCCTTTTGAGTTCCTCAGATAAAAAGTGCTGTCTAAGTGCCAAGCAGTACAGAAAATCTAGAGGGACTGTGCTGACATTTAGGATGTGGTTCTCATTTTCCTTACTGCTGAGCTTCACTAACTTCAGCAGTTATTTCTGCTATTCATTTGCAGACAAGAATCACATTCTTTGTATTTTAAGGAGCAAGGAAGGACTGTTCTCCCAGCAGGCCCATTCTGTCAGTGGGTAAAAAACGGACAATCCTTTTCTATTTGGCTTCCCAATGAGGAAGAAGTCATTGCAACAAAGTATATGCACATTCCAAACATATCCCTGGTTCGTTTAAGCATTAATATACATCTTGGAGCAGAGATGACTCAGCAGGGTCAAGGGCAGGCCCTTCATTTTGAATACCAATATCTTTATTCCTCTGCCTTACCTTAGGCATAGGAATGATCTGCTGAGAAGTAAATCCTGAGGGCAAATTTTGCAAGACTTTGGTAAGCCTCCTCTTACTTTCTGCAGGGCTTTGTGCAGCAAAAGTGAATGACATGGCAGGCTGCTTTTCTTCACAGCTCCATGCTTGGAAGGCTCTTTAGGAACCGTACTCAGGAGGACACTAAGATCACTTCTTGGCGACACTTGCAGCATTATCACTAATAACAAGTCAAGGCCTCATTTGAAATAAAATTACAGTATTTTTCTCTTCCAAGATCATACATTTATTAACTTCAGATTCCTAGTAAGGTTTCACTTCTCATCTTCCACTCCAGGCTAAAGGTACTTTTTCTATTAAGCTCTTTCTGGTTTTTCTTTTATAGTTTCTCCCTTCTTTTACTTGTCAGCAAACACCTTGTGACTTTCTCCTGGAATATTGTCCATCCACAATCAAGAAGAATCTGCTTAAGCATTTGCAACTGTAAGACAGGCTGAAAGATTGCAAGGGTGTTTGGTGATTATTTTGGGGGAGGGGGTTGTTGCCTTCTTTTTTTGTTTTTTTTTTTGGCAAAGTTCAGGAAACAGTGTGTTACCTTCAACCCTCAGAAACTTTTGAATAAATTTGAATTATTTTTAGTTTTGTATTATTTTATTGTTCTTATGGTTCCACAATTTTTTTTTTAAAAATGGGGGGAAACCCCAGAAAAACATGAAACTTGAGGCTTTATTGGACTTCATCAAGTGGAAAATCAAAAAATATTTGAATGTTAATATAATCCCTGATTTTGACAGTTTTTTGTTCTCCTCAAACACCTCTCTAACCAGATCAAGACACAAATCCTTTGACTCTTTATTGTACATCAAATCAGTTAACACTTTTTAGCATTTTTTTCATCCATACCTCTTAAAGCTCTTAAGTTTGTACCTCACACATCATCACACAAATATTGTTGTGTATATCCAAAGAGATCATAAGTTACTAAACTTCTTTGTAAATGTATGTGATCCTGAACATGTCACTGAAATTCAGAAACAAAAATAGCAGCACCATGCCTTCTTATATACCAGAAAGAAGCTGAAGGAGGGGAAGTAGACAAATGTTTCCACCAATTACAGGGGAATTTTTCAATAACTTACACTCATTTTAACTGTAATGATTTGTGTATTTTATTTGATCGATGCTGGTGCCATTTCCTGTAGCTATGGAAATGTGTGATTGGTTGGATCAACACTAATAATTTGCTCATTTATATAAACATATACTCAGTATTGCTCAGTGGTTCATTTTTAAGTGGTTCTGAGTTATAGCATTCAGCTATATGACTTGCCTAAAGAATGCAGTTCTTCCAAAACAGTTGACCAAAAATTAATGAATTTCTTTTGTTTACAGTGAGTTCTAAATAAAGATATCAAATCAGTTTGCTTTTAAGAGCTGACATTCAGATACTCAGAGTCGTTGTCATTGACAAACAGCTAAAATATAGTAAGCTTGAATTATAAAATAGTGAAGATTTTCTGTTCTTCTCCACAGCTTCAAATCACGGGTTTTTCTCTGTGATATCATATACCATTTAACAATTTATGAAACAACTCCGGTATCCTTAAGGAATGCTAATATTGTACACAACAAGTAGTAATCATAAATTCTACCACTGACAGGATTCTCTATGTAAATTCTCTATTACTGGGAGAGAATCTACATAATTCTTAAACTGGATGTATTTTCTATCTGCTTACCTCTTACTTCTGTGTTGTTCTGTGTTAAATTGCAGTAACATCACATTTTTTCTAAAACACAGTACTTGCCACAAAAAAAAAAAAAAAAAAAAAAAAAAAAAAAAAAAAAGCATTCTTTCTTTATGTGGAAAATTTTCAGACTTCATGTGAATACACACCAGTAAATTGAACTATAGAAGTAATCTCCATGTCCCTGCAGATTGTAAGACTATCAGACTGAAAAGAAGCATTAATTCATCTCAGCCTTATTTTTTTCAATCTTACTCTTCAAAAGCATTTCTTTCTCATCTCAAAAACTTCTAATAGATGCAGGTAATGACCTTGCTTCAAATTAACTTACAGGGAGTCCTGGTTGAAAAGTCTGCCTCATTGTTATCATATGGAGACACCATCAGTGACTTGATCAGTCTCTGATAAACCTTTTTAGAAAAGATGAGCTGGGTGACACAAAGGGAAAGCAGTGGAGTTAAACAGCAGCTCAAATGGGGGTACTGAAACAGCCAGTACTAAAGGAGACTGACTGTACAGGCTGTGAGAAGGGCTTATGAAACTCCATCCACCACATGGATTCTCCCATCCACTGTGCTATGATTAACACAGTTCCATATGAAGCTGGGAAAAAATAGGATTTAGTAATATCTGCAAAACATATTGTTCCGAAGGAAAAATAGTCTAGTTTGGCTGGTGGATCTAGAGTAGGTGCCAAGTCAGCTAAATCATCAGCTTTCAAGCACTCCTGGGAAAGAGTGTGGAAAGTCCCCTGATTTTATACAGTGTGTTAAAATAATTCTTTTGTTTGCATCATGTTAAGATTGAATAAGAGACCATCTGTGCTGAGTTTTACAACTTATAACAGGAATAATGACCATAATTCGTCTGTTATCAGCTACTTCTACTCATAAAAGAGATACAAAGATGGGTACCACAGCAAAGCAGGCCCTGTTGTGGATCTTACCTGCAAAGGTTCAAAAAATGCAGGAGGCTGCATAGACTGGGAGCAAAAAGCAATGGTCTCTAAAAATTAGTCCAAAATAAAAAGAATTAGGGAGATTTTGAGAATAGTAACACTTTTGGGTCTTGTTTCACATGGTAAGAATGCACAAGGAATCACAGATTATGTCCATTCAAGTCAAATAAATGTACCCAGGACTGGCTTTGAGGCCAAACGGCATGGAAGAGCCTGTCCATACTGTTAAATTCTCTGATTCTCCAAATCAGGGTGTCTGCATCAAAACTGCAGTTGGGAATGTTCCCTGGCCAGTGCCAACTTCTAAACTGGGCCCAGAATATTTTTAAGATGACCTATTAGCCTTGGGCCAGAACTGTGCCTGGAAACATTATAAGTTGATAGCCTGGATGACTGAGACTGTGTCCACGACTGTTCCTGGCCCTGCTTTATTGACTGCTGTAGGTGTAGTCTCTGTGTTTGGGTATCTCTCTGATTATGTGTCCCCTACATGTGACATTTGAACCCCACCAATTTATAATTTGATGTAGAAGTAGAAATACTGACCACACCACATGCCACAACGATGGCAATGAAAATGGATGCAATGCAGAATATTTAAGTAAGACAGTGTGAGTTACACCTTACATACATCCTAATACACACTCTCTCTCTGTCTTTCCAATTGGGGCTTTTATATTGGCTGAACTGCTAGAACTGTTCATGAGCATATATTGGTCATTCAGAAGGTTCTTTCACAACTGCCGGAAAAATAAGTGAACATCATGCTCCCAGTGTATGTCTTCCCCACTCCCCCAAAAAATTGTTACTGCAAACATCTCACCCTGATCCTGGTTTTGAGTTCCTTGAGTACTTGGAAACTAAGTTCACCAAGCTATAGCTTAACCCTTGTATCAGTATGCAGACATCATGATAAGACAGCAACATCAACCTCCAATGTCCCTTTTGCTGTTCTTAATTTGTTTGAGTTGTCTATTAGTTTAAGTAGTTTAATTTCAGTAAATATCTGGCACAAGGGTGAAAAAGGGCAGGGTGATGTTAATCAGAGCCTCTTTAGGACACTGAGTAGAAGGTTACCTTCACATGGCAGAGACCCAAGGGCCTTGCAGTGCGATCTCTCCAGTGGCTGAGTCACCTCTCCTGTGGTCAGTTGGTGAGGAGGCAAAATGCACTAGGAACAAGTAAAGGTGTCTGAAGAGTGCTAATGAAACATCAACCTCCGATGTCCCTTTTGCCCCATCACAATGTCTTGCTTCTCCTGTGGGCAACCTGAACAGCAAAGGAGAAGTGCACTCTTCAAGAGACAAATGTACATTCCACACCAATGCAGAAAGGAATCTTTCTGTTGTAGGTAATTCCATGTAGTTCCAAGACTACTGTCTTAGTTCTGAACCCTTATACTTTTACTGGCACTCTTTTCCAGATGGGAGACTGAGGAACAGGAAGACCATGATTTGCCTAAGTAGTATGGACTATTTGTACCTAAACAGGAAATGAACTGGGTCTCCAGAGCTCCAGAACAAGGCTGTCATCATAGGATCACCC
Organism: Xenops minutus; assembly: GCA_035221455.1. Classification (NCBI taxonomy): domain Eukaryota; kingdom Metazoa; phylum Chordata; class Aves; order Passeriformes; family Furnariidae; genus Xenops; species Xenops minutus. Next base: position 39,932,392 of record JAWWEE010000074.1, read on the forward strand.
ATTTTCACTGTGCCACAATGCTTCTTGTGAAATAAAATGCATTTCTCTGCTCCCCTTGGAATCTAATTCTGTGTACTGAATAAATAAAACAGTGAAAGCAGGAACAGGAATAATTTTCTTTCCCTTTTAAGAGTCTACAGGCTAATTTATTCTGTGTTCGTATTCCACCTTTCTTTATCTACCTTCTGCATTTTCCGTATTTCCATCCATGTTTAAAACATGCTGTCTGTTTCACATGTCATTCTTTCTTAACAACATAATACTTGACATAATCTGCCCTCTGGATCCTTTCTGTGGTGTAATTATGTTATCTTTGTTGTTACTGATTTCTGTTGCTAGGGGATGAGGTCGTGCCACTGCTGGCCGGTTCTTCTTTGCAGTTCAGCTGTATACTTTTAACTCTTAAAGATTTTCCTCCTGAGAACACTGAATGCCAAGTTTTGAAGTCATAAAATATGTCAGCAATCCCAGAGGATGGTTTTGTCTGAGGAAAGATTGCAAGATTCAATTATAAAATAGGAGAACAAATAGCAATTGGGAGAAATTCTGATCTTAGCTGTTCCTTTCTGAGAGCAGAGTTTGGCCAATGAACTTTGATTTATTTCTTCAGCTCTGCAATGTTATTTTTCAACAGTTTGAATGTTTCCAAGTCAAAGTATTATAGGATTTCTTTATCAGTTGAACACTTCCAACTGAATACTTTTTTTTTTCTTTTTGAAAGGGGCATGTCCTTTTGAAATACATAAACTACTTTTGCTCTTCCCTGAGTTTTTGGGGGTTTTTTATTGAATCTACATTCCTTTTTCCCTGCAGAGCAGAAATTTGGTTCCACAAAATTAAGGGACTGATGCAGAACTTTTAAGATTTGAATAATAGTTGAAACCAAAAGGAAGGGTGAAATAGCTGAGGGAGGCTTTTTAAAACAAAATTGCTTCTTTCAACATAAACTGGGATTTGTTTCTGTCTGGTTAGTTGATTGGTTTCTTAAGGCAACTTGAGACTGTTATGTGCTGTGCTCCTGAGTAAGATTTTCATATGCTCATGGGGTAAAATCTGTGGCTTCACACTTCCCAATTAAAGTCTTACAATCTTACTGCAGCTTTTCTCTAGGCACTTTGACTTCTGCTGGCCTGTTTGAGATCCCACAGTACCACTCAAGGATTTTGGAAGTGGGCAGCTCAGCTACTGTGGCCTACAAATGGTCTTTTACTTATCTATGAGGTGCCAGGTAGGTGCAGACAAGCTATACCAGACCCTTGTTCCTGGTTTGCTTCAGCCTGCTCTGGGCTATGCAGTTCTGTTGTTGGAAAGAGCTGACACAACATCATGGCAGACTGCGGAGCCCTAAAGTGGTTTATCTGACAGCTTCAGAAAATTGTGAGGTATAATAGCAGACTATTTCAAAGGGTTCTTAGCATACTATTTTACTGTATCTTGCCTATTATTTGCTTTCCTTGCATGAGGCTGCCAGGCTCCACCTAGTAGGCAGTAATTTTAACACTTGAGACCCTGTAATTAAATAAAACTGATTTGATATGTGATAGAACGTGGAAGATCCTGTTTCAAATCTCTTTTATTCCGTTTGCCCTTGAAATCTGGATATTACAGAGATGTCTCTTGGAGAGAGGCTCAGAATTAATTTCCCTTCTACACAATAGATGTCCAGCTTGTAATGAATCTGGTATCAGAATCTGCAGTTATATTTAGGTCTGTATCTGTGTTCCTGGCTTGAGCAGGGAAACATCTATCTCTTCCCTTTACCTAAGACTGCTTTTCATGTAAGAAATACCCTTGTGCTTTCTGTATTAGTATGCCTTTCAGACTGCTCTTCTCACTTTGGTTATGAATATGTAGGTGAAAACAGTAAGTATATCTGCCAACAAATTGCATACAGGCAAGGGGAAGAAGTCTCAGAAAGTGACTTTCGAACTTTTAAACCCAAAGTGTTTGCACCAGATGCTTTTTCTTATTCTAACCTAGCCTCAAATGTGTCCTCAGCTGAATGCACTTGGGCTAAGGCAAAATGCACTACTTACAGCCAGCTTGGTTCTTGAATGAATCATGAGCATTATGTCATTCAGTGCTGAGTCCTGCTCTGCACATGCACTCACACATATACACACACTGCTTCCAGTAAAGAGACACTGGCTTCTGCAACAAGCCACAGCATGGCCCAGATTTGAAAGCTGGATAACCATGATAGGGCTGGGTACATCAAAAATAAGTGTATAAACACCATCATCTCACTGCTGGCAACCTGTAAACAGCAAGAAGCCAAATGGTCATTCTTTTTTTGCCTCTCTGAGTTTTGCTCTTCCCAAATCCTTTCTGTCTGCCTTATGTGATGTGGACCTCATGTTCAATCAGACAGTAAACAAGAGAGGTCATATATTCCAGATGCATGTCCTTTTCCAGGTACATGTATAAGTTACATGTGGTAGAAGCAAGCTGTTACTGAGAAAATTATTCATGAAGACATCTCCTAAGAGTGTGGCAAAAAAGAATTGGCGGGCAATTTATATGTGAGCAAAAATATGATGTCAAACGTTCAGGAGAGGAACAGGGGAAAATATTAATGTCTGCAGAGGGCTCTGCCTCTTTCAAATGCAAACCACTGCATAGTAAATAGCACTTGTTTTAAACATCATAAGGCTAAAGGCTTCCTTTCTGTTAGAAGATCCCTGTGGTAATGCCAGCCATCCTTTATGAGCTCTGTAGGAACAACATATTTAGTTACAGCTGCCAGAGACAGACTCTTCTCTGCCTCCTTCTCCTGCTGGCAGAGTTCCCAGATTGGACCCATTTGGCTGTCAGCTTGTTCACCTGCATCAGCCAAGGGTGTGCAAAGGCATCCCAGAGCACTTGACTCCAATCTTTCTCAAGGTGAGAATAGTTCCATGACAGACACTCTCAGCACACCAAAGTCTCTCAGCACACCAAAGTCTCTCAGCACCAGGGGGTGTGAGTGTGAGATTCTCCTTCACACTACATGGAATCACATGGTTCCTGACACAATCTATGATAAGGATGCCCTCCAGATGCCTGGTTAGTCCTGGAGCCAGACAAACCATTGAGCATTTACCTCAGAAATTTCTGTTCCTTTTGAGCTTAATCCTAAGTAGCTGAACATTATTTTCCTACATGTAATATCATAAATTCTAACAAGTTATATGCATAGAAGAAAATGGGGTGAAGCAAAACTGTTTCTGTATTTGTATAGTGATGATTTAATCTGCTGAGGTTGTTCTCTTATTTAGAAAGATCTTGTTTGTTTCAAATCAACCTGACAGTATAAATATAAATCTGTTCACTGATGTTGCAATCCAAGTCTTCAATCAAGCCCTTTAAAGCAGAATTTACATTCTGAGCACTCTTGATTATATATCCATTTCCTTTTACACCTTAATTTACACTCATAGTTTATACAGCAATAAAGAAGTTTTATAATGTAAAATCTACATCCTTGGGTAATTCATGAAAAACACTTATTTACAGTGAGAGCAACACAGAAGGGGATTACTAATAGCTTTCCTTTCCCTACTACTGCTGCAGGCAGCAAAACAATGGAATTTAATTTGTCTTTATATTATGTCTAATCAGATGATTCCAGGATTACTGACGCTCTGGCTGCTACAGCTGTGAGTGCATAAAACTGGTCAGTTCTGTAGTGTTGCATTTGTAGTCCTGCCATTGAATTATTTCAAGGCATGCTTTGTGAGGTGGGAAGAACAGAACTGGAAAGGGTCAGGAATCAAGGGAAGGATGTTGGACAGCTGGGGTTGGTTTGGATTGACTCCAATTCCATTGGAATCAATAAGACCATCTGAGAGATGACCAATACAAAATTTGGCCATAACATATAGACCCAAGAAAAGCAGTGTCCCAGTTCCGTGGAGACTAAGCAGGGTCACATACTGCTTACTTTTTTCCCATTATCATTCTCTTTTTGATGGCTTCTTTGAGGGGAACTTCTGGTATGATATTATGTGTTGGTAGAACCAGTCTGCTTTTTACAGGTTATATCCCCGTATGTAAAAGCCATCACTTTTTTTACTATAATTGCATAGCTTGCATGGCGTACAATAGTTTCAATGGCAGCTTTGCAAACCCAGTCTTGGACTTTCTGAACCAGGCATTGAATTTACTGAGGTAGGTAGTGCAGGCATTTGGATTACATCCTCGAGCTATTGCTTTGCAGAATGTATCTCCAGTCTGATCTGGAAGCCTGTGCTGTGCTCAGCATTGTAGAAGAGATGTATGCATACAGCCTTCTGCACAGTAATTTTGAAAACAGGAGAACATATCAAAACTGTAAATGGCTTTATTTTCTCAGCCACCCAGCTGCAACTGCCCAGCCCTCAGTCTTGTTCTCATTTTCATGAGGTTTTATCAGTTCTGTTGTAGAATCCTCGTTCTATGAGTACTGAAGTCCTCCTGCCTGAGCTGGCAATGGGAAATGCTAAGGGGTAGTTTTCTTTTTTTTCTCTCTACTTTTTTGAGCACTAGGGATTACACAGAAGGCATTGACCTAATCATCAAAGACCCAGTCTTCAAGCCCTTCCTTAATTTCTGCTCATTACTTACTCAGGCAAGGATCCAGTTGACTTCCTTGAGCTCAGCCTCAGCAAAAAAACAAATTAAGGACTTGGCCTCAGGTCTGATGTCATATTCCATTTCCTTTCACTTTAACTCTTTTTTTTACCAGGTAGTGAAGCTGCACTAGAGATGGAGAGGCTTGTTTTGATCGTGGGTTATTCCAGTTACCAAGCATTCCTGTTGTGCTTTTTTCCACAACAAAAAGCAGATGTGGGTTCTTGACAGAGCTATAAGAAAATGCCAGCAGTGTCACTAGCATGTAAGAACCCAGCGGGCAAATTGGTACTCTGAATTAGTTTTTCTGAATACGAGGAATATAAGCCGTTATTTGAACAACTGATTTCTCTTAAAGACTGCAGTCCTCTTTAGTGCTTTTTATCTTATCTGCTGCAGGTCATGATGGCATTTCCTGGCTCGAAGAGGACCCCAGAATGCCACAGGATAAGATAAGTGCTGTTTCCTGCCCTGGCACACCCGATACTGCCTGCCTTGCCCTCAAGGGCAAGCAGACTTTGTCTGTTCTTTGGAGATAGATATATGTATAAACACACACAAAACATACATATATATGAATATATGTAGACAATAGATCACTTCTTTATCACTGTTTGTTGATTCAATTAATTCTCCATTTGAGAATGAAATTGTAATCCAAACAAATTAATAATGTGGAGTGACAATTCTGTTTTTCCCTCTCGATGTTGTCAGGGAGACTTAACTGACTCCGGGCTCTCCTTTTTGAGGTCAGAGGCTTAGGCAAGGGCAAAGCCCTGCTCAGGCTATGCTCCCTTCTTGCATATTTAGGCTCCAAAGAAAAAGATAGAAAAAGACTTAGTCTTCTAGATCTCCTACTCCCAACTGCTTCATGAGTGCTCTAAAAGAGCCTTGCCCTTTCCAATTCAAGTTAGCATCTCTGATTCAAAAGACCAGACAAATGCATGATTGTTCCATAGACATGTCTGCCTCAGTTGAATGTCATTACTGGAATGCTGTCAGAGTAGGTATCCTGTAGTTTCTTTGAGACAGATGCATTCTTTCTGTGCCAAATATATTGGCAAACACACAAACACACACAAGTACGCACTCACGCAAATCCATTTGTGGAGGGTTCCCAAGCAGACTAGCTGCTTGCAAATATCAAAGATAGCTAAGGAAGCAGGGCACTCCATAATCCTGGGCAACCTCAACAGATGATCTTATTATAGATCCTAACAAAGAGTGGATGGCAATGAACTTCTCTGAGTCTGTCCACAGAAGTGTTACTTGTCTCTGTGAGAAAATAACTTACAGTTCTACAATTCAGTGAGTGAGGTTTGCAGCGATGTGAAACATGCACCTTCCCTTCAGCTAACAGGTTTCAGAGTGTTTTTCAGGCTGAGTTTTACAGTCACAGACCTTTCAAGTTTCTTTTGTTTAGACATTAGTCAAAACTTGTGAAGAACAACCATGTGCTCTTTAATGAGTTGCTGCAGCTCTATTTTGACATGTGTTTGAATTTTGATAGGAAATGCTCTAAATGGCTTTAGTTAACTCACTGGTATTTGCCATGTGTTGTTTTTTACATCCTATTTCACATTGCTCAACTAATTTACTTTGCTGAGGGACCAGATATGATGGGCTTCCTCCCACTCCAACTGCCCCATTTGTTATTTAGTTGTCATTCAATTTTCCACAGCTCTTTTTTTCCTTCAGCACAATCATCCTTTGGGCTATTTGCTTCTATTCTTCCCTTCATTTCTGCTTTCCTCTTAGTACCAGCACATTCCCTGGGTATAAAAGAAAAAATAACTGAAAGATTCTGAGGCTGCTCTGTGGTGTGTGGGCTCTGCCTTTCCTTCCAATGGTTCAGCAGCAGAACTTCAGCTAGTGTGAATTCCTGAAACTCCATTGCCCTTCAGTGGAGCTGCAATGGTGTGTACCAGCCAAAGACCTGGTGACCTTTAGTTTCTACTCATTTCTTCAGCTGCAAAATCATCAGGAAATCTGTACTAGGACAGAAATGAAGGGAGGTGCAGCTGCTCTATAGCTAAAATTTCAGGATCTATTTTCATGAAACAAACTGGAGCATCACTTTGATATTGTTATGTCACACTGTCAATTTGGAGCTCTATCGCACTCTTCCTCAGTTCAATCAGAAAAGTCATGCTGCTTCTGTAAAGCAGAATCAGACCCTACCTGAGGAAGGGAATAAATACCAGTCCAGTTCTTCAGTCAGTCTTCAGCCCATGAATTTCTAAGTAGTTGCACTGATGTCCGTGGTAATGATTGTACAGTCAAGCACTCCATCCGTAATGAACACAGCTCCCACTAAGCAGGGGAGGAGGAGTTCATTGAAAACCAATTAATCTTCCTTACCGGTATTTTGCCCTTAATCAGATGACTCAGCTTTTTAACAGAATTGAAGAACCAATGCTGTGCAAATAATAACTTTCATTTGTATTCAAAGGAAAACTCAAACCTACTTCATCCATTTTTTTATAATCTACCTTGCTTTTTAGCAAGCTGTAAGGAGGAAATAAATAGGCTACATAAATCAGTTTTATGCTACCTGGAGATAGGTCTATTTATATATTTTTGTTTATACATTTATATATATTTGTGTATATATAAAATATTTATCTATTTATGTTTATGTGGTTGGGCACATGTGCCAACCCACAGAGAAGTGAAATGGATGGATCACAGAAAAGGTAGGTGTGATCTCCATCAGCAATGTAATGTAGATGTAAAATTTGTGGAATGCAGTGTTTCAGGAAAAGAAGGACTGGCCAGAACTTTTTGACTTTTTGACTATTCCTTCTTTAGCTCCAACAAAAGCAAGAACGGTATAACCTAGTTCCAGAGGAAAGGAACAGTATATTAAAACAGCTTTTTCTTCTATAGTTTCAAACCTCTAACCACCACTTTCTTTGAATGGTACTTACAGTCTGGATCTTTCTTGCTGTTACCCATTTGAAATGCTTTGTTGATTCTACGAGTGCACAGATATTAGGAGAACAAGGTTGTGGATAAGACGGTTCTGTGATGTTTGCTGATCACCACAGTATCTGAAAAGCCATCTCCACTCGCTAGCAAAGTGACTGACACAAGAGGCTGCAGTAATAAGACAGTCCAAAATCACAGGTCCTCTTGCCTTACCAGAGGCAGTGACAGACAGAAACAAATATATCTTAAAATAACCTCAGGAATGTATATCTCTGTTATTTTATTTTCTTTTCTGTCCAAGAGAAGAATATTCTTCTTAATTACTAGGCCACAATTGAAATTAAACTTCTCTGTTAAGTTTTTTGCAAAGTATGTCTGATGTGTAGAGCAGCATAAAGGCAGGATCAAGTGCTGTGTCTCCAGCAATACTTTCAAGCATAAGATACCCCAAAGGTTTTGTGGGCTCTTCAATCTGAAGCAGCATCGTGTAGAGCTATATTTCTCTGCCTTGTTTGCAGCAGACAGTAGAACATTGGAAACTGAGAAGAAAAACTTTTTCACTTTCTCAGACATCATCATTGCTTTTATTAAGTGGAGGCAGGGCTCATTTCAGTGGTTCTGCACTCGACTTCATGTTTTATTGATTTACATTTAGCATAAGCATTCTAGACACGTTGCAAAGGGAGTTTTATATCACACATAGATTGTTTGGTTTCTTTCAGAAGTGTTTGCTTACCTAAAGTATACTATACCATAAGGTTATTCAAGGTCTACCTTCCACACCCTATTCCTTCCTGTTCCTTAGTCTTGCAAACTTCATAGTTGAGCATCCATGCCTTATTTTGTACAGGTCTCTTTCAGTTGGAAGAATAAATAGAGAGGCTATGTTCTTGTCTGAGAAAAAATACTCAGATCCTTCTTCTTACCTTTACTTGTTCTCTGCCTTGCAATCAACACTTGGAAAAATACAATTGTTTCAGAATGTTGTTTACCTTCAACATATTTGAGAAAAATATATTTTGCCCTCTGAGAGTATAGAGAGTGCAGAGACTGGTAGCTAAGAGCTGTCAAGAGCCCATACCACTTATTATGTATGTTTTAGACCAAAAAACAAATTAAATTCCAATTAGGAAAGCAAGGCTTGAATTTTCCAAGTTGGTTTAAGTAACTGAGAAGTAGAATGCTCAGCCTTAGTGAATATATTAAATAAATTTACACAAACCTCTGCTTTTACAGACAGTCCTGGTTACTACATCCAACCCCCTAATCTTCTGTTATTTAAATCATAACTATCAAATTGTATTTCACTTTTTTGATAAAACCACAATAAAGTACATGATCCTAACAAAAGGAAAAACAGGTGGAGAATGAAGATAGAGCTAATTGTTACCATCTGTAATCACAGAACTCTTTCCTTATGAGATTTTTATGGGATTCAGGGCCACTGAAGAAATAACAGTCCATAAAATTGAATCAACACTCATTAAATCCAGTAGGTGAAGTTAGTTTACATGCAAAATAAGCTACAAAATCAATGACCTACACAGTTTCTGTATGGCTGTTTATGTTAACTGCTTTCAGGGTTAGAGGAAAACTTATCTCTGGGTAGATCAATATAATTCCCTCGAAGTTAACTGAACCACTCAGAGACTGAAATAGCTCCTTTACGTTTTGAATGTTAGTGGTTCAAGCTTTAGTCTGGAAAGTATTGGTAGCTACCACAAGGATTTTCCATTTGCATATTGCTGCTGTATCTCCCAGCCTACACCAATGATAAGAATAACATCTGATAGGGCCCGTCTGTGACTTTGAGGTCTGAGCTTTGCGAGGAGTTGTAGTGCTGGAAAAGCCCCAGGGAGAGTTCTGGCTGACTCAGTCAGGAAATTCTCTTCAGCGCTGTGTGCTGCAATGTCAGCTCTGCATCCAGCACGTACACTATGGGCACTAGACATCCCATTGCAAGCCAGGAGCTTGTATCCACTGTTCTGCAAGGTGGGAAATCTCAAAGCTGTCCTCAGCTTAAGAAGAGAGAAAGTCCTCACAAGCTGGCAGAGGATATTCAGCAATTCTGCCTTAAATCTCCACAGGGAAAGTACCTGAAAAATCTATGGATTAAATGGACTGTTATGGGGTAGTTTAGCACACTGGTATTTTTTAGAATATCAAGCATCTATACTGGCATTTTCCAGATGTGGACTGCAGAAGAAAAAGCACATTAAACCAATTATGTGAAAGCATCTTCATTGACACACAGATCTCTATATTTTCATTCTCACCACTGTATGAGTTCAGGAGTTTCTAGATGTTTTCTGTGTCCCTTTTTCTTTTAACTGTCAGTCTCCTTAGATGATCCAGAAGGTGCCTGGGTAACAGTCTCTAGTGACATGGGGTGATAGAGAGGTATGTTTATCTTTAACTTCATGATTTCTTCCTAAACTAGAAATTATTACAAACCAATCCACACCAACAGTTTAGATGTCAATATTGAACAAAATTATGTGGGTCAAATTCCACTTCACTTCTCAATGTGAGGATTGTCTACAATGAAGAAAGCCCTTTGAAGGGAGCGAGCCAAGTCATCAGCACTGGTGTATATAGAGTGGGCAAGCACATTCCTTCAAGAAAATTTGTTTTTAAAGATGGAATGCCCAACATACAACAAAGTTGATGTTAGTTAATCACAGAGTATAAAATATTTCAATTGTTAACTGCATATATATAGCAGTTGTTTTCTGCTGCCTCAGCACTGTGGCATTGTTTTCATGCATTCTCATGCAGCTTGCTTCTTCTTTTTTTTTGCTACTTACATATTGTTTTAAGGAAACATATTTCATTCCCTCCAAAAGAATTAATGTGCTGCAGATGATGCAGTAGGATGAGAAGTAATGCTAGAGGAAGAAAATACATTGCATCCAACAAGAGATGCAACCTGTATTGACAGGTTGTTCAGGGCTTTGTCCTACCAAACATGCCCCTTCTCTACTGCTTAATTATCCTCATAGAAAATTTACTCTTCTTATATCCAAAAAATCACCTCACTCTAATTTATGATTGCTGTCTCTTATTCTGCCACTATTCACCTCAGCAAAGAGCCTGACTGTTCTCAATAGCCTCTGTAGGTACTGGGGACAGCACATCCCTAAAGCCATCCCATCTCCAGGCTGTACCAGCCCCAGTCCCTCAGCCTCTCCTCACAAGCCAAGTCCTCTAGCCTCAGTTTCCTCAGGCACTCTCTGCTGAACCCACTGCACTTTATTAACAACATTCATGCACTTGGCAGCCCCAAGGGGAACCCACTATTTCAGATATAGTCAGGCAAATGCCTAGCAAAAGGGAATAACTGCTTCCCCACATCTGCTGGCTGTGCTTCTGCTGATGCAGCCCAGGGCACTCTCAGCCCCCATCCCTGCCAGGGTCCTGCTGGCTCAGGCTCACCCAGCTGTGGCCCAGAGCTGCTCCCCAGCCAGACAATCCCAAACTGTTTCCTGTTGGATGTCAGTCTGCCCCAGACATAGGGCAGAGCATTTGTCCTGAGTGAATTTCACAAGGTTTTTTGTCAGTTCATTTCTCCTCTCTGGCTCCTCCTGAATGGCAGACCTGCCCTTGAGTGTATCAGCTGCATCTCCCCTCCCACAGCCATCCCCATCAGGTCATTGCAAACCTGATGAGGCTGATTATGTCTCCTCCAGACCCAGGACAGAGTCCCTGAGCAATCCCACTTGTGTCCATATACAAACACTTCTGTGTAACTTCTTGCTATCCATCTCAATTAAATGTCAAAATTCTTGCAAGTGTTGGGGGGAGGGAAGCAAACACAAAAAACAGACAAGCAAAAAACCCACAAAATCCAAACCACAAAAGATCACAAACTTAAAAAAAAAAAAAAGAACTTGAACAGTAAATCTGTCCAAACACAGTGTTTCCAGCAAACTTGTTGCAAGATGGTCTAAAGAAAATAAAATTATGCTGCCAAGACATTTTGTAAGGCAGCAGGAATTAATGGAGTAATTTTTCTCATTATTTTAGTGTTTTTCTATCAAACAAATTTATAGGGTTGGTAAGAAGTGGTTTAGACTTCACTTATGGCTTAGCTCAATAAAAAGATATAGGGGAGTGTCAGCATGCCCAAAACTGAATTGGAGACCTATATAATAAAAAGGATAACCTGTGTGAGTGGCAGGACTCTGTCCACAGAGCAGAAATTCACTCTGGTTTAATTGTATTTTTGCTTATCTTGGAGCTGAACTCTCTGACACTTATGTTGTCCTGGCCTCAGAGATTGTTAGCAGAGTATTTTACTGGGAAAAAAAAAGCAAAATAAGACATTCTTTAAAGGTAAAATCTCTTCACACTGTTAAAACACACACACACACAAAGAGGCAAAATGCCAAAAATGTCATATTTAAAGCACAAAAGATGCAGAGCCAGAAATTCCCTGGCTTCATTAGAGGTGTGAATATTGCTATGTAGTTTTTACTCTGAGTTTTGGCTCTGTTCTCACTCAGTTGTCATCTTTATTCATAAGCTCAGAAATTCTGCTGAGTGTGTCAGCCACCTCTTTACTGCTGTGGCCAAACATGATTTCTTCTGGTTTAGGAATATTTCTTGCAGATCTTCTCTCTGACAATAAGTTTTTGTGCATTTGTTGGCTTGATTTTTATAAAAGAATGGGACAGGTAAGCTTATGAAACTAAAGGATTCTTCCTCTTAACTCTTCCATAGTTTTGCATTTGCCATCCTGTGTGCACAATGAACAGGTTAGCTGACATGATAATTTCTTCTTTTTTAATAACATCAGTCAGGATTTTGTCCTACTACTCGCCCTTGAGTGACTGTCATCTCTGGGCTTCTATTCCATGGCACCAAGTGCCGTGTTAGAGATATGTGGCTGCTCTGGATGACTTGCTCTGTACACATAGCACATAGCTTTGAGAAGGCACTAGGTTCAGAAAAGGAAGCAGTAGAGCTGTATCAGCCCAGCACTAAGCCCAGGCTAGTAAACCCCTCCATGAGAAACTCACTAAATTACCTAAATTTTTGCAGCATCTTAGGTAACACCTTGTTTTTCCTTTTCTGAAAAACATGGTATGTCTGCTTGGTGTCTGAACAGCACTCTTGAGCATCACTTCAGTGTGCCCCCATTACTCATATGTAACTGGGAATATCTTCATGACCATTGTAATAAAGTTTCCCATTCCAGAGCCCCTTTGCTCTTAGCACCTGGCTTGTTATTTGAGTCAGCAGAAGAGAGACGCACTAAAGCTGTTTTCAAAAGCAAAACAGGAATGGGTCTGTTATTTGTGGACCTGAACAGGAAAAGTACACCACCTCTGAGAGAGCTACTACATAAAGATTGGGAAAAACTACTTCTGCAGATGCCATCAGCACAAGTTTGCCAGCTTGTACACTCTGTTTACAGGCACAGTAATGATGGCTGAGCCCAGCAAACTTTTAAAAGCCATCTGAAAGGATGGCTGATGTTGCTGCCTTCGTTTTGATGCCTTGAAGACTGTAATTTGAGGGGGTTTTGAGAGGCTTTTTTTAGCTGCTTTCCTCTGATAAAACAGCTGCAAGCAGAATTTGGTTGGTGGTGAGCAGATGAGGAGATAGATGACCAATGTGTGATATCCACCAGGGCAGAGGTAGCCCAAGGTCGCAGCATTCAGACAGGGTCCAAGAGGCCTCCCCTGCTCTGAACACAGCTGGCACATCTCCAAAATCAGCTGTGTGAGCCAATGAATGGGGAGCCCACAGTATCCAAGTTGCTGTCAGTCCTGTTCCGGTGATTCTTCCATGTGGACTTAGTATCTTACTGTCGTAAAATATTAAGTGAATAGCCTAAACCAACATCAATAATTTTTGGTTTATGCATATTTTTGCAGTTTTGTAGAGCAAAATGCAGCAGTATACAACTAAGCTATTTTTATTGTTTACCTAAGAAAGCTCAGCTTAGAGGCAAAATCCCTTTTTCTAAAAAAATTTGGTCCCAAGTTTATTCATCTTTCCATATGAAGCATGCGAGGTGCCAAGAGGTCTTGTGAAATTCTGAAGCCAAAGACGTATCTGGTGTAGATTTATAGTGCCCATTGAAAATTAATGGAGCTAATGTGATGCTTGCTGGCTCAGGGTTGAGCCCCCAGACTCAGTGGAGGATTAGACTAAAATTAGAAACACCAGGTGTGTAACTGATGCACCTCCAAGTTGCTTGTAAATAGGTTGCAGATGTTAAAACATTCATGATTTGCAGTGTTTGAGCTTGAGGTCCAGGTGTTATCCACTGTGGTGTCAAAAGCAAGATAGGAGGGAGACAGAACTAGAGTGTCCAATGTGCTTATGGAAAAGGAAAATATTACTGAGGAGAGGATTCAGGAAAAAGTGCAAAAGTGAGAACATAGAAATGGTAAAGGAATTTTGTGTCCATTGATGTGAGAGAGACTTCTCTTTGAAAGAAGTCATTTTGCTCACTTAGCTAGTACAGTGTTGCAGTAGCAGAAGCAGACTGACTCCAGTTTTAACTGATTATCACTTCTTTAAAAATATTTAGGGCGAGCAGACACAGTACTGGCTTAAATACTGCATAAGATACCATTTATCAAAAAGAAATAGGTGCCATTCTGCACCTGCTGTAATTGCTATGATGGAAATAGCAATATATAACTATCAGAAGAAAGGGGGCCACATTTTTTAAAAGCTTACAGCTATTTTATGTATTTCTAATGGCCAATGAATAAATGATGCGACATACATTTTACATATCTGTGAAGTAATGAATTTGAGATTAAATCATACATAATAATTTTTAGGTGCCAGATATATTTAATATACTGAGGGAATAATTGCTTTGATGTGAAGTGTGACTATAATTATGAGTATGTTGGAGAGTTCATGGGAGTGCTTTCTATACCTGCAGAACATTATTTGTCTCTAGCAGTAGACCAACCACAATACATGAAGAGCAACCCCACAGCCCTCACCCTAGATGTTTAGTTCATCTTTTAGATCTCCAGTCTTTAAAATCAAGTGCTAAATATTCTGGATTTTACCTGATCCTGCACCTACTTGCTACTATTGTCTTCAACATGAGCCACTACAAGACACATATGAACACAGCTGAGCATGCTAATAAATGAGTGGTGAGGAATTTGAAAATCAATAATAATGAACAAATTACATTAACTTCTTCCTACAAAAGAACCCTCCTCAGTTAAGCAGTTACAAGTGTGTTCAAATATTAATAAAATATTTACTTTTCCTTCCAAGAAAAATGTCTGATTTTTTTTTTCCTCACTGGAAGGAAGTGAGATAATATTTAAATCATGGAAATTTTTAGTCATTTTTTGACTCCTAAGGAGAAGGTGCAATATCTGCCAGGCAGAAGAATCTTTTGTCAAAGAATTTCAGATGTGATTTTTTTTCTTAATGTAATAAGACACTATGCATTTTGTCCTCAGTTCTCTGGAAGAGATCTCAAAGAAGCAATTAATATCAAACTGAATGACTGACCAACCATCTGCCAATTCCAGCACATTTAATACAACTGATGCTTTATTCAAATACAGAGTACAGATGCTGCCACCAGAAGAATTGATTTAGTTCAAATGAGAAGACAAGGATAACATGTAATTTTATATCTACAGTGAGACCTGATCATATGAGACTTTGATGCAGTAAAAGTGTTTTTCTGCTATGGTAAAGAAGAAAATATAACAGGAAATTTTGGTACATTGCAATATGTAAGATTCAAGGCAAGTCATGCCGAATCTTTACTTGTCAGTAAGTTGCCTGGTGAAGAGTCTTATTAGAGAAGGTTTTGCTGTTTAAACACACATAATCAGAGATGTTAAAAGGATTAAACACTCAAATCTCATTTATTTTGGGGAACTTGGGCAACATAATCCTCAGGCAACACTTAACTCCCATGTTTTGACATCACAGAAGGCAGCTGCAGGGACAGGAAGCTATCCAACAAAGGGAGAGGAAATCCTGGGTTGTTTGGTTCAATAGAATACAAATGAAGAAGACATTATAATGAACAAGGAATCAAAGCTTGCAGAAGACATTTTGTGTCAGCTTCTGACCACTGATGTGGTGACAGACTATACATCAACTCCAAAATCAGCTGCAACTTCATGTGAGGCTTTCTACAACCTTGGGAGATCTATGGGCCTGCACTACATTTTTCCTCAATTGATTTGCTTAGCTGCAGGGGGATGTGTTAGAATCCTGTCTGGAAACAATGGGACAAAATCCTCACATGTGTTAGCATTTCTGTAGTTACACAGAAAGTGTCCTCAAGTCACTGTGCAGGATGTGAAATAAAGTTAGAGGAAATGGGATTTCTCAAATTAGGATTTTCATGGCTGATTATAGAGATTCTACATTTGATGGAGAAAAAAAAATTGTAATAGAGATCAAAATTAAAAAGGACCATTCAGAGAATACCTACCTTTTCCTTTCACCCCCACCCCCTGTTAAAATAAGGCTACTCTACTATGTGACATGGACAGAAGGGTCATATTAACCAGGCTTGTCTATACAGCATAGAATTCTGGAAACAGGCACAAAGCACTCAAACTTCCACAAGAGTGAAAGTGCTAGCTTATTTATTCTTGAGGCTCTTAGAACCTCTACTTTGATATTGCACAGAGCCATTGCACATTGCTATTTGGAAGAAGTTTATTTTGAGTCAACAACAGTTCTAGGATATGAGTATGTTGCAGCTCAGGACATTTATGAGTAAGGTTTGAAAACAGAACTTGCTTCTTGACCTGAATGCTTGGGCCCTAGGATTAGATAAGTGCCTTTATTGTTTAGCTATAGATTCCTATGTGAAGCACCTATAGAAAACACACTGTCTGCAGACTTCAAATGTCACAGATAGTGTTTTCTCCCGAAAAATGCTTCTAAGCTTAGCTATTCAAACAGCGTATCCTTTGCCTAAAATAAAAATTAAAGGCAAAGCAGCATGTGAAAATAATTGGTAACAATTAAGTCCCTGTTCATATAGCCAAACACATTGCAAAGACAGTATAGCAGATTTCCTGTGGTCTCCTATGGAAAACTTATGCATTCATTTTTAATTGCACGACAGTGTTTAAATCAGACCTTTCCCCATTGTACTTTGTGTTTCACAGGTCAGTGAGGATTTATTTGTTTGTTTAAAATAAAGAAAATGAATTGATGTTAATTTTTGATCTCATTGACTTAATTTGGTGTGAAGGACAGAAACTTTCTGCTTCTAAGTAAACATTAACTCCTTGTATGTAATCTGACACTCTTACTGTAGCTGCCACTTCTTTTAAAATATTGCTGCTGATAATTGTCAACCTAGCGAGCCCCAGGAAGTGAACTTAAAATAACTCAGATTCTTTAGCAAACATTATTCCTGCTGCTATTATCTGCCACTATTGTAGAAAAAGGTAGATGATCTCTAGAGTCTAGCTTGTCTGCAGTCAAACTTCCTTCTTGTTTGAGGTTCTCACTCTATGCATTCCATCCAGCTGAGCCTCCAAACCAGCCTGCAGATAATGGTGCTGTGGGAGAGTCCATTGCAGCTTTTGGTATTAAACTTTGCTGGCCCTTTTGTGTAGGTGCTACAAAGAGCAGCTCTGTTATGCCTTTCTCAGCATCTTCCAGGGGCAGCTGTAGGTCCTGTGTTTAACGGCCTTGCTACACTGGCAGAATGGTAGCTCTGATGACTGCTTACAGATGGTGAGGTCATTCTCTTTCCTGTATTCCCAGGTACTGTTGCCTTCTTCCTGTTGTTGAGCAAACATCCTCAACAGCGTACAGCATTATAAGACCAAGTTTTAGCCTAGTTTGCTGGTTCTTTAGGCAACCTTGAACTGTTCTACTGTAATATTAAGACCTAACTCGACTGAAGAACGGTTCCTGTCCTAAACAATCCATAGCACTTTCATCTTGTCACTGCAGAAGGACTTGCTGTCTTGGAGGGAAACAAGGGCACAGGCAAATCTTTTGGCTACAATCTCTTAAACTAAGAATTGAGTTAAAATGCCAACAGATTTCTCTGCACCAATTTCTTTCCAGCAGCAGAGAGCTCTATGAAGGCTTAACGATTTTGCTGCCTGCTGAGAAGAGTAATATATGCAACTATTTCCCAATAGATTTCTGCCCTAAAAGATACCTTTTTCATTTCATCCTTTTCATTGGTATGCCACCTAAGATGAAAGTAAAAAGGACAAGAGTAATGTTTATAAGACACTTCTTACTGCAGATGTGAAACTCTTAGTGGTCCTCATAAGTTAATACACATCAGAATACATGATCAGGCCATCAGACCCTGAGTATGCCAGGAGCAGATGGTGTGTTGGCTGCTAAAGGCTAATCTTCATTTAACGTACTCTGATTGCAACTGAATCTAGCAAAAAGGTATGACTCCAACCCCCTGCTGCTCAAAATGCTCTCTTTCTATTCCTGCTATTATACCACCTTTTATTCCCCTGTTTGTTTCCACAAGATTAGGAAGATTAAAAGATAAATGAGATGTCAAAACTGAAAGATTACATGGAGGTTTATGAAAATGAGATTTTTCTTTTTTCCTCATAGCACTAAAGTTAAAAATTATTAATCTTATATTCCAATTGCCTACTCTGAAATTCCAAATCTGTGTTATTTCTTATGAATCTTTGTTTAATAACACATGAAATCCTGTAACTTCATCTACAGTAATGCTTACTGTTTTCAGTTGTCTCAAACTAAAATAATAAAAAATAAAAACTATTTTACAATATGAATAACTAAATATCTCAATATTACAGCAAACCAAATTGCAATATATATTTTTCTCAATAGCTGAGTTGTAAGATATCAACTTTTACTTTTAAAAAATAACATTTTTTTAAAAAAAAATTATGATAGTTAACCACAATATTTATTTTATACTTGACAATTGTATGTAACACTGACTACTGTTTCCTTTTTTAGGCATTTCCTCAGGATGCGTCCTTATATTAGTAATTCCCATGGTATAGAGTCCACCTTTAAGTGTTTTTAATGTTTCTTAATCCCGTTTTATTTCTTCTACTTTACTTTGTTCTGTAATTTTTAAGTATTTTAAGTATTTTAAATGGAACTTTTAAATATTTTTGGCACTTCTGCAAGGTTTTAATCAAAAGTATTTGCCAAACTTTGTGACTAGTAGAATACTTTATTTTTCTTTGATAAATTAATTTTTCACAAGAAATAAAAAAGGCACATGGTGTGATTATTAGGATGGCCCTGTGCAGGACCAAGAGCTGGACTTCAGTGATCCTTGTGGATCCCTTCCAACTCAGGATATTCTATGATTCTATGATAAAAAAGATGTTTCTTAGTTCTTCACAAAGACTTCTTTGTAATTAATATTACAGAAGTGCAGAGAATTATTTGGGAGAACTTGGTGATCCTGAATATTCACCAACAAGGGAACATAAAGACCAGAATTGTTTCAATGGGTTATATGTAAAATGGGTCTCTAGGTTATGGTGGGAAAGCAAGAGCAATATTATTTCATCACAAAAGGAAATACCACTGTAGGAAATGAAAAATCATGCAGACAAATGATAAGTCAGTGCAGGAATGCTTTGTTGTAATAGAACTACGAGGCTGAATACATTTTAAAATATTTCTTTTTTCTATTTTTTTTTTTTACTTAATTGAATATTGTGGTTAGTGTTTCACAGTCAATATCACAGAAAAGACTGTACAGGCTGTATCTATATATAACTTGGAAATGCAAACCTTCACCACTTACTTTTCAGGCTTGAAAATGTGAAAAAAAAAATCATGGGTCTTTAAAGAAATGGGCTTTTTTCTGGTTACATACCAAGTTATCATGGTAACTTGAATAACAAAATTAATTTTGAAATTATTAACAAATGTAGTACAACTTCTTTGTTGGTTCAGACTGATAGTAAACTAAAAAAAAAAAAATAAAATAAATTTGGGATGTATTTTCCAGTAAATAGAGTTGTGTGTTCAGACTCTTCTGTATTTAGGTCAATCACATCTTAGAAATGGGGAGAGAAGAAAAGGCAAGTAATTGCCCTTCAGACTTACCCTAGAAACCCAAGTCTGTGTCTGAATCATAGTCTGCTGCCGTATTAGCATTTTCAGGACTTCATGCAGTATTTGGCTCTATAGTAGCTTAGTTTGGATAGTAATTTTCCGAAGTTTGTTGTAACACTCGTGGAAAGTAATGTTTGGACTCGATTACCTTAGAGGTCTTTTCCAACCTTACTGATTCTATGATTCTATAAAAGATCCTGACTGACAGCTCTGTACATTGAACTCCTCTGTTAATTGGTGAGCAGAAAACATGCAACAGATGGCACAAGGTCTCTGCACTTAAACCCACCACACTGAAAGAACAGGAGGAAGAATCTCATTTCTCTGCCTGTAACATCACTGGAATTAAAGGCATTGATAGTCACCCTTGTG
Organism: Xenops minutus; assembly: GCA_035221455.1. Lineage (NCBI taxonomy): Eukaryota > Metazoa > Chordata > Aves > Passeriformes > Furnariidae > Xenops > Xenops minutus. Next base: position 39,952,354 of record JAWWEE010000074.1, read on the forward strand.
TAAAAAACTTCAGTGTGCATAAAAAGAGAGTAAAGTACTGAAGCAAAAAATGTACCCAAAATGATATATGGCTTAGCAAACCTGCTTTTTAAGCGAAAGCAATTTGGCTTCAGTGTGAACAGCAGTAAATTACAGCACAAGACCCTGCAAGAACATTGAAGTTAGCAGAAAGGTATTTATATGTGGGTTTTTAAAAGCCCAGAATTAAGATGAAATTCACAAGCCATCAAACACCTGAAAGTCTGAAATAATTTGGGTCCATAAACTTACTTGGTTTGCTCCTGTGAATGATAGGATGCTGCCTTCCCAGATTCTCTTTTATCTATGCTCTAGTAAATGGCAATTTATTTTTTTTTTGATAAAGCACTTTTTAAACACTTTCAGAAGTCATCAAATTTGAAAACATTGAACTTTATTTCCACAGAAAATTCAGGGAGGCATCAAAGTGTGTGTATGTGTTTGTAATTTTGGCTGGCTCTTCTCAGTCCCTGAGCTGCTTATGCTGAGCTAAAATTAGAACATCAGGATGGATTGCTACAAATTAATCACTAGTAAACTCTGGATATGTGAGTTTAACTCTGAATGATATATCGATTGAATCATGATGTATCTTGCTTTTTTTGGTCATGTTTTTGCTATAAGATGGCAAAAAATGAGCAAGGATTGTGGGATTTTTGGTTTGTCTCATAAATGTTGAAAAATGTGCAAAAAAAATCTAGATCTGAAAAGCCTTTGACTTCCTGGAAGGTGCAGAATACTGTAATAATTATTAAATTCTCTTTTCTACATAACCATAAGCTTAGGGGAAATTATATCTTAGCCCATGCTTTAAAACTTGACTTACATGTGTGGGGGAGTATTGGGGCAAATTTGGTAATGAGGATAAAATTATTGATAATTACGAAATTTTTAGATAAGACATCACTAATGCATAGTCTCCAGGAGCATATAGGAATGAGGAATCAAGCATGTTTATTGAAAACACACCTGTTATCATTGCATAAAGATTTTATGCAGTTTAGTGGTGAGTTTTCAGTTTGAATACCCATGTGTTGTTTAGGAGTTACTAAGCCTGTATCTGTTGTGCAAATCCCAAAGTAACGGAGGCATTGCTGAGTTCAGAGTGGGGCTTTCAGAAGCTTAAACAATGTCAGACTCCACTGATGCCCTTTCCAGTCATGTGCATCCTGCTAGCTTTGCTTCTAGATACAAGTCAAATATAGCTGTCTGTAGAAGTAATGTAGAAATACATTACCAATGTTTGTTTTTAATTTTCCTTGTGACCTGGACAGCTTATGAACAAATTTGGAAGCCTAATTAAAATAATACATTGAAAGCTGTCACTGGCTTTGAACAGAATGAAGAGGTAGTGACACTTTTTAGATTTAAAAAAAACAAAGCAAGTTGGGAATAAGAGTGAAAAACAAAACCCTCTCTATTTGATGGCTCTCAGAAAATAAAATGAGCACACATTAGAAATGTTTGGAGAAGCCCCAGATTTCCCATTTCCTCTGCTTGTGTATTGCAAACACTATTATATTAGAACTGCAGGTAGTATTGGCTCTACAAAACAACTGGCTGACAATTTTTCAGTCTAGCAGCAAAGAATCCCTTGCACTGCTCTTGGCTGGTGAAAAACACCAAGGTGATCTTAATAGCTCATGAAGATATCACTGGTTTGTTTTAGAACCTGCACAGAGTATTCCATTCCCTGCTTAGCTACAACTAGCATCTGATTCAAGATTACAGTACCTTCTATAGAGCTGCAAAAATGTGTTCACATGTTTAAGTTAAAGGGAGATGAAGCTCACAGTATAATCATACAGGATACTGCTCCCAAATGAGGCCAAAAGCAAAGCTTGCTGTGACTTCCTATAGTTGAAGAATTCAGTCCCATCTTCTGAAACAAACGTAGTGAAAAGACAAGGCAGAGAACATAAGGGCTGAGTAGTAGTCGAGTCCTCAGTCAGGTATTTAAGGACAATCTCTGGCCCAGGCCAGCCAGCTGTTGGTCAGGGCTTAAGGAGTTCTTACCTAGGTTAGAGCCAAGAGGTTGCCACTCCTTCTGAGGAAAAGGAAATGTGGATGTCAGTGTTTGGCTCTGTAGCCTCCATAGTGAACTGAAAACAGGTACATCACAGTGCAGTTTGTTTGGCTGCGAGAGAAACTATAAAGCTATGATGTCCCACAACCACCAGCCTCTTGTTATTTTCTCACAGATCTGTCTATGTATTTATAATTCTTTTTTCCTGAAACAAGCATTTCTTATTCAATATCATCAAAATAATATATACAGAAATATACATACCAACAATTTACTAGATGCTGCGAAAGGAAACATTCACTGGGTGTTCTATAATATTCAAGATCAGCAATAGTCTTCTACTGCAGTTATAAACACCCATTAAGGGTTTTTACTCTCTGACATTAGTTAGAAGCTCCCAGGCTTGACTTTCTACTGACATATTGCAATGTAATTTGTGTTTTTCTTGTGATACTATAACAGAGTTAAGGCTTTAAATTGTGTAAAAGTAATCTTGACGAAAAAAATTATAATTTTTCTTTATTCTTAAAGCTCCAGGTTAAATTTAATGTCAATTAAGAGCCTGGTGATTCATCTGTGTTATTCTTTAGAATTATCCATTGTGTTATATTTCCATATTTCATCAACTGTGTATTTTCCATTTTGTGGGGGGGTTTTTGTTTGTTGGTTTGGTTTTTTGTGATTTTTGTTTGTTTGGTTTTGTGTGTTTTTGTTGTTGTTGTTGCGTTTTTGTTGTGGTTTTGTTTTTTTGTTTTTTGTTTTTTTGTAATTTTGAGTACCAAGAAGATAACTGGAAATGCAGGGAAAATTTCTCAGCAAAATGTGTTCACCTCCTTTGGAGGGTTGTAGGAATGTTGGACAGATTTAGCAGTGTCTTTCAATCAATGCAGGCATAATCTTCTTAGTGTGATCCAATTTGATTATGTGCATTTGTATTCTTGTGTGATCTGAAAATACCTGTAGAGGTGCTTTTGTAGAAGGTGAAGGTAAGGAGTAATGCACTCTTTGTGAAGTGCCCATGTAATTTACGTGTGATTAGTTTAAATAAGAAGGTCCTATCAGATACTATGTGTCAGTTGTAGTTCATTACATAAATATTCATAGTACAGAGAGAACAGAAATGAAATCTCCCATATTTTTCTTTCTTTAGTCTTTGTGCTTAAAGATATTGAAAATAAAATCCATGAAAAAATGCATTGTGACCTTTCACCAGTTCACAGCTGAGTAATTTATTCTCCTCCCAGCCAGGCCTAGACAAGTTACCTAGTTATGTGTTAGTTATCTCTTGAACTGAATTCCATGTGAGCCTTAAGGCCCTCTTGGTTTACTCTGGTGACGACACTTTATGAAGACTGATGCAACTCGAAGAGGAGAGCTGACAAGGTCATACCTGCTGGAAGCCTGTTAGGGTGCTGCTGAGCACCTCTCTGTCTCAGACATCAGTGTTACACCTAGGAATTCCTTACACTTGTGACTCCCCTTCTGTTGGAGGAACACTGGAAGTATTGGCTGCTACTCAGCTTTCAGTATGTCCAATGTCGCCCATTTGGCTTCGTTTTGTGAAGTTTGAATGAGTATGAAGAGACCCAGCTATGGTTGATGACAGACACAGGTGAAGTGGTTCCCTGGTGATCATGGTCCAAGTCCTGGGTTCTGAAATGCCTGGCACAGAATAAGTATCCTTGTTATTTTCCTCTACAGCAAGCAACATATTTTTTCTCCATGATTGATAGAGAGGAACATAACTGAGAGTGAGTAACATCTTTATTGACTGAAGTAACAGAAATCTGGGGGGAAAATGTTGTGAATAACAGTCAGCTGTTACTCTCTTGACTGAAAATGGATGTAAGAAAACACATTGACTTTGTTGAGGCCTTTAAAATATCAGATGCTCTTACTGAGGCTGCCACAAAAGATCTATGAGACTTGCATGTTCTGATAAAGAAGTGCAGATGTGAGGAAAGCAGGCCATATCCATCAGAAAGACAACAGAAAAGGGGGCCTTCCCACTATGAAGTTCACAGTGTTTGGTTCCTTGAGGCTTGATTCATTTCAGTTTGGGGAGTACACAGTCCTCCTGATGCGTCTGTCATGACTAATCTCATAATTTAAAGTTTTAAGCCACTTATAATACAGAATAGCAAATCTGTTGCAACAAGAGGACCAGTAATATATAAAACCCATTTTAATTACATTGTTTGAATCAAAACCACTTGCATGTAAGCATTAGCTGGATAACATAGCAAATTGCTGCTCTCTGAAAGTGTTAAACCACCCCTAGGAAATCTTACACTGTTATGAAATTTTGTGATTTATTTTGGCTATTAAGAAATATTAAAAACTTCAACTATGCAAAAGTGCACTGTAGCACAAGGGGATCTGGAGATGCTCATATTGTGAAGTGATCCTTTATGAGAAAAGCTCTTCTTTGCTTGACAGCTGCATTGTTCACCCTATGATATGCTTCCAAAATATTTCAAGTTGTGGATTAGTTGTACTGTTTTAATTACTAAATACAGGCTTTTTTAATCAACCATGCTTCTAATGCCTGAGGAATTTGCCCAATCCTCTGGTAAATGTTAAGTCTTTGTTAATAAAAGGCATTTAAAGAGTAGCTTAGTAGTCTGAAGGTTAAAGAAAATCCATATAAAACAAAGATATATTTTTATTTTTCTAGTTCTGTATATGAAAAAAATGCTGATATGCCATAAACTATGTAGCCCTCTACTATTTTTCTAACCCTTGGGGAATGCAGTGCAGAATGGACACTTGTTCAGTTACTAAAACTTCTTTTCAGCCTCACAAAGACTTGGCTTCCCAACTTGATGAAAACATTCTTACGAGTTTATATATAGCACTGACTCTTTGAGCAGTATTGTTTGGTGACAATAATAACATTATTGTTTTAGTTTCTCAAAAGCCCTCTTCACCACAGTAGTTGAATAGTAGCAGAATAAATGCCACAGTACAGTCCTATGAGTTGTACCATTTTTTTCTGCACCCATGTTCACAGAAGACACAGGTGCTGGTTTTTCTCAACAAACGTATATTGTTTTATAATGTCTGTGAGCATAAAAGTATTACTGCATGAAATACACCTCAAAATATGAATACAACTTCATGATTTGTAAAACAGAATGAAACTAGCGATTTTTGGAGCTAACTCCCATCTGGTATCAATTAAATCAGATTTGTGGAACTATTTCTTTTGTCATATGCCCCTATATAGTTTAAGGGAAATATTTCAGCCCAGTAATTTTATCCTGGGTCTGGATTTGTCTGCCTAGAGAATTTGACTGCCTTTTCAGTGTTTTGAAGTCAATACAGAAATTGAGCACTTTTTTGCCCACCCCATCAGCATGCTTTCATTTGGAAGTAGGCTTCTTTTCACTGCACTTCATACAATAGAGTATTTGAAGTGTTTTTAAGGATTATTTCTTTTTCCAAACTCAGACATTAAGCCTAAGCTTCCAGAAAGCCTCTGGATAGATAAATGAAGAGAGTTCTTGACTTACTCAAGCAGTTTATATTTGCTTGGTATATATTTGTGGTAACACAACTCATTCATGTAGCCATAACTGAGAAATCAGGAGATCTCTAGGTTTCTAATTTACTGTTTAGCACCCATTCTTGTAAAACTACCATTTTACTTACCCAGGGCTGTGAGAAAACCCCATCCTCCCAAACCCAGTTTTACATTATACTCACAGATGTAGCATAACCTCATGTAATTGAGACAGTCCCTTGTGACATGTTATAATATGATATAATATAATAGGCCAGCTGGTAAAAGTGGAATAATGAAGAAACGTAAGTAACTGTTGATGTCAAGATAGGACTGATGTGAATGTTGAGCTCTGGCCAATTCCCAAATTAGAGCAGAAAACACAATCAGCTGAGATAGGTATGGTTTGAAGCGGCATTCAAAATGCTACCATCCTGTAGTGATGTGCAAAACACTCACCATCTCGCTGACTCTCAGAGGAACTGAGGTTTCTCAGCACCTTTGAAAGAGGCCTCTTCCTAAAGAATAATTCAAGGTGAAGTCAGAATGCATGAGAAAAAGTACTTTGCAGAAATCCCTCAGCAAGAACAGTGGTGTCATTTGCATCAGTCACAGCCATACTTACATACATTATGTTAAAACTCCAGGTTTTGAGGATGTGGGCATGTCCTTACAGCACTTTTTCAAAAACAGCCAAATCATATTGATAAAAATGGAGTTCTACTTGCTTGATTGTGCTGAAAGATGCAAGTTGTGCACTGACTAAAAAACACTATAAGATACTCATCACACTTGACCTCTTGGGAACAGAGCAATACTTGTATGTACAGCTTGTCAGAATTCTTTTTTTTTAAATGTTGACTTGGGCACAAAATATTGGAGTTTCTCACCCAGAATATTCTTGTAAGAAGAAAGGGAGAGTTCATTTTCTAGAAGAAGAAATGTTTTAAGAAAACTTTTTAAGAAAGAACCATGCTCCACAAAACATTGATTTCTTTCCCCCACCCAGCCCCTTCACCCCCTTCCAGTTGAAACATTCCTGGTTCATTAAAAATTTACTTTTCTTTTTTATTTTTTTTTTAATGTTTTGACTTGGAACACACCAAGTTTCTTGCCTAGCCTACTGATAATATTCCTGACATTGGAAGTTAGAGCAACCCATCAGGGACAGGATTTTCTGCTGTTTTTCACTCAGTATTTAGAAACAACCCTGGCACCCAAAATGTTTGAAGTTATGCAGCTTCTTTGGACTCATCCGTGTGCTACTCTTCTAAGGGAGTGGTTTGACGTTTCACATTCACATTTAGCAACAATCTTTCATTACAGAAAATTCTCTGAGAGTTGAGTAAGTTTCTCTCACATTGCTGGACAAGTTCAAAATCTGGCCCATAATGCTTGGTGGTAATCTGAGTATGGATGAGCTCAGGAATGTTACTCAGAGTTTAGAATTCTTTTCACTTTGAGTTCAACAAATGCAAGATTTGTCTCTTTAACACGCATTTTGTTCAAGCTACTGAAGGTTAGACAGTTTCTAATTTGGTACCAATTTGATCTTGTCAGTGGAAATAACAAGTGCTTAACATGTTCAAATAGGGTCTAGCTTCCAGAGATAAGGCTTTGTAAGCATTGAAAAATTGAAACTCTAATTCAGCTATAAAGTATCCAAAGCACAACTTAGTGAGATAAATATTTGACACATCTCACTGTTTCCAAACAGAATTAGTTGGCCAGCAAATGGCAGAAATATCTTAAAAAAGGGGTGTTGGAACAGGTAGGTTTTTTAGATAGAAGAGACAAGTGAAGGGTCAGGCACCCAAAGCTACATTCTTGTGACCAAGGGGAAGGGAGAATAAATACAAAGACACCTTAGAAGAAAGAGCAGTCTCCGATTATTGACTAGATTATAGGGGAAAAGCTTTTTAGATGCTCTTATTACTAGAATGGGGGAAGTAAATGAGTGTTGAAATTTATATAGACCAACTTAAAAAAGTTTCATTTGATAATCTTGAGATAGTGAGGTTAGCTGGAAGGATCTAGTAAGCCCATATTTTTCAATTAAAAATATTATTTAGTTTTTTACTTTGTTTTACCAAAACTGTGTAATTAACTCAGCTCTGCAGTGAGGAGCAACATAAGGTGGACTCAGTGCTCAGGGGGAAAACTGGCTTTCACCACAGAAGGTCAGTGTAATCCTGAGACTGACATTCCTCTGTTCATGTTGACCATAACCAAGTGAGTTGTTCTCGGTCACTTCAGTTGAGGAGAGAAGGAGAAAGTTAAAAGGAGATGATGTCAAAGTACAAAATTATGAAAATGACCATAAGGCATCTGTGTGTTCTTTTCTCTACCAGTCACATAAAAGCAAAAAATCTGAAAGTCCAGGAACAGACTTAGATGAACAGGGAAAGGAAGAAGGCAACTGCACATGTATTTTAAAGAAAATTGACACACTGAAGACAAAACAACCTAAGAAAATTCAATTTCAGTTGATGCTGGAATATTAATTTGCAATTTTTCATAGCCATCAAGCAATTACTTTATCTTCCTTATTAGAGAACTATAAAAGCCATTCAGTTTATGAGTTGAGACAGAAAAGAATCAAGAAAGAAAATAAAAAACTTCTCCCTCATATCTTATTATTGCCCACACATGACCTAATGTAAATGCTTAATGAATTCTGGTTTGAAGTACTGTGTGGTAGAGAAATGAACAAAATCAAGTACCAGAGTCCTCCAGTTCTAAAGATGTGACTTAAAGGGAAAATCACTCAACTTACACAACTCATTACCTTTTCTGTGTAACCAAAGAAATATTTACCTACCTCAAAGGAATTTATGAATTTCATCCTGACTCTGTTTTTACAGTCACATAAATGGTAATTTTTCCAATGAATATTTTGGCTGGTAAAAAGACAGAAAAAAAAAATCTCTTTTCAAAACAGAGACTTAAGCAGGTGCAAAGCAGTAAGTATTAGTATCTCCTTAATAGAATTTGACACCACATAAAATTATAAAGAGATGCCCATCTCTTCAGATTCCCAAAAGACTATTAATGGTAATGATAGAAATAAAACCTGTTTTGTTTTGTGTCATATTTGGAACAGGTAGATTAGGCTGTTAGCTCCTTTAAAAAAAGGAGCTAAAAAAAAATATAACCTTAGTGTAGCTATATTTTCACTACCTTGGCAATACTGTCTGGATTTGAAAAAGAATTTACCTAGAAATGCAAGGCAAAGACATCAAAACAGAAGTCTGAATGTAAAGAAGAATTACTGTAATGGTATTCTGAGTTTCTTATCCTCTGAAAGTGAAGGTCAGAAGCACCTCTGTCTTGAAGGATGGCTTCAAACATCTGTCCATGTCTGGTAAATTAGAAAAAATTCATAACTCAACACATCCTCAAGGCTTAGGAGTCTAAACTATCAGATCCTTGTCCTTTTGGTGCTTTCTCTCTTTTCTAAACACCTTTCTCCTTCTTTGTCACAGGCCATGCTTCCTTTGCTGTGCTTGTTCTTTAGACATCTAACATGGCATGAAACAAAGCTGCTCTGTGCTTGGTGTAGAGAGTTGTGTGTCTTCAA
>JAWWEE010000074.1:39961491-40019196 GCA_035221455.1 Xenops minutus
AAGGATGGTTTCAGTAGGAAAGAACCTTAAAGATCATCTGGTTCCAACCTCCCTGCCATGGGAGGGGACACCTTTCAATAGACCAAGTTGCTCAAACCCCCATCCAGCCCGACCTTGAACACTTCCAGGAATGGACTAATAGTCACTCCTCTAAGATTTTTTTCTACTGTTTCATGAGCTGTTTGGGTTTTTTTCCCTGATGTCTTGGCATATTCCCTTTTTATGAAAACAGCAAAATTTGAAATTTAAAATGCTTAATTGGCCCAGACTTTATGCCACTGGCAATTGGGGGAAGACAGTGTCAGTGACCTTGGTGATGTTTTTAGTCAGGCTTTTGAGTAAATCTAAACAGAATCACATAGGTGTCAATAAGAAGTCTTTATAAGATTACAATTCCTTCACAGTCTCAGTGCTAAAGGAAATTATTTGACTGCTTTGCACGTTATAAATTATGAAGGATATTTGCAAAAGTTCCTAATTTCTGGTGTATTTAGGAGCACAAATCATGATCATAGCTCCCTTCCCTATATTCAGACTGTACAGTGCCAGTAGTTCTGCCCTAAAATTGTCTTGATCAAGAAGTCCAAAATGCAGATGAGCATAGCAGAATCTCTTGCTCACAGAAGCAGTTCAAATGTAGCTCATGGTTTCTTCCCTTTTTGAGTTCTTAATCTGTTACACCCTTGCACTTGATTGGAGATGTGAAGGGTTTAGTACCTTTGAAACAGCTGCAGCTTGTCCTTGCGTCAGAAGATAAAAATATTCCACTCTTTACATCTCATTCTGTTCAGTTACAGTAAAACTAGTGCTGAAATTAGGAATTCTGGTTTTCAGGTTTCTAAAAATAAAAAAATCTGATAAAATTACATCAACTGTAACTTTTCTAGAGTTAAAATAGACCTACTTGAATGGCAGAAAGTGGCGCATTTCCTTCAGAAGGTTTTTCTGGAATTCACCTTCTGTTCACACACTCTGCCACACATCATATACATCTCTTCCTGTTCATGCTCTCTGTGGTTTACGTGTGCATTTGTAAAAGTAGTATCTTAAACAGCTGTTTATTTGTGTACTAAACTCCATGTGGGACCATATGTACCAAATCGTAAATGAAGTAATGGCAAAGTTTGTATACATTTTCCTCCTGCCTTTCTGTCTGTCTTGTAAAACAGCTTATTTTTGCTCAGGTTTACATGGCTACCATTAAAATCATCATGTAAAAATCAGTTTTCTAAGAATTTACAAAATACTAACCATTTGTAAAACCAGACACTAAGGATTTGCTAATTACACCTCTAGTTAAAAAGAAATCTCTCTCCAGGGGGTGTAAATAATTTATTTTATGTTATATGCCTGGGAAGAGTGCACTCTTTTTTTAGAGGAAAAGAGTTGGAATTTCCTCTAAATGTTACCAAGTCAAGGGTAGAAAATACAATTAAAAATGACATTTTGATCGTAATCCTCCTTTCTGATATAGAATGTAAAAGAAAATATATATTTAGTAATGGATCATTTAACGGAAAGGCTCAAAATGTCAATGCTGTTCCTATTTTCTACCTTTACTCTGTGTGTGTAAATAACCACTTGTTCCATTTGCCACCTACACACTGATAAAGCTTTAAGCCCCCTTCTCTGGGTGAAAAGGTAATCCAACGGTTAGACACAAATTTGAATTTGATGAGCAGCTTTGCCATGAAGATGTATCCAGTCACCTGCCACAAATCCCTCATTGCCATTTGCAAACAAAAGGCAGTAAATGTTGCAATGTTTAGCTATTTTTTGGTAGTGTCTGGCTTGTGCAGGCTTACAGGACTAGTTGTGTTTGTGGCACACCTTACCTAGAGAGAGACACCTTGAAATGTCAGAACATTCAGTATGGGGAACTAGGCTAATTCAAGTATGAAGCAAAACACATAAAATTACTTACATGGGGTTCTTTGTGCCACCTGTTTGATCTGCTATCATTCCACTGTGCTTATTAGTGCGATTGACACTGGGCGATGTTTCAGCCTCTCATCTCCTGGCTCTACACAGGGCCATCTGCTTGCTCGAGCAATCCTGAGATTTTAGCTGGAATGGAATAACTAGATCTTTTTCTGGGCAAAATTAGCAGCTATACAGGGTTTGAACAAAGATCATTCCACTGAGCAGAAGGGTCCTCTGGTGTTGGTCCTCCAACCAATCTGGTCAGCCACTGCCGTTCCAGAAAGCGTCATCTGGGCACTTGGCCTCCTGCAACAGCACAGAAATAATCATGCTTAGGGAAGCTTTAAAATATTTTTAAGATGTCTCAACCCAAAGAGGGACTCCTAAGGATCTGGAGGAGAGATTTATACCAATTTTCCCGAAGATATGTCACATGAGATAGAAGAGTTCACGACCGACATTGGTCACCTACAGGGATATGGAGTGGCCTCATCTAGAGGAGTTTAAAAACAATGTGGAAACTAAATGTGATTTATAGTGAGGTTCAAGGCAGGAAACTGCCACGATGAGCATAGGGCAGGCAAATATTGTGCATTCAATGAACCATGGGCTAGAAATGCCTTTGACAAAGGAAAAATGGAGGTGCATGGAACAGCTGTGGAGCCAGGGTTTGCATGAAGTGGTGTGCTGTGTGGAATTGACTGGCTGGTGCTGGGTGTGGACAGGCAAAAGTAGTGACAACTTGGGTTACTCTGGACACCTTGGTTGAGGTAAAAAGTCCACCCATGGGTGGAAACCACAAAAATGAGAAACTTATGTACTTCAGTTCCACAGAATGAATATTTCATTAAGGTGTGTGTTCTGAAGTGAATATTTCAGAGGCACTTGAACATTATAAAAGAGAGTTGCACAAGCAAATACTAGATACACAGTGGATAACCACTGGCCCTTGAGTCAGCAAGGAAGGATTTAAATGCAAACATAAGGTCAGAGTCCCCATTTTGTTACTTTCTTTTCTTTAGTCCTAACAGCATCTGCTGCACTGCATCATCCTGCTAAACACATCAGAATAGTCAAGACAACACTTCTTAAAGAGCCAGTTGTTGTTTCATACTAATTTCCTGACAGGAATGAAGCTAAATTGGTTAGTACTGTGTTGTTGGCTTTTCAGGTTTTTTTTAAAGGAACATCAGCACTTGCCAAATAAGGATGCAAAAAACTAATTGAATATACTATACATTTCAGTAGAACAGGCTTGAATTGTTCCTGCACTAAATTACATATGTGGATCCCACTGTTTCATCTGAGATCATCTCAGCAGGGATGACTATGGAAATGCAAATTTACACTGCTGCTGAGTCCTTGCAGATTTTACACTGTGTGTCAATGATTCATTTAAGGATCTTGGCATGGTTTGCATTCTTTCTTAACCTTTAGCAATTCAAACATTCTGCTCTCCAAATGAGACAGAATTACTTAAATAATGATAGTATTTTCAATATCTGCTCCAGGCTTCTCTTTGCTTGCTGCAAGAGGTTCCATGTGTCACTGTTTCTTCTTAGTGCAAAGCATGAGTACGTCCATCACTTTGTCTAAAACATGGAGGTGACTTCATCTCAATGATCTTTCATTAAATGACAAAATGTTCATTTTTCATATAATTTTCTGGTCCAAAATCAGAGTCAACACTGGTGACAATTTTGCTGTTCACACAAAACCCTACAGTTATTCTGCCATTTATTGTTTTTACAAAACTTCCTTCAAATTCACTGGAAACTATGCCAGTGTAATGACTGATGAAGCATTCTCTGTATGGAGGTGTTAGATATCTTGTTAGACTGACTGATAGAGTTGTTAAGAGATAGCCAAGTTATTGCCTGTACAAGCTGTTTTCACCTTGTCTCACACAGTTTATCACAGCCAGTCTGACTTCAAATCTGTAACTATCCAAAACTGGGAAACTCCTATTTGCATTAACTGTTGTATTAAAGAAACAGGAAATGGCCAACACTGATTTGCTAAAAGCTAGAAAAAAAATTACAACTCCTAATAACATTGTCTCTATTAGAAAAATCCAGTTTTTCATTAAGAATCAGAGGGAAGGAAATGTGCTTTCCTAAGAATTTCTTTGGTCATTGACTTCACAGCCTAAGATGTGAGATTTTAAGCCTTACCAACAGTAGAGTCATTTAGAGGGGCTTTTTATATTGCGGACTTTCTGGTATCCAATAAAGACTACACTTTTTTCCCTCACTGGAGGCACTGATAGCCTGGCTGTACCCAGCCTTCATGGAACTGCTAGGAACTTAATGTCTCTGAAACTGCCATCACTCTGCCATGCTTGTTTGAGCATGTTATTTGGAACCGAAAGGACAGCTAAGCACTACATTTAACAAGTCACAAGAGGCCAGGTACCTTACTAACAAGTGTAGAAAACAGTGTAGCTTGTAGGTAGGCTAGTCAAACTCACAATTCAGGACATACCTGATTGTCAGGGGATGGTTAGCTTTCTTCCAGTTTACAGCAAGACTGATACATGCCTCTCTGTCTCCCAAAATTCAGTTGTGGACCAAATCTAGGGATGTTTTTAAAAAAAAATCAGTCAACCTGAAAGGTAAACTGCACTTGGAAGAATTCTCAGTATAAACTGTTTTTTCTCTTATCTCTGCTCTTTAGCGTTGTTTCTGAGAGTAAAGATTTTTGGCAGTTACAGTGAAAGGGACAGCACATTTGTGTGGCAGTGCTGAAGGTGCTTTTAGCCTGAAACCAGTGGTACTCCTTGAAATGACAGACTCGTGGGAAATGTCCTTGGAGGCAGAACTGACTGGAGCGCGCTGCTCTGGGCTCTGTTAGCTATGCCATGTTTTGCTGTAGGTCAAAGAACAAGAGGAAGCCTAGTACAACAGAATTCCTAGCCAGCCCAAGAATAGAATGGGTTGGATATCTTCCAGTCAAACCAGCTTTTTTTTTTTCTTTCCTTGTCAGAAAATGGTGACTCACCACATCTGGAATGATTTGTGGAACTCTGTCAGTTTAGCAAATTGACAGAGAACTGTAAGGAGGTTTTCATCATTTCATGCTGTTGGCCTGGCAGGAGGTTGTAGGCCCCAGCAACAGTCACTTCTTCAGCACCACGGGACTTCTGTGGGTTTTTGTAGCTGTCAGGATCTCTCACAGGCATTTGGAGGCCAGAAGCCCAGGGAGTTTTGGGTCCACTTGGAGTTTAGCCCACTGTTAGGCAGCTGAGAGCTCACACTGGGAATTTCTCTCAAGGTTTTCATGTAGACACATTTGAAATTATCCAGATATAAATTGCCCTTTTTTTGTGAAAAAGCAGCTACTTTTTTTTTTTTATATCCATACAAGTAATTTACAGATACTTAAAGGGGAAAAAGGAGTTAACACGTCTTTCTTAAATTGACATAAGTTTAAAGTTTAAAAAAAACAAACAACCAAAACCCACTACAGATTCTCAGACTTCAGCATTTCATTCTGCCCAGAACAGTCTTTCTCCTACACCTGGGAGAAAGAAAGGTTGAGATGTTGTTTTCTAGTTTTTGATGGTGGCTTATGTAGAAAGCAGGACTTAAATAAGCCAACTAAAACGCCCACACCAAGTGAAAACCCTTCTCTGGACACCTTTATCAATGAGCTGGAATGCTGATTCCCATTCTCTCCATCTGCTGCCTCACTCATGGACTCTTGGGGTTTTGACTCCCTGTTGCTGCCCTAAGAGCTGGGCATTGAGCAAGAGTCTGTCACACTCTCCTGTTTCAGTGCCATTTTAGCTATTTCGAAACAAAATATTTGGGTACTTCTCACTTTCATAGGAAACTCTTGAAATGCCTGTATTTTTATTCCAAAGAAGGAAAAAAAAAGTCTAGAATTTCCTACAGAGAAGAAATGTCAGCTTTTAATGTGGTGTTCTCAGGAATATCCTTGCTAGAGGCCACAGCATTGCAGCCATAGGAGCAAAAGAAGCTGGATGGGATAGCTGGAGGCAATCTAAAGTGGCCGTTTTCTGTGATGGCATTTTATTTTTATCTGGGAGCAGCAGAGTGCTAATGCTTTGACAGCCAAAATCACAATAAGCTGTAGCTGTAGTGAATATAGGGATGCAGACTTGGCTGTGAATCCTAAGAGGTGTGAGTTTTGGATGCAGTCATCTGTACTGCCAAACCTTGCCCATATGTTGTGCTGTTCTCTCACTGGGATGTTTCTAATGTTAGTTCTATTAAGAAATGGCATTGCTCTCAGAAATTGTAGAAAATAACTTCTGCCACCCCCTCCCTAACATCCCATTGTCACCTTTTCCTTCCATAAATGACTTGGAATAATTAGAGCTTTTTAACAAATATGTTTATCAGTGAGTGACACTATAGCCCTTCAATAGCACTTGGTAGCAGGGGGTTGTTGATTAGCCAATCACCCACAGATTCTTTCCTTTCTCGGTCTTAGGAAACGATCCTGGTGAGATCAAAATTGCATTGAATATGCTGTTTTCTAAAGAACGGCCTTTTGGCTCTGTGGAAGGAGAGTTGCTTCTTTCGCTGTGCTGCCAAAGCTTTTCCTCTACACTTCCAAATTAGTATGAGTCATTTTTGCAGAGCACTGAACGTTTGTCTGCTCATGAGGCTGCAGGTGCTGGGTGTTATTCCCAAAGTCCTCTTCACATTCCGTGCTTGCTGTTGTGTTCCCCAGTACTGTTCTTGCCTCTTTACTTGTGAGAGTGAAGCATACATTCAATTCTTGCTAGGCCTTTGCTGCAGGGAAGCATTGATCCTGGTCTTTTCCAGTAACCTCTGGCACTAGACGTGTCTGCATGCTGTCTTTGAAAGCAACTGCAAACGTGAAGGGAGAGGCCATTGCTTGCACTGGACCAGCTGAAACACTTGGAGAACAGAGACAGGTCTTCATGCCTGCAAACCTTTCTTGTGGTCTGAGGGAAAAGCATCTGACAAACTTACAGTAACTAGTATTGCTAATGGCTACAAAAACACTGCTACTGTCATGTTGTGATCCTTTCTATAAAGATGCCAGAGAAACAGAAAATAGAAAGCTGGGGAGGGGTACTTTCAATTTTTAATGTTCTGCATGAGAAACAAATCCCCAAAATGAAATTGGCATTTTTCCTAGATTCGTACTTGCAGAATTCTGACTCCAGAGTAAATAATATTGCTTAACAGGGTCACAAAAGTATTTATCAGCTAGCATCTTTAAGATTGTCTTCTCTTTTGTCTTGTTTCAGTCATCAGGCCATACTCCCTCAGCCCTGTAGTCCTTCATTTTCTTTCCAGCCTGAAGGCTGGTTCTCTAGAGTTTATGCACATGCACAGTAATGTCTTTATGCTTACAAAATATTAGGACCAAGCATGAGACTTTTCAGTCTGTAAATAAGAGTAAAATCTCTTAGGTAAACAAGGAAGCAGGAATTCATCATTTAAAACATGGATTAGAAAGAGTGAGTATTAAAAGCTGGTTGAAATTGTACCCTGCATAAAAAGAAAAGTAGAGCCTGTCATTTACTCACCAGAATTTACATCTTTTTTCTCTCATGCCAGAAGTGGGCTTTAGTACATGGATCATACTAATTACATCTTAACCTCAGCTGTCTAAGTCTTGCCCCTTAATCTATGTGAATTATTTTAGTTCTCTCTGGAGACAAAGGAATGGAGACAGGCAGCTCCTGAGAGGAATTAAATCCACCTCTCTTAAGGGAGGATGAGAGACCTGTGTGACTGTCTTGGATTGTCCATCTTCAAGGTAGCAAAAGCTAGGGTGAGATGAGCCCTATTTCCTAAAGTGAAACCCTACATTTTCCCCCAGCCCCTCTTCCTATTTGATTTGGGAAAAAAGAAAAGGGGATACAGAGTCAGCTGGCAGGATCCCTGCAGGATGATGACTCTCTTCTAATAATATATGTATAAAAAGCTCCCATTATATTGTATGATCTATAAAGAGTTCTCTACATTAGGCAGAAATAAAATGAAAAGCATTTGTTCCTATATTGCAAAAGGCCCTAGAACTGCAATAACCAACACTATACAGTGCTAAAGCAGTTTTCTAGGAGATGTGCTGTAACGCAGAGCCAGACTCAGTGGCTATACAATTCCATGTCTATGGTGACTTTGACAAAGCAGGGAAAATGGGGATCATCATTCCACAAGGAGGTTTTGATAGTTTAATCCTGGGAATCCTAGTGATGAATGCAAAATGGTTGGAGCAATTTATAGTTGTGTTAAAGCCTAGGGAGCATTCTCCATGCTGATGGAACTAGTGGGACAAAAGGAGGCTTATGTTTTGCAGAATCAATCCCTTATTTTTTGTAGTTTATAAAGCAAATGTTGTGAGATGAACTTGATTCTGAAAACCAGTGAAATATGACAAGAACAGTCCACACTGAGTTGGTGGTCTTTAAGTTCACAAAAGTATTTACAATGGTGTGGCCATACCCTAAAGTGGTTTGAGGAGCAGTAGCTTTTCAAACCGTGTGAAGATCCCTTATGTAGAGCTCATGTATGGAGTGTTCTTTCTGCAGTGGATCTCATTGCCACCTAGCCATGGGACCCTGCAAAATGTTTCCAGTAAATACATAGTAACAACCTTTATTGGAAAAGGATGCAGTTTTGAAGATCCTATCAGAAGACGCTTTCCTTCAGCCTTTATCAGAACTGGAGACTGAGTCATTTCAGTACTTAAGTAGAGCCTACTCTGCATCTCACAGCCATCTGACTGCTTTCCAGGAGCCTCAAAACCCACAAAAGTAATTTCTGGGTAAACCTTAATCTAGATATTTTGAAGCAGGTGCATTTCCCCCCCAAAAAAATCCCATTGGTTATTCTACTCTACCATTTTATTTCTCTTTTCCTTAGAAAAGTCTGTAACTACAATGATTAAATTCAGGCTTTTAGGAATACATTTACCTGCAGCCACTTCTACAAACATGAAGTCTTATTAGACTTTTGTCTTTGCTCAGACTTTGCTGGGAAGCTACTTCTCCTTACAGTCATCTCCATTCAGGCAAAAATTAAACTGTAATACAGACCTACTCTGCATCTGGATGGAGTAGGCATCTGGAGTAGGCAGCTGGATTGGACCATTTATGAGTTTTGGGCCAAATCTGAATTCTGTTATCACCTCATATCCCTCTACTCACTCTAATAAATTTGATGTGAAAAGAGATGGAACTGTAGAAGCTCAACCTATGCTTTCAAGCCAAGACTGCAGGCAGCAAATCCAAAACACTTTGATTTAATGTATACTGGTATTCTGATAAAGGAAATGTTTTAGTAGAAAAAATCACTACTGTGCTTAAATGAGCAAGGCTAACAGTCTAATGTGTGCATGGTTCAGTACAAACAATTGCACCTTATGCTGGTAAAGCATGAGTATAAGTGATCCAAATTCTGATAAATAAACACCAGTTTTGTTATACTCAGTAGTTGTGCAACAAGAGACACTCAATACTAGTCCTGTTAAATTTCAAGCACTCTGATCCCACAAACCCCACAAATAAACTTAGTTGCAAACCTCTTAAGTAGTCACATGGAATTATTAGCTCCATTACATTTCCTTCAAATTGATAATCAGATCTAAGCTTGCAGCTTCTTTACTGGCTGACACATTGCCCCTGAGGAAGGTTCTGTCTGCTGAGGAGGTTAAGGACTTCCAGATGGCCATTCACACCATACAGGTGGTGAATATGTCCTAATTCTGGGTCCTCACGTAAATGCCTGGATGTGGATGGAAATAAAGCCAATTATAGACTTTTCAGGAGGATATCAAAAGCCAGCTACATGTAGTCAAGAGGAAAATCACGTGGTGCCCAAAGTGGCTGTGGAAAGCACGGTGAGATATCATCAGGGTATGTGACACACCATGAAATTTCTCACCCAGAAACATAATCTGTTTCTGAAGAGGGGAATGGTGCTGGGGAGCAAGGCTGCAAAACTTTATGGCTCAAAGAAACAGTTAAACTGCTGTGGGGTCTGAAGGGCATTTGGGAAAGAATGAAGTGAGAAGGCACCAATCAGGGATGCCTGAGTGTTGTGTGAAGTTTTACAATTGCAAGGAGAAGGAAAATAGACTCTTTAAATCCCTCTACTGTGATGGAAACACATGTGACAGGAGGCCAGTTTTCTGGAAGCTGGTCATTTGAAAGTCATTCTAATCTGCATCTTACTATTTGAACTTTATTTCCCCTTTGCTTTCTGCAGTGCATGAAGTTAGTTTCAAAATAGAAGATGGATGAAAAACTCTGAAAATCTCATGTCACTTGAGTCTTTCCACTGGTAAATCCATTATTGTATAACCAACATAGGAATATACTAAAAAAGTCAATTGGGAAGAGACCCTTGGAAGTATTCTGATTAAACTACTGCTCAAAAAAGGCCAGCAAAAAGTTTCAGAATTTCTAACTTCAAAATCTTTGCTGGCAGTGCCATAAACTGTGTTCTTATAATTCAGTCACTGTGATTAGGGTTGAGACTGAAGAAAGGGAGATATTTTTAAACCAACTCTTTGATTTGCCTGTATTTTTGTGCTCTTAGGTCTGCCTGGCTACCACTGTATTTTAAGTCCCCTCTAAAGTATGTTTTGTTAACGGGCCATGACAAAGAAAATATAGATTTAGCATTCCCTACTCTGCCTGTGTCTTTTATTCCCATTTTAGAGGACTGCCATTTCAGAGGGAACTGAGGGAAGAGATGTAATAGGGTTATCCTCACAACCTGTGCTGATGGGGGAGGCTCCTGCACTGAGTCTCACAGTACCTTGTATGCTGAAAAGTCAAATGTAAACATTTTTTACCTCTTTTGCTGTACTCAGTGAGATACACTAGGGTTTCAAATAACTGTGTTTGCTCATACACAGGGCCCAGCTGCATACAAACCTCAGTTGTGTGGAAAGCATTGGAATCCATCCCCATCTGCAGAATTTCAAATTGACACTTCACATATCTCTCAGAAAACCAATAAGAGGATCATAAAGAAATGAGATATATGTTCAAGATCAGAATCTCCCTGTAATTAGAAATATTTCAAGTCCTCTTCTTCTATTTCAGTAATATAAAATAGAAAAACTCATCATAAGCAAAAGGCAAGCGATTTTCAATCTGAATGTGAGCCATCATTTATCATAAGAAGGTATGAGAGCCTGACCATTAATTTTTTTCTCAGGTCTTTCATGTCTTGTGTTTTTAAACTCATTTTTGTATTACATTTTTGAGTGATAAAGTGTTCAATTTGCTACTTAGGGATTGTTCTCAAATTCTTTAATATAAACCACATCCCTACAATATTGAGGGGTCTGACTGAAACCAGAAATCTACAAAAGAAGGGATATCCAAAGTTCTCTATTTTTTTAGTGTTTCATTCATCCTCATCTGTCACGTCAATGTTGCTCTGTACTGTAAGACTGTGCACTTGTCTTGTCCATTCTAAATTGCTTAGATATCCTTGAAAAGCCAGGAATAAAAATCCAAAGCAGTGAGCATTTTGTCATCTGCATCGTGGAACTCAGAATTCAGCTTATAAAGAAATGAGTCCCACTTATATGGAAGTCTCTGCTCAGTCACCACAGAAAATTAAGTATCAGGTGTGAAAGGCTATGAAAATTATGTTCTTGTTAGTTACACAAGTGTTTATCAAAATGATTTTGATTTACTGGATCACCTAACTCCGTGGATTTAAACGGAGGTGCAGCAAGGTCAATCGGCTGCCAGACAAGAACCAGGTTCATTAAGTGTGAAGGGAGCCACTTCCACTGATTTTTCAGATGTTTTCTCCCATATCATTGCAGTGTGAATGGGAAGCTATAAGCAGCAGTAAATAGCAGAAGAGGATATGATAAAGTAGGAGGGAGGTTAGCTGCAACATTCCTGTGAGCTGTTTTCCTGCCATGCAGTGCTTTACTCTGCAATTTGTTTGCCAGCCAGCAGAATGTCAAGCTGTAGCACGACACACGGTTTTAATACATCTATCAATTCTCAAGCAGTGTTTGCTTGATGCACTGTATACATGCAATCTGGCTTCCACATACCATCTAAGAAGGCACAATTGCATATGAATCTGAAAGGTGGTTCATTGAGATTTTCAGTGGTCTGGCACCTTTGGAGACAGAGTAAAGCATCTGATATCTGTGCTCCGCTTGTGTAGGAATTTGCTTCTGAAAACCCTTCTGGTATCTGAGTTTTGGTTCTAAAATTTGTCTGTGACCAGAAGTAACTTGTGCAGTGTCTGCTCCTTAGTCTAGTTGGCCATATATATGCTCTAGAGAACATTTGCATGCTTTTGATGCAGTTTAGAAACACTGGCAGAACAAAACATAATCCAGTATAACTCATCACTGGCAACCTGGTTAATTTTTAGAACTTAAGTACTTATTCCATTCTTAAAATACAAAGATTTGACTCACTTCACTGTGCCTTCTCTCACAGAGAAATGCTATCCTGCATAGGTCATCCTACCTCCACTCATAGTTACAGGCCCATGCATAGATAGCCATCAACACTGTTTAAAAAAATCGATGTCTCTTATGAGTTCTTTTAAATGAATGTAATACTGTTTACTATAGGGACTGTAATTACTACTCAATTTATTGAGACTTTTGGACTTTTGGACTTCTTAGTGAATTAAAGAAAAAAAAAGAAAGATAAAATTTTTCTTCTTATTTGTGCTTCTGTAACTCTGTTGTTTGCATTGTTCCAGCAGCTAGTGCACTTCAAAGGACAATTTGACTTTTTTAAATTTATGTTCATAGTGAAGTTAATATGAAATTTCTTTTCCATTTCTCTTATTCTCAGATGAGTTGTCATGAGAAAGCATGCTCAGAGCAATACTATTTGCTCATGGCATATCTTAGTAATTCAAAAGCTTGGATTTCAAATGAAAAGGAGTCAGTAACTGGAGATGATTTTGTTTACTGCTGCCTAGCATATCGCTGTTCCACACTGGACACATGTTGGTTTTAACGCTCTAGTCTGGACACCTGCAGCTTGTCTCTCTGTTAACAACTTTCAAGACTCCAAACCCTAACGAAGCAAAAATATTTGATTTCAGACCTGTGTCCTGGCTGCTCAGATAGGGAAAGCTGTTCAACTTTATCATCTGCCTCGTTCCAGCACTTCTAAGCACACAGTACATTGGGGTGACTAACGGGTGAAGTGCTCTTCTGGGAAGAGTTTGCACAAAATACAAGAAACCTGAAAAGAATGAAGTCACTGTGTGGTTATGGGGAGTGTGTGTGCATGAAATTCAAACCAAATGTCTTAGAGAATTAAGACTGGTTTGCAGAGAGACCTCCTGTGTTAAGATTGTAAGCTGATCATGTTCTGCAAAGAGGAAGAGACGAAAAATGGATGCCATGGACCCTGCAGATTCATAGTCACCTGGGTACTTGGGCACATGTGAACCTTCTGACACATAAGCAGCCACATGGAAGTCCATGCCCATGATTAATACTCTTCCTGAATTGGCACCTTGTTGTGAATTATTGGGTTACTTCTAATTCTTGCCACATGGGGCTGTTTTTAATTCTAAATTCATTCATTAGTGTCTATAAGGCTCACTGAGATCTTCCAGTGTGTATGGCACTATTGAAATGTTAAGTGTCACTATAACTCATGCTTGCAAAAGCAGCTGAAGATGAATTTACTTTACATGGCAGGTGGTAATGGCTCACTTGGAACTGTTACAAATTCTATTGCGTAAATAACAGGAGTGTTATAAATTGTAGCAGTGATATGTTTACATAATAGATGGTAACCACTCCAGAGGTACCACAACAATCAGCTTAATAATACACATTTGGAAAATTATGTAAATACATCTATATGTGAAGAAGCAAAATGGCTGTAGGAGATAGAAAGCTGACAGTTACTGGTAAATACTGCATGTTTTCAATGCTGTATTTTAATCTTTTTATGTAAACATGTCCCTCCAGTAGCTTAACAGAACAGCAGAGCAGAAAAGAGGTTGTATTCCACAGGCTGTCACTAATGTATACACCAGTGCTGTTGGATGCACTATAGATGGACTAACCAGTGGGCTGCTGAGTCTGCAAGTCAGGCAGCACTGCTAAAATCTTTCAGGCATATTTGTTGCCCAGGACAACTCCCTCCATCTTCTCATCCCCCCTTTGGCTCTGTACCTTCACACAAGCTTCCTCCTACACTTTAAAAAGTGCAGCCACTACATTTCTGCCAAGCATATTGCCTGTCCTCCAACTGCACAGTACACCAGGAAAAAAAGTCTTCCCATCCATGTTTTCTGTCTCTTTAACAGCTACCTGACTGCTTCTGTCATATCTTGCCTTAAGTTTTAATATTCTGGGTAGTGAAGTTTTGGGAAGGAATGCAGCTTTATGAAGCAGTATGAAACTGTCTTCCACACCCCATAACCACACTGCTAAAGGTTGCACTCACCACGTGTGAGGGGAAATAACAATGTAGTATTAACCGTAAGACTGAAACCAAATTCTTGACTGGAGCTATTCTGCAGGTGTTTGCGAAAGCCTTTTTTCAACAAAAGCAAAAATGTCTTTTGACCAAAAGAATTTAGTTTTTTCATTGGAAAAGCATATTTTGAACAAAATCATTCATTTTGGAAAAGTAAAAGAAGAGGGATCATGTGAAAAGGCATAAGTTTAATTAAAAAAAAAAAAAAAAAATGAAAATCATGATGCAACTATTTCCCCAGAAAACACCTTGTCCAAAATGGTCATATCTGTCTGTGTTATCCCATAGTTCTGATGGTATGCCTACTGTATTTTATATAACATATTTCCTCATAACACTTCCACTGTTTTAAGAAAAATACCTGTATCTCTTTCTTTGGTTTCCTTGTCTGTAAAACACTTTTAAGTATCATGTATAAGCTAAGAACACTTTCAAACTTATATGGGCCCCCATGACAGGTTTTTTGTGGAGCAAGCCACATGAAGTCTAGAAATCAATCTGCCTTTTCAAATCTGAGCAGCATTTTGCAGGGATGAAGCCTGGGGATTCTTCCCACTGGGTCATCTGGAGTGACACTTGAGGAAGAAGAAGTCTGGTGGAGCTGGAATGAGGCACTTCAGAGATGTAGTCCATGGACAAACTGAGACCAGCCTGTCCATTTTTATTTTTTTTAGCAGTAAAAAATTGAAAAAATTTCTTAAGGGGCTAGGGCTGAGGAAGTACTTCACTCCTCCAAAGCTCTTGCACATCCAGTTTATTCATTGGACATCTCCCTTCACCAGAGGGTGAACCTGGACTGCAGATTTAACATCCCTTTGCAGCTCAGTCCCAGGGTAGGATCCTTGCTCCCTCCCTTCTGCTGTGCAGCTGTCAGGACTCTTCCACTGCATCTATAGCAGGAAGCCAAGGAGAACTGTGGGACAGAAAGGTCTGTGCATGAGTCCAGTGTCAAAGCTGAGCAAGAGGAGAAGCTTTCTAGATGATATGGCTTTCCATGTTCCTAGTAAGGATTATGCAGATTTAGATTAAAATTTACTGCCGAGGGCTAATTTTTTTTTAATTTTTTTTTAAACCTACTGGCTTTTAAGAGTGTCTAGGAGCTGAAAATATTTCTACTATTACGTACTTCAGTTGTCTGTTTCAAAATCTGTTATAATACTTTGATCCAGATTTATCCATGATTTTATAAAGATCTTGCTTCCTTCAGAATGCTCTTACCAACCTACAAGTACTACCTCAGCATTAGAGTAGGTGACAAATCTAGAGGTTTGCAGTCAATTACATGAAGCTTAGGGGAGGTGAGAAATCTGGATTTCATTCTTATCTGTGTGCCCAGCAACTGGGTTAGGATGAGGACATGCTCATAAGATTGATTTTCTCTTCCTGTAAATACAATAGAGGGATGAGTCTTTACAATTACAGAAAAAACACACCCTTCCATAACAGGATCCCCACCCTGTCTCTGTTCATTCTTTTTGATAAAAGCCCCGTGCTGTGGGCAATCCAGATTAGTTTTAGACAAAGCAAACTGGAAAGGTAAGGGTAGAGAGAGGGGGGAGGGCATGTGTGTACTCCGACTTACAATGTTATCCTTTCTGGTTTTCTAGGAAAATGTGTAGGAACCACATCATGTTTTATCCCATCAGTTGCTAAAAGCTCTTTGTCTCATCAATGTTCACTCCAGCTGTGGGACTGGGACAGTTTCACTTTTCACATGGAATGGTCCTACCTCTTCGCAGAAATATGATTTTAACTGAAATCTAGTATTTACCATATATTCTTTTCTCATTTATTTTGCAACTTCAACTGTCATTTTAAAAAGAGACTTACAGGAAATATTAGGGGAAAGGACAAAAGTACGAGAGTGTCCACCAGCAAGACACTCACTGTGAATGTGAGAGAAACACAGACCAAAGAGGAAAGAAAACATTACCAAGCAAACCCAGCTGACAGGGACTGACATTACTCTTTCTAAAGTCAAAACGTCATGGCAGTAGAAAGGAACGACGTTTTTACTGTGGTACTTTAACTGGGCTGATTTATGGTAGACTCAAAAGAGTTGCAGAGAGACAACGCCAGTGACAGGTAAATTTTAATCAAGATGTAGGTCTTTCTCTTTCTCTCTTTATTGTAAAGATGTATCATTAGCCTAAAGAATGACTTCTGCTTCCTTTTTCTTATTCAAGCAGAAAGAGAAGCTGGATAGGAGGAAAAAAAGCTAATTTATAAAGTAGGCTAAGTTCTTAAAATTTGGGTTTTGGACAACACATTAGGGAGTGTTAATTGGGGGACAAACCTTTACAGAGTTTTTTCTTACAAGTCCTTCAAGGTCCAACTCAGTAGCTCCAATTAAGCTGCTCTGAAGAACAGATCGTCATGATCAGAGAGTCCCTGCCCCAGTATCCAGTGGAGGAATGGGATTGACTCATGCACACTCTACCTAAGCACTTCATCTGAATAACAAAAACACTCTTTCTCTATCCTCTCTTTCTGATATCCTTTTTGTGATGATGACTTGGCTGTAGCTCATATTTTTTTTTGTAGCATTTTTAGTTGGGAGTTTCAGAATGCCTAGGCAAGTCCGATGCTTCTTGTCACTGCAATGCAGGGTTAAGAGGGAATCTTAACAATTTGTTATTAGCTTCAAAAATTTGGTCTTTTATTTTTCCATCTGTTATTAAATTTTTTTAAGAGATTTCATTTTTTGAGGCACAAAAAAGGCAAACAGATTTTATCGGCTTTTTTTCCCCCTGCAAATCCTGATTAAAAAACATTTTTCTGCACAGTATTTACTCAGCTTTTGACATCGTGGGTGGGGAACTCTCCTGAATCCCCATGTGACAGGAGATAGATTTAGTACATAATTCACATTTTAGTATGGAACATATCTTTCTTTCCAAGATCTAGCTTTTCCTAATAATTTTGGTGACAGCATTTGTCATCAGAAATGTATGCAGTACATGTGTACATATGTATACCTATATGTATATGTATGTAATTCTGGTGGGTTAGAGAGCACGGTGGTCTGTGCTTTCTAAAAGTCCTGATGTCTGCATGGTAAAATCTGAAAAGAAAGTAAGTTAGCTATTGTGACACTGAAGGAGAGTTGGCGGCTGAATAACTAAGTGCTCTTTTGCCTGCTAACCTGTACAAGGGTATCAGGGCTGGTGTGCTCTGAGACTGAGTAGGACCCTTGTGGCGACGCTGCTTAGTTCTTAAGGCATATACACCTCTCATTCTCATTATTTATTTCTGTGTTGAGTACAACATTTTCAGGATTGCATATTTTGTTGTCTTCTTTTCAATTTTTTAGAAGCA
This sequence comes from Xenops minutus, assembly GCA_035221455.1. Taxonomy (NCBI): domain Eukaryota; kingdom Metazoa; phylum Chordata; class Aves; order Passeriformes; family Furnariidae; genus Xenops; species Xenops minutus. Next base: position 39,979,187 of record JAWWEE010000074.1, read on the forward strand.
TTCAAATAAGTTCCTTTTGAAGAAGCTTTTTGGTCTGGCTGCAGGAATTGTTCCTTAGAGGAAGGCAGCCAGTAAAATACTCTAGAAACTAAAGAAGAAAATGAGAAAAGCAGTCCTGATGGGAATGATTTACAGGCAATCTCAGTGAGATTAGCAAGTGGAATAAAAGCCAAATCTACAAAAGGAGGCAATGCAGAAATGAGATACTGATCTCTCTGCAAGAGACACTGTCCCAGAATTTTGGTCAGCTCAATTGAGCAGCAATAAACAAACAAACAAAACCCAAGAGAGCTTACAATATTTGGGATCATAGAAAACTTAAAACCATTCTGAAAACCACATAAATCCAAAGCCAGTAGGAGAAACAACAAAACTTTGAGTAAGCTACAGCATACCACACCCTATAAGAAAATTGCCTCACACCCCCAAAGATCTAACACAAATATATATTATAAGACCTCCTTAGTGCTGGCTGACCATATCTTGGTATTTTGTAAAGCACCTTTCGTGCTGGGTCCTGTTTCTGTTTAGTTATTTCTAGTAGCCAGTGCCTGTATTTGCTCACCATCCTCATCCCTCCTTTGGCCTTCAAATCTGCACACTCCAGTCAGCTCTGACAAGGTGGTTTGAAATCTTCCACTGCTTATTTTTTGTTGTGTGTTTGTTTGGTTTTTTTAAAATAATCCAAGACAAAACCCTACTTAAACTAGAAGTTTTTAGGATAATGTGTCATTTATGACAAAATTTTAATTGGAAAATGGTTTTAAGTTCCAGGAACTTGTGGTCCAAGTGTGACAATAACAAACTGTTTCAGGCTGGGTTTCAGTATCTCCTGTTTGAAAGAGATCACAAGTTTTCCAGATTTAAGGCATGGTATCTGTTTTGGTTTCCTCATGTGTTAAAAGAATCTGACAACGGATGAGGACTAAATAAAAACTTGGTGTAAACTGTGAAGATAAATTAATTTATATTAACAAAGCACAGTCAAGTCATCCAAAGCAGTATTTGGTGCAGCACCATTATAGATATTTCTGAGCTATCTTACTCTGTTCCAGATCTGGGCCCCCTGCACTGCACTCTGTTATACAGCAGTGACAAATTCAGGCTTTGAAGATTTTGCCAAGGTCCACATTAATTCTAATCCAGGTCACATTTCTTTCCATACTAATAGTCCCTGCCCAATGATTACTACTGGAGCCCTCTTTTGAATAGTTCTAGTGGTTTGCCCAGTCCGTATTCATAATCACGTAGGCAAAAGCACCTTAGTTCAGTAAAAATAAAACTAAAACAGATCCCCAGTTTGCAATCAGCACATCCATTTTGTATTTTAAGAACAGATTGTTCAGTGCAGCAAGTGCTATTCATAATGGAGGCATTTCCCACACTACAAGCCAGGATCTTTTAACTAGACTCCAGGGATTGTTGCTCCCTGGCCTGCTTTTCTAGCTCAAGGATATGGTGCAAAGAAGTTCAACCTGAGAAAATCATGTGGTGCCTCACATTCATGGGCAGCTTTGAAAGCCCCACCTTCAGGGCCAAAACCTTCACTGTCCTCAAGTCAGCTGTGACCTTTCAGTTGTGTCATGCTAGAACCAGCTCACAGAGTTACAGTGTAAGGCATGAAGGGACACAAAATCCAGCTTGTTCTCCTTCACTACCGGACATGGAATCATAGAATCATAAAAGAGTTTGGGTTGGAAGGGACCCTAAAGAACATCTAGTTCCAACCCACCTGCCATGGGCAGGGAAATCTCTTCCATGTAGTGGGGGAGAAAAAAGAAAGCATAAAAGTTAATAAAAAATTATTTGCTGCATGAAGCAGTTATATAATATGCAGCTAAAATATAACATTGATAAGAAATTAAAACATAGATTTCCTTCATATTCAGAATGAAACTCTTCACCATGGGACCCAGTAGCTGGAATTGCCAACTAACTGAATCCATGTTGGAATTGGGTTGAGGTGATTTTAAAACAAAGGGGGAAAGACAAAAATCAGTGAAGTACAATGGTTTGGAAAGACTTTTCCTGAAAGAAAGATATAGCGTTTAGGGTATTCATGATCCAGTGGGAAAAGTATTAGTTCTGTTTTGAATAATGACCATCTTTGCTACTTCAGAGTCAAAGGGAGAGCCACTTTCCAGAGTGAATGGAGCTTGGGTGAATCACATGGTCTATGGCAAGCTCTGGAGTGCTTAGCAAATGAAGTCATCCAGACAGGATTAAACACAGCTATGTCTCCGTAGCAGAGCCTTGTTTATGGAAAATGAGTTTGGGCAATTGGCTTAGCCTAAGCACATACTGTTCTTTTTTACCTAGGCACATAAGACTTTCTTCAATAAAGTAATCCTGACCTGGGCAGAAAATGTTCCTGCATTTAGTTCATAGAGATGGAGCTTGGGGGGAGGAAGCTGGCTATCTGTTCCTCTGATTTCCCATAGCCTTGGCAAGCTTCTCAATATATACAGCAGTCTGTGCTGCTTTTTTTTCCTAGTGAAATCCTACACCTTTTGAGGTCCCTGTGTCTTTTTCAGATGAAGCTGCCAAGAAACACATGGAGCATATATCAGCTGCAATTAGAAAATGGTGGTTTAAAATTATGTTGGTATTTTAAAGCATAAATATTCCTGTCCATATGCATCTAAAATGCAAAAATTCACCAGCTGTGAGGTTTTTCCTTTACTTCAGCTTATGAAAAACTCCAGGGGATCAGGAAATTTAGAGCACAAGAATAGTTTATTTTTATACCTATTTCCCTTGTCATTTCCTTTTCCCATTCCAGTCCCTCTGAGAGGAACCAATTAACTTGAGACATTTTCCACATTCATTAGTATCTTCATTAAAAAAAAAAAAAAAGGCAGAATTGTTTCAAGACTGGTATTTTATGCCCTGTAAACTGTGATAATGTTGCCTGTCAGAGTGTAGCAAATAGCAAAAGTGCTAAAGATGTAAAATCTGTGCATTAATAAAACTGTTAAATTTTGCATTTGCACCTGTATCAAAATGGAACAGACACCATTACAAACCAGCAGGTTGCTAAGTAAAGTGTACTTTAAGAAAGCAGGTTAGTGCCCATAAACGACAGGGTGGTTGCCAATGCTGCTGGAGCTAGTTGCTGGAAAAGAATGCAAGTAGCACTTTTCAACAGAACAAACTTCTGTGACTTCAGCAGAAGTCTTCAACACTACTCAGACATATAAAACGCCACCAAAATGACACATGGCCTGTATGCCACAATCAGAGAGATGGGAGTGCCCTATTTGGATGCCATCTGGAGAGCCCTGGACCCACAGAGCCTCCACTGCTGGTACTGCCATACTCCTCCTTCACCCTCCTCTTTTCTCCTGCCATTTAGTGATGCCACAGTCACCCTGCTATGATCACAGCCAGTGACAGAGGCAGGTGATGGGGAGAAACACAGCATGTGGAGGGGGGAAGGAAAACGGGTCCCTTCATGTGTGGGGTCTTTTCACCTGTTTTGGCTGGTTGGAGGTATTGGTCTTATCCCACAGTACTTCTTACATGTCTGCTCTGGTTTGGGCCGCCTGCTTTGCTCCTTTGCTTCTTGGCCTCAATAGAAGAACACTAGGTCAGTTACAGTGTAAGAGAGAGTTCCTTCTGCTGTATGCATACAGTTCCCTGATGTTTATTGCTGTATTTCTGTGGGCATACCATTTCTTTTTGCATACCACCATCTCATTGCATACCACTTCTTCATTATGGTTATTGCTGCTGAATACACTAGCAGGTTCTTTTTGTTGCTCTTTTTCTTTTTTGATTACTGTGGGGGCTGGAACTGACTTGAGCCGTCCAGCTAAAATTGCATATAATATCCAGAAGCCCTCAAATGGCATAAGACCAAGGTAGATGGTTCCTACACCCACTCATTTAAATTCTTTATTATGGAGATATGAAGTCCAGTGCAGATTTTCCCCATCCTTCAGAGATTTGTCAAATGTTGTAGGGTGAACATGGTGAACATTAGACACTGAATAATAGTATACCTTGAAGCAACTCCAACAGATTTTTCTTTTATGATTAGGAAAGCCTGTGCATCAGCAATATGTCACATTTCTTCATGCTCCTCTCTGTATCCTTTCCTTCTTCCATGCTGAGAAAGTTCTCATAAAGCTATCAGTTTCTGCTACACTGACAGCAACCCTTCTCTGACCCATTTGCCACACTTTACAGTCTCTTGCAGAGACAGCTTCCCAGCACAGACAGGTCTGACACTATTTTTTGGTGAAGCTCCAGCAACTTGCTCTGTAATTCCTAGCTGAATCTGTTTTTTCCTCTTATTAGAGTTTCAAAGTTGCCAGGCACCACCAGCATTTAAGATCTATGGTTTGTGGCTGAAGTCAAGTACAGTCAATTCTAAAAGCAACTGAGGTCCAGTTGCTGCTTGAACAAAGTGACTGGGTCTCTGTAGCTCCATCTCAACTATTAAAGAGAAAGAAAGAAGAGGGAAGGAAAATTAAAACATTTAAGATGGAACAAAACTGTCAAAACAAAAGTAATGTGAAGGACCTTTTCATAATTCTTAATCTGATCTCCTCAAACTGGGAAGGTTAGAGATGCTTTTTGGTTAGAAGCCTTTAGTTTCCAGGGTCCTATGTCTTCAAGACACCACTCAGAAAATTTGGTCTGTTGCTATATGAAAGAATGAAATTTTCCTGACTGAATTATCAAGATTTCAGCTACATTCAGGGGCTGCTTGCAAAATATTGTTCCTCTGGGGGAAAAAAGCACCAATTTTAGGGAAAGGGCTTTGCATATGAATGCTACTCTCTAGTTTCAAACATAGAAAAGAGAATTTTAAGTGCAAAATTTAATATGGGAAACACAATAGCTGTTTGAGTTCTTGATAAATATAATATGACATCACAAACAGCACTGAACGCAGCCTCCACCTCTCATTCATATTTCCTGAAATAATTTAGTATCTGTTATCATGTTGCATAAAAGGTTTCATTACACACAGAAGATAAACCTGAGCCAAGTATCTCAAGCACCTTTCAGAGGCTGTAAGCACAATACCTTATAATAGAAAGCATTTCGGTGTCAGAGTGCTGCAAAAATCTCATGCTTAAGAACCTTATGTATAGGACAGTTCACCTCAAAAATTATGTTTAGCTTTTTAAAATAACATTTTTCTGATTTTAATCAGCTTAATTCTTCAGTCTCCTGTACTTAAAAATACAGGAAACAAGAATTAGACAATGGATAAAAGAGCTCATAATAACTAAAACAAAATTTCCTCCCATGAAGTCAGAGAACTGAACCTTGCAGGAATATCAAAGTGCTGCATATATTTTCTGTGCACTAAACTAAATATTTTTAAATACCATAAAGGCTTTAAAAATAAATACCTTAGAGAACTATTCCTCCAAAAATTATTTTTAAGACACACAATTTTTTTTTTGGTTTCTGTATTGTTCAAAAGAAGAAAAGAAGTTCTGATACAGTGGAAGCCAGAAAACAAAGCAAATGCTGTAGTGTTCTGTAGAGAAGTAAATAAACAAACAAACACTGTAGGCAAAGATGTACTAAGCTATCAGATGGTAATGGCAGTGAAGGGAATCACAAACACCGCATTAGGGAAGGGAAACTAGATGTAAAGCTGAGTCAATGCTACTACATAGAATAAAAAAGATAACCAAAGCACACACATGCATTCTGCTGGCTTTACTTGCCCCTGCCACACATCTATGGATTTCAGTGGTCGATTAGTGATATGGGAGACTTTTGCATTTTTATTGGTCTGCTTGGGGATGTAAACTCTCTCCTTGACAGTATACTGCAGGAGAAAGATGGATGCTTGCAAAAACAAATGCTAAATGTTCTCAAGTCAAACTTAGAGCTCTGCATTTCAGTGTTTTCCACGGAGCTGGGCTGTACAGTACTCAGCCTGCTCTATTCGTTAGGGATATCTATGCCTGTTTCACAGGTAAGATGGAATGACAGAGCCAGAGCACTTTGCATGAAGAAAAGATGTCTAATACTTGTGCTTGTTTTCTAAACTGTTGAATAACAGCTGAGACTGTTCTAATGTCACAGGTGCCTCTGCAGTGGAAAGATCAGCAAAAAATGTTACCACTGATTAGGGACAGAATCGCTGCCTCTAGATTTTGAGAGCCTTTTGTCTCATGAATTATGACTTCAATGATATGATCATTGATCCAGCTCCTACTGAAGTCAACGAGAGTCTTTCTTTTGACATGCAAGAGAAGCTGGATATAAATAGTCCTACAAAGTCAGTATTCTTTGGGCGATACTACTTTGGCTTCAGCTGGAAGAAAATGCAGCCCAATAAGGCTGTAAATATTTCAGGATGGAGTTATGTACTTGTGCTGACACAGCAGACAGTTTCTTTTTATCTGGACATAAAGAGCATTTCAGACAGCTTCTTGATTTTAGCTGGTTAGAGCAGAATTTTAAGATGCACCAAATACTGCATTACAAGTGGCAGATGCACTCCTCACTGCTGTGGGTCAATGTGAAATAGTGGGAAAGTTTGGGGCTTGAAAGAACTTTTCATTTGCCATGTTGATGGACATTCACTGAAGGGCTGCATATTCTTAGGAGTTAACGGCAACTTTAAGTTTGAACATTTTGGCACATCAATGTATCAGCAAAACTCTGATGCAGCCTTTCTTGGAGTTATTGCATGACTGAACTTGCACAGTGTAGATGATTGATTCAGAGAGGCTGAGCCTCCTCCTTGTGCCTGATAGGATCCTTTAGAGAGCCATTTTCTGTGTTTGCTTATACTTCCTGAAGAAATTAAATTTATGGAGTAAGACTATTACTAGAACTAGTGAAGGGGGGTGGAAGAACCTCACAGATCTTCACACGCAGAAAATTGCTATGGGATTCAAGTTCTCCAGCAGAAGAACATGTTAGGAGTGGACCAAGAACAAAGATATGAGCAGATCTCTGAAATCCTCAAAGGGACCAGAGGGAATTTAAATAAATGGACACTGAGCAGACACGTATGTCTGGAAATAAACACACTATACAGGGAAATAGAAGTATGTGCATGGTGAGGATTGAAGGAAATTCAATTTCCCTATTAGAAGATGTGGCATATGTCATGCACTGACTAATGTTAATGAAGCAGACTGTATTTTCATCACTGCCAGGTAACTCTGGCCATCACAGTGCATGTGTGCATGCTAAATCTGTGTGTGAAAAAAAGGAGTTTTTTTTTTCTTTCTGACCTTCTCTTCCCTTCAGTGGATGAATGTGGCAGGGTCACTGCCTTCAGTTCTGCATCTGCATGACCTCTCCTGAGAACAAACACTGCATGTGAAAGCTTTGCCCTGCACATTTTTATAGCTCTACTAAAATATTGTACACACACTTAAAAAGATGCCTTATCAGAATACAACAATGTGGAAGCCCTCATAGAGTAAATTACTGCAGGAAAAACATATCCTTCCTCTCCTCACACAGCATCAGCACATACCATTATTACGTATCTGTTCCTGTCTCAAGTCCAACCATATATGCTGCTACATATTGAAATGTCTGTACATTAGACAGTTACTTACACTGAGCAGCTTCAAAAATTACAAGCAAATTTTAAGCACGTTCTGTGCTTCGTCCTTATGGCCCAGTTCCTGTTATCCATCAAGTCTGTTTTAAAATAGGACGCATTTTTGGTACAGCAAAGTCAACAGTGCTGGAAAGTTGGCAGGTATGCTTGTTTAAACAACATTCCCAAGTAGTCTCCTGGCAGGTGTTTCCAGAGTACTTTGAGCACAATTCTTTAGATGGGATATCTGCCAAAGTACATAGCAACAGGGAAAGAAGTGTTTTCCTTTTACTGCAGTTGGGACAGTGCAGTGTTTTAGATGCTGCACTGTGCATCCATTTCAGGAGCTTATTTTGGCACGGAGTCAGAACCTGTACAATGGCAAAATGCACAGCATCTTCCTGCCTGTTTAACGCACGTGAGTTACAGAATACCAACTGGTAGGTTCTCTTCCTGGCGATGGGCCAGCTTCTGACATGCCCCTTGCACCAATCTTGTCTTTCAGCTGTAGAGAAACCTTTCACCTCAGAACTCCTTTCCAAAGGCTGTCATCCTGCAAGGGTTTGTGTGAGTTCAAAGCAGATGTTCATTTCACAGCTGGCCAAAAGAACAAAATGGAAGGGTGGATGAGGCAGGAGAGGGATCGAGAAGCCTTTTCTACCTGGCACTGATTTTTGTTACAGCTGAACCTAGCTTTGCTTAATTGAAACCTGTCCTTTAGGTTTGAAAAACACACAACTGGTTTTATAATCCTTCTGGCAGCCTGTCCACTTCTCACTATGTGTCCTGGACCTAAAATTACTCTCTGTATTATCCCTGCAGAAATAGTCTCTGAGATACGTGTACTCTTACCTACATACAAATGCTCTCTGACCTAAAATAGAAACAGGTATGTGGAACAGTAAACAGACATGAAAGGCCAAAGGAAACATTAACTGAGGGATATGCTGTTTTGAAATTTAAACTTTAATGCTATGATGAAATAAGCCCTGTTCAAAGACATGGTCACAGCATGTTTGGTTGTTAAATAAGTTCTTAGTACTCTAATACCAGAGTTGCAGCTGCAGGTGACCTGCACTCATGCAGCCTTGGCAAAGGCTATAGAGAGTGCTCTATAGCACAGCACTGTTTTCCAAAGTCAGGGTTTTCATCTAAAATCCAATTCTAGCTCTTGGTTATAAAGAAAAAGTAAACCTGGGTCAAACCAAACCACTTGCATTTTGCCCACATGTGTGGACAGCCTAATGCAGAAGTTTCAGATGTGACCTACTCCAATCACTTCAGAACCTTTCACCACTGAAGAAATTGTGTAAACATCCATATAGCCACTTATTTCACTTGAGCTGTTCCTGTGCACATGACACAACTTCATACTGCCTCCAGACTCACAGCCTTACTCATCCCCATACTCACCTGCCCCACTGGCTATATAGTGAGCTAACAATACCTTCATCTCTCTCGTTCATAACTTCCACAAGCTGGCATAGACACAGAAACCTGTAGTACTCTGTAAGCTGTAAATGACAATATTGTGTGGTAAATCCTGCAGGAAGACAAGCAGAGTGGGTGGTAACATTTTTTAAAAGTCTTAATTTCCCTGTTGAAATTGTCTGGCACACAATTTTCAGGTTATTGGAGCAGGATGCCGTCAAATCCAGCTGGTCTGGCTACAAAATATGTGCACTGGCAAGGACCCTCCTTTGTTCTCTGTAACTGCCAACCTTCCTGTTTCACTGAGCCTGTCCTGTTTCCCACCCAAAATTCAGCTCGGCCTGAGCTAGAGACAGTCTCTTCTCTAGGGGCTTGGCTTCTGCAAGCCCTGCTCTTACTGCACTGTGCCATTATGAGCATTGCAGCAAACTAAAGTTTTCACTAGACTTGTCCAAAACAAAGACCTGTCCAAAACAAAGCATAAATGTTTACTTCAGGGGAGCCCAGCTCAGATAAGATGCTTAAATACTATATTATGGGGGAAAGTCTACAGTATCTTCTTTCTAGTAAGTACTTAATAAATTGTTTTCTATCACTTCTTGTAATAACTGTTTTAAAATTGAAACAAAGAAACATGAAACAAAGAAAATGTGCAGCAGATCCAGGGGAATCAGGTATTCTATTCATAGTTTTGGTGTCTGTCTTATAAAACCACTTCTCAGTGCTACACATTGATGTTTGAGTAATACTGAGGCATTACAGTCACATTAGCTAAGCATCCTTTTCTCTTGCTTTGTCGACATAACCTAGTTATCAATCATTTATTATTCTCAGAGGGTGACATTTGCTCTGCTTCTGGCTTTGTCTCCAGGGAAGAGACAATCCAAGAAAATAAATAGAAATGCTTTAAGTCTGAGTGAAGCAAAATTTGAGTGAATATCTCCAGAAATGTTTATAGTACTTGCCAGTCTATGTTGCTTAGATTAAAAATAGAGTGAATAATACTAGTACTATTCATAAAAAAAAAAAAGGCAAAAAAAGCTATATTCTGAGACTTTATTGGAATCCTAAGCATTTCCAGGTGTTGTGCAAGGCTTACAATAGTAAGGATAGAAGTTTTCCCAGCCTCCCTTTCCTTTTTGTTTTGAATTTTGCTACTGTTGTGAAGGATACTAGACTGACAAGCCTAGAGAATCTTCATTTCTCTTGCCTCAGATTGTATTTGGTTTTCCATTCTGACCTATGATCATATTTCTTGTTTGACTTGATTTCTTTATGTTGGAGCTGTCTACCTGCTCCAGACAATGCAGTAAGACCATCAATATTTTCCAATAAAAAAGAAAGCCTTAGTCCACAGAAGTTGCATAAACCCACCATGGGCATCAATGTGAACACAATCCCTTTCAGTGATATAATACCTTTTAGTCATTACCAAAGTAGGTCATTTATAGTCTTGTGATCTAAACCCCTCAGAATTACTTTATTAATCCTGTAAATCTCTGGACTCTTCAACCAGAAGTTGGACCTGTTGCATCTGACTTATTGTCAGACTGATGGACATGCCTATTCAAGGGAATTAGGAACTTTTGGTTCCCTACTAATTTGGAATGGGCATATTTTCAAACAACTGACCTTTCATTTCTGGGGTTTGCTGAAAACTGTTACTTTTAGCTAGTAGGTGCTCCTCTTGGGGAGGGTGCATTAGTGGTGCGGCTTTTTTAAGGACAATACTTAAACATACTTAAAACATACTTAAGGACAATACTTAAACATATATAATCTCACAGGCTTGTATCAGCCAAACCAGCCCTTGGGAATAAAGCTTTGGAAACTGAAACAGAAATTTTTGGAGCTTTTCTAAAACTTAAGGACCGCTGATCGTCACTCTTACAGATAATTTTTGAATATTTTACTTCCCTTACAGTTCCGGAATAGCATTCTCTAGTGTGGGCAATGGTCTTGCAACCAAAATGGAATTTCTGTGAGTATGGTTACAACACGCTTCCTCCAGAGAACCTGACAAAGAAAACAGGGAAGAATGTGCTGAGTTATCAGTGTGGGGTTTTTTTTTGCTGTCATTCTCTTTAAACAGTCACTTCTGAAATTTGTGGGAGTTTGTCTGTAAGACTGCCAAATTGCCAACAAGGATTTAGTATTAAATCAACTGTTCTGAGTGCAAAGAAATCACCACATCTTTTCCTCTGTTGAGTGCAAGGTGCATAACAGTGATTCAGAGGACATTTTCCTGTAGAAAATAGAAAACACTAAAAACCTTTAGAACAAATTGTTTTCTAAGTCTAGCTGAGCCTTCCTTCAGATCCCTTGTTGTCTAGGCCCAGCTGCTAAATCAGCTTACGGGCACACCTCTGTGGAACAGGTTCACCTCTCAGCAGCATGTGCTGCTGTCACATTCAGCTGCCAGAGACACAAGTACCAGTTCTGATACATCCCCTTTTCTTTACTCACCTCACTAATTAAAACATGTCCAGTGTTCTACCCTTTGGATTTGGTGACCAATTAATAAAGGGGATAGAGAATATCAACTGCCTGATCAGTCATTGCAAAGGCAGACTTGGAAAACCCAGTCCATGTAGGACAGCAACATAGAATAACAAGTTTAAAAACAGGAAGAACAAGAAAGAAGGAGTATGTTAGTATGCCTATTGGAAGGCAACTCACTTTCTAGCAAAACACAAGGACAAGGCTAGGAAGGTATAAGAGGTTCCAGATTCTTTGGAAGGATGTTGTGGCCAGGACTCTCAGGAAAGGATTCCCAGTAAAGATACTAATGGCAGACCATGTGCACAATGTAGACTGATTTCTTACAGACTGCCGTCTCCCGAGTTTCATCAATATGACATCTCATTTTAAGAGTTGTTATGTATGTGTTCTGTTCTGTGACACCACCTAGTTCTAACTATTCCAGCTCTGTTTTTTAAAATAGATGGTATGACCCAAGAATTTGTTTCTCAAGTCAAAATTTGAAATTATCTTCAGATTTCTATATCCAAGCAAGATTTCTAGACTTGAAATGACCACTACCTCCTGACATCTTAAATACCAGATATAGCCAAATGATTGTCAACATTATCTCTGAGAAGAAATGTAATGATTATAAGGCGATAACTGTTAAACATTACCTTTTTTTCTCAATCTGTTATTAGTTCTGTGTTATTTCTCAGCTTCTAACTTCCTGAACCAAACCAGCAAATGTATTTCCAATATATCCTTCTGCTTTACCTTTTTTTTTTTTTTCCCACGAATATTGGAGCAAATAAATTCACTAATAGCATTCTTAAAAACTATGAATTTTAAGTACATATTAGGGTTCATCTGCAGGAAGTAATTTTTCAACTCATAAAACTTAATTTTAGACAAGATAACCATATTTCAGTAGCTGAAATAATTCCACCTCAGCTCAAAATTATTGCCATGCAACTGAATTGTTGTAACAGGGCATCACCACACCTCTAAACCAGTGCCAAGCAGAGTCAAAATGGTTACTGCAAATAACCACTAGTTGTTATTCTGCCACAGAACAGGAAAAATATACTGTGGTCAATGTATCCAAACCAGACTAACACACAGTCTTAGAGTTTTCAATATTCAATACTTTACCCAACCGTCTGCAAAACATGCAGTTGCTGAACTTCAAAAAACATGTGCATTGGAGGAAAATTGGAAGGCTTGTTATTTGTTTCCAAAATTTTCATTTCATTCAAATACATGATTTGTTGCAAATTATTTACTGGTTCCATTAATGAGAGAGAGAAGAAAATGAATCATACAGCACCTTCAAAATAGAAAATGGAGGTAGTGTTGAATTCCTTAGACTACAGTGTAAAGAAGAAATTTCTCTACAGAAATCAGGCTTCAACTGGTACAGAAAAACATGCAAGATGGGATTCATATCATATCATATCACTTCAGTCATCTCGAAAGCAGCCTTGGTATGCTCTGTAGCCAGTGGCAGGTAGACACCTCCTGAAAAACCTCTTCCACCTCAGGGGGTTGAATACTTCTCCCCAGTGATTACAGAGGGAACCTCAGTAACAAGCTCAATAGCTCAGACAACCATCTCTCCTAAGGTTAATGCTAGGTGAGATGAATCCTACTTAGAGGAGGGCCAAAATTCGAGGTCAGAGTTTACTGTGTGCATGTTTGCATTATGCAGTGGTGAGGGACAAATGTATTCATGACATGGTTGCCCTGCCCTTGGAGTGGTTCTTGCTCTGTGAAGCACAACGACCCTGGGGCTGGCAGCACTGGGAAAGAGCAGCTCAAGGGACAATGGGCTCGCAGCTGAGCTGCACACAAATGAGGAAAGGAAGCCATTTGTCATCTCTAGGCCATAATGGAGAGCCACTTCCTATTAATTAGAGAAACACAGAAATTGAAAAAAATAAAACAAGAAACTTACGTAATATGATCTCAGAGCTGGCTGATTCGCTAATGCAAAACACAGGGTGGAAAAAAAAGGCTGATAATGTGGAACAGTAGGGCATGACTGCTGATCTCATAGAAAAAACATGCAGAAAATACTATTCAAAACACTGGCAAAATGACTTCATGTGAAAGGCAGATTTCTTCTCTTCCAGTGGGCAGAATGTTCCAAAGGAGCCTGCACGTGTCTGCATGTGTGTTTTTTCCATTAACAAGCACACAGAAGGTTTGGGTATCACAGAGTCCAATGGGCAGTGTTTGGCTCACACAATGTGTGTATCTTTGTCCCAGATTAGGAAACTGTTCGATTGCATCTGAGGTACTTTTCCCGCTTGAGCCCTGACTGCAAGTCTAGGAGCATTTTCTGAGGTTTCTAGAGTTCGTGGAGCAAAAGAAGTTCATTAGCAGATGCAGTCACCCACCACTCCCTACTGCTTCATTTAGTAAATGTGTACAATTTTCATTAATTCTGTAGTAGTTGTGAATGACTGAAGAAATAGGCATTCGCAAGACAAAACTCCTGGTCTTTTCACATACTGCAAAAAAGGTTTAACTGTGACTACTTTAGGAAGAGATGGTGTGTTGTGCTAACATACGAGATGTCCAATATTTTGCATGAAGTGTGCTGTTCAAAATATTTAGTATCACCTAAAATTTTAGCAGGAATTTCTCCATGTGCTTATGAATTCTGACTCCCGCTATTACACACTCAAGCACTACACTCTTTTGCTTTTATTGGCAGGAAAAAGAGTTTGACAGGGGCTGATCAGAGACTTGAGAAAAAAATTGTTGGCCTCCATTTCTCATGCTGTTATTCCTGCCCTCACAAAATCTATAATAAGCCTGGGCATTGAATGAGATTCCACACATGCCGAGAAGGGAACAGCTCATAGAAGGAGATCCCAGATGTCCCTTTGGAGGTGAGCATGGTGCTCTCTAAAGCATCTCTCCATCACTTCACTGGAGATAAATGTGCCACATCAGCAAGAATTGTGTGACCGCTGTCTCTGTCACCCCCTTCCTTCCTAGCAAACCTGTGTTTCCTACCTGTGTATTTTCGGAAATATCAGAGCAAAAGATGAAACTGAAGTTTCAACCCTTGGCCAAAAGAAAAAAACACTCTGTCAAGTCCTTTTACTCTGGGTGCTAGATGTTTGAGCATTAGTATATTGTTTCGTACCAGCTTCTCTGACACCTGGTATTATGACACAGAGGCACCTTTTAATTCTTTGACAAGTGTCAAAATGAATTATTTTGTAGCTCATAGCTGTTACATTCACAGTCTTGCCTTGGTGGTGTTATTGTCTGGATTAAACTAGCATGTTTCAGGTAAAATCTGCTAGGAGCACCCAGTTTTAGGCAACAGTATTTTTGTTAGGTCAGGCACTGAGCTGACTCAGATCTAGCTTACACTGGCTTTGAGTTCCTTTTAAAGAGCTGTGCAGATGCCATGGCAACTGACCCAGGCTGAGAGAGGCAGGCAGGGCATTACTAAATGAGGCTTTGACGTTTTCAGTGCAGTTCACTGGAGAATAACCTGGCATCCATATATATGTAGCACTCAGTCAGACTTTTAAAAGTATTTTCTTCATTAAGAAAATGTTTTTTGTATAATTTCTGACCTGAGGTAAAACAGCCTTGACATTTACAAAGGCTCTAAAGATTGATAATGTTTGACTAGTCCCTATCCCTTCAGCAAACCAAACATCAAATGCCATAAGGGATATGGAATGTAACAGGAGTTTGTCTTTCTGTTATTCATGTAGGAAGCATACAGTGCATAGTAAACCTTTATTCTCAGTCATTGCATTTACCAAGAATAGATCTAAAAGCTACAAAAGCCCAAAATAGAGATCCACAAGAAAGGTAGGAAAGCCAAAGTTGGCACACAGGTATTTTTTCATATGTGGTCTAGAGGTAGGAGCAATATCGTAAGAGAGATCTGTAAAAGGCAGCACCTCCCTGCTTCTGTTTAAATTTAAACTGTGCTGGAAACCATTTTCTCATAAAGAATTGAAATGCCTTCAGTAAAACATTCTCTCTTGGAGGTGCAATATGTCCTGGATTCTGGTGCATTTTTACTAGTCAGGTTTTAATCTCTGTTTCAGGGAAAGAAAATTACATCCTGAGGTAACCCTGACACAGTGCACTGGGCAAAATAGTATATTACCTAGATAAGGGGAGTTTTGGAATGTAAATTGTGCCCCACATTTTCTTCTAAGAAAATTGTCTTTGCTCTCTCTTTCATTTTGAAACAGATGAAAGTATGTCCTATACCTTAATATGGGGCTGAAATCTCAATCCCATTTTTATGAGGTCTATTAAACTGATATTCATTGTGCAATGTGAGAATTAATCCCAGGTGGCCTTTAGGCAAGCCTGCTGTCTCTAGTTATCAAGTGCTTGTCTCCTACAAGTATGCATGTGATCTGTGTGTTTTTCAGTGTGTACAGTGTATTCTGTGTTACAATTTAATGAGATAAAGATGAGTGGAATGTGCACAGTTAATCAGTTCAAATGATAGTATTTCCTAAGCCATATCACCAAGAAAGGCTCACAGCTGTTCAGGCTCATTCCAGTGAGTAATAGCTTTCCAAGGAAAAATGAACCATAAAAAATAGTAGAAATCAAAATGTAATTAGAGTCAACTAGTAATCTTTCTGTCTTAATTACAGCACTGCAATTTTCCTTACTTCAGAGAGAGGACTCCTGAGAGAATTTTTTCCCACTGGATTGTTTAGGAGAAAAAATTAAAAACCTGTAATTTTTTTGTCCTTTTCCCTGTTGTGTGGTTTCTTCCTTTACCCTAAAGACTGTCAGGTTCATGTCCTTTTAATTTCATTGTCTGGGAACATGTTAGCTCTAGTATGGAAGTGACAAAGAAAAACTGACTGTTCCTGAAATCTTAAGGAAGAGTTGGGCAAAGTTTTAAGAGAGCATTGTCTTCATTGCTGTAGAAACCAGTGATTTATCATTTTCAAGGGAAATTGCTTTAAAAGTACTTGAAACTACTTTTATGGAGCAGCGTGTATTACTTCATGTATTTTGAAGTTGTTGGATGTTTCTCTGAATTAGAACTACCCTCCTTCTTTGCTCCTCACCCTTCCTATCCCCTTTCCATCACATTTCTCTAGTACCTGTTTTTGCCCTGTGTTAGACTGTCCATATTCTGAACAAAGTTCTTCTCTTTTTTTTCCCCTTTTCATCTTCTCCACTCTTAGCTTGTCTTTTCTATAATAAGCTGTTTAATCCCATGGTTTTTCTAGAGGAGAATGTTGTGGGTATGCTCTGACTACCTTCTCAAGGGCTTGTCCTTCTATCTCAGCTGTCTCTCTGCTCATCAGAATCCTTCCATAGCTTAATTTGGTCCTGAGGATGGATTGACTCAGGTAAACACAGGTGTCCAGAGGCATTTCAATGCCTTAGGGTATTCTCTAAGGCCTTCAGTTGTCTGTCTTGGTATCTTTCATAGAGCCTGTGTCATTTGATGATATCTTCACTATGTTTAGGTAACTGAATTGTTTCCTTTTAGCCCCTCTTCCTCTTTTCTGGCAAACCTTGTTCTCTGTGACAAACACAGAGTCTGCAGGCACAAGACAGCCTGTCAAA
The DNA here is from genome assembly GCA_035221455.1 of Xenops minutus. NCBI lineage: Eukaryota > Metazoa > Chordata > Aves > Passeriformes > Furnariidae > Xenops > Xenops minutus. The sequence goes on from JAWWEE010000074.1 coordinate 39,996,207, forward strand.
TGTCTTCTATCTGGCATATGTATTTCCTGGGAAGCTCCAGCTGTTGTTCCCCTTGAAATTTTTTTCAAGGTATCGACTTCCAATACTGAAAGAGTCCTAGAAAGGTGAATAAATCACTCTGTCATGGCCAGGTTTATCCCTTGATAAACCATATTTACCACAAAGATATTCAAGAAAGACAGACAAATTATCACCCATATTTGAATCTACATCCTGGTTTATCTCAGTATACTTTTCTTAGGAGGCTTGACAGAAGGAAATGCATTCAGGATTATATCCCACTTGTAGCACTAAATCTTTATTTCTCGGTTTGTGATTTTCCCTTCCTAGCCTCTGATAATCCTGGTCTTTTTTTACATTTCCCATGTGAGTTCATGTGAAAATGCAGCCCAGACAGGAGTTTTGAGTACAAATCTGAAAGACTGAACAAGCACAACACAAGGTCAGATTCTGATACCTTTTTTATTGTCCTAAACTCTAACTCCACCCAGATCCTAGAGAGTAACTGTGAAGCTCAGAACTATTTCAAACAACAGGTCTTTGAAAATGGTGGCAATAACTTAATTCTGCATTCACCAGTAGCTTACAAAACCCCAATGAACTCACTGTAATTCTTCCATGAATTTGGTTGCTTTTTTTCTTTTCTTTTAAGGGTAAATATTTGACCTTAAGAGTCAGATTATGAAACAAATTACAGAAAAGGCAATGTTTTTCTAAGAAATTAGTCCATTGCAGTACATGCCTTGTCTGTCTAGAATCTGTCATCCTGGGATTTTTTCACATGTGCAAATATTACTGGAAGGAGTCAAAAGAGCTGACCCTTGAGAGCCCCTCCTTATGAGAAACAAAAGCCAGAAAGCATGAGTTTTCTGGGTGGATTGAATGGTGCTTCCTAAAGACATATTTAAAATGAAGTAGGAAAGCATCTCTCCGAAAATCAGTTCTTCTGCCTAATTTTGGATCTATTCCTCAATATCTTCACAAAAACAGGCTGGGAAATCTGTGGGCAGTTGTTACCACCAGTATTTTTGTTTAATTTCCTGTTGAAAAAAAAAAATTGTAAGACTGCCAATAATTTAAGATATAAGTTAAGATAATAAACATTGCCAAGTATATAATGTTGTTAGCCAGGTATGTACAATTAACCAGGTGTATAATATTGTTCTTGTACTTTGTGTGACAGGATTCCCTCTTAATCTGTTAAGCCATTAGCTTCTCCCCTGAAGACTGACTGAAGAGGAGCAACATTTTTAGGTCATAATCTGATCTTGTGGGTCAGTATCACAAAATGTAGAAACAAATACTTGGCTGTGAAGACAAAGTCACACTTCCTTTTAGGTTTCTTTCTTTCCCCCCTCTCCCCCTTTATTATGTAATTATGAAGGTGTAATCACTATTTTGCGAAGCATTGTAAAGGCCTATGATACACATTTGCAAAAGAGAGGCTGGGAGCTTGGCTCTTTTAATTTGTGCTTACACAGGGCAAGCATGAGAAAGTAGAAGTTACTTTTTTTTTAACATAACAGCCTACTGGTAGGGACCTGGACAAGCTCAACAAATGGGCCCATGGGAATCTCACAGGGTTTAACAAGACCAAGTGCAAGGTGGTGCAAATGGGTCGAGTCAACCCCTGATAACCAAGAGAGGCTGAGGGATGACCAGACTGAGAGCAGCCCTGCCAAGAAGGACTCAGGGGTGCTGGTGGATTAAATGTTGGATGTGAGCTGGCAGTGTTGTCTTGCAGGACAGAAAGGCAATTGTATCCTAGCTGCATCAAAAGCAACATGCCCAGCAGGTCGAGAGAGGTGATTCCACCTTTTTACTCTGTTCTGGTGAGACCCCACCTGCAATGTTGCATCCAGCTCTGGAGTCCCCAGTACAGAGAGGACATTGACCTGTTGGAGCAAGTCCAGATGAAGCCACCAAGATGATTAGAGAGATGGAGCACCTCTCCTGGGAGGAAAGGCTTAAGAGAATTGGGTTTGTTCAGCCTGGAGAAGAGAAGACTTTGAGGTGACCTAATTGTAACCTTTCAGTACCTGAAGGGAGCCTACAGGAAAGATGGAGAGAGATTATTTACAAGAGCTTGTAGTGACAGGACAAGGAGGACAGCTTTGAACTGAAAGACAGTAGGTTTACATTAGATGATAGGAAAAATTTCTTTACTGTGAGAGTGGTGAGGGACTGGAACAAGTTGCCCAGAGAATTTGTGGATGCCCCACCTATGGAAGTGTTCAAGAGCAGGTGGGATGGAGCTCTGAGCAACTTCTCACGGCAACATGGGGAGCTGAAGTGAGCCTCCCTCTGTCCCTCATTTTGCTGCAAACCACTGGCCTTACTTGTCAGCTCAGCAACCACTTCCATCATGGAGCATCTCCCCAGTGCGTCAGGTGGCCAGCAGTCAGTCAGTCCTGTCTGAGAAATGGCAGAATTGTGTCTCCTTGCAGGGTTTGATAACTGAGACACTTTGCAAAAGACTCCAGAACCACCAGGGGAAGCATTTATAAAGCAACAGGAATAACTTTCCTGTAGTGCTTTCCCAAGCTTTTCCAGCCTCACAGCTTTCTTGGGTTACTTTTCCCTCTTGTCTATCTTCATTGTCTCAGGTACTTGGGTAACCACTTCTAAAGTCTATTGCTCAAAAAAATTCCTTCTGATTTGCAGGGGTTTTATCCCTGCACAAAATACAGAGACAGAAATCAGTCTTCAGTGAAGGATAAATTTTCCCCTTTAACTGCCCTGCAACCCTTTCTTTAACTTGGGCTTTAGAGCATAGAAGGAGATATAAAGAACCAAGTTCTAAACTCTGAAAAGGATAAAAAATGCAACTTTGTTGAGAAAATGCATTCTAAATACCTCAGCTTCCCCCAACTACAATGAATAATAATCTACAATATTTTTTAATCCACTCTAACACCAGAGTTAGGTAATACCATTCAGCAGGAACTTCTATGTTATTGATTGTTGAGTCAAAATATTTTCTGTGACAGGTCACAAAATGGTTTTGCGGCCTTTCCACACAGCTGGAGAAATAATCACACAAGCAAAAGGGCAGCAGCTGTGACATTTCAAAGTCTTACTAGGAAAGGAATTCTGGAAATGTAACAGATGTTTTAAAGTCCCAATCATCTGTCCAGTCCACCCCATCTCTTTCCCTTTCTTGCCTATATATGTATTAAAGAACAAGTAAAAGAAATTACTGATAGGGTACAGTTCTGACTTTCAATTTATATTGGAAAAAATATATTCACAAAAAACCCCAACAAAAGGTAGAGAGCTCTTTGTCTTAGGGTTTGGATGTCTCAGCTTTAAGTATTAAACTGCTCTTTTAGAACACATAAAGTATGGACATTCATTTGAACCCAGAAATTCCAGGCTCTGTTCTGAAACAAAGACAGAGGGGAAACTTCCAACTGGAAGTACACAGAAGCCATTGACTGACTTTCAGCTCACCAAACAACTGAATGGACAGAGTTCTTTTTTTAGCTTATTCCTAAGTCTTATGGAACATACTTCGTACATGCACTGTGAAATGAGCAGTTTCTTGAGAAGGAAACACTGATTATGCTGGTACCTCAAGTTTGACAACTATGGATGAACCACAGAAAAGGAAAATGATGTAGTAGGCAAGTGCAATCAGCATAGTGATTTTAGGGGCAAATTTTTCAGTGACTTGCTCTCTGTCTTTGGGAATAGTTTAAGTTTGAGCAGATTTTCTTGAATCATTCCAATTCAGAGCATTTTTCCTCACAGAAAAGGCATATTACTTCCAGTTTGCCATTATTCAGCTAAAGAAGAAGAATTTATTCATCACTCTTCAGTATTGTTATATGTATTTCACATAACAACAGTATATATTTCACATGTATTTCATCTCCTCAGCAATAGTAGAAGGCAGAGGAATACTGACCAGTGTATGTTTTATTCTTAAACCTTGATTTTTTTTTCTCTAATTCACTATGAAGCATCTTTCCACTATGGGTGCTCAATTTACCATCTTCTGCAGGTACTTTTTCCATGTCCACCCTTAACCATAAAATGGTTGACTTCAAAAACTAAAGGAAGAATTGACATTAAGAATTGGCAGCAAGAATTGTATGTTAGGCTGAATCAAAGAAGAGTACACAAGCACTCAGAGAACAGGAACACTGAGCAGATGACAGTTTCAGATTTGCAATCTGAGAATCCACTGGTTTCAATAATATCATCTAAAAATAGCTGAAGGCATCTCATGGTGATTTTGCTGTACTGAAGTATGAGACACTTTATTGCTGCAGCAATAAAGGATGTATACTGGAAGGACTTAGCAGCTCTGTGCAGAGACATGTTCTTGGAGCTCAGTTCCTTTAGGCTATCTCACTCACAGACTGTCCAGGATTCCTGTTGTTCTCATTGGCACCAAAGTGAGTTTTGGTTTATTCAGCCTAGAAACTTCTTTCTGGTTCCTGCATGGGTGCTGAGGCTTTTGAAAATCTGGTCATTTATTTGAGGTGTTCACCCTTTTGGAATGACAAGCAGTGATTTGAATACATCTTCACATAGGACTGTTCATATAGTCAACACAGCCTATTAATAACCCACCACCAACAAGATTAGACATAGATATGCCAGAGTAAAGGGACCCCTCTGATATACCCTGTGTCATGAGGCATTATACAGAAGGTCTGCACTAGGAGGGTCTGCCAGTTGATCGCCATTAGCCCAACTCAGTTTAGCCTTGCCAGGTGAGCTCCTACCAGGAGACGTGGGTTGGCACCTTTTGCTAAGTGTTCAGAGTACATGGCAAGGCTATTGATTTTGCTAAGGTGTTACTGAAATGCCTGGAAGGGAATTCTGCCTTAATGTGACTTACCTCACAGTTACCATGTCTACCCAAATGTACCTCATCTTCTTTGTCCTCCTGTACTCCCACTGCTGAACAATGCAACCACCATCACTTATACTACATCAAAATGCCTTGCAGGAACTATGTAGATGAAGCAAAGTCAGCTCAGGATGAATCCAGGCAAGATCAAAGTGTATTTGGCTGAAGGAGGGAACACTTTGAAGAGTTGGCCAAAACATTGTCACCACCTTTTCTCAAAGATATATAGCCCTTATTCATCAAAGTTATGGCTGACTCCTCATTAGACATGAATGACCAAATTTGCTGCAATTCCCAGAAATATTTTCTCTCGCCTTCAGCTACTAGGAAATTCTGTCATTTCCTTGTAGATGGCCATGTTGTCCCAGTGATTCATGAAGTTGTCACCTCCATCCTGAACTCTTGTAACAGGAGTGGAATCTGAAACCTGTGAATAGATCCAGAAGGTAACTGCTGATTTTTCCATAGTGAAGGTTCGTTTAGCAAAATATGTCTGAACTCAAGTCCCCCAGCAGGCTTCTGCTTTGTCTCAGTACCTGTTTACAGCCTCAGCCATAATTTTCAAAGCAACTGAAGAAATGTCAGAGACAGCTGCATACCACTGATGTGCTTTAGATCAGGGAGGGTCAGGAAAAAATGCACAAGAACCACTTGCAATATCAATCTGCTTTTGCTTTGTGATGTCTGCACCTCTTACCAAGGTAATCCTGCTATGGAATGCTCTGCTGGAGTCTAAACATCTTGATGAAATATTGAAGTTTTCCCTATGTGATTGGGTTGGGGAGGGGAGGAGCTTATTTCCACATATGACACAATTCAACAGCTGGTTTTATTCCATAACCCCTTCCTCCTTTCCCCCACCAAAAAATCCCAACTAAACAAGAAAACCCCAAACAAAATGACCCTAAAAAAACACACCACAACTTAGTGAATGCTGATCCCACAGATCATATGCAGAGACAACCAAGAACTTTACTATTGCTTTTGATGTCCTGTGGAAGAAATTAAAATAGTACATTGATCTGTTTATGATTTAAGCCTTAATAGCTCTTTTTTTTTTTTATCTTAAGGCTCTTTCCAACTTCTGTTACTTTTATTTCAAGGGAGGTCATAAACGTTTTCAAGTACTCCGATTTTTAAAACAGTTTGCATTCTGAAGTTCCATGAGTGAGACCTTCTGAGTGCAAAAGTCAGTTCATGTGGTTTATTCACTTGGCTATCTGTGTAATACAATTTGTTTCTGCTTAAATATGGAGAAGTTTTCTGTTGCTTCAAACTCAGTTTAAGATTGTTAAGATATTGTATTTCTGATGTGGTAACAAAATGTTAGAATTAGTCACATAAAGCAACAGTTTCATTTAGACTGAAAACAGAAGGGTAAAAAGAGGTAGTATTTAGAGCTTGCTTCTAAAACAGTGAAAGTTTAATATTTAGGTTTATTTTGACCAGGGACTAAATACAAGGAAGTATAGGTTAAACCACTGTAGAGAGGGTGGGTTTCATATGATTGTAAAGAATGTGAATAAAAGTAAACTAAACTGAAAGGAATACTCCATCAAAAGGCACATTTTTCTTTGGAAAAACAGGATAGTAAGGGTTGACACAGAAATCTTAGATGGAAGTGAGGATACACAGACTGTTACTTTAGTGAGGCCAAAATGCATGCAAGATTAAGTAAATTGCATAGCAAAAATGCCTTTGGATTTCAAAGTACAAATCCCCCTTGAGTAGTATTCCTACCACATGGAATATTCATAGGCAAACTAGCTTGTCTGCAACCTTTCTCATTGTAGAATATCTTATAGATCAATGGCTAATGTTTTATCTGACTGTAAGGACCAGACTCACCTTCTGGAGATGTGCTTGAGCCTAAGCTGTGAAGCACCAGTTGGAAAATAGGGAACTGCTTTGCTTTAAACTGAGCTACAGACCTGACTGGAATTCATATGACACAAAGCCATATGTGGCTAACACAGATTTCTATGGAGGAGAAGAAGATTAAAAGCCCACTCACACCAATCAGGTGTTTTTGCACTGGTTGTTCATTTAGCAAGAGAGCAGTTGTGTGCCTATAAAGCTCTCCCCCAGTTTCTCTTTCCATTACTGTTCTGGCTGCATTCACTGCTGTTGAAAGGACATACACTGGCAAAAGCCTTTAGGCCCTCCTCATAGCCTAAATTGTACATCTGATGAATGCAAATTAGTTCACAAAGTAGAAGAAATAAATGCTGGTAGGAAATAAGTGTGACTGTCCATTTTTTTTTTAAATAGGGCCTGCCTTTTGGTTCTGTGCTTTCAGTGAGCTGGGATAGATGGTCTTTTGAGGTCACTTCCAAACTGGGCTATTCTGTGATTCTATAAAGAAATGAATGGTTTGCTCTATCTCATGTATCTCACAACTGCAAGAATAAGAGAAATGATAATTCCAAACTGCCATTCTTGTAGGAAGGCTGGGTAGGTAGGCAGGCATGCACATCCAACACAGGCATTACTTGTTTCTCAGAAGTCATTCATGGTAAGAGCCGCTATCCCTTTCATAGTGATTATTGCTGGGAAGAGTGGGCAGCCCAGAGAGTTTAGACAATGCATTTGGTGTGAGGTTAATAACATTCATGCAAATACCTCAGCATAAATTTCTACATTCCTGTCAGACTGAAGGCAGGGGTTTTTTTCCCAATACAGACCCCATGAAGCTGAAGCTATGGCTCTTCCTGCCACACGTGGAGGAATTTCTACAAGAAATCCAAATTGATGCATTAAAAAGAGCCTGGTACAAATAGCAGAGAAGCTCAGAGAGAGAGATTAGTTCAAAACAAGAAAGCTAAAGAATCTCACTCTCCTAGTAGCCATGGATCAGAGAATTGTTCCTTTCTCAGCCCACAGCCAATGAGAAGAAGCAGCTGGAGCTAGACAGATAGATTTTCTGCCCACACTTTTCCTACTATTCTCTTTCAGAGATTCCTGGAATATAAATTCCAGAAGAAAAAACCTATGAGTTAATTTAGTCTGACCCACTTAATTTTTTAAATTCTTACTTAGTCCAGTAACTTGCATTTAGTTGCAACACATTTCCTCAGTCTGAAGAAAACAAGAAATGCAGAATCTACCACTGTCTGGACCAGCTTTTTTTTTTTTTTTTTTTTCCCCCCAATGATCAGTCATCCTTCTGATTTGTAAAAGAAAGTATGTCATTTGACAGGCATCTCCTTTAAGCTTCTTGTAACTTATTACATATGATTTTTTTCCCTGGTATTTTTTCCAGATAAATATTATTGATGAAGTCATCTCAGTTCTATCCTAGACAGCCATCTCCTACTTGTGAAGGTGACTTCCCACCTGAGTTGATCTATGGCAACATAAGCCAAGAGTAACACTGTCTAACAGTGTCCATGGAGATATAGAATTGGTTTAACTCAAAGAGTTAATTTTAATTTCACATTTTACTTAGCACAGAAAACTCTCTCCCATCACCAGCCTTCTGTAGAGACCTAGCACCCTGCTAAAATACAGCTAATGTATGAACATGTGCGTGTTGTTCTGCCCCTTGCCATTCATCCAGCCTTGTAAGAATACAACCCTTTTGTCATCCAAAAAGGTTATAGCTGTACTTTCATTGTACTTACATTTATTTTCGTACAATAGCTAGTTCCAATGTCCTTATCTCAATCGTATGTCTTTGTAACAGTCAAAACTAATAATTGATGAGAAAGCTCTGAGGAGAACAAAGAAATGCCACTGTTCTTCAGTCTCTGCAGGTGGGAATTTACAGCAGTTCCAATGGTTTGTAGGCTCTTAAAATCTAATCACTGGCCATTTACATAAGATCATTTTTAATCGATGTGGAAAACACCAAGAAGAAACGTAACTAAAGAAAACAAGCTAAAGTGGCAACTTGTTTACAGTTACCTCTGTCATTCTTTTCATCATCAGCTGTTCTGATTAATTTTTGAACTCTGGCACAAAAGTTGCTGTGTTTTTGTAACAGGATAGTAATGACTGCTATTGCCAGTGCTTCTAAAACCCAACAAGTTAATGAAAAAATAAATTGCATGTTTTCTTTAATGAGAAATTTGCATTATTTTGAAGATTATATTCTTTATTATTATTATTACTCAAATCTAGAAAAGATTCTTCTGGGCAGTCTGAAATTAAACTTTAGTGGGGTTTTTTTGATTATTCTTTCATTCCATCATTTCAGAGGCAAAAATGGGTGGAGGAAGAGGAGTGGCAGTAAAATCAACAAGTTAAACACTTGTGAAAATTCTAAATATTTTAAGAAAATGTACTTAAGGAATTCAGTGCCATTCCCTTTTGAATCTTAGAAAATACAAGTTTCTTTAGATTTTCTAAGAATTCTTCACTGAATCTCAGTCCTTTCTAATGTCACGAAGAGGGAGAACTCCTGGGAAATAAGGAACTTAGCTGGTTTATCCAACAGATCCTCTTAGGGAAATCATATAGAATGTTTCTTGTGTGACTTCCTCAGTTCAGGGAAAACTGCTATATTTGCTACTTCCCTGTTTTCCTTCCTTTGTAGAGCAACAACACAGAGGAGTCATTTCTCAGGGGTGCCACAAAAAATGAGTGCATGGTTCCAGTGACTAGAGCTCACACTGAAGAAAAACAACATTCCTGATCAGCTGAGCAATGTCAATTGTTTAAGCTTCCAGCATGGGAACAGGTCTTAATACTCAGTAAGACTTCAGTAGGTTAGGAACAGTTACATTGGAAATGATAAAAGCGCTCAGAGTAAATAGCAGTAAAATAGTTATAGTTCCTGGGAAAGGGTTTAGTATTTTGCTTTAGTATTAAAAGCACCACCTTATTAGGTAAACTAAAGGAGTACTAATGCCTACACCCTTTCCAGATGATTCGCACTGAATCCTGATGTAGACTGACATTAGTAAAGCTAAATAAATCCACAGATATCTCTCTCCCCAATTTAATCTAATTGGTTCTTATTACAAATAAAGAACTTCTGAGAATGTCATGGTTTGTTCAAGGAAAAAGGTTGGACACCTTTGAATTTTGCTGCCTATATTTTATTCTTGGCCACAGCTCAGAGGTAGATCCAGTCACCTGTGGAATTAACTATGCTGACAATTCTGCAGAAGTGCTTGAACTTGAACATTAACCTCATTACAAATGTCAGTTGGTTTTAAAAATGCATTTGTGTGGTGCTCCACCTGAAGAAGACATACATGTACAGCACTCTCCTCCTCCAAAGGAAGGCCAGGTGGCACTGTTGCAAAAATTCTTGCAAAGTCTGCTCATCTGTGTGTAAACTGATCCTCTGGGAAGTGCTGCTTATTGTTACCAGTGAGGCTTTTTTTATAATTTTCCACAGTAAAAATTGCTTTCCTTGCTTTAATCTCTCTGTGAAGCCATTGTAGCTAAGTTTGCTGCCACAGCAATCAAACAAAATATTGTACAGTGCCAAGATATGCTACAAATGAATTCTTAGCACATAATTCTCCAAGAACATCTTTCCATCCAGATGAAAAGGGTGGCATTTTTTTTTCTCATTTCCCTTGGCAGTCTCTTCAACAACTACTTAATTAAAACAATTCCACTGTAGATTATTTTGCCTGAACTTACTTTATTGAGAGAAATGATACATACTAAGAGTCTTCAAGCAAATTTGGAAGGTACTGTACAGTAAAGAGAATTCATACTATCTAAAAGGTGTGGTTTGTGAAAGAGAAAATAAGCTAAATATCAGCTTGTTTCCAAATATCCAGCAGCTCACATAACTTTAAATTTTTTTTTTCTTTCAGTTTTAAGGTAGGGAAGGATTTTCCCATTAGTTGTATGCATATTCATACAGAAGCATTGCCGTCAGCTTGCACAATCCTTTTCCTGTAGAAGATGGTAGAGACACTAACTCTCCTGGAAAAGGCATTATTCAACTGAAGGATGTGAATGGGGCTCATCTCTCCCTCTGCCATGTGGTGATAGTGGGTTGTTCTGCAGAGGTTGCCCAGGGGGCTGTTCTGGTGGCTTTGGAAGGGGTGGTGCTGCTGTTTCTCTTGAGATAACAATTCACCATCATGGTTTCTTATGGAATTCAATTATTCCCTTATTAAAGGATGGCTGCATCTAGGTAGTAAATATACTAGTCCCTTGAATGTCAAAGAGAGTCACACAGGTCCTCATGTACTGTGGTAAATATTTGCATCACTTATTTACATCACTTATGTAAGGAAGCTGTTCTCTGGAAAAACAAAGCCCAAAGCATTTCGCTGTGGCATAGTGCCAGGGAACCTCTGCTTACAGAGAAGCTGACATGTGGAAAGAGTTAAAAACATGACCTTGGTAACACTTTTTCCAGGTATTCCTCTGCCCAATTTCCAGTGCTGGGAAGCATCCCACATAGTTATGTAAGCTGCACAACACTGTTGTACTGTGAGACTGACCCCATAAAAAATCCTTCCTGCCCCTTTCATAAATGTGAAAGCATTCTAAGGGTCTAATTTTCCAAAAACATGAACACTTAATAGTTTGTTTCTTGCAGAATCTTTTTTTTTTTTTTTTTTTTTTTTTTTTTTAAATATTGAAATCGTGAATCTCTCTACTCCTCTGGTAAGAGCAGTAACAGAACTGGGATGTGACCATAAGGAATTTGCTCCTCTTTCCTTCCTCACACAGTGTAATCTGCATCCATAGTAGCTTGACGTGACAGGTGCTGCTGCAAACTGCAGATTTTCCTAGGGCTCTGTTCTGACCTCTAATATCTGATAGTCTTTTTGCTCTTGCTGCTTTTTTAAGCACTTAAAAACCAGCTGTCATTATTGAGCTTCTGAAATGAAATTCAGATGTATGAAGATTTCCTTCATCCAACACAATGAAGTTTCACACAGAGACTGAACAGAGCCCGCTAGTGCATCTCTGAGGCTGACACCGGCCCAGGAGCAATGTGCAGTGCTGTAGAGGAGTGCTGGGTTAGTATCCTAAGGTTACTGAGAACTGCTTAACTGTGATCACAGCCACCCCCTGCTTTCGATAGTGTTTCTTTCTACATGGCTGGAGAAGCAACTGTTTATACAAATAATGTTTATCACACTTTTACCAGGAAATTGCCTAATATGTATCAGAAGCTGAGGGTTTTCAAGTTTAGCTCATTTCATTTCAAGCCAACTGCTGTTTCCATGCTGCTCAGTGAGCAGAACCCATTCAATTCTAATTTCGTTACAAACAGACAAACAAATATAACTAATAACATACGCTTTAGGAAGACTCTTCTTCCTAGGGCAAGTTGTTTGCCAAAGCTCTTTCCAACACAGAGCTAAGAGCAAAAACTGTTCTGAAAGCTCCCATGCGACCCTGGCCAATGCTGTGCTCTTCTTATGGCACTGTCCTTTCCTTTGGACAAGAGGTGTTCTGAGCCATTCAGTGCACCACGAGCTCTCACCTACCTGGGTCCAAACTGAGTTTTACACAATGGCAGAAATATAAAAATCATTGCCTTGGGTTGGCTTGGTGGTCCACTCTCATCCCTGCACTGAATTTTTAGAGGAGACAACCCACCCTCCCAGAAGCAACTATTGGAATGTATGAGGTCAAACTAAAAAGGACTTTCTTTTGGAGGTGTTTCCTGAGTTAATGCTACATAGAGATGGCCATGAGTCTAATGTAATAAACTGAGATCACAAAATGGAGATTTCTACAGACCTAAGATGGCCTGTAGGAAAATTCCTGAATATTCTAGTTAGCATTGATCTCCTGTAAATGCTAAAAAGAATTGTGTTTGGAACCAGATTCAGACTCTACAACTTGGAGCCCATCTCCCAGTGGTTTAGATGAAGGCAAGAAATGGCTGCCTGCTGTGGAAAGAGGCAGCAAGCCCCCTACCAGCTGAGTGCTCTGAGCAGCCTAGCTGCCTGTGTACGATAGCACAAGCACGGCAGGGGTGAGACCACAAAGTCTCTGTGGTAAACTGGTTTGCAAAAGCTGAAAGGAGTGTGCATGGTTTGCAGAGCAACAGCAGAAGGTTATTCTGTGGGTGCTGCAAAACAACCTCTAATTCCTGTCTAGGGCTGCGAATGCAGCCTTTGCAAAATATGTGTTAGGCTTTGAACCCAAAGTTCATACTGGTTCCTGCTTATCACATCTTGCCTTACACACTCAATCAGCACCTGCAGTTCTCAGTTGTCACCATTTCTTTCACACCTGGAGGCTCCCATTGCCAGTCTATGATTGGTACTGAGTCACAAGTAGTAAGTGGCAATGTTAGCATGCCTTAAATGAATCACATTTGATACTGCAGGTATCTTGTAAAGAGTCATCAACATAAGCACTGAAAAGAGAATGATGTTTGCACCTGAAAGGCAGTGTAGAAAAAAACCACACTAGAGTTATAAAGTAAATATAACATTTATGGTATTTTATACTGGGGAAGTGAAGTCTGCCTTATATACCCTAATAGATAAATCTTATCCACACTGTGGGGTAATAATTATTACTTCCATGTTGCAGAGGAGAAAACATGTCCACAGAGGTATGAATTATCCCCCAGTTTGTCCCACACACAAAAGCAAACAACAGAAATAAGAATAAACACATCTCCATGTTTAAAAATCTTCTCCATGCTGTAAGCAAAGCAACTATTTATTTTAAGTCACAATGTTCACTCATGAAAAAAGAAATTTACCTGTGCTTCCCAAGTATCTCTTTCTCCACCATGCATTCCAGCCAAGAAGCTTGGAGCACAGTATTCTGATTCTTAGAAAACTTTTGTGGCTCACTGAAGAGAGGAGTAGGCTGTTGTAATGAATGGTGCAACTGTGATAATTTGTACCTTAAGTGGTATATTTCAATGAAAAAGAGGGAAAAAAAAAAAAAAAGGCAGCAGATTTTTGCAAAAATTAGCAGGGTAAAAAAAAAAAGAAGACAGGTTTCTCTAGTGATTACCTCCAGTGGAAGGTTATGAGTTATAGTTATGTTTACTTGACTTGCAATTCAGTGAGAGGGAGGTGTACATGTCCGTGTAGAAAAGGCAAAATGATACCTTGCTCCTCATCATCTCCATGACCTGTCTGCCTTCTGGCTGCCAATGAAGCCCATTCAAAGATTTGACTTCCTTTGCCTTGACATGGTTGTACAGTGAGCAAAAAACAGGAAGGTAATGGAGCCTGGCTCCATGCTCCAAGGATCACAGAATATGACTACACCTGGTACCATTTGTCATGGCAGTGGAAGGAATTGTGACTTTCAGGGGATGTTTTGTGTGACTGAAGATTTTTGGAGCCCATGTTCTAAATGATTAGACTGACAGCCAAGTCTGCCTTGGTGTGGGGAAGAGAAGGAACAATACTTGAGCTGTATGTGTAAATTTGTTCTTTGACAGATTCTTATTGTTCTCACCAATACCCAAGAGGATGAACAATATCAAAACTAATCAATAAACAGCAGCTAGATATCCCAGTTCTTGGAGAGTCCAAGAGAGCACTTACTCCATGTTTTTATGTGTAGAATGTCTACCTCTTGTCAATGATTATTGACAATTTATGACTGTGGCACCAGCAAACTTTAATCACAGTATTAAAGTGCTAAAAATCATGTTTGCCTTTTAAATCCTCTTGCCCACTGCAACTAAGTAAGGAAAGAGATTAAACAATGACCTAATAGGTGTTTCAGATTACTTTCTTCCTTGAATCTTTATTGGGTTTAAGAAATTTTACAGGAAATAACAAGTGAAATCTTCCACAAAAGGCACAAAGGGTGGCCCATACAGCATGGGCAGGAGCACGTGCCCCAGCATTTCTTTGAAGGGCACCGCAACCCAAAGCAAGTATATCAAATCCTTCCAGCCCTGTAGGCTGCTGCCCAGTGAGCCGTGCACTGGGCTGAGTGGGTTGAGCAGGCAGCAGCAGCTGGCAAGAACTCAGAGAAGGCTCAAAATAGCTGCAGGGAGACTGGGAGGGTGGAGTTGGGAAATAGAAGGAGCAAAGGAGCAGGTGAGAGAATGCACTGATGGCAGAGAGAGAGGTAGGGCAGAAAGGAGATGCTCTGAGACTGAAATATCCTACTACAGCTCTGGGTTATGGTAAAAGTCTGCTGTTGTTTTAGCTTCCCATTTAGTTACATGGAAGATAGGTCTTCACTGCGGTCAGCATAGGCTCTGGTAATCTGGATTTGGGTGCCTACTCTACCTTTGTCCCCTCTGGATCTTTCAGGAGAGTGTGTCAAGCAAGTCTGGGAGTGGATCACAGTGCAGCATTCGACTGAGAAAATGATCCAGACCCTGGAAAGGGGGAAGAGCTCACAGACAGGCAAAGTGTGGGACAGCACCAGCAGACATTCATCACTCTTATGGGTGAGTTTGTGTTTTGTGTTCTCACTGCAAATTAAGCACATTTTTACAGTGAAAATAGGGTCTATACTCCCCAATATGCCACTAAGCTTCCTAAGCAGATCAGAGAGGAGTGGAAACAGGTCCTGTACAGGAGGCCAAGCTCATTCTGCAACACCAATCCCAGTTCAGCTATACCCTGCCACCACCACCCACACATGAATAATTGCACTCTTAGAAAAAGTGGGACCTCAGTGCCATGGTGTTTCTCCAGGACTTTACCCATCAGCTTATCACCACATCTGAGAATACTTAGAAATTGTTGAGGGCAGTAATGGAATGGAGACCAGCCTGAGCTGGCACACTTCGTTGTGGTTAACAGGGCAAATAAAAAAGCCGTATAGTGTGTTATGCCACTCCCATTTCACTGTTCTCTTTATCCAGGGCTTTGACTAAAAGGCACTATATGAGCTCCAAATGTTTTACCACTGATAAATTAACTGAGTGTGGTTGTTGCTAGTTGTGAAACTAATAGTCATGATTTTTTTTCTGAATGAAACATTAATATGCACACACAAAAGCACTTTTGAAGAGGTAGCTTGTTAAGTCCAACATTACCATAGTTTGAAATAGCAGTAATTGCAAAGATGCTAAAAAATAATAAATTTTTAATAGCAGTCTGTGATTGACACTCAGAGGAAAAGTCAATGGGGACAGATTAAAACACTCAGAACAAATAAACGGAAAGAAAAGAAGGAAAGATGTAATAGAGAAAAGGAGAATTAAGAGAGAGGAACCCAAGGAATGGAGGAAAAAAAGAAAAAAAAAAAAGGCAACAAAATGTAGAAAAGAAAGACATTCCAATTCAAAACAGCATGCCCTTTAAAGGAAAAACATTGAAATAATACAAAAGTAATGTCATGCAGACAGCTGTAAATTATTTTTCATTTGTGATGGAGATTACTGAAGTTGATTTTTCATCAAAGAAAGATGAAAACCAGGCTAATATTTATGGCAAGCAAATACATGCATCAAATAGCAAGTACTATAAAAACTCTTCAGAAAATTCTGTCTGACTTTGACAGGATCTTCTCACTCTCTAAGGAGCATCACTACAATTCTCTGTACAAGATCCCATCCTGCTGCTTGGCTGTGCTGTTAACCCCCCCATAAAGTTTACAAACTCTTCAATTTCTAAACATTTTTTAAATACTAGATGAGCAGAAGTCACTCAGGGTAGGAGGGCTCCAACTGCTGCATAATTCAGAGACCAGCCTATAGTAACACTGGACAAAATGTGTCCTTGCCTATAGTTCAAAGCATGTGAAGACACATCAAATACTCACTTGCACTCTCACCCCTCATCATTCTCAATTGTAGTTCAATTTGTAGTAGACAGGAGAATTACCAGGTCACTTGCTCTAGCCATAGGTCACCAGAGACACAAAAATATTCTTACACACAGGGCAAAGTTGAGCAAGAAATGTTACATACCTTTTTATGGAAGGGAAAACTGATTTTGAATCAGCAATGTGCATTTGTTCTCTTACTGAAGTCAGTATCTGGGCACAGAACTTGGGGAATTGATACTCCAGAATTGCCAAATCGACAGAAAAAGTATGTGTTATTTCTCCATAGACAATGG
This sequence comes from Xenops minutus, assembly GCA_035221455.1. NCBI lineage: Eukaryota > Metazoa > Chordata > Aves > Passeriformes > Furnariidae > Xenops > Xenops minutus. Next base: position 40,013,007 of record JAWWEE010000074.1, read on the forward strand.
AGTCAATCATGCATCTTTTATTAACTTCAAAGCATCTAATTCTCAGTTAAGGAATATTTTTAACACTTTAATAATGTCGAATGGTAATAAAATGGGTGTAAATTGCACTAAAGTTTTCTCTAATAGCCCCTACATTGTTCTAGTGTTGCAGGGAGCATTGAATATCACTAAAGCTGTGAATGTACAATCCCTGATCCTTGCAGAGGTATTTAATGCCACCAAGCTTTGTCCATACTTACTGGATGGAGTAGGTATCCTTCACACCTGAGAGTTTCAGGTGAGCACTATGTAATTTTTACTGCTGTGTATTAGATTGCTACAGCCAGGGATTGAAACTATTTATGGTATCCCAGCTAGTCAGGCTGGCCTAAATTGTGAAGGGAAATGCTTACCAAACATTCAGGGCTAGTAGGATTGCATGGAGAGCATCTTCCAACTGAGGAGATGTCACAAGCTGGAAGATGTGGGAGACTGTATATGCACAGACTGAAAGTGGGGCTGACAGGCTAGTTTGATGAAGGTCTTAGTCACAGAAGAGGAAAATAACAAAAGTGAATTTTATTAGCTAAGTTATTTGCAAGCCACAGTTAGCTCATTTGTTACAGGGTCTGCTCTGTTGGAAAAATATCCAACTCCCAAGGCATTCTGGATGCTCCTGAACTGTTTGCTTCTGACCTTTACAGTACAGTAGCCACCTCCTCTGACCACAGATCATAAAGTTGCCTTGCAGATAAAAATTATGGAACCATGCTCTTCCTTCCTGAGAGGAACAGCTGTGCTATGGCAAATAAATTTGTTTAAAGATCGCGGTCAAAGGAGCCAGTTTAACATCATCAGTGTACTGCATTCCTGAATAACACAGACATGATCTTCTCCTTGGTGGGGTAGGAGGATACTTTCTCAGTTCTGGGGCTTTGTGGTTGAAGTATTGAGATTCTTTCAGATTAGATTTAGGGATATATTCTATCATAGATTCACAACTCCCTTTTGTTCCTGTGGGAAAAAGGAAACAGAAGGGCCTCTGTTATACTACTGAAGTTCTTTGATAGTTTCAGATAATTTCTGAGGCTTGGCATCCAGTGCTCAAATTCTTTCCAATTGAGAGCCTATAAAAGCAAGCTTTGATGATAATAAATACTACAAATTATGTGGTAATGGAGACAGGTTTCATGGGTAACCATATTTTTGAGCAACTTAAATTATCTCCATAATATATCTGTAATAGTTTGTTTCCATGTCTTTTAAAAATGCCACAACATCTAGACTTAATTTTACTAGTTCTTTGTACATGTAAAAGATTCAAGACAAAAGATACAACACACTTACGGAAGTGTACAAGGTTTCCCCCCAGCTCAGATACCCATTGTGAGAAACACAAGAAGCTGAAGAAAACAGTGTCAAGTCTCCAAATGTCCTTTTCTTTTGGAAAAATAAAATGGAAGTTTTCATTTAAAAGGTTGTGTGGTGAGATTAATGGTGCTTCCTGCCAGAAGCACTGCGAAGGATCTCTTTTCTGACACCAGAGTACTTCTGCTTTCACTGTTGGGGGGTATTTATACATACACAGTAAACACAAAACAAGCCACTTTAGTGAAGCTTAAAAATGGTTGATTTGTATTATAGCTAAAAATTAGAGATCATGTGAACAGCAGTGCCCTGAGAGTCTATGCTAATTTGAATAATATTTCAACCCTTTATTTTGCTAAGTATCATTCAGGAGATTTGTACAGAAAGCTTTACTAGATAAATCTTGACGATAACATTATTCTTGTTGCCTCTGATGCATGCAGGAGTTGATAACAAGCTGATTTCCTCCTTCTGACAGATGATTACACACAACAGATGTTTTAATTTGATTATATCTGTGAGATAAGCATAATGCTGTGTTAAGTCCAAACACTTTTTATGAGTTTTTCAAAACATTTTGCAATGAATGTAACCTTTTGTAAATGTCCTTGCTTGAGGCTGTGTGTGTTCTCATAATGGTGCAAATCATTATTAACAAGTTAAAACTGGTGATTATGCAAAAGAAGAAAACTGCATTTAACAGTAGCTGTAATTCTGTGCGCTATGATAGCCTAAATTAAGGGAGAAATACGATGCCAGCAGTGATATGAGGCACAACAGTTTCACACTACTCCAAAGAGGACGATGTGTTCTTCAGCGAATGGTACACAAGAAAGGCAGAGCTTTTATCGAGAATGCTGAAAGACCAATACTCCATGCCAAGCACCCTCAATTTGAAAATTAGCAGGCAAATGTCAGTTTTGTGAACAGAGCGCTGCAGGAACAGAGGTTTTGAGTTTCAAATAATACAGGCTTACAAAATTTGACTTTGATTTGAATTGAAATACCAAAATTTCCCTGAAAAATAAACCTCTTGCTTCACTGCAGTGAAATCGAAGTGTTGTATGCTGCTCCCCTGTCCTTTTTTTAATATGTAACATGGAGAGAACAAAAAAATTTCAAAACTAATTGTCTCCTTTAAAAAAAAAATGCAAACTGTATCATACCAAAACCATCAAAATGCAATGTGTCAATTTTTCAAACAGATTTCCTATTTTTATTTGAAAGTAGTTATGACAAAACTAATTCAGAGTAATTGTTTTTATTTGGTCAAACTACTTATTCCAGTTTTGTCACTAACAGTTTTGTCAAGGTAATATCAGCCTGATTGCCTTGTGCCATTCCAAACAAAAACCACAAGCAGTAACTGCAATGACTGGCAGTCAGTAAAGCATCTTGTAGCTTACTTCATATGATGCATACAATTCAAAGAGCATTTTCTTTAGGATTCATGTCATCCAACATCAAACACCTAAAAAGTAGATGTTTGGGCTAACTATGCTATCTATCATCAGCTCTTTTGTCTAGAAGGTTTTTAAAATAGCTAGACTCTTTTCCTAGCCTGCTGCCATTATAATGGCTGTTCTGTTAATCCAGCATTTGTCCTCCATCCCTTAGTTCTTGAAGCTGATCTGGGACTATTCCATTACAGCCTAACAAATGAGACTGCTCCTTTAGATGGCAGGAAAGGTGGTGGGTTGTCTCAGCCATCTCCTGGAACTTCACTCCAAGGCTAACTTTTAGACAGCTAATGTAAGGTGAGGTGTCTTCACCCCATGCCACATATATCAGCTTTATATAGGCACAAATATTATGTTGTGTTAGTGAAACAGTATAGGCCTTACTCAATTCTGAGTTAGTTGATCTGGGAACTAGCTTGTTCTGGGATTCTTAAATAAAGCAACACTGAAATTAATAAACTAATCAAAATAATTGCTTTGTTGGGCACATCAGCAGTTCTTGACTGTGAGTAGAATGGTTTTGAATTGAGTGTATGGTAAGTACAGTGAAACAACAGCTTTTAGTAACAATGCAAGTTTTGTAGGAGCTTGAAAGTGTTCCTCTATGAGAATAATGCTGTGGTTCTCATAGGATTTTGACAGAAATACTATAGTGAAAGCTAAAAAATAGTTGTAATAGCAAAGAGACATCATTTATACTCAGTAGTTTTTATGGACTGTTTTAAAAGCTGTACCTAAAACTGCAGCAAGTAGTACTTAACTAGTCTTCACTAGGAGGCCCTGAGATACAAGGGGTACCACCTTGTTTTTGTTCTGGATATATCTTTCTAAGGCTCATAAAGAAAATATAATATACAATGCTTCAATATTTTGCCTTTCTGAGTGAGGAACTGAAATTAGCTGCCCTCCCTTAGCCTGTCAGGCTGGAGTTGATTATTTATGTCTTTAAACTGCTTCTCTTCAAGGGGGGCTCTTTCTCTACCTCAGGCTGAGGTTGAACATTCACAGTTTCAATCTAGAAGTAAGTAATAAACTGCTATGTACAAATAGGGAACTAGGAAGTATGAACAAGGAAATGGAAAGAAATGACCAGCTTAGTCTTGTTTTATATATTTTGGTTGTCCAGGAAATCCTGATTAAGCTGCATTTGGGCCCTAACAGGGAGGCTTATAGTACTCCAAAAGGCAGATCATGAGCTTTTGCTAATAAGCCTGTCTGGGACAAATCTGTAAACCAAACTGGAGTTACTTCAACTTCCACATAGGCTATGGGTGACAAAGTTATTATTCCTCCACTGAGGATATCCAGAAAGATACTCCCTCCACTCAAAAACTTTCTAGTAGCATCTACCACTCTCATGGGTTCTCTGAACATCCAAAGCACAGCTGTAGCACAATCCACACTGCATGATGTATCTGTGAAAATAAAAACAGTGCTTACGTGTAAATACCAGACTTCTGGAGTCCACCTGTAGCAGACTCCTCACTTAGTGGGTAACAGGTATGATATCACCTCCTGTGAGAGAGAGGGACTGTGATTCCTGGCTGCACTCAAGGATGTGAGACTGCTGGAGACCTGAGTACAGCCCTTCCCAAGGCCTCCATCTCCTGCAAGTCCCTCTCCTATTGCCAGACCCTGGATGAAAAAGGCTGGTCAGAACGTGCCCACATGGGAGAAGAGCCATGGCACTTATGTTAGGTAGAGATGCAAGTGAGGCAGAGGCCAGCTTGCCAAGTCACACCTGGATTGTGACAGCTTTGAATAGTAACATTAAATCTGTATTTAGTGGCTTTTAAACTTCTTTTTCACGTTGGAAGTTGGTCACCAAAAACTAACAGGACAGTTCAGCATAAACAGCCATCTTTCCAAGCAAACAACAGCTTTTTGGCACCTGCAACTTGACAGCTACAAGGAGACAGCAACATACAGCACTCAGGATATACTGATGGGGGTTGAGAAATGCTTTTAAGTGGGTACTGAAAACACAGGCACAGGATAGTGCACAGGAGCTGATAAGAACACTCCAGTCTGTGCTCAAAGGGAAGTCCAAAATTTTTCTCACCTCTGGAAGGTGGTGACTATGTTTGAGTGAATCTTGACTGTATTTCAAGGGGTTGGGGGAGAAGAAAATGCTCTTGGAGAGGTTTATGAGATTTTTGCACCATAAACTGAGACTGCATGGTGAAAATATGCATTTAGGGAGTTTTTAAAACTAAATTTACATAAAATCACAATGATTTATTTTTTTAAAACATCTGTTATAGGCCAATTAAATTCTTTATGCAAACATTTCCAAAATTCAAGCAGAGTTGATCTGGGACAGTCAGAGCATGATTACATATATTCCCCCTGAGGGCTTAGCCCTTTTCCCAAAATACCCAGATCTGTATCTCTAACTAGTGCTGTAACCGAGACAAAAGCAAATCACCAACCTTTGAACAAACACCTTCAAATTATCCCCATGTGCATGAATTTGCCGCTCAATCAATGCCCAGCCATTTAACTCAGGGAGGAAGGAAGACTGTGAGCCAAAAATGAGTCTCAAGACAACTGCTGGCTATACAATGGCTGGATTTATACTGGCAAAAAGCTGCAGCCTTGTTCAGGTTGGAGTCTAATGGTTCTTATGGTCTCTGACTGGGCCATACAAAGCTGGCATCACCAGTGTGGTCCTACTCCTGAATCATAGGTGCAATTCCTCCCTTCTGAAGAAGGGAAAATCTCTGGCAAAAGCTGCTTTGGGGTGGGATAGAGAAGAACTTATTCTGTGTCACAATCACAGCATTTGAGACCAAGAAGTGCACATCCAGCCCGTTTGGGAGCAAAGTGCAAAAGCGGAAGCAGGTGACAAGTTGTTCCAGTCAGCTTCAACATCTGCAAGTTGAGTGTCCAGCTAGTCTGTGTGAACGTTTCCTATTATTACCCTGACTTCAGCCTCCCCTGCTTTAGTTTTTCTGGGGCTTATGTCCTTCTTTCCGATACCAGCTCCGTACAGGGGGAAACAGGCTGCAGTAGCATCCCCAGGGTCAGGGTTACAGATGCGAGAAGGTGCTCTGGAACGTCCCCATGCCCCAGATGACAGGACTGGGTCTATTTCAACTCGCAGGGAGTTGAAAAGCCGGCGGTTTCCGCCCGACCTTGAGCCTTGTGCCAAGCGCCCGTGCAGCGCCGGGGCCCGGCGGGCGGCGGTGGCCGCTCCCCGCCTCGGAGGGAGGCAGGCGCAGCGCTCCGGGCTGCACGTCGGGGCTGGGGGGAGAGCCAGACCTGAGAGGGGCTGGCCTCTGGCAGATGATTGACACCAAACTGGGTGAGGTTTCATGTTAAAAGAACAAAAAAAAAAAAAAGAAAAAAAAAACGAAAAAAGGGCCAGCGCAGGGGAGGGG
>JAWWEE010000074.1:40019206-40317935 GCA_035221455.1 Xenops minutus
GCCGGCGGGACGGGGGAGAAGGAACTACTGTAAGAGCAAGAAAGTCCTGCCCAGCTGTTTGCGAAGTTTTAAGATTTCCTGTTTCCCCTGCAGCGCCGGAGTGCAGTTTCGCCGTGAGTCACCCGCGGAGCCGAGCAGCGCAGCCCCGCTCCCCGCGCCCGCTCCCGCTCCCCGCGCCCCGCCGCGGCCTCCCCCGCGCCCCGCCCGCCGCTCCGCCGGCCGCGCCGAGCCCGGCCGCGATGACTGCCCGCCTGCCCCGCAGCCTGCGGCGCCTGCTGCTGCGCCTCTGCCTCGGGCTCCTCATGGGCACCTCGGTGCCCGCTCTGCTGCGGGTTAAGTGCGCGCCCGGCCGCGCTGCCTCCTGACAGCTGCGGGGGCCGGAGGGGCAGGGGCAGAGAGCGCCGCGGGAGGCGGGGGGCACGGTCCCTGAGAAAGTTGGGAGGCTGGAAAGGTTTCGTGCTTGTTGATGGCCCTGCGGGAAAGCAAGAGGGGAAGAAAGGACTGGGAATCTCGGGGTTTCGCGGCCAGCGCTGAGGTCCGTCCGCGGAGGGAAGAAGGGGGGAGGAAAGAGCGGATTTGGCAGGAAATCAACAGGGTCTGCTCGGGCCGGAGGAGCCCGGAGAGGGCATCCCGGGAGCTGCCTGCTGTCGCCGGGGGCACGGCTGGCTGGCCCTGCCCGCGGCTGCTGCGGCTGTCCCCGCACCTGGTGCCGGGGGGACCCGAACCCCCCGCGCCCCGCAGCGCGCTCGGGATGGGAGCGCGTCCCCCGGCACAGCCTCGGGCAGCGGGCTGGGCGCTGCCCCGGGAGGACATGGCCTGAGCCGCTGCATGCTGCCTTTCAAAGCCGAGGGCCTGTGCTTGGCCACAGAGCCCGCTCCGCGTGGATCTGCAGCTGGTTACCAAAAACTTGGTTTCCGTGCGTGAGTTTGTGCCAACAGCGGAGTTTAGCCGTGGCTGTGAGCAGTGGGACTGAGTAGCAGTCACTCCTGTAACACTGTCTGCGCATGTTGTTTGACTCACTCTTAGTGACACTTTCCATTCCTTGCTCTGCTTATACCAAGGCATCCTTAGGTTTTTTAAGCTGTGGCTTGCAGTATTCTTCATATCATAATTGATAATGTACTAAGATCTTAAAATTCGTCTGTGAAAACAGAGTCCCTACCCTGAGAAGCTTTCTCTGTCCTAGCAGTAGTTGCCCAAAGCTGTGAACTAACATCTATAACCAGCAAGGTTAGGCCCTAAATCACGTTGCAGCAAAACCAGTGAACCTAAGGAGAGAACCACGGATTGCAGCATAACTGCATCTGAAACCCTTTGGAAGAATTAAGTAGATTTCTGACATGTTTTGAGATATCACATCTAGTTTTAGTCTTCAGGTAAGACGCGCAGACAACTGGGTTTGTACAAATTTTGCTCTGTGCACTCTGATTCTCCACTGTGGTCCATAGTGATCTCAAAATTGTGACTGAACCACAATAGCATAAAGTAGATAACCCTTGGGTAGCTATTGCCATTAGCTAGGTAAAGTTATGAATAGCTTCATGCTTCATTAATAATCCTGTCAAAGTCAACAAGTTTTACATACCTGCGAAGTTACTCATGGAAGCTTAAGGCAGAAGTAAAAAACAGTGTAAAAATAAGACACTATGGTGTCCCAGGGCTCAAAATTATGTTATTTTTAATTTGAGGTGTTCAGCTGCTTGTTGAATTTTGATAGATAATTTTCTCCTTTCTTATTACTATAACTCATACACAACTTGACATGACTTTTATTTTGACCCCAACCCTAATTTTTTGTGGATTCCATCACAAAAAAAACTCTAAGTGAAAATGCTCCACTTTTGTTAATCTTGTGTTATTTATTATTATACTTTTTTTTCCCCACTCAACCAGTTAGAGACAGTCTCAAAGGACAGGTAGATTTTTAAAAGCGGCCACAGCTTAAGAGTTTGTTCTTTCTTGTCATAGGTCCAGTGAGGAAAAAGTGTGCAGACTGGTTACAATTCAGCACCTTTCATACTGATCTTCGTCTACACCCTACATTAACTAAAATGGAGTAGATCTGTTGTCAGATAATCTATCCTATAGCTCCAAGAGTTGTTTTAATAATCGCTGTAGGATTATATTGTGAGTATGATAGGACGAGTTGGTCAGAAATCAACAGTTCTCTGGGGCAGAAAGTGTGAGGTTTGGTTGGTCGTTATTTGACATCAAAATCAAAACTAGAGCTACCAAATGTTTTTGGGAAAACAAAACAGAAAGAAGAAAAAGAGAGCTGCTTTGCAATAGCTCAGTTCAGTGAGGTTGAAAAAGGAGAGATATCAGTCTCAGGAGAGCTCAGTTCCCAGGTATGCCTACTAACCAGCTGGCTCTTGGTGGATAAGTTAATAAATCCCCAGATAAAATTTCATTTTAACATTCTTCACAGAAAAATATTAGACAGGAATGACACATTTCCATAAAGATTCTGGACAAACCCACAAGTTCCTGAACAGGCTTAAGAAGAATGATCTGCTTTGAAAAAGATGCTGTTAGGTCCTGTACTACACACAAGTAATTAAGGGGTTTTTTTCCATAGAGTAAAGGGACAAGGTGTGATTTTTTTGAATGACTGTGAACGCTATATTGAGCATTTAATCAGTAAATGGCAGTGCAAATCAGGAGTTGCCCACATAAGTAATTGATGCTGCTGTGTCCAAGTGAATATGAATCTGTAGTTTATATTTGAGTTATCATAATCAGAAATTTGTTCCTTGGAATGATCTGTGTAATAATTGTTCATCTCTGAACATCAGGAACTTAATTTCTCCATTCAGCCAAACTCTACTTGCCTTACTGTCCCTTTAATATTTTAAAAGCTATATCATAGTTAGTTAATTTTGTAGTATGAAAATCAAATATAGAGCTTCAGATATTTGCAAGAGGGAATTAGGAGAACAAATATCTTGTAACATGATGAAACATGTTTAGAACATGATTGAGACTAAAATGCATTCCTACCCCCATTAAAACTGGTGTTTTATCAGATATTTCAGGAAAGAAGTAGGAATAGATAAGAGATATTACTGCATTTTCTTCTATTTATGGGGTATCCTTGGATTTTAAGGCTTTTATACCTAAGACATTGAAAAACACTTTTATTTAATTGCTATTTTTGGCTCCTTGACATTAACGTGCTTCTATAATATTTAGGTGTTGAATTCTATATAGGAATGGTTTCTGTTAAAAAATGATGAGCCAGATCTTAAGCTGCGGCAAATGAATATATTTCCATTAGCATTAGTAGAGTTACATGGAGTTGTAGCAGATTTCTGAAACAATTTCATAAGCAATTTCAAAAAGAAAGGGCAGTGGAATAATTCAGATTTTTTTTCATATTCATAATATTTTTTCATTTCTATTTTATGAGCACCTACTATTATATAACCTACATTTAGCCAAACAACATTAATTCAGAGTTAAATGCTCCTTTCTGGGATGAATTGTTAGTTTCAAAGATGCAGAGTCCTATAATGGTGCCTGATAAAAGTTATCATTTTGACAAGCTTAACTCAAAATTTAGGAGTATAGTATCACTGTAGCACCAGTTGCTGAAGTTTCTGATGCTTATATTTCCTCTGCAAGATGTTTTTAATGTGATAATTTTTGCATTTTTAACATAGGAACTTTTTTGTCCATACTGGATGCATGTGCCATATGTACTCTTCCAGCATTCTGTCACTTCTCAGACCTCGGAAGAGCTGTGCCTTGCTTTTGGTATAGCCAGAATGAGCAAAACCAACTAGTGGGGCCTAATCTGTTACTCTTGGGTTTTGTGTAACAGGCTGCATTTGAATCAACTAGGTATGAAATATTATCACTAGTTCAGTGACAGATTTTGACCTGGAAGTGTGCAGTCTCCACACTGGCTGGCATGGCTGCAGCTGAGAGTTGCTGGCACAGTGAAAGGCAGGGCTTCCAGCCACCTTTGTGTCCTGGGATCAGCAGGAGGGAGGTGAGTTGTTACATTCCTGATCTGCCCATGGTTCTCACAGCCCTTCTGGCACATGGTGAGCAGAGGAATGAAAGGATGTTGTGAGGTGGGTGGGAGACCAGTGGTGCATCATCTCCTTTGTCGCATAGGAGCCCTTTGACTCAGGGGAAATACCCAGGTAGGCACATCCCAGGAAGATTAGTTTGTATTGCCAGAGCATTGCAAACTCAGTAAAATTGACTAATGTATCACCCAGTCTGTGCAGATGTTGGAGAGTACAAGGGATTTCCAGCGTGAAGCAGTGGAAAGCCAGTCCTGATAAGAAAAAGAAAGTTTGTCTGAGCCCTAGTCTAAGAGATTTAGTGCTGAGATTTTGGTTTACTTCCTAGGTCTTTAGCCTTAAATTTTGTTGGTGTTAGAGGGCAGTTTGTTCCTTTTTTTTTTTTTTCCTACAGGATAATGGCAACTGTTTTTTAAACTCTTAAATCAAGAATAAAGTAAAAGATGATGACAAAATCCTTGTGCTTTTTTATGAACTCTGATTCTGGAAGGTTAAAATAGACAAAAATAAGTCAGAAAGAGTATGCTTTGTTTTTGACAGACAAAGTCCTTTTGAAGTTTAACTTCACTGGCAGGTGGAAGTGATAAGCGTTGTATTAAGAAACAGTGGAGAAACTTCTAACCACAGGGGATTTTACAGCAAGGAGTGGGCACACACACTGCGACAGAGCACTGTAGTTAAGGCAAGTGCCACTAATCTATATGCCACTGTAAGCAATGAGTCAGTGCTAAAAATCTGTGGAACTGGATTCTTACTAAGCTAAGTCCTTACCCAGCTAAGTCCTCAGTGGTTGGTTTTCATATCATGTCTTCATTCTGACATAACGACAGAGCAGCAGCACTGGCATTGGTAGAATACAATAATTTATATCCCACTGCCTGAAAGAACACAGATTCAGATGTGTTCTGATGTTTAGGGTAAGATAGGCAGAGAGAGAGAGCAAACTGCTTCAAATGCCATCCACTAATGGCAAAACTCATCTAGAGGAGTAGTTAGAACTAATAAATCTCACCAGGAGTTGCTTAATTCTGTTTCTGCTGGTGACAGCATGCTCTCATTTGTGTGTGTCCATTAGCTTCTAGGGATTTAAACAGAATTTAAATTGAAGCATGTATGAAGGAGTCTGCCCTGCAGTTCATATGGACTAATGTCCATTTGTTTGCATTGCTCCAAAGTTTAGCCACTCTTTTAGATTTTAAGAAACAATAACATTAGCAGTGTCAGGGGAAATACTAGTTGTTGATTTGTCCATGTTTGTGCATTTTTTTAATATGCCCTTTCCTTGCTCTGTCTCTTCCTGTGAATGCCTTTGTAATTGTTACAGCTGGAACTACCTGTGCTTTTTTTCATATGGGTTTTAAAGCTTTTTCACCTCTGGGAAGATCGTCTGGGGAAAGAGTAGTTTTCCTTTGCTCAAACAACTGGTATTTAGAAGAACTTCCTGCTGGCATTCATCCCTGAGTTAATCTGTTTAGAATTAGAGTTGGTTGAGAGTTTTTGACACTGTTTTTCATGGGAAAATGCTGATTTGTCAAAACTGAAACAATTTGTGGAAATGTACCAGTTTCCATTAAACTTTCATCAGGAAACCTTTTCGGTTTTTTTCCTTTTTCTTTTTTTCTTCCATAGTCCACAGTGGAATGTCTGATATAGAAAGAGAAATAATCATTAATCAATAATTAGAATAATCACTGGTCAATGGAAGAAAGGCAGGCTCAAGTGCATGGTCTGACAGAATGTACACTTGAAACTGGAGCTCCCCCTGTCCACTCTCCCCAGGATCTTGGAGGGCTGTCACCCTCTTGCTGTGCATGCATATACATACGTCCCCCCACCCACCACTTCAAATGATTTTGGTTTCACTCTGGTTGTGAATATGAAAATGTATGAAATGTTGAAGCACTTTCTGGGGCAGGAAAAACATTTTCCTGGCAATACTTTTAACACTGACCTGTAGCCATGTGTTCATTTTCTCCTTGTTGGGTGGGAATGGCAGTGCTCTGAATGACTGGTGTGTCTTATAGTCTTTGTTTCATATCATAATAATAAGCTGTTTTCAGAAATTTCTATCATGCAAAGAAACCACAATTTTGATTACTAACAGTCCTTGTAGTCTGATTCCAGGATTCCAGTTCTCCACTCACCCAGAGTAGTATTTTTGCAAAAATCTGACTGAAATTAATAGATTCCAGGAAGAGATAGAAGAGTCTGCTTCCTCACACTTAAAGCATCCTCCAGCTTACAACCCAGCAGGTACATGTCTACAGTGACACCTGGGATTAACACTGTGCCTTTGAAACAGCAATCTAAAACCAGAGGCATTAGAAAGGTGTCTTCTATTTCCTACTAGCTTGTTTGTTACTGAGGACTTCAGCCCACACCCTCAAACAAGATGCTGGCCTGCTTTGTAAGTAGAAATCTGAGGGTTTAAGATGTAAAGGAAAGATTTATCAAGCCGGCACAGCCATAAGCTCAGGCAGTGATTTGAAAGTCATGCCACATTCTTTATAGTTTGTTTATAGGGACCAGTAACACAAGTTTTAAAAGACCCCCTCTGCCCCCTGTGCAGCTGAACGGTTTCTCCAAAACACTGCCCATGAGTTTCATTTAGTGCAGCATTTAAGCTCAGTTAAAAAAACTGGGCTATGCAGGGGACATTAGAAAATCCATGTTTTGTTCCCAAGTCTGTTGTGGCTCTGTCAGGGCTTAGAGACTTCCTTCTTTTAGAAAAGCAAGTGAATTTCAACAGTGCACTCAGAGAGCAGTGGGAAGGCCTCACAGTTTTAGTCCTCAGAGCAACATTTTCCAAGTAAGGACCCAACCGTGGTTCTTACGTGCCTGGGGCACTTTAACAGGTCTCTTTGAAACCTAGCGTTGTGCAAGTGGAAGGCGTGCAGGGCCAGACTGTCAGCTGGCATAAATCAGCTTACTCTCTTGAAGGCAAGGAACCTGCCTTGATTTACACCAGCTGAGAATCTGGCCACAGAATAAATAATAGGCAACTGTATGTTATGAGGCTGTAATTCCCTCGAGGGGTCTTCTGTGGTATCAGTCTTATGGGAGCCAGAGTGATCTGATTCTCTTTCTAGGGGTAAAAGAGTAATTTGCCTGCAGTTTTTTGAAGTCCTCAGAACATTAGGAATGGGAGTTCAGACAGCCAAGGGAAAAAGGATGCTCCCAAACTTCTTGTAAGGTATCATTAAGGATTTTTGCCAAAAAGGAGTCACAGGAGGAGAATTTTGGAGGATGCAGAAGAATTGATTTGGGACAGATAATCCCAAGTAAAAGATAAATATATAAGGTTCTCATCTAGACCAGACTTTTCCTTTGAAAACACTTGTGTACATTTCCTAGGCTGTAAACTGCCTAAACTGAAGCTTCCTCATCACTGATAAGCTTCTAGCACTGGTATAATTAACAAGGAAGAAAAGTGGAGAATGGAAAATGAGAACTAAGGATCAAATACCTCCTCAGAATATGGATTTGGTTTTTAATTTTTATAACATTTCACCCAAAAAGATCATAAGTGAGATGGTACTCCTTGTATTGACTTAGAAAGAAAAGGGGGTTCAGTTAGATTTACCAAGTTTTGACCTGTAGTGCTCCTGGATCTACCTATTTTAGATGTGAGATACAGGTGTCCCAGCTCCCTCCATTTTTAATCCTGCTGTGGATTCTGCAGACCAGATTGGAATTAAGTTTAACGTGCATGTACATCACCTGTTGGCATGGTTAGATGGTGCCTGGGGCTTTTGGACGATAATGTGGCAATTTTGTAGATTTCATCTCACTAACTAATATAAGCACATCTTTAATGTTGCTGTACAAGAGGCTGAACTTTGAAGCAGATCACAGATGATTATTAATGGGTTATCACTTCTGGTTATTTTCAGAGAAGGAAGCAGAAGCACCTGTCCAGGATTCTTATGTGCCTCTAGATATGGATCTGGCCTGATCTCTAAGTCTAATTAGTAGCTTAGATACTCCTGACATTATCATTATATAAAGTTGGAATACAGAAGTGGTTTGGTTAACACAACTTCAGCAACAGTTTCAGAAAGGTCTTAGTGCTCAAAGGGAGACAACATTTCTTACTCCTTTAGCTACTCCCCTGGTTTTAGTGTTACCTGGCTCTCCTGACCAAATTCCATACAGGGTGCAGGAATGAATAAGTAAATCTTCTTGTGTTTTCTTCCCACTAGGGAAGAAATTCTACCCACTAATGGGAAGAATTAAATGCAACTTTGAAACGCACAAATTTGTCAATCTGTAATCAGGAACCAGTGAAGATTTCAAGGGAAGAGCTGTCATTTGCAGGTGGTGGTTGATCTTTTATTTCCTTTGACCAGTTCTGCCTGCAAGCATGCAGCAATTACCCTTCTCATTTGTCTCTGGCATACAAGGAGATCTATGATTCTGCAGTGACTGTGCTGTGGCAATTGGCCAGCTGCCCCGCTGTGTCCCTTCTACCTCCCCACAGCTCCCATTACCGATTTTCACGGTTGCCTTGCCTCCTTTGCTTACCGTGGTTAGAGCTTTTGCCCTGAAAGTGGGAGACCCGTGGTCATGTTACTCCTCAGCCTGAGAGTATCCAAACTCCATCAATGAAGGGCTCTGGAATGAAGGATCCTGGCTGGCTGAGACAGGGCAGGGCTGTAGAGGCAGCGCTTTGCAGAGAAAGGGTTGACATGTGTGTGGGTGGTCCCCCAAAGCATGTCACAGGAGAAGAAAGTCTGTTCTCTGATGGATTCATTCATTATTCCAGCCCCTGCAGGGTGGCTGATATTCTCTCCAGGGAGTTCACAGCACAACAAAGAGAGACTTTACATACAGAATCTTTTTTTCCTTTCTAAACTGAAAACAACCGTTTCTCATCCTCATGAAAAGATCAGAGGGGACCATGTAGTAGTCAGGACTTAGTAAGCCCCTTTATTTAAGCTTTCACAAAGTAACTAGGTCAGTGATACATGCTTCTGGGCTATTGAATTTCTCTTCTTTCCCTCAGTCTATTCTTCTACTTCCTCACCCAACGTTACCACAAGGGAATGCCTTAAGTCAAAAATCTGGGCAGCTGATCCTTTTATTGCATTTGTAGTATTCTCATCTCTTATGTACAGTGCCAGGCCATCAGGCTTTCAAAGCTATCATAGTCCAAGTTTGCATGTAAACAGGAATACCACATTGTCTGGTTGTAACTAAAGCCATATCTGCTCTCTTTTTGCTCTGGATAACAGATATAGGAAAACATTCAGTGGGAAGAGATTGGTAAACTACCCTGGAAAAGAAAATACAACAAAAAGTGTTTGTTTGTTTGTTTTTCCTTCTCCATCAACTTCTTGCTCACATACTCCTCACATTTTATACTTTTGCCTAGAGGTTTCTGTCTGGCTGAGGGCTTTGCTGTTCCCACTCTCCCCTGAGGCCACATTGGTGTAATGAATATTAGTGCAAGAAACAGCCTAGGACTTCTTGCATGTATATGTCCCTTGCCTTTAATGTCTATAAAGGAAAATAAAAATGTGATTCAAATTAAATCACAAATATTTGGGAACGGGGATTCAGAATGAGGACTTGGGCATATCCCACTGAGTTGTTTAAAAAATATTTATTTGACTATAAAAGTAAGATACCGAAGTATCTGTATTAGGCATGACAGTTCCTCTTATACAGACTGGAGATGATTAGAGGCTCCTTCTTTTACATGGGAGGAGGAGACAAGATTTGTTGATCACTTATAACTACAGCTTTTGGATCTTGACCTATGATTAAAGCAGTCAGATAGGTAATGAGAAGGCTCTAAATCTCTGGAGACCCAAATGATTTAATCCACTGTATTTTTGATACCACCATTTAACTTCAGTACAGTTATTTATAGTAGTATTTCCACAGTTTCAACTAGCGCAAAAAATAATGCAATGATGTGTTAATTACAGTTTCTATAGAAAATTATGACACTTTTGGGTAGTGAACAGACATTGTTTCAATACTTTTTTATTGTGATTGGGAAATTGAGGTTCAAAGAGAGTCATAGACACTGTTCTTTCGAAACAGAAATTCTGGATTAAAGCCCTCAGAGCATCCAGAAATTCTCATCAGTCTCAAACACCCTGTCAAGTTCAATAAGATATTAGCACTTCTTTTCTTCCCTATTTTTCTCAGGTTAAGAGGCTGTGTGCTAGGAGCTTGATGGGGCACAAGGAAGCTTTGGTAACTTGCTACTGTTTGACCATTTAAGGCCTGACACTTTCCTCAGTTGTCCACGTATATATTATTCATGGTTCAGCCAATTTGCACATTCCCTAACTAGGGTTTTTTGTTCTGGTTATTTGTAGTTTGAATATTGGGCACATACCTACTGGTAGTTTGAAGTCAGAAACTTATTGTCCTTCTCACGGGTGAAGGTGGGTAGCAAATGCTGGAAGCAAACCACTAATTATTTGAAGTATCTTACCCAGGAAGTTAATGACAAGGCACATTTTCCACTATCATAACCACATTCCTAGAAATAGAAAACACTGACACCTGCATTTCCAAGCTGTTGCTTAGCATGAGTAGTTAGACTATACGTAAAACCATCACTTTTCCCTTTAAAAGATGGGTTTTGATTTAAGTTTCCATTTTATGCTTTTGAAACCGAGATGTAGTTTGCTTTTACCAGGGCATCAATTTCCACTCTATTGTCCTTAGGCCTACAGTGGGTAGGGAAGGAGGAGGTACTGTTTGTTTAGGGAACCGTGCTGTCTTAAAAAGAGATTTTCAGAGAAGAGTTTAATGGTAATGATTACCCACCTTTTCAAAATTATGAACTGTTGTGTTTTGAGCATATGAAGAAAAAAAGAATTAGAAATAGCTACAGCTGCTATTCTCTGGCTGGATACAGTTTTGGTCAGATATGCATGCACTTTACTATGCCTTAATAAGATAGCACAAATAACAAACACCAGCAACTGGGAGCATTTGCCTCAAGGCAAAGGTAAGGTAGTGCAACCTGGCTGAATCTGCTCTGACAGTGTGCTAAGCTGTGCGTAGGAGAGCTCACATGGAAGTTTACCACAGTTAGTTGATGGAAAACAAGGTGTTAAGCTGTGCTACCTTGATATTTTAGACTCTGTGGGGGAGGATAATATGAAAGGTGAACAAGCATACGTTCCAACAAATGAAAGCTGTAGGTGAATGAAACCACTGCAGAAACAAGGTGAGCATTTTTAACAAACAGGATACTTTTATTATTAGAGTCCTACCAAGGGAAGTGATGGTCTTTCCAATGTGAATCTCTAAATCAAGACAGGGTTTTGCTTGTTAAGCATATACCCAGATAAACGGGCTTTGCATTTGAGTGGAATGGCTTCACTTTTAGAAGGCCAGACTGGGGATATCATCCAGAGAGTCATAGAGGTCCTGTAACCTATGAATGTGTGGTGCAGCAGGTTACTGCCATCAAGCTGGTATCACTCACATCCCTCTCAGAATTAAGACTAGCATATCCAGAAATAACAAACAGTTAAACCACTCTGCTAACTAATTCTATACAAGGATATTTCAAATATTCATGAGCTATAAAATTTTATATCCAAGAAATTAAAAGAAGTCTCTATTCCTTTGGAGCACTTTCCTCTGGTATAGCCTAAGCTATTACTATGTTTGGAAAGCTTGGAATTGTTTTCTTTTATGAGAACACTTTTGGAAACATACTGTGTTGTGCATGAGTGCAATATTTGTAAAAAATGCCAAAGTGACAGCTTTAGAGAATGAGCTGCCCATGTCACTGAACAGTTACACCAGAAACCATAACAAAATATGCAAGTGGCTCTTGGTGTTTAAAGGGATGCTGAGTGGCTCAGCTGCTATGACCACGTTGAACACAGCCTCCTCAATGACAGTTGTTGAAATAGTATTTTCATTACATAATTATTAATCCAATTGGCATTTGATTAAAATGATCAAGGCATTTCATAGCAGCCCTTAAACATCCTGCAGACCATTACTGATTTCTACAGTTGAATAAGTGCCCTCCAGATGAGGGATGATGATGTGCTATAACTAATATCCAGGAACATTCCATGGCTCTAAACTGTTAAACATCAGTGAGTATAATCTGCCATAGCAGCACTCAGAAATCACAGATTAGCATCTGCTGAAGATTTTATCCTTACATTTGACTAATTTATGTAACAGTAAACATCTTCTGTCCTGCAGCAGCAGGAAGAGGAACATTATGTTGTGCCAGAAATGAATTGCGCCATTTAAATTTTATGAAGTGTCATTATATTTTGCTTCTCATAGTTCTCAGTTGTTAGAAAAAAAAAATGGTTGAAATAACTGGATGAAATTTGAGATATTAAGATGAAAATTGAGAGGCAATGGTAGGTTCTGAGCTGCTGCTTGATACCGTTGCTCTTGTGTTTCTGTCTTCTCTCTTCTCAGCTTTCTCTTCAGTAAAAGGAATTGTTTTGTAGACACTTAAATTAGTTTTTTCTTTGCAATGTTTCTTCTAAACAAGCTTGTAAGTGTATATGCTGTCTTGGAATCCTCGTGAAAGATTATGGTCTTAAGAATGACTAAAGATATAGCTTAAGGACTGAAACAGTGGATTTACACTAACAGTGACTGTATCTAAAGCAACTGGGAGGGGAAAACCCTAGAAATCCAACTCCATGTGTACATTCCAAATTTACAATTTTGTTTTGCCTCATCATAAACCAAGTGCAAGAGCCTCCAGTCTCTCACACATCTTCAGGCAGGTAGACTAAACATTTTAGACTTGCAAGTCCCTTCCTGCTGAGTGGCACCTAATGTGGGAATGTCCTCACCTTACATTGTAATGCCAGCCCTTCTGGGGACTGGCTGCTGCAAGCAGTGAGTAATGCATTGTTGTATGGAGTGAGACCTGTTGTGTTCCTACACGCAGGTTTTTTAATGCTCATGGTTAATTTTTTTTAATGTAGGGTCTTACCTACTGGACCTTGCACACATATAGAAGCCATTGTCCTTAAAATACTCAGTTTTATAGTATAGTGAATGAATCGTTTGCATGTGATTTAGAAATAATATCAAAGATAAGGACCTTTCAGGGAACTTTCAAGAGGTGTATTTAGGGGTGAAACACCTACTTATTTCAGAACGGGCAGGTTTCACCCATGGCTTTTATTTTCCTTTAAAGCCCAGAAAAATTTCAGCCTCAAATATAAATGAAGGAGCTGATTATTCTTTCCCTTATTTCAGCAGGAAGTTATTGCCAGTTAGTGATTCACGGTCTCAAAGGTAACTGGAGGGAGTCATTTGCAAGCGCATTAAAAGGAGCAGCTAATACCCGGGGGATATGTTAGCAAATTTACCTTTGGCAGATAAAGGAGATGTTGCTTTGTTGGGAGAGATACTTCTTTACCAAGAAATCTGATAACTCACTAACGCAAGCCACAGCAGCAGGATTTCTGCAACAGAAGTCGGCAAAAGAGTTTTCCTAAGGTTGAATATCATTAGAAGTGTGTGTTTTTATGCATATGCCCTTTTCTCCACACTCAATATACAATTCCCATTAACAGTTGTGGAAGTTAGATGCATCTATCAAGATAACATATCCCCAGGGTATTAAATTCTCTTATTCTGCTTCTTTGCATGTAACTTGACAAAGACAAATATAACCATCCAAGCTACTGAATTTGAGAAGGATGTGTATTTTTCCTCAAATCTATTCAAAGTGATTCTATTCCTAAGGGATTACATTTGAGTCTAACTTTCCTCTGATTTACTATTTTAGCTGAGCTGATGGATTATGAAAGAGAGTAATTTCTTTTTAATACTGTTTTCCTGAATCTGTCATTCAAAACTTGCTATGTGGGGACAGAATGGTTCATAAACATTATTTTCTAGGAGGAAAATGGCTTCTCACAGTAAAAAAGGAGCTCTGAACAGAGCTTCCGCATAAACATGTTTGCCCATCAGTGACTGACAGAGGAGCCTCTGTGTGTTAAGGATGTGGACTTGTTAAATGAGACTTCTTATTTGGAAACAGTTTTTCAAATAGACTAGGAAGGACAGATTATATTCAGGTCCAGAGCAAGAAATTGCATGGAATTCTGTTTTACTAGAATCTGTAGATTATTTTGTAAACTAGTACCAGAGTAGGAGCATCCTCTGGTCAGAGGTGTTTACCTTAAATTCCAGATCTTTCAAATATTCCTCAGGGTCAGAGGTCTTCAAAAAGCTAAAAGTGAGGTCGTTTATGCTCCTTACATTAATAAGTTGTCTTTTTATATTAAGCTTAAACCAAAATCCCCAAGTCTTAAATTGTGACTACAAATTTTGCATGCATAACATCCTTGTTTTTGTTTTTTTGTTTTGTTTCCTTATTTGTTTGTTTATGCCTGGGAAGGACAGATAGTGGCAGTGAATGCACTTTAAAAAATCCTGCTAATATCCTCCTTTTATCTGAAAAAGCAAATATTTATAAATACCTCTGAATCATGTAACTGTGTAGCGATTGCAAGTTTGAAAGCACAGTTGTCTGGCTAATCCATTTAAATGCTTATTTTGATTGGGCAGCTGTGAGTCTTTGTGTGCACACAGCATCTCCCCGTACTTACTGGTGTGTTGTAAAATACCACTGCAATTCTGGTTGGGTTCAGTAGCAACCGATGTACACACATATAGTTTTCTATTGTACAGGATGTAGACTCTCGCCATGCAGACCTCGTCCTTGCTTAAGGTAGCCATAAGAGCTGTGGCTGAAGCCAGTTTGCTCAGTCCCTTCCAATCCTAGCTGTATAGGTCGCTGAGATCATGCTTAGAGAATATGGGTCCTGGTTCAAGGCACAAAGCACCCCCTAACTCATGACTTGAACATGCTCCAGCTGTTGACACAAAAGGTGCGTTTGTGAGGCTCAGTATGGACTTAGTTGTATGTGGAAAAAGCGAGGAACCTCAGTTCGAATTCCTCTGCCTAGGTGAAATTAAAACACTGAACAGCAGTCCTACAATTTATATGCTCCAAACCATGCCATTGTACCTAAAATCTTTTTATGTCTTACTTATGCTGTTTGTGCCTCTTGTTCGTCATAATTATGAAGTATTTCCTACTTGTTTATGTGACACTTAAACTGATATTTGAAGAGGCAGCCCATTCCAATTACTGTGCTATATTTGAAGACTGCATTTGATATATATATATTTTATTTTTTTTTAATTCCAGATTCGTTATTTAAGTTTGGCTTAAAGTGTTGTTCCTTGCTCCAAAGGATCTTGTTTCCAATTTACAGAAAAGGAATTGCAGTCAGAATCAGGCCCTTTGAAATCACAGATAAGAGTTGCAGTTCAGCAAAAGTTTCAGAGCAAAAGGTGAAACTTTCGTTTGGGTTTGTAGAGCATTTTCTCAGAACAGTGGTAGTTTCAGGTAAATGTTCATCAGACTTTTCCCCTGAAACAATGCAGAATTGAGGTGACTGGTTGAATTTTACGTTTTGTGTTCACATTACAGAACTGCAGCAAAATCAGATGTTGCACATCAGACAGAGGGTGTATGTGCTTTGCAGTACTTTCTGTCCCTTTTATATCCTTTCTCTTGAAAAAAATATATTCTTAAAACAAGACTCTTTCTGACTCTTTCAACATCCTGTGAAGAGGAGGCATCTCCTGGTCTCTGTATGGCTGTCACAGACGGTAATACCTGTCTTCTCAGATGTCTCCCATGAATGTTAACTGCCTTGAGACACCAAAAGTCCTTTTTCTATTCTTCAGAGTCAAAATAACCTACAATGTACATTCATAGCTATAAGGCCTGAGGTGCTTCTGCAAATATTTCTGGGCAGAAACATCAATCCTTGGAGTGGTGCCCAAAGTATCATAACCCATGCAGATGAGTCCTAGGCAAGTCCCATTTGCCCTTGCAGTGATGGTACCTGGAAGAAAAGACTAACTGCAGGGCCCCTGTTTCCTCTCCTGGAAGGGCTGTGACATCTCCTGTCTCAGGGCAAGGAACATTTGAAACCAGATGGTGGGTTGGAGACAGCAGCAGACAGCGGGTCCCCCCATGTCCCTGGCGCGCTGGGCAGCCTGACCTTGTCCCAGGAGTAACAGCAGCCGTAGATCCACAGAGACTTTTCTCTGTCCTCAACCATGTTACTGCTGCTGAAATATGCAGTTTTTCATTACCCTGGCCATGGGTTGCCGCTCCTCATACCACATTCTTTATTGTGTTTGTGTTGTCAGATAGACGTCTAGACTGGAGAACTCTTCTGGGTCAAACTGGCCTTTGGAGGGGGTGGGAGGTGTGGTGAGGTGTGGTGTGATTGCTCTGTGAGGGAGGAGAAAGTGCAAGGAGAAATGTGAACAAACAATGAGCAGGGGAGCTTTACTGCTGTTTTTTGCAGCTGGAACTGTTTGTGCAGATATTTCTCTATGGCCTTACCCAAGAGAATAGGGAAGATCTTTTGTGTTCATAAGGCTTAAGAAACAAATTAGTAATTTTTCTTAAAATGGCCTGAAGACTTCTCCATGAGACAGTCGTTGTTCTCAAAATATGTGTTTCCTTGCATCAAAGAGGAACAACATTAAAAATAAGATGTCATGTCAGAAAAGGTGTGTGAGTGTGAGGGGGGCTCTGCTGTGGCATCCCCAAAGGAGAGATCTGCTGAGGGCTCTGGAAAGCTGCATGTGGCAGGAGCCTTTCAAAAGGGAGGATGGGTATGGCCTTCTGACTTCCAAACCTGCAAGGAAAGTGTGTGTTGGTAGTTTTAAAGGGAAATTTGTAAAGCTAATAAAAACAAAAATTAAAAGCATAAAATGGCAAATACAGGAGTGATGCTTTTTCTGACTCACCAAGCAACCTGGCTGCATCAAGGGGAACCTGAGGCAGTCAGGCAAAACTTCGAATTTCCTGTTTTGTGTGATTTGTCACAGTCTTGTTGTCTGTGCTTCTTTTTCACTACTTTAAAAACTGAGCAAACATCTCCCTCCAAACTAAAATATTTCATAACCTTTCCTGGAGGTTTCTCTGAAACCAGAGGGAGTTGGCAAGTGTTTGCCAGTCTCCTCAGAGAAAAAACAGTATTAATAAACATCTACTGGTCTGTATTAACTCTTTGCAAGGCAGAGCAGCTGCTTCAGGGTATTATTTACCCAGTTTCCTTTATGATTTAGTTACTTTAGTCTGCTCTTTTGAATACACTGGATGGCATACATTTGGCAAGAGTTTAACTGTAGCAAAGGTTAACTTTAGTAAGAGTTAACTGTATTTTCAGCAGAAAGATTTGGCTTTTTGCCACCTGAGTTGCTGCATGCTGTCAGTGCAGAGAACAGTCTTCAAATAATTTCCATTTTGCATTTGGAAGAGATGATTTTTTGCTGTCTATCGAGCTTTTGTTATTACTGTTGAAAAGGCTGCAGGTAGGCAGTCAAGTAACGTGAAAGCTTTTTTCACATACAGAATTCAAACTTCTTGAGCTTACAGTTGATTTAAAAGTAATTGAGTAAACCACAACAACTTTGTGTGTGGTAATTCTCAATTTTGAGACGGACTAGACTTTTCCTAATACAACCTGTAGATCGGTAAATCACCTTTAAATGGAGTTGAAGATCCACAT
Source organism: Xenops minutus (assembly GCA_035221455.1). Classification (NCBI taxonomy): domain Eukaryota; kingdom Metazoa; phylum Chordata; class Aves; order Passeriformes; family Furnariidae; genus Xenops; species Xenops minutus. Next base: position 40,036,818 of record JAWWEE010000074.1, read on the forward strand.
ATAAAACTTTAAAACCTCCACGCCTTTAATTTAATGCATTAAACTCACGTGTATATGCCAGGCCAGCATTTAGTTACTTGAAAGTGTTTGGAAAGTTTGGCATGATGAAGCCTTATACTACATATGAGTAAAGCCCCATAAGAGTGCCATTTGTGAGTGTTTGGCCAAGCAAGCACGTTACTATTTTTGATTTCTGTGTGCCTTTAGTTGTGCAGTGGTCTGTGGGAGCTGAGGGCCAGGCTCCATCTGCACGGCGTGCTGTGGTGTCACAGCGATGAACCAGCACAACAGTTGTCTGTGTAAGGGAAAAATACGAACTGTACCCATGTGCTCACCTACTCTGTCCATCACAAATGCAATTCCCCATGAGAAGCACAGCAGGGCTTGGCAATACAGCATAACAGGAAGCTCCTAATACTTTTGGGATTAGCCTCTTTGGCCCTACCGTAGGTCCTAATGTGTTCTGCTGCCCAGAAGTTTAGCAGAAGATGCAGCCATTTGCCCTGAGACACAGACCTCTAAACTTCTCTGCTTTCCTCCCACCTGTCCAGTGAGGATGCACTTAAAAAGACAGACAAGATTGTCTTTGCATTAAGCAAATATCACGAGACAGACATTTAGAACTGCCAGTAAGAAAGGAAGGGATGCCTTCAGATAAGCAGCACTTATACATTAAGAATATGATTAATTTTTTTATGATCTTGTGTATTTTTCAGCTTGTATGTGACATTGAGCACATTCAGTAGCCCTGCAGATAAACTGAAGTGCCAGGATGTGTCTCTATCAAATACTTAACAGTTAATAGAAATAGCTTAACCATGGCATTATTAGAATATTTTCTAAAGCTCTGTTCCACGTGTACTGGGTGGGCTTCTAGATTTCCCTCTTGGAAACTGGGACTTAATAAATAGACTCTCGAAGATAGGGTCAAATGACTCTTTAAGGTGGACATTCCTCATTACTCTTGTAGTAAGAGAGATAGAGGGAAGAAATATAAATTAAGTTTTTGGAGTGAATATGTGCCTCCATCAGGACAAATGATTCACCTTCCCTCTTGCCATTATGAAGAATGAGCCCTATCATATTTTGAAGCAGGTTTTTGTTGGTGGCATGACCTTTGAGGGAGCAGGAGTGGAGAGAAGCATGCCACTATAAACAGGCTTTCTTAACTGGCTGAGTTTCTGAACTTTTTTATCTGGGTTCAGAAACTCCATTCAAACTACTTAGAAGATAGAGTTGCATGGTTTTGTATTGGTGAGGTTCTGTAGCAGAGAGTGGAGGCACATTTGTGTTTTTCTGAGTCAGAATCGTTCCTAATTGTGTATGTTTTAAATGTTGGGGTTTTTTTCCACAGAGACTCATCTGTCATAAAAAATATCATATAAATAACAGTAAAATGCTCAAATGACTGCTGTCTATTTTCAGCCCCTATAAGTTGGAAAAATAATATTTGTATAAAGCTAAAGTGTTTATACTCTTTCGGCTCTGTTTCAAGTGAAATAATGGCAGCTTTCACTGAGCAGATGGGAATACAAGAGGAGGTGAAAATGCAGGATATGCTTTTTATTGCACAGGTCAGAATTAGTTATGCAAATGTCACTTCAGAACAATAAATCTTGTGTATTCCGACAAAGCAGGAGAGCCATCCTGCTTATCTTGAGAATCAGATGAGCATCGCTATACTCAATATTCACTGTATATCTGAAGCCACAGGAGGGGTTAAACACAAGAGACGACTTCCATTAAATTCCAAACTTAATGCATTATGCAGAAAAAAAAAAGAACCTAGACCCTGTAGTCATAGCTGAATAAATTGATCTTCTTGTTATATCCCAGTGCTGTGTGCTATTTACCAGCTGTGTTAGGGAGGCTGTGGGTTAAAGTCAGGGGAAGATGAAATGTCCATTTAAGAGCCCTATGGGAAGCCATCATTTAGAGTTTTTTCAGCCTCTTTGCCCGGAAACAGTATTCTTTTGTTCCGCCTACCATGGAGTGTTAAACAGTGGCCAGAAAATGTGGAAGAGAGCTGCAAGTTAAAAATCTGCAGGTAAAAATCCGTCTCATTATTTGAGGCATCACAATAAGGTTATTTTTATTCCCTGTTTTCAGAGTGTGCTCATGTTTCCATTGTAGGTGCTGGGCTGGAGCCTCCTCTCACCTACACTACTGTCAGTCAGGAGTCGTGGCAGCAAGCTCTGTTCTTAGGCATGTTTGAAGCAGTTCATTGCTGTGCTCTCTACCAGACAGCAGAGCCCAGCCCATGATTAAAACTGCTAATGATAGCTCATTTTGGAAATAGCAGATAAAAATAGTGTTATTTTAATGATTTAAATACAAAAATTATTTTTATCTTCAAGATCTCCAGCTTAGTATGCTGTTCCCTCTCTGTTTTCTCTGGTTGTGTCCCTCCCCCCAGCTCCTGCCAGATTTGATTTTGTTTCTGTGTCAGTGCCTGCAGCAATCCCTAAAGCAAAGTTTTGCCAGTTCCACTTGCTGTTAAAAGCCAGACACTTCCACGGCAGAGGCGAGTTAAATGAAGTTTTCCAACTCCCGCTTCTTTTCCTTTTGTCTTTTCCCTCTGTATGTACCTTCACCTATGCCTTGCCTGCTGGGAGGTGGGAAATGATGGTTTTCCAAATTCAGTGCAGTCCAGTCAGTGGCCTTACTGCTGTGAACCAGTTTTTCTGCTTTGGCCTTTCTTCAGCTGGAGGTGTCCAAACTACTGCTGGCTAAGTGTAGCTGGTCAAAAGGGCTTATCTAGTCTGTCCTCTTCTTTCCTGGCAAACTTCTCAGTCACAGCTGAAGAGTATGTCGTGGCTCACACAAACCTGCAAAAAGCCTGTGGGCCCCACCAAATCATTCTTTCCCCTCAACTCATAGTGGCTGCTTTGTGATAGGATGGTTTTCAGGGCTGTACGTGCGTCTTGTTGCATTCACAGTTGTATTTGTGTCATCTGATAGATGTGACTTGCATTTTTTCATATGATGGGCAAAAGCCATTATGTGACAGGCAGAAGCCGTGACATGCATGTCCTTCAAGTACTTCACAAAGAAGTCTGTTCACAAAAAGGAAGTTATTTTGGTTTTTATCCTTTGCTGAGCCCAAATGAGGTCTGATCATGCATAAAAGAAACACAAGGGTCCCAACCACTTTGCAAACAAAAGTGCAGTTGGTACACTTAAAGGCACATCTTTAAGTACTGGCTAAAGCAGCTGTTGTGCTCCCTGCTTGTCAGTGATCTGTGGCTAAGTGAGGCTGAGAGATTCTGCAAAACAATCCGTAGGAATGTGGTTTTCTGGAGTCCTGCCACCAGGATAGTTAAGTATCTGGTGAGTTAAACATTCATGGAACCTGTTTTCCTCTGACATATTTTAGTTGTATGTAAAAGATAGCTCTAATTTGGCTTTACAGAGGCTGTCTCACCACTGCTGGTAATCGTTATAATCTTAATAGAAACAGTCACAAAATCATAAAAGTCCACTACCCATGGTAATCCTGCTGAGGTAACTCATAGCTGAGATAAAGGACTGCAGCCCAAAGCAGTGTCCAAGTATGGGAGTATGTACTAGAGTGACACTCCATTCCAACTCAGACAGCATTAAGCTTAGAACTGGCAGCTGTAACTGAAAAACTGAAAATACATATTTCATAGTGTTACCCCGAAGGTGTTATGATGGGAGTTACTAGGTGATCTGCAGTGTTGCCAGGTCCGGTGATTTTTATGATGAGTAATACAATAGCTGACATATTTCTTGAAAATCAACCTCCTGGATTCCAGTGGTTTATTTTCTTTTCCTATTTTCAATTTTTTAGTTAGACAGCAAGTCCAACCCTCCTGCTTATGGCCAAAGTTTCAAAACATGTCTCACAAACCACTCTTAGAGTACAGCCAGCAATGGCAAATAAAAGAGAACCCAGCAGTTGTTTTTTAATTGCTTGGGGCTTTTTTATGTTTTTTTCTCTTCCTTTATTTCCATGATCTGTCTGGCTAGTCTTGTGATTTTGTAACTCATGATTTTTTTTTTATCTTCAGGATTGATTATGGTTCCGTCTTTCCTTCTTTGTATTACAGCAGTGAAAATAGTATAAATAATAGGCATCAGGATATAGCCAGGTCTTGAAAGCAAAGCTCAGATCATAGATTTTCCATGACTGCTTCACTCCTGCAATTAATTCATCAATATTTTTAAGGTAAAGAATGTGCTTTTGAACCATCACCTGTCCACTTTCATTTAGCTGGCAGATTTCCATCGCTCTCAAAGTTATGTTGAGTTTATAGAACATGTACTGGGGATAGTAGTCAAAGTGGAAATCATGCTGTGTTTAGTACTGCTCCTGGCAAAACATGATGTCTTTCTGTTGGATGAGAAGGTAATACAGTTTGGATGTTCTTCATAGGTGCTACTGTGTTTTCCAGCCACTGAGATATGATATTTTGAAGCTGTGCTCTTTGGGAGAACAAGGGCGATCTACTTCAAGGCTCTCTGATAAAGACATCATCCTCCTTGCAGATCTCCATGACATAGTGGAGTGAAGTCTTAAATTTAAGTCTCTCCCATCAGGTGGGATTATTTCACAGCAGCTGAGTAGTTGAGTTCCCATCCCAATATCTCTCTCAGCAATTTTTTTTTTTTGTTTTAAAATTTTTTTTAAGGGATGCAATCTGTCTGCTCAGCAATGCTATTTTATAAGTATACATCTGCCAGAGACACTGGATGGGAGAATAGAAGTGCAGTGACAGCATTTTACAAGATAGAAGTAAGAGAAATTTTCTGTTCTTTCTGAAATGCATCCTAAGACAAAAAGTTTTCCAGTGTAGACATTCCCAATAAGGCAGAATGTTGGTTTGGGCTTTATTTAAATGTTGTTAGCTTGTGAGAGTTCTTAGTAATAATAGAAAGAAATAAGAGGAAAGTAAATGATAGCCTTAGGCCTCAGTGAAAGTTACACATCTACAAACAACACAGGCAAAGCATACAACTTCAAGACAATCAATAGACTCTGGGTAGGTGTACTGTTTATAATGTCTTGAGAAATCATAAATAAAGATGTGCACTATAGAGTAGAATTGTTGTCCTGCAAGCCTGGCTCCACCAGAATCCATGGGGTAGATATGTCTTAGGTGTCTGCTCCATACTATGCAGCCCACATGTTGGCTTGCATGTTCCGTGCATTTTAACCACAGTGACCGATCTATGCTGAACTGGTTGGCTGAAAGCTTCATAGCCAAGAAACCGCAGTCATTTATTTGGAGCCCTCTCCATGCATAAAGAAGCAAGGAAAGCTAAAATTAAGCTTCCTGTAGAAGTCAAAATAAGAAAACTAACATTAGAGAGTAGATGGCAGATTCATATTTTAGGAGACAAGCATGCATTTTAGGATGGCTTCCTTCACATGTGCAAGTCTGTGATTTCTCTGTTGACTTTTCCATTATATTTAATTTAAAAAAAAAAAAAATGCAAAATCAGAGGTTGCTTCTGTCCACAGTGTGCAAGTGACTTTGGTTGTCTTAACAGGAGAAAATCTTGAGAAGATGGCTCATGGGGTATGAAGTGTGCAGCAGGATAGTCAAAGATTTTGAGAGATGAACATTTAAGTGACTAGAAGAAGAGGAGCAGCCTTGCTGGTTGTAAACCACTCCCTACTTGTGGCCCCTCTGGGAATGAGCAAATACACTTTCCTAGGGAGGAACGCTACCAATTTATCATTCTCTGGGCAGGATTTTTTTCATTAGAGATAGGTGTAAGTTCATGTGACCTGGAAGGAGACCCGCCTTTTCAGGATTTGTAGGTCCTCAGAGTCTAGTAGCAGGCTGTGATCAGAAGAGTGATATTGAGGTTCACATCTGACTCCAGATTTCATCTTGGGCCCTTTGCATAGTTTGGTTTCAGCATCAAACAGAAAAAGTCAAACTTGACTTTAGTTTGGAACTAGATGGGTTATCACAGTGGGCAAGGCCAAGTTGTAGTAACAAACAACACACCAACATGTGCTAGAGCATTATAATAGTATCAGGGAAAGTAAACTGCAGCCTCCCTTTAAATCAAATGTTGAGGCATGGAAGAAAGTTTGTCCACCTGGGCATTCCACCCAGTACATTGAACTGCCAGAGGCATGAATAGAGAGGCACTGAACCGTCAGCCTCTGTCACAAGAATTTTGGGAAGAAAATCCAGGTGTAGTCAGTTCTGGGAGTCCCAAAACCCCATTAGCCTTTGCCAGTAATTTAACCTGATCAGAAATTACCTGGCCCTAGCTGCCCAGCCTTTTGCTACTGTTGCTAGTGGTTAATTTAAGGCCTCCCACTCTAATTTAGAAACTTAAGGTTTGTGACCTTATATTCGATATTGTTTGGATTGGAGAACCCTCCTTGGAAGAGGTCCAAATGTCTTTTCATCCATTTGTTCCAGTGGGTGAGTCTTGGCAGAACTTGGCACAGCCAGGGATGGCATAGGAACAAGCCCTGCCTTTCCACACATATAATGTGTTTGAACCAGTTTACCTAAGGACCCACCTTGATGTGGCTTTTGGCTCCAGTACTGCAGGCACTAGAGAGAACTGAGTCATGTTTATGGCAGAGGCATCCATCACGACACAGCTGCCCAGTGAAGCACAGAACCATGTGAGCTCAGAGCTGAACGCAGCGTAGATGCAGCAAAAGTCTTTGCAGTTCGAGCAGCAGATGTCTTTTCCCCATGCTCAGCTATGAGATGCTTGGCATCCTGCACAGGTTTTCTGTGTAAATTTGAGTGAGTCGCTTCATTGTTCCCTCAGTATTTTTCTGTATTGTTCATCCAGGCTTTTAGGACAATAAGACTTGTTTCTTTCTGGGTAGAGGGACAGTCCCTCGCTATCAGGTTGTTTTGATCATTACTGCAACATAGATAACTTCATACAGCTTTTAGTTTCTCTTCGACATGTAGTAAATAAGAGATACCATCCAGAAGAAATGAACAATTTGCCATAATGACGATTATGTTAACACATATTTCAAAGAACACTAGATTCATGACCTTTTGAGTTCCTACCACACCTACTTCAGTGAGGCTTTGTTCCTCTGCATGGCTTGTGGGCATTATTGCAACACATAATTAAGAACAAGAAATGTTTACCCGGGGCTTAAAATTCTACCAGACCATAATATACTGCCAGCATTCTCCACGCATGTAAGTGCTCCCAGTGTCCTGAATGGAGTGTCACACTTTCTTTGTAGAAGGTAACAATGTTTATTGACATAAACCAGGGTTTTAACTAAGTTTGAAAGTAAATGTGACTATGCTTTAACAAGCTTCAATGGCAAGGTACACTTGATTATTTACTGTATAGAGGACAAGGTGAGACAAAACTGTCAGAGAGACCCTCCAATTGAGTCATGAGGATTCCCTTGTATTCTAAACCCCTTTCTGAGGGGGTTTTTAGGTGTGGCTGGATCCAGACCTAGTTCTAGGCTTTGTCAATGGTTTATGTCTAAAGGATTATATGTGCACAAGAAATACTTTATCTCGCTTAGCTAAGATTTCAAAGTTTAAATGCACTAATTCCCAATTCACTTACTGAGTATTTGACACATTCAGGATTCCCACAATCTTGAGGAGCAACTTTGAGAGGCATCCGTGTTCACGGGGAGATCCTGGCATGCAGCTCACTGCTGCGCAGGAAAGTTCAGTAGACCCTGGGCTGCTCCCTATTTATGGAGTAAGATGATTGACTTACAATAATATTTGCATACCAGCTGTATTTTGGTTGGCACATGCTCAACTAGCCCTCAGTTGTTGAGTAAGTTTTATGGCCCTCAGCTATTGTGTTGTTATCTGTCTTCTGAGAGTCCAACTCTAGCCAGGTGCAGCCACCACAACCACTGCTGTTAGCTATTGCTTAAGCCAAAAGCAGGGATGGGGGTCTTGGGGAAGCTTATTCTAACCATCCCCTCTTTGTAGGATCTTCTTCTGTACCATTAAAATCATTGAGAGTTTTGCCACTGATTAAAATGGCAGTAAGATTAGAGACTTTAGGTCAGTAGAAGAGCATGCTAGTGATGAGAAGGATGTGTGGTTTGGGTGGAGGGGGAAGACTTTTCTCTCAGTCCCTCACAATGGCTTAGAAATTCATTGAGAATGTTAGCAAGAGGCCTTTTTATTTCATTCTGGAAAAATCATGTATATTTATTTCCTGCAATAAAATAGTCTAATGGTAGTAAAGAGTGAAGTTCTAGAAGGAAAAAATTGATTTCTCAGCTAATTGAGGAGAGAGGGGGAAATTACAAATCCCTGGTTGCCTGTTACTGGTTGACTAGCAACATTTGGCCACAAAAAGCAATATGAACATAGTTTTAATATGCAGGTGGCTACAAGAGAAGGGCTGTGCTGTATGAAGCCCAGTATCTCCTTAAAGTCATTCAACCTACTTTTCAAATTACGTTACAAGGTGAGTCAGACTGAAACTGTTGTTGATTGTCTGCTCCACTTCAGGTACTTACATATTCATTTTAGCTTTAGAGAGAAGTTTGTGTCAGCTTTTTCTGTTCCTTGTAGTCATACTGGCTTTTCAAAATAGCTTTTGAGCTAAAAGTAAGTTTCCTGAAATTCATACACTGGTACAAAAAATATCTCTTTCCTTACTTCTGCCACACTGAAGCAGATGGTGAGTACTAAGACTGGGAATCAGTAAGCCAGTAATTATTCAATGTGTGTGTGCAGAAATGTAGCTGTTGGGTCAAAGCAGACTTTTACAAGACAGGCTGTCATTGCAAGTTAGTTTGAGTTCAAGTCCCCTTGAGTTAGCCCAGTAAGACTCCTGTGGTAGGTTACATGCATGCTACACATGCCCTATTGCATTTTCAGTTTGAGTTTCACCCACAGCTCTTGCCGACTACCTATCTTAAAATGAAAGACAGTTCCAGCTCTATGTTTTTCCATGGCAACAGTAGTCAGATTAGGGATGACACCCAATAATCCACGTTATAATGATGTCACACACCTAATGTACATTCTCACTAAGGTATCCACAGTTACTTTGGCACACAGACCATGATGCAATTTTATGCGTTGGGGACAGATGTGGCTGTGAATAATGCCAATTGTTGAGTGCAGAGGAGTTATTTCAGTGCAAACTGGTCTTGGTAAAAGCTTGATTCTGCAAATAACGAAGCAAATTTTGCTCCCTCTTGAAGTCAGTAGAAGTTCATTTCACTTTTGAAATTCACTTTGATTAACCTGGTCTTGACACTGTGACACTTGCCTTGTTGTAAAGAAAATTGGTAGCCATGAAAGATCAAAGATTTTCTAATTTAAGATGGGAGGAACTGTCTGCTGCTGATGAAAACCTTATCTTTATCATAAGCAATAATGCAACCTGATAATCTACCATTATTGAGTTTCCTTCTCTTTTTTTTTTTTTTTTTTTCTTAAGCGGAATTTATGTCACCTGTAGACAGAAATAAGGAAAGTGGATTGAAAATGCCAAACCTATGCAAATTTTGTGACATTAAAGTAACAACCTGCTCAAATCAACATCAGTGCAAGAGCAACTGCAACATCACTGCTATCTGTGAGAAGCCTAGTGAAGTCTGTGTTGCTATATGGTAAGTTATTTCTTTATGCAGGTGGGGATGGGAGAACACCCTCATTCATCATTACTTTCCTCAATTGCTCTGATATTGAGAATGTCCCTCCTACCTCACCAGCCTTTGCTCTCGTTTCCAACTCATATCTGTGGTCAGCATACCAAGAGTTGCTTGAGGTCAAGAATTCTGATATAAAATGTTCTGGGGACTATTTTTCTTCTAAAATAGTTCAGTTGCAGCCTATGCTGTTATTGGAAGAGAGGTATGATTTTTCTCAAACCATCAAGCTGCACCCACCCACAACACTCAGAGTAGAAGCATATTTGAGACTCAAGAGGATTGTGGTGACATTTGCTGAAGAAAGCCAATTCTCTCTTAGGTTTCAAAGTGAACTAGGTTGTGTGGATAGGAGAAGGCTATTGTGTAGATAAGATAGGAAGCTTATTGCCACGTATAGGTAGAAATACTTTCTCAATGTTAAAAAGATTCTCTGTATTTAGTGACTTTGATGTAAGCGTGATGCCTTTTATATAGCCTATGTCTTGGTTCAAAGAAATCAAGAGTTTATGAAAATGAGTTGTAATACCTTTTTCAGGATTTCTTGACTCTAAACTTGTGTTCCAGTCTGGAAACTGAGGTTTTGCCCTTCCACAAATGGCAATCAAATCCTACTAAAGAAAACCAGAAACACTCTTAATGAGTTCATAAGTAGACAAAAGGTGCAGAATTAAGTGTTTGCAGCATTGCTGCTGATTTAGGAAAATAATTAGAACCACTTGCAGAGAGACATAATTAATTCATTTGTTGAGGGATTAGTTGTGTCCATTGACTTGAAGAGATATTCAGCATAATTGGAAGTAGACACTTGAAATGCAGAATCAGTCCAGTATGCTGTTCTGTATTTGTCTTGTGCTTCTTTAATAAGTGATCAGTGGCTATTATTGCCATAAAAGGGCTGTACTGCAATTTAAGATATATTCTGCATTTTTCATGGCCGTTTATCCAAAAGGCAATTGAGTTGAGAACTGTATTTAAAATGCTCTTTGCCTTTCTGTCTTTTGTCAATGAAATGAAGTCAATGGACCCCAACAGAATACAGGAATATGTTCCAGATTATCAGCTGTAAATATTTCCCTAATGGTGAGGCAACTCTAGCTTGCATCAGGTTTTGAGGAAATAATTCAGTTTTTATCATAATTTCCCACAGATTTTTCCTGTCTGTTTAGTGACCACAAAACCCAAAAGTATGTTCTGAAGTTCACAGTAGTTCATTGAACACTAGCTTGAATAATTCGGGGTGAGATTTTCAAAGGCACTCTTCCGAGTTCAGTGGTAATATGATACAGGAATAGCTGTGCTGTTGTACAAATGTGAGGAGCCCAGACATAGCCAAATTTATCCCACTCAGGAAAGACAGAGAAGTATATATGATACTCTTTAAATGCCATTTTTGTTCTCAAAAGAAGCAAATTTTGGGCAGGTGCAGTCCTGTCTGCTCCCTTTGCAAAATATTCCTTCTTTGATTTCAATTTTCTCCTTTTCATTTTTAGGAGACAGAATGATGAAAATGTGACCTTAGAAACAATTTGCCATGATCCCCAAAAACCACTGTATGGTCACATTTTGGATGACTACAACTCAGAGAGGTGTTTGATGAGGGAAAAGAAGGAAGATGGGGGACTGATGTTCATGTGTTCCTGTACAGGTGAAGAATGCAATGATATGCTCATTTTCACATCAGGTAGGTTTAATAATTTACCTTGCATTCCTATATTTCTTGCAAGTAATATTAACTCTGTAACACCAATGTACTTTGGAATTGCATTTTTTTGAGGAAAACTTCTAGCAGCAGGAGCTGTTTTGTTTTCATGAATCTTGCAAAATCTCAACCTTCCTTTTGTGTGTTCAGAGCATATTTCCTCCTGCCTGGCTGTCCTCCTTTTGAAGTCTGATACTCAACTCAGGACATCACACTTAGAAGCTGATGAAAGAGGAAAGCCAGATGTTTACAGTTGTTCTGTTGACACACAAAAATGCAACATATGCCAATTACATTGTAAAACCTAAACTAGAGGCAAATGCTGTATTTAAGGTCTTGCCTCTTCTAAAAGGCTGTATTGCCATAGTGTGTCAACTACATATATAGATGCTACTGATAATGTGATAGGATGTACATTTTGAATCAGCTTCTCTGGTGCAACTGGCCATCTGCACTTGTTCTGTGGTGGGTGTGCAGTAGCTAGAAGATCCATCACCAGAGGAATATATTCTCTCATGCTTACTATGGCACCAGGAAGTGCATGTGTGTACAGTTAAACCAGGGAAATCTGAGTACAGACCAAATCACAACCTGTCCCCATTCTACTGCATGAATGCCAATATAGGCCACTGCATGTATAGTCAAGGCAGCACAGGTGTGTCAAGGGCTGGTGGACCTCATGCTGCACACACAGATATGCATGGGTACACACACACACACCTACCTTGCTTTCCTTTCTCCTACCTGCTCGATCCCACAATAAGTCTTTTACTGAGACAAAGTCAGTACTCTAACAAACATGAGGCCTCCTGTGGAGAACTTTGTGCACACACTTCTAAAGGGGTGGGTCACACAAAACCCATCCTCTTCACCTGTAAATTCCTCAGAAAACTATATAATTAAATTCTCATTACCTGATATAATGGACGGTTGTGACACTGTTTCTACTCTTGGAAAACAATGGGGTGTGACTGCACTGAAGTGGACAACTGTGTGAGCAACTTCTAGCTCTCACTTCCTGGTCCTCCCAGAAGACTAAGTAGTTTAGGTCACAAAACCACACCAGATTAGCAAAGAGAAAGCTAGCGAGTTTGTGCTTCCCTTGGCCCAGGCTATCCCACCATCTGGTCCCACCCTCTTCCTCATCCCCTCTCCAAGCCTGTTGGAACCAGACAACCTGACTGCTGATCTCTGGTTGTGTGGCCAGCTCTTACTTGGTGACCTTTAAAGGGTTTGGCGTATATACTGGTATTGATGTGAGCACAGGTGGTAGACCCAGGACCTAAATCTAACGGATTGCCTTGATTTCATTGAAGAGAATATGTTCCCGCTGAATAGATTTTACTCTGTGTCAGCTTTTTAGAGTTTTTGTACAACATGAACCACACCCTTGTGGATTTTGGCTAATTTGTTATGAGTTAGTCACCTTAGAGCTGTTTCTCCTGGAGCTGTGTAGCTGAATACAATCACTTTGATAAATGTGTGTCTTCAGCGTGTATGTTTATGAAAACCATTCTAGAGATTCAACACCAAGTGCCTTGATTCCCAGCAACTCTGCAGCCTCACTCACACCTCCAGATCAGCCCAAAAGGAGTAATATAAATTTAAACCAGCCTTTTTACCCTAATTCCTTTCACTCTTCTGAGCGGAGCTTTTCCTTCTAGGTCACATGCTCTAAGCTCTCTAGGTGACTCATGAAAACCATGTGCTGCATTTATATGTATTGTGAATAACTACAGATAAAAATTAAAATAATGTAAAACTTTACCTTGTGACATTTCCAGTTTATTCACAAACACATGCATTAACTCCAGTCGGGAAGGGGGAGAATTGAGGCTTTGTCATTCCTTTTTTATTGTTGTGGATTAGTGTTTCTTTTAAATGAAAACAGCCCCTTTGGGTTGCTTGCCTGGTTAGCCGTGGCAGGAAGACAAACGATTTTTACAGTATCAGACATGCGGTTTCCTGTCTGTGTTTAACTTTGAGCAGAACATCACAGCCAGCTGGTCCATGGCTCCTCCAGACAACTAGATAATAGCATGTAATAATTTTGCCTTTGGAATGACTGTCATCCAGATCTATTCCGTACATTGTTCCTGCCTTTTTTGTTTTTACTCTACATTTCTTGTCCACCAGAGCAAGAATTTTTTGCAGTGGTTTTGCATATTCTGTAGTTATAGAGAGCAAACAAAAGCTACTCTAAAAAAGCCTGATCACACAGTGATTTTACTCATTTATTAGCAGAAACTGAGATGATAAAAAAGATTGTATTTTTTCACCTGTTAATTACAGCCTATCCTTTCAAGCTATTGCTCTAAATGATTGGTGTTCTGCCTCTTCTTCCTGCATGCACACTTAAGACAGACCAGATTTAGTTTTTTTCTGGTGTTTCTGAGGGAAGAAAAAAGATTGTGGGTAAGGCAACAAGTTCTAATTTCCACCAGAGGTTAGTCACTACATTCCAGTGATTCACAGCTGAGCTGTTATTGCTTATGGAAGAATTGGTTTACAGCACTGTTGGCTTGTATCAGTCTTGACTGTGAAGGCCAAATCTTCTGCCTTGATTTTTGAACACAAACATCTGAACATTTTGGGTATTGGGAAGTGTTGTGACTCACCCAGGGGTGGCTTTAGAAATGTTTGAAGTAGTTACATCCAAATCAATTGCCTGTTTCTTGTATGGACTTTCATTTAATTTGCCAGTCTGCAAAATAAGGAAGACACAGTCAGGCATGCACCTAAACATGCCTGTAGTTCTGCTGTATCAGGGGGCTGACCCTGATTCATATCCCTGGTGTTTCAGGTGACAGGCAGCTGGTGAAAGATAGTGTGTGCAGAATCACTCCAAACATTGTTCTTTAGTTGTTGGAGAAATAATATACAGGAGACAGATAATCACTGTAAATCTGACTACTCTATGTTTATTGTTAATATGTCTCCTTTTTGCCAAAGAAAATTGTGGATGACTGGCAAGCAGCTTACACCCCTGTGGTGAAAAAATCCTTCTCACAGCAAAACTCAATGCCAGTGTGTTGTAACTGTTATTTATTCAAAAGTCTAATGTCAGTGTTACCAGAAGGCAAAGCCAGGGAGCAAACCCACTGGAAAAGATTAGCCAAAATCAGGGGGAAAAGGCCCTGGGTGGCTAGAAGTTGACTAGGCAGCAGACAGAGGCCTGATCTTACTCTCATGGAAAAAATGAGCACTGGACTAGTCTACCAGGGGTTTTTCCTCTCTGATGTCTGGTTGTGTCTGGTGGATCTTCTGCATCTTATTTTACCTTCTTGTGTTTTGACCTACTGTGATGAACCAGGTCTGTCTGTAGTTGTTTGCACAGTCACAGTCCCCCCTTCACTTTTGAGAAGCTTTGTTCCTCAGCATTCCCTTCACCACACCATCTTCCAGCCTCTATTCAACCACCAGTGTGAGCCTGACAGCTGCCTAACAAAGTTGTGTTCTATTAACAATCCTAAGTTCCTTTACTGAGGTCAAGGCTTGTTTACCCAAAAGGCCCAAGCAGGACTGTGCCCTTTCCAGACCCACATCTCACCCAATTTCCATGGGCAGAGATGACCAGGCACTCATTGTTGCCGAAGAAATGGGATTCCTGCATATTGCTTAGTGCATGACCTACCTGCTATGCCATGCAACTTCCTCTTGTGCAGCTCATTCAGACGCATTCATCTGCAAAAGGGTGACTGCAGCACTGGAGGCTGCAAACATGAAAACAGATCCTTCAGGTACTACTGTCAGTATGTATGCAGTTGTTATCTGGGACATCAAATTCAAATCCAATGTAGAGAACTCAAAATCTGGAAACAGCTCTATTTGGTTTATAGTTGTTTCGTTCTAATAACTTCCATGGTGATAATTTTTTGTCTTCACCTGTCTTGTCATGCTATGCAGATCTCCACACAGCTTGCAACCAAGATGTCTTTGGGATTGCTCAGGTAGACTGTGTTTACTGCTCATGTACTGCAAGATGAGGTCACTATTTTGGGCATTCCCACCACACTCAAATATGGGAGAAATCTTTAGCAGCAACAATGTGTACAAATTCTGAATCATTCAAACAGTTGCCTTGAACTATCAAAACTTCAGTGATAGACATGAATGGCAGGTCAATAAGAGTTTATGAGAATAATGAAGCTAATTGGGGAACCATGTCCCTGGATGGAGAGTGTTGTGCTTCTAACAATCTTCACATTGATCATGGTTTCACAAAGTTGGCTAATTGAGAGTGTACGAGATGTAAGTATTTGATTAATCAATTGTGGGTGAGTCATTTGCCTGAACAAATTACAGCCTATGGATTTGCAGTGTGTCAAGTGCTGTGATTTCTCACTGTGTATGGTTGTTACCTGGGAGAGCTGCCTGAATCACCACAAGCATGCCTGTGCAATGCCTTGTCCTGTGTCCAGGCTGCAGGAGATATGGATAATGTTTAAGAGTTTCCTGAATTTGATATGTCTCACTTGTCTCTAACATGTTGCCCCTGTCTTTTCCTTTCTTTCTCTCCTCTTCCTCTCCTTACTAGAGTCAAAGTGTTAGTGATTTTACTTGACTGCATAGGAGGATCTCAGACTTAAGAGCAGACTTAAGATCTGTGCACAAACAGTCACCAGACCATAAATACTTATGTGATGAGTTGTCCGGTGCTCAAGGAACAGCAGAAGGGAGATGATTACAGCTGGACTGCTTCCAAGTGGATTTTAACAAAGGCTTTCATTAATATCTCTTTCTGTTATCCAACTAACATGTTCAGAAGGCAACTGTCTTCCAGCTGCCCCATAAAAGAGGTCAGTAACATTACACAACGTGTCACAGAGCCTCTCACCGCTTGTATATTGGCTTTGTTCTCTCTGTTTCCTCTTAGGTATTTGCAGGCACAAGAGTCCCACCCAGTGCCTGCAGCTGTGTGTAACCAAAGGAGAGGCTGTCTAACGCTGAAGGTCTGATTCACTTAGTGGGATAGAAAGGAAATAGAATGGAAACAGGCTAAAGAAGCCAAAATTTTAGGTTGCTCTGTATTATTTATATTGTTTGCTTCCTAGGAAAATAACCATGCAAGCTTGGTTACAAAATTGTGTAAAAACAAACTAGGCAGCGCTCTTCCAGTCTGGTTGGCATATTTGTTACAATTTGCATCACTTGAGAGCTTAATAAGTGTGGGAATCTGGCCAACCTTTTATCAGGTTGTCATGGAAGAGACTTTAATAATTACAGACAGAAACAAACTGTAACTAACACTGGCAACATAATATTTTGGGAAAGGTTGGAGGGGTGAAACTCAGGCTGAGAATAAAAATAGTGGTTAATGTGTGGCATCTGTTGGAACATATTGAAACTGGAGAGATTGATTTGTTCCAGAAAACCACCAGCAAACAGCAGCAGACAACCAAGCTGTATAACTGAGCCATGTATCACAGAAAAATAGTCACATCATATAAATTTAGAATATGTTGTCTCCCGTATCGCTGAGTAGGAAAGCTCAGCTACAAAAGTCAAAATGTGTGAGAGGTGCCATGTGCACACAGTGAAGTGACCTGTTAGAATGAGAGAGATAAGAAGGGAATGCATCTGGGGGTGGGAGATTTTAAGCAAACGGGTGTTGTGCCAGCAAATCAAGATATTACACTTTCTAGCCAGCAATGAGGAACAAAACCAGCAACAAACTATTTGTTCTGTCTTAGAGCTTAAGAGTTTCTTAAACCTCCTGGGTGCTGAATAGCATACTTGGCAATCAGTTGAAAAATGAAAATCTGCTTACAATAGATGAAATATCCATTACATCATTGCTGCCCTGCCTTTTTTGCTGAAGTAAGCCACCCAGAGGCAATCAAGTTGCCTGACTCCCACCCCTGTGACTAAGATGCAGCCATTCCCACCAGGTGACAGATGCATATGCATGACTCTTCCAACATGTAACACATAACTGGGTCATGTAACTGGGGATTTTCCCTGGGCGTTACAGAGAAGTCTTGAGTCCTGATGCCCTGAATAGTCATATGCCAAAGCCAAAAATGCTGGCCCACAGGGGAGAGCAGCAGTGGGTGTGCCACAGATTTCCAAAACTCCTCATACTTTTGCCTTACTACTTCTCAGGAAAAGAGGTAAGTGGTGGCACTGGGCAAGAACATGCATTAAGTGCTCTGAGAGCTGGGTCTGGTTTGCCAGCCATTTGTTTGACTGCAGAGCAATATTCAGGTGGCCAAATATCGAAAAGATCAAGTGAATGAGTTCCCACACCTTTGAGTAAACATCCTTAGGGCACGCATTTTGAACCATGCAGATGGCAGTACTTTAGAAAAATAGCTTTAGAAACAGGCTTTAGAAATTGCCTTACCTTGCTACTTCTACTGTCTTTGAGGGAAAGACTGTAGATGTCTTCCTAGACTCTAAAAAAAGCTTTTCACACTGTTTCTCCATTAAAAACTGGCTGCTCATGACTTGGACAAGTTCACGCTTTGCAGGGTAAAAAACTATCTGGGTGGCCAAGCCCAAAGAATGGGGTGCATGGAGTTACATCCAGTTGGTGGCTGGTCACAAGCGGCGTTCCTCAGGGGTCAGTATTGGGCACAGTCCTGTTTGATATGTTTATTGATAACCTGGGCAAAGAGATCGAGGGAACAGGTCAGTTTGCAGATGACACCAAGTTGAGTGTGAGTGTTGATCTCTCTGCAGAGAGATCTGGATAGGCTGGATCAACAGGCCAGGGCCAGTTTTATGAGTTGCAACAAGGTGAAGTGCTGGGTCCTGTACTTGGGTCACAGCAACTCCATGCAGTGCTACAGGCTTGGGGGCAAGTGGTTGGAAAGCTGCCTGGTGGAAAAGGACCTGGGGGTGCTGGTCAACAGTGGCTGAACATGAGCCAGCAGTGTGCCCAGGTGGCCAAGAAGGCCAATGCCATCCTGACCTGTATGAGGAATAGTGTGGCCAGCAGGACCAAGGCAGTGATTGTCCCCCTGTACTGGTGAGCCACACCTCGAGTACTGTGTTCAGTTTCCATCCCTTCGCTTTAAGAAAGATGTTGAGGTGCTGGAGTGGGTCTAGAGCAGGGTAATAGAGCTGGTGAAGGGTCTGGAGCACAAGTCTGATGAGGAGCAGCTGAGGAAGCTGGGGTAGTTTAGCCTGGAGAAAAGGAAACTTGAGGGGACCTTTTTACATCTCTACAGCTATGTGGAAGGAGGTTATAGTGAGTGTCAGCCTCTTTTCCCAATTAAGAAGGAGTAGAACAAGACGAAATGGCCTCAAATTGCAGCAGGGAAGGTTCAGATTTGATAGTTGTGAAAATTTCTTCACCAAAAGGTTTGTTAAGCATTTGAACAGGTTGCCCAAGGAAGTGGTTGAGTGACCATATCTGGAGGTATTTAAAAGCTGTGCAGATGTGGCAGTCAGGGACATGATTTAGTGATGGACTTGGCAGTGCTGAGTTAACAGTTGGACTTGATGAGCTTAGAGGTCTTTTCCAACCTAAACAACTCCATGATTTTATAGCAGGTCAGGCAGACCTACCAGCTACTGGAGGTAGTGCCTCTTCAGGAGACAGATACTGTTTTTGATACCCTGGTATGTCCTTTTTAGACTGAAAGATGAAGACATACAGCTCAAGCAGAAGTTACTGGCCTTGGCAGACTTGGTTTATCTAGTGCAAAAAGCACTCTTGTCAAATTCAGGGATTTGTTGATGAGTTTAACTTTTAGGAAAGACTGCAAGAAATGCCAGCGTTTATTTTCCATTGGATAGCAAGATAGAGCCCATTTGCATTTTAAAATCTAGTAATCTCTGTCTTCGGCCATCAGGTGGTTCAACACAGAGCTGAGGGAGGGGTGGAACTGATTTCCTGCACAACAAAACTATTAAATAAAAAATAATAATCTTCAGCAAGAAGATTAAAAAAATGTTTCCAAGAAACTATCAAGATAAAAAATTGAAGGTTAGTTTGAGGAGCAGCATTTGAGTTTGATTATTACCAAGTTTTTTATCAGAATCAACTATTTACCTAAGGAAACACCCTCCCCACCCCCAATAAAATGCTCCCCGTCTACAAAGCCTCCAAAACAATGCCTGTAAAACTAGCAGAAGTTTTTAAAAGTCAGATCAACTTTCAGACCACTTTTTTTCCTCAAGATAGGGGCTTCAGGGAAAAGTACAGGAATGTGAGCAGAGTTTCTGTTTTAAAAATCAACATTTCCCATCAAAAAAATGTTTTGCTGAAGATTTCTAAGCCATTTTAATTCTAAAAAGACTCAATTAAGGAAGGTACATGAGACAG
This sequence comes from Xenops minutus, assembly GCA_035221455.1. Lineage (NCBI taxonomy): Eukaryota > Metazoa > Chordata > Aves > Passeriformes > Furnariidae > Xenops > Xenops minutus. The sequence continues at coordinate 40,056,414 of JAWWEE010000074.1, forward strand.
TGAGCTACAGAATTTCATTTTGACTTGAGGAGTCTTCAGTAGAGATAAATGAAGTTACCCCAAACAGCTGCTTATTTCACTGAAAATGAAGCATTTTATGGAACTAGTTTTCATCCAGAAGCACCAAAGAGATGACTTTTCCATATTTTATTGCCTAGTGTCTTGCTCAGAAATCAGTACACATGTGAGGTTCAAATTCACATTTTGCCTAATTCAGAATACTCAGGGTGAAAAGCTCTCCCCTGAACCAAACAGAGCAGCTCTTGAGCTTGAAGCTTCTGTACCCCATACTAGTTTCCTCACTGGTGGGGATTCAGTGCTCCCATACATATATTGCCAAATCACAACATTTGAACAGAAATTCTTTTTAAGGAAAAACATTCAAAAAGTGTTATTTTTCATTCCAGTGTGGAATTCAAACCAAACTTTGCAACCTCAGAATTGCTACAAAACGGAGTTGTCCTCCAGTCAGCTCAAAGGGCTGCTTTGTGTCTTGGGAGCTTGCAAACTAACTAGATCACAGTCCCGGGTCTGGGACCATGTTTTGTGACTTTGTGCTTCTGGGGATTTTTAGGACACTGTGTGAGATTGCAATACATCAGTGTCCATACGTTTAACCTGAGTTCTGCTAATATGAAATATATTCTTGCCCTGCTGTGTGGCTTTGACTAGCAGTTGAATAGGCAGCGACTTTAGAACTCACAGGAGCAGCAGACAACAAGGAAGTAGTTCAGTCAGAACTGGCTGGGCATTCTGCTGCCTGCGCATTCAACTGCGTGTCCTCATTTCATTGCCGTTGTTTTATTTCTTGTTTCCAAAGTTCAATGACACTAAAGCTCAATCAAAGGCACTCAATCCAACCTAAAGAATTTGCAGGCTCTTGTGCCTTGAAGCTTCCTGACTGAATAGAGGCTGTACAGTGTTTCCATGTTCCTTGGCACCTGAGTCCTGTTCCTTCAAGGCTTAGGTAGTGTTAAGGTTTGCACAGATGGCTCGTGCTTAGTTTAACCGCATACAGGAAGCTTTCTTTTAGCTCAACTTCTCTATTGTTATGCTATATTAATAGGCTTTTTTGAAGCTTAAGAAAGGACTGGTCCACCTAAATAATAGTTCTGGGTGGGGAAAGTTATTTAGGAGCACGTTTGCAAAACATAAAAGGCTGTTTCATTTAACCATTTCCTTGCCTGCCTGTATAGCTGGGGTTTGCTCATTCTGTGCTCAGAAAGAGGAAGCTGCACTCCCATTTTTTAAATTATGGGGTTTGAGTAGTGTATTTATTTATAAGCAAGTGAAAGTATTTATTCTTAGATTCCCCTGTAGTCAAGCCAGAAAAATGTTGGCTAGCCACTATAAAAACATACAGCTATGCTCTGAATTTTTATCCTGTCCTGATTTTGTACACAGATTCAACAGAGAAGTACCCCTTCCTTAGCTTGTGCTGGAATGGCTGATTTGATTCTTCTCATATCATTAGTGAAAAACTAAAGCAGTTCCAGAAATGTTGCCACCAGCTCTTTGCTCCTGCTATCCCTTTTAATTCTGCTGTCAGGAAACTCGGTCCCCTCCTAAGCTCAGACTTCAGCCTTGTCAGTCCTAACACTCAGTTCTCCCTGCTGAGTGCTCATTCTTGCACTTCCAAAACCTTGATAGGGAATTGCCTAGTGTCTTCAATATTGAAAAGTAGCACAGCCTTCATCCTTGCTGCTTTAGGTGGGGTTGTGCAGCTGTGTGCTTTTCAGCCTCTGCCTCCCTGCTTCCTCCAAAGGACCGAGCCAAAGCGGATGTGTCACTTTGCAGCAGGGGTGCAGGATGATACAGAGCTCAGGGGAAGTGGCCAAACTGCTCAGCTTCTGCTTTGATTAGATTTTATTTTTTTTTCATTCTTTTTCAAGTAACATTTGCGACATCAACAGTTTTTTCCCTTCCACACAGAAATCCCCTGCACCACAAGCAGAGCTTTCTCTTGTGCAAAAAGAGAAAGAGCTGAAGAGGCTGTGAAGTCTGCTGGAGAGTTTTCAGATGTAGGCCAAAATAATACAACCTGCTCTAGGGCATTATAGGAATGATTGGAGATCCTCATGTAGGTAGCCAGAACAAGCAAGGAGTGGGGGTTTTGGGTGAGTTTCTTCTCAGATCTGAACATGCATCCAGCTACCTCCAACTGCTTGGATTCACGGGGAGACATTTGAAAGAGAACTAATACTTCTTGGGGGTTTTGTCACTAATTTAGAAAGACATTTTTATTTCAAATACCTGGTCTACATATTGCAGCACTGTGGCAAAGAACAAGGGCTTAAAAGGCCCTAAAGAGGTGTGTTTATCTTTGTGAACGAGTATACCATATGATACAGAAGATATATTACTCTGTTCCAAGAGCAGAATCCAAACTTCAAGCATGCTTTTCTGTGGCCAAGAAAAAACAAAAACAAACCAAACCCAACAAAACAGAACCCTAAATGTTCAATAAAATTATTTTCTCTGATTGTTACAGAGCGTAGTTGTGTCATGCAGTTGTGACCTGCTTGCAGCCAAAACTCCAAAACAGCCATCCCACAGTGCAGTCAGTTCTGTTCCACTGGGGTGTTTCCCAAGTTCTTTATAAAGCAGATTTTCTGAAAGCAAAGAATGCACATGGGAATAAGCAATGCAAATCTTCTGTTTACTGGGCTGTCTAAATATATTCCTCCCGTAAGGGCCATAAAAAATCTGGTGGGTTTTTTTTGGTTGGTCTTTTCTTTTTTTTTTTTTTTTTTGCCTGTGCAACATGTTGAAAAGCAGAAGGGGTGCCTGTAACCTGTGGTGAACTTTTCGGTTTGGGGGTTTTTTATTTTAAATTTAGTAATTTTTAAATTTACTAGCATTTTGTTGCCAAGCAAAATCACTGGAGAATAAGGATTTGTGGATTGCATAGGTTTGTAAGGAGAGATTGAATTAAAATGTTCTTTTGCATAAATGGAGGAAATACATTCTTTGTTTGTGGGTGCTGCTAGTGCATGTCATTGACCTGTGTTAGACTGAGAATGCCAGTGCTAGAAAGGCACTTCCTCTTCCCTGAAACCCTATGAGAGAGGTTAGGATTTAATTATTCTATCTACATCTGGTTGAAGAACCTTTCAACCAGAGGAAACACATCCTGGTTCAGGATTCAGGCCTTTTTTCAAATAGAAAAACGATATACTCTTTAGATGTCCTGTCACCTGTTTTTGAACAGCTGATGTCCCCTGCTGCTTGTCAACTGGGTTTACAGCAGAAGAGTGATTACAAGTAAAATTGGAGGGTCAGAGGTACCACTTGTTCTAATTGTAAACTCTTTTTCCTGATCCCTTTTAGCATTGCTCACCTTTGTTTTGAGAGGGACAGAGTAGGGGAAATAGAGGCTTGTCATTAGTGACGGCTTCCCTTCAGGGTTTATTGAATTTTTCCTTTTCATATTGAGTTGTTTGGCATGGTGCACAGAACCTGAGTCAGTGACGTGGCTGTAAGCGTCCACCAGAGTGTCGTGCTGCCAACACAAGCCATTTGCTTAACTGCAGTTGGAGCTCCAGTTGTTTCAGTCCGTTCAGGTTTGACTCCAAGGACTTCTTCCAATCAATCCCCTCCCTCATGCAATAATAATATAGTACATTTTATCCGACTCAAAAGGAAGAAGTAGCCTAAGAGAGTAAATTTTCATGTGTTCGATCAAATCAGGTTCAGAAAAACTCTGACCTTCTTTTAATCTATTTTTGGAATAAAACCGTTGCCTTTTAAACTGTTTATCTTCCCTAAGAAATATTGAACTAGAAAGTAATTTTTAGAGGTGACAGGGCAGTTCCCACCTCTAGAATAATAATCCATACTTTTCCTGGAATATCTCCCTGTTCTACAATAGGTCCCTGTTATTCTTCTGTTGCCTATGTGTTCCACATAAGGATGTGTTAGTGTGCACCAGGCATGGAGTTTGGAGTGAACCATCTACTGCTTTACAGCAGGACAGCCAGTGTACAGCCAACAAGTGACACACATAGAAGTTTTCAGATACATAAATCCATGCAAAAGTACATGGAGGGTGGTGGTGACAATTTTGGACATACCTGTTTACATATAGGTGTTTGAATTTGTTCTAGAAACACTTTCACATACATCAAAATATGCGAATGAGCTTTGTTTTTTCAGACTTGTATGCAGGCATGCATATTGTGCCTGAATATTGCCATTCATATTGGTAAGTTGTATGTGAACAGGCTTCCTGAGATGACTTTACATGGGGTCTACTAAAATATACTAGATCTGGAGTGATAACTGGAAAAGTGGGAGTTAGCAGGCTGATTGTCTATTTGTTTATCTTAGAAAAATCAGTATGTTCTAGTAATTACTGGTTAAAGGAGCAGATCTTTCAAGAGTACATCGACAGAGTAAGTGCAAGACACTTTGTCTATTGTATTCAGGAAAGTGGAGGTTTCATCCATAATGTATTAAAAGCCTGAGAGAAGAACAAAGCTACTAAATTATATTAGGTTCTTGCTCATTCAGTTCTGGCTTTTTATAAAATAAGCAGACAGGGAAGTCCTGGTAAGCAGAGGCCTATATACACAATAACATTTTGAAGCAAGAAGGCAGTGACAATTTTTATTATTTACTGTTAGTGTGGAAGATAATGTATTGCATTCTGGATAAAAATTACAATTAATGTCAGCCTACTGCATATATAAAACTATGATAAAATTTAATGTATGCCTTCCTTGTGTTTTTTACAGATGACCCTCATAAACCAGAGGAGAAAGATGAAATTTCCAAAGTCACAATCATAAGTCTTGTCCCATTACTGGTGATTTCTGTTGCTGTGATTGTTATCTTTTATGCCTACCGCACTCATAAGAAGAGGAAACTCAATAAGGCATGGGAGAAAAATGTTAAGCCCAGGAAACATAAGGACTGCAGTGATGTTTGTGCCATTATGTTAGATGATGACCGCTCAGACATCAGCTCCACCTGTGCCAACAACATCAACCACAACACAGAGCTGCTGCCCATTGAGTTGGACATTGTTGTTGGCAAAGGAAGGTTTGCTGAGGTGTATAAAGCCAAACTGAAGCAAAACACATCAGAACAGTATGAAACTGTGGCAGTCAAGATTTTCCCCTATGAAGAATATGCCTCCTGGAAAACTGAGAAAGACATTTTTTCAGATGTAAACCTCAAGCATGAGAACATCCTTCAATTCTTGACAGCAGAGGAACGTAAGACAGACCTTGGTAAACAGTACTGGTTGATCACTGCCTTCCATGCTAAAGGAAACTTACAGGAATATCTCACACGACACATTATCAGCTGGGAGGACCTCTGGAAACTGGGTGGGTCCTTGGCCCGAGGGATTGCCCATCTGCATAGTGATCACACACCCTGTGGTCGGCCCAAAACACCTATTGTGCACAGAGACCTAAAGAGTTCCAACATCCTGGTGAAAAATGATTTAACCTGCTGTCTCTGTGACTTTGGGTTGTCCCTGAGGCTGGACCCTTCTCTGTCTGTGGATGACTTGGCTAACAGTGGGCAGGTAAGTTAGAAGTTTGAAGGGGTGGGAGGGTGTTGTACCAGTTGGTATATCAGTTCCCAGACTGAAAAGATAAAAAAAAACCCTTAAGCTGCTATGGCAGCTTTTATTTGAAGTCTTTAAAAATTAATGGGAATAGGTTTGTAAACAAAGAGGCTGTAAACATTGAAGCAACTGCGAGAGAAGGGCAGTGTAGGTTTTGTTATGTTTGGAGAGCTGCACATGTATATGATTCATATATATACAATGCATAGTAAGCATGTATGAGCTTTCTAACAACTGTTCATGGTGCTGCTGCAATGCTCATGCACACACACACACACACACACACAAACACACTGAGGATCTGCTTCACGCTGTGAGGTTTTGACACAGTTTTCATGCCTGATGGCATTGCACTTCTGTGTGAATAGGCCCACTGCTGGTGTACCCCAGCATATGTGAAGTCAGTCTTCTGTCCTCAAAACGTGTAAGCAAATAACTAGTGATAGATAGTAATTTTAAATGTCTGAAAAAAACCTCTTTAAGATTACGGTACATTCTCCACATGCAAGCAAATGCAAGAATGTAAAATAAAAATAGTTGCCCTGCTGTGTTTTTTCAACCGAGTAGCATGGATAATACTCATCTCCTTGACAGGGATGCCAGGGGGATGTTTATGAGTGCTTTGAAAACTACATATTTAAAGTATTGTCTCTTCTAATGAAAACTCCCTTAGTATAAATTCAGACCATTTTTAAATTTAATTTCTAATTATTTAATTATACATATATTTTATGTGTATATTTATACTTTTATGCATAAGTCACGTAAAAGCCTGTTGATTTACACTGACTTTTGCTTCATATTAAACTAATATTTTGGTTTAGAACAACTTTAATCTCTAATGTACTGTTGAGTTCACAGGAGCTTCACTATTGTTTGTCAGATGAATATCTGCCTTTGAAAGTCTCGTTATTGAGAAGCAGCTGTCCTGATCTCATTTTTAGAAGGTTTATTTAGAAGGTTTATTAACCAGAGCCAGGAGTGAACGATAACCAGTGGAGCCATATTTAAAATAATACAAACACCACTCACAGTTACTTATAACTTTTCTCCAGCATGCCAGACCTTTTCAGAGTTCAGTAAAGTTGTATCATATTGGCAATCATAAGACTAGTCCCATTTGAAATAACGTGAAAACAGAGTATTCAGAAGTGCAGGACAAGGACTCTGAAAGTCAGCCCCCACAGACACTTTGCTTAAAGCCAACCCTTATTGCAAGCTGATGTCTCTGACATTGCTCACAGACACTTGGAAGTAGGAGGATGGTGTTGATACTGCCACTTTCACAGCCCACAGTGACACTTAAGACAAAGTACAGTGCTGCCCAGAGCAGGTTACACCTTTGGACTTGTTCTTGGGCACTGGTGGGTGGCTCACTGTTCTATTTTGCTTAGCTTCAGGGTATCTGTTTGGGGGTGACCCACCTTGTGTCATTCTTCTCTGTAACAAGGAGTATGATGATGTGAAGTGACTCCAAGCTCCATCTTATTTCTTCTGGGCACACAAGAACCAACCAGTTAAATTCCCCAACATGCCAACTTTAGGTGTCCAACAAAAAAATTTCAAAAGTCACAAAAAATGATAGTGTACTGCAGGAAGAGAGATGGTCCCTAACCAGAAGTTTTAGAGAATCAAGAACTGAAAGCAGACTAGTGTTTGCAAAAAAGAAGCATATCCAGACCCTAGAGGAGCAACTAGCTCTGAATTGCCAGAGTCTGAGTGCCTAAAATGCCTTTGAGACCCAGATGTCATATTTTTGCAAAATACAGAAAAGGCATCTTTGACCCAAAAGCCTAATAATCTAAATGCTGGTAAAAGGACATAAGTTTAGTGGAACACATGCTGAATCCTAAGCAGGATGGAAATGGGATTGGCTTGAAAATGCTCTTGAATTCATGTTAATTTTTCTCTACATTTTCCTCTGTGCAGTTATAGGGCTTCATCTTCCATTGTCCAGCAAAGCTGCAGCATCATTTTCATTGCTGCAAAGAAGGTGTGAAATGCTAGACCAGAAGAACTTTGTGGCAATGTGAAAAATCTGTATTTAGGCATCATTAACTCTTGTGAAAATCAGCCAGATTTGTGGGGGGCAGGGAAGACACTGTGGCGAGGTGTACAGACAACCTTTCTTAAGCTTTGGATGGGATCTGCTTGGTGAAGAAGTTATGTGGTGGGGAACAAATGGTGGATAGGAACAACCTGTGCTGCAAAGTTTCTATGTGTACATCTTATGTAGGGCAGGGAATTGCTTCTCAGCTCAGTGGTGCTGAGACATGACTATCCCAAGTACTGGTTCAATGTATAACTGCTACTCACATGGCTGGCCTTAAATTTATCAGTGTCAATGTAATAGGGAACTTAACTTTGAAACTGATCACACAGGATTTTTTTTTCCTGTCCTCTGTTTCCTACAAGCATTTGGATATTTTTCACACAGACATTCTCTACTGTTGTAAAGTTCTTTGACAAAGCCACGTCCTTGATCCTTCCTTCTGTCTCATGATGCTTTCCACTTTTTGTGGAACACCTTCCCATTTGCCCTGAGCCTGCTGTATTAAGACATGTTTACAGAAGCCTGTTAAATGGATGTCATAGGGCTCTCTCAAGACTGTGCATTTACTATGTGGCTGTCTTCTATTGCAGACCCAGTAACTGAAATGATCTTTTGCAGCCCTGCTTGGCTCTGGGCTCTGGAGTGATTGCTGTAGTGTAAATAGCTCCTTTAAATCACATGTCCTACCACATCACCCACTTGTGCTTGTTCATCTCTGTGATTAACCAGTCTCAAACTTGAATCTGGTTTTGCCTGATGAAGGACTTATGTTCGCAGTTTTTCAAGGGCAATAAATTTTTTATACCTATCCTGCAAAGAATTTGTCATCTGAGAGCAACTACTGAGTGATCCAAAAATTCTTTCTTAAATCCTCTCTTGCGATAAAAACAGATATTTAAACTTCACTTTATGTAATGAAATCATAGTCTAGATCTCAGCAAAGATGCTAAAATCATTGCTGAAAATTGCTCAGTATGAATAAAGTTTATGAAAATGTCTTTTCAAAGAAAGGGGCAGATTTTTTGGTTTCAATTCAAATGTGTGCTTCTGCATGCAATATTTGTGTGTTTGCTTTCTTCTCCCAGGCCTGCATTTATTTCCTTTTAAGCCTATCATGAAAAGAAACAGCTAACACTGTAATATGCAGTGCAAAACAATACAACATGTTTATTGCTCATCTGAAAGACAAATCAGCAGCAATTGCTTCAGGCCCAAAGGGCAGAGTTTATTTGTGAATAGCCAAAGAGTGAGAAAACTTGTCAGTGTCAAAATGATTTGCTGAAGGAAATAAAAAGGATTACTTTCTGGGGGTCCTTACCAAGAAAGGTGCAAGTTAGTTGGTAGTCATCACAATGCCAGATTCCCCTGGCAGCAGAAAATATGGCCCGTGCCAAGTATGGCCTGAGTTTTTGGATACATGTCAAATGGCACTGGTTTTGTGAAAGCTGAAGTTAAATCACAGTGGAATCCAAAACATGAACTACAATTTCAGCTCATGAGCTCTCCTTGATCTCTTCTTCTGTAGGTTGGCACAGCAAGGTACATGGCCCCTGAGGTTTTGGAGTCCAGGATGAACCTGGAGAACATGGAGTCCTTCAAACAAACAGATGTGTACTCCATGGCTTTGGTCCTCTGGGAAATGACGTCTCGCTGTAATGCTGTCGGAGGTAAGTGCCATCTGCTTTCTTATCTCTAAAAGTATGTTGAGACAGACATGCTCTCATAGTTGTGTGGGGAGAGGGTAATTCTTTTGAGCTCTCACCAGTTTTTCTAGTGTATCTGGATATTGTAAATAAACAATCCTTCAGCAATATGAGATGCACTTGTGCATGAGCAGGCTTGAAAGCCAAGCACCCAAGTGCAACAGAAAATTGGTCCTCAGTGTAAGGATAAATCTGCTATTAGGGAAATCACTTCTGAGGATTATTAAAGTCTGGTTTTCTTATGACCTCTTGAGTAGCCATGGATTGATTCAGTCTAGTTGATGTCACCCAAAATTACTTGATACATAAGTCAATTTGAAATATTTAACCCAAAAAGTGATAACTACCTCCCATTTACTTTCATGGAACGTTAATTCTCAAATGTAGTAAAGGCCAGTTAAATGTCACAAATACTAATTGATAATTTCGGTAAGAGCCATCATGGTAATAGAGAAACTTCCCTGCTTTCCCAAAATCATCAGCTGCTGCACAACATGCTTTGTGATATCACAAGAGATCATCCATATAAGAAATCAAGGGATGTTTGTTGTATAAAGTACAGTAACAAAATAAAAATTACTGGAACTGACTGTCAGAACAGCTCCAGGAAAAGCTGCTGCATTTGTTCATATTCAGAGTTTGTTCACTGAATCAAAATTTCAATTTCTGCTTTGCCTAAAGCTGCCTCAGAATTCCCAGTCTGCAACACTGGTATGTACTGGAAATCAGAAAAGTTGCTGCTGAGATACCTGCATTACATATGCCATGGTTGATGATTTTTACCTTATCTCAGGAACTAAAATAAGACTTAAGTTATATATAAAATTCTTCAGCCTGCTGGAATTGTCTGACATTCATTCTAAAAAAATTGCTGCACAATCCAGGGCTCACACAGGCAGTCTAAGGAGTGGGGCTGTAAAAAGGAAACACTAATGTGGATATTAGAGTAGATACACAACTCTTATTTGATTTGTTAGCCTTCTTCCAAAACCACAGAGGCTCCCTTTTCATCAGACTCGGCACGGTTCCACCTTGAAGGGCTGCCATAGACGCAGAGACAGGACAATCTTGCAGGCTAGAGCACTGTGCTGTGAGGAACACAGTGTACAGGAGGGAAACCAATGTCCCAAGGGAAGAAGTGCATAACTGCTCCGCATTTCTCTCCCAACATCTGTGGGATACCACAAGGGAGGTCTCTGAAGCCGCTCTGCACAATGGCTGTGTGGCTGCACCACGATGTCCATGTGCCAGGAGGGAGGAATGCATCCATCCCAGTCTCCAGCTATGCCTGACCAGCATTTGGTCTTGCTGGGTGGGCTGTATTGTGGGCAACAGATTTGCCCCTGTTTGCGCCCTGCCAGGAAAGCTACAAAGTGAGTATGTGTGCAGAAAGTGCTAGCCTAAAAGCGTGGAAAAAAAATCTTTTCTAGTCAAACATTTCAGTGAAAAAAACATGTGGTGTTTCGGGAACTGAACCTCAGTCTGACATATTCCAAGGCAAACCTATCCATATTTAACAGTCGTGATCATGCCTGTTTCTAAATGCATTGGCACAGCCTCAGCCTTTCATTAGTACTTTGTAAATGTGGCTGAGGAGATTTAAAACCCAAGAAAAAAGGAACTGTGCCTTGTTTCTTGAGCTCTCTCTGTTTCTTGCATTTAGGAGCTCACCTTATTAATATAAATATGAGTTGTTCACTGTGACTCTTTTATCTTTGATGATGCCAGAGTCCCTTCCTGTTCATGTTTGCTGAGTATGGTGAAATGGAGATGGTGGCAAAAGCAAACTTACTGGGGCTTTTCTCAGAAGGCAACTGCCTAAAAGAGGATATAAAGGAAGTTTCATAGGGAAGGAAAATCACCAGCATGTTTAGCTAGAAGAGATTGACCCATTTTAACCTTGAGAAGAAGAGCTGAACTTATTTCATGAGGAGGAAAGATTTCTCTGACCCAGCATCCCCTTTGTTTCAACGTGATGCTTAAACCCCACCCACATCCTGATTTTTCCCTATTCATTTCATTCCTCAGTCACTCTCATCTCCAGAATCACATTTCTTGAGTTTCATTTCCCTGTTTCAGTCATCTTTCCAGAGGTGAGATTCCCAGCAAAACCACAGAGGTGCTTGGGCAGATCCGAGGGGGGTGGAACTTGGGCTCAGCATCTCGATCTAGAGCAGTTATATACAACTCCCAGGCTGTAGCTGCCTTGACTTGTCACTGGTACTGAGCTGCAACAGCATTGCACCATTACTTTCATTTCCTTCTTAGATTTTCCCCTGCTTCGTGCAGTCTGGCTATCTTTGCAGCCAGCTGGTAAAATACCCTTACATTGATTCATGACTGCAGCTCCCCCTCTGCTTTCACTCTCCCATCTGTCACTTGTGAGATTCCCCCCTCTCCTTGCAGCCTTCCCAAGGAGCTGCCTCTGCTCACGCAAACCCCTCTTTCATTCCTAAACTATTAGGCAATGAGAGAAATGACTTTGCATACAAGCTGGAGTAGGCTGACCTGATTGCAGACAGCCTTTCCAAAGCAGCCTAAAAGATCTAGGCACCATCTTTGCAGGGCAGGCTTGACTGTGGTGTCAGCTCAGGGCAGTTTAGAGGGCAAGAGTGGCAGTCTAAGCAGAGGCAGCAGCATTAGTGAGTTTAGTTAGGGAGGGAATCATGCAAGGAAGGGGAGCTAATTGCCATTCAGACACGTAAAGGTACAGTGACTTATTTCTTTTACAAAAGGAGCTCTTGGGATTCATTTGTCAGTGTGCAGGTGTTCAGTGAGTGTGGGAGGTGATGGAGGCAGGTTCTTTCACTACAGCAGCTTTGTCAAACACAGTCTCCAAGCTATGCCAGGCCTTTTCAGTCAGCAGACATTTAAACAAAAATACCCAGCAGCACAATCCACACTGCAAAGCTGCTGTAGTAAATAAGCAGGTGGGGATCAGCTTTTGAGAAAGGCCACGCTGTTCATTGTTACTTTGTTGTGCTAAATATGGAGAAGCAGAAATGGGGCACGAGGGAGAGGGAGACAGAGGCAAAGATCGAGTTTGACTGATTTTTCACCAGAGTATAATTTAAGAGGCATATTTAGAAACTCAGCAATACTACTTTGGGGAAAACTTCAACTGCTCCACGCTGCTGTTAACTTGGTATTTCATTCAGCACAACAGCTGTGCACCAGATGCTGCACATTGCAAAAAATATAATTTTCGTCCCAACCACTTGCTTTCAGACTGACACAGCTTTGGTGACTGAGTCAAGTGTAATTTCTCTGACAGCCTCCTAGAAAGAAAAGAAAACCATCTGTTTTGTATCACAACTGCTGTGGGTGAGGGACTGTTGGGGGTGGCAGGGGAGAAGGATAGGAAAGGACATTTCTGGATGCACAAGTTTAGTGAAGAGGGAGAAAAGAAAGCCCTCAGAAAATGGTGATGTTGCTGGTGCAGTATTGTACTGCCTGGAGTGGTGGCTGGCTTCGGTATAGTAGCAGGGCTTTTTTTGAAATGGCAGCCTTGCTTTACCAGAGCTGAGTTTCATGTGAATAAAATCAGGATTAATCTTATGGTTACTTGGAAAGAGTCTGTCAAAAGCCACAGTTTGGCAACTAAACACTTGTGCATCCTGTACCTCATGAAATGCTCAGCTTTCATCATATTGACATGGAGATATGACATTTCTGGCAGCAGGGAGCAATTAGATAGCCTGTACAGTGGGGCTGTGCCTGCACAGTGGGCCCTGAGGTGCCTGCAGCTGGGGCCTGATTTAAATTTCTCCTTCTGTGAAGCAGAGCCCAGTGAGTGTACATGTGCACTGTGCTGGCTTGTGGTGGCATATAACCCCAGCTGTAAGTCCACACAGCGCAGCCTTACCCCGTGGCAGTCACCCATGTCCTAAAAATTCTCTAAGTGTCACCCCAGTACTACATGTAAGGTAGCAAGTGCTGTCCTTCAACAAGCCCATGGAGCACTAGATAAAGTTACTGCACTAATGTCAAGCGCTGATGTGCTCCATGTTCCGCTACTTTCCCACCTCAGGATTCAGCACGCAGTGACTAAGCAGCCTGTAACCCTACACTGATAGCAGAGCTCATGCACTCCCTTTAGAAGGGTGACTGCGTCTTTGATCATCAGATATGAAGTCACTTAAAACACGTCTGTGGGAGAGAAACTGTCCAGTGAGTTCACCCATCCCAATACATCCTTCTCCTCAAGAGGGAAACCTAGGGAAATTTGTGAAGTAAGCATTTGACATCTCCTTAAAAAGCTGGCCACAAAACAGCTTTTGGGCTTCTACTTTAGGCATTATTTCCCCTTTGTGCAACTAGTGCAAGCTAGTAGATCCACCACTCAAATTCCTTTAGCATGAAGAAAGACACTGTCTGAAGGACACACCTTGTGTGTGTGCATGAGCTGTCACAGTAGGTCCAGCATTGATTGATTTATCTGTTCTTTAGCTCTCCCCTCATAAACTCTAAAGGGAGGGGCATTTCAAAGGGACATAAGAGTTCCTGAACATAAGCTCACCTACTGTGGACTGTGCCTCACTGTTGATTTTTGCTGGCCTTTCACCTCACTCCAGCTTTGATTCTACAAGTAAACCTTCATCATCTGGCATGAGAAGTTGTCTCACAGAAATCAGTAACACAGATCACATGAGGGAGTGTGGACAGGGTTTGTGAGTCTGCTCTTCTGACCCAAAGAAAGAGAATCTCACTTCAAAAAGCTTAGATTAGAAAAGAGGTCATGATCGAGCCAAATTTTCCAAGTGTTCATCATGCAAAATAATCAATTATCAGTAAAGTCTCTGGGGCTAAAAATCCAGTCCAAGCCTTTCTGAGAGTTATGGCCAGGCCAGTGTCAAAGGAAACTAGAAGTACAGCAGTTGGTGGTGCAAGGCAGCTTTCAACCATAAAGACTAAATGCTGGAGGTTAAGGTTGAAGGACCTCTGCCAACACTGAATGCTAAAGGTGCTGCAGTTCATGGTACCTGACGTATTTACAATACTTAATCCAGTTGTCATTTTTAGCACCCAACTGGTCTAAAAGCCATCAAAAGAAACATATAATGCATGAAAAATAGAATCAGCCTTTGTATACAGCCACACAGAGACAGCTAGGCCCAAACACCTTAACCTACCTCAAATTGACATCTGTTCTATCTACTGTAGCACGTAAACATGATTCATGAATAACCCCAGCTATTACTGCAAAATGTGTCTGACACCTGAGATTCCACAGCACAAGGATGAATTACTCTGTGAGGATTTAGTGGGCTTTTTCTTTCTTTCCAAGGGATAGAGAATCATGATAATGAATAGCAAGAAGATGCCTCATGCTTTTCAAGCTGAGGGAAGACACAACTGTATTACTATAAAGTCATTACAGTGAATTGGCATCTGGCCTAAATTTCTCATTATTTACCATAAACAAAACCAAAGCAACAACAAAGCAAAAAATCCAAATTTGAAAAACCTATTCAATCTTAATAGTTGAAAGAGGAATGCTCATAATATATAAATAATTTTTCAAGCAGGGAAAATGTATTATGAACCTATCAATTCCCAAGAAAGGCTTTTCCTTCCCCTACACAAACCATTTCATGAACCTGAGCAACCTTCATATTAAGTCAGTGAGAGGGAATAGGTCAGCTCCTCGCCTTTCTTGGACATTCAGACTCCTCTGGCTCCTCACATTTCAAGTTCTCAGAGCCTTGGCTAGTGTCCATGACCACAACCACACTTAAACCATGACTGATGGAGATGGTGTAGGAAATGGCTGTCTAGGTCATGCTATTTAAATTTTCCCAGCAAACTTCAATGTTTTGGTTAGCTCTGACAGTAGAGGTATCTGCACTGTAATGGTTGTGCATTTAGTACATTCTGACCAGCAAGATGGCAACTTCCCAATGCACTTCTGGAGCTAAAGTCTTATAAATTTACTTTGGCTGAGTAATCTCAAACTCAGATTAATGTGGGTGAAAGTGGTATGCCTTCTTGTGCAGTAAAGAAAGCAAAGCAGACTTTGGCCCTTGACTCTCAAAGAAAGTGATTTACGAATGAGAAGATAGGAGTTGTGTTTCAGGACTATAGCCATTCTCCAGAGCATTGTGTGGACAGTAGCCAGTACTGGATGGTTAGGGAGAAGGAATGAGAGCTCTTCATGAGGCATCTGTTTAATATGCCTTCCAATATTTATTATTGGAACATGCTATTCTTTTTAAACATTAGAAAATATGCCTGATAAAGTCTTCATCTCATGGCTATCACAGAGAAGTGAGATCTACAGCCTGACTAAGGTTTTGGAGAAAAGTTCGAAGTTATTCAGCAAAACCTTGTTTCTATCATGAGACATGACAGAAGGATCTGACCTGTGTTATCTTGATCATTAGTTATCTTCAGTAGTGTATCATATGATCCCATCCTTACCTTTCTCTTCAAAGTAAACAAAGCCAAGCTTTAGAGATTCTTCCCATTTCTTCTGGGCCTTTAATCATAATCACCTTTCTCGGGGCTTCTTTTTACACCTTGAGAGGTTTGAGCAACACTGGACACTACAGTTGAACTTTGGTTGTAACATTATGCAACCATACTGTGTCTCCCAGCTCGTTCATCTCTCATCACACATCATCTGGGAACCCACATGCATTATCCAGACTGCTTTGTAGATTACACTTCAGTTTTTCTTGCCCTCAACTAATTCCTAGAAAGAAATAAGAAGCAACAGAATAGGCCAACTTCATAAATCTTTATCTAATACCAGCAAGTCATTAGGCCTGTGAGTAAAGTCTCCATCTGTTCCCAAAGAAACCACAGCATTTTCCACACTGTGTCAGCATCTACTATAATATTTCCGCTCTCAGAGATTTCTTGAGTTTTCTCCAAAGGTCCCATATGTCTGCCTCTTCCTTTCTCTCTCCAAAGAAAAGAAAGAAAATATGCAACATGCAAACAAAACCTGGAATGGCAGCAGCCCCTTCAGGAAGCTGTGCCCCCTGCATCATGAGCCAAAACTGACCCATTTTGGGAAAGAGGCCTAAGATAAGAGAAGGCTACTACTTTTTACAAAGGAATGTAGCTCAGGAATAAACAAGGATAGTAGTATGGCACCTTTCAGCATTGCTCCTTACTATATCTTTGTCCTTTTCAAGCCACTGTTTCATCCTAGCAATCTGCACATTAACATCTATCAGATGTTAATCTAGACAGATTTCAGTTTATATTTCACATGGTAAGTATATGTGGACTCCAGGAGACCTAAGGGTGACCAATTCTTGCAAGCCTGGCTTAAACAAAACTCGCCTTAAAGATCCAGTGTATTTTACTTCAGCAGAGATTGAAAGGCTCACAAACCATTATAGGTTACTCTGCTGCTTGAACTGTTGCTAATATGATTATGTACTAAAGGGTTTAAATGAAAATTGTTTTGTTGGCTTGGAAACAAAAGGGGAGGGAGGGGGAGTGTGGGAGCAACACATTCGAAACATTTTTGAAAATGCCAACTGGCTTTGCTTTGTTTGGAGCTGGTCAAGCAGAACAGTGGCACTGAGCAGCTAATCAGTAGCTCCTACTCCTCCAGAGAACAGCCAGCTCCCTTTACTTTTGGCACCAGCACAACCCAGCTGAATACCCTTGTGTTTGCTTATTCTGTTGTCAGAAGTGAAAGAATACGAGCCTCCGTTCGGCTCCAAAGTGCGAGAACACCCTTGTGTGGAAAGCATGAAGGACAACGTCCTAAGAGACAGAGGGCGACCCGAGATCCCCAGCTCCTGGCTTAACCATCAGGTAAGACCACGACATGTGGGTGGCTGGCAGCTGCACTGTACATTCGGTTGCTGCCTGAAGGCTGAGCCTTAACTCTGTGTCCTGCCCAAAGGCTGGACCTCTCTTTGGCACGGAGCAGAGCTCTGTACACAGTGACACCAGTGCTGCCGTGGTTCAGACACCACAGTGCTCTGCACCGTGCCTACCCCAAAGCCCTGGCATTCCTGCTGCCCACCAGTGTAATCTAAAAGTGATCAAACGAGAAACACTGGAAGCCTGATATCCAACAATCATCCAGAGAGCCACAGAATAATTAGGCCCTTAAAGCACACTGTGTACAGGCTCTAAAAGGTCAAAGAGAACAACTTCATACATGGGCCTCTCTTGCAGGCAGAATAGCAGCTTCAGACAAAATTTATTAGAGAAGCCCTCCCACTGAGTCATGAGGTACAGAAAGGATCCCCTTGCTTTCTAAACTCCTTCTCAGAGAGGAATCTATGTGTGTCTGGATCCAATCTTAGCCCCAGATTTTGTCAACAGCTTATGTTCAAAGGACTATATAGGTGTAATTGAACCATTATACAACTTTGTTGCACAGGATCAAGGATGGCAAGCCAGACATATTTATATAAATATAAATTATTTATTATGATAGTGACTAGACAAAAAGATCTTAATCAGATTTATTTACTACACAGTATAGAAGTTGTAACTACTAGTATAGTATGGTGCACTGTGAAACAATATTGAAGCAATTACATTAAAGCAATTATATTAAAGCTAGCAAAAACAGTCGTTAAGTAGAGATTTATGTCACCCACACATACAAGTGATTGTGGGCAAATCTCTTCCACTCAGCCTTGAGGAGTAGCCTTGAGGCATGGCACTACCCAAGAGGAGGAATCTCCACACACACTCCAAGAAGAAGTATGCTAGAAGACTTTGCCATTCAAAAGTGGGACTGGGCTTTTGTAGTATAGAGTGACTGACTGTCAGTCAGATGTCTCCAAGCCAGCTGTGTCAGCTCAGCAGCTTTAGATAAGTTATTAGTAGCATCACTTGTTTGTTCCTTTGTCAGGTAGTTTACGATGCCTACCACACCTTCACTTCACTATCAGGATTTTTAACTTTGAGTCAGACTGTTTTCAGCGTTATTCACCACCAAAAGCAGCATGACCTCCTTCTCCATTCACCGCTGGTAGCTCTGCAAATAGGGCGCTGTTCAAGTTGGTTTACCCCATTCCAGGCAGAGCATCCTGCTACAGCCCCTTCAGCAGAGAAAACATTATCATTGAGACCAGTCACAGTTGTATCCCAGCTGCTGACAGGTTTAGGAAAATAGGAAATTAGTCTTCAGCAAGCCAATCTGGTTTTATTCAGGTTGTGCATTAGCAGTCCATTTTCCTTGTGTATCATGAAGCACTTTGCCAGCTTTCCCCATTCACAAGCACCATGGCTGCACTTCCTAGGCAGTAGTAGATTTCTCAGTAGATAGAATGGACACAAGCCAAAGGCATGCATTTCTTCACCTTTGCTCTCAGCAGTTTTATCAGTAGAGATAAAATGTGAATCGTATCAGGGAAGTGAGGCTTGGTGGTGCCACTTGTCAATGAAACATGCTGAGTGGTCTTTACAGACAAAAGAAACGTATCACAAACATTTATAAAAGCCCAGGCAAGTAAGATCACCTAGTATTTCCATCAGGAGCAATATAACTTTCCCTGTTTCACTCCAGTTGGGAACTTAAAATCATAGTCTAACATCTACTTAAAAAAGGCCAAGTGAGTGACCAAAATCAATCATCTTTCCAACCAGGAACACCTGCCACCTGATGACTGTGGTGGAATGCAGCCCCTTTCTGGACTGCAGGGACTTGATCCTTATGTACTCAGCTGTGAAGAGCAGGGTTACTGAGGAGGGGCTTTTCATGAAGGAGTAAACTGTATTTTGAGGGACACCTGAATATCTGATACTACTAGTAGTAAAAGCCCTTGACATTTTTAGAAACCACAGATACAACCATCTTCTAAATGGCAAGTTATGCTGGGAAGGAGAGATTATACTATTGTTCATAAAAAAAAGCTGGTTGCAGAAATTTTATAAAAATTGTCGATAAGCTAGTAGAAGGAATCATGAGTTGATTGTAGTTGTTTGTTTTCCACAAAGGCAAAAAAAAAAGTCTAAATTGATACAATATATGTAGTACTTTAGAAGAGCCCAATTAACAAAGCAGAACACAATCCCAAGCCTTTCATTTGGGAGTAAAAAAATTAAATATTAGAAAATACTTAAAGTTAGGAACAGTGTGAGACATTTCTCAGGATATTCAGAAGTCATAGTCCCACCTGTGAAAAAAAATGTAAGTAAAGAGGGTTAAAGGACTGCTTAGGGAAACAGAAGAACAACAGAAAGATCTGTGGTCAACAAACTTGAGGATAATCAGAATTTTGTCAAAAGCAGAACAAAATTTAGCTTAGTACCAATCTCTTGCTGGATATAAGAGATATATACAGAAGTAGTCAGCAAATATTTCTGTTCTGTGTTTGGTAAGAGTCAGATGAAGTACATCTAATAGAAGGTGATGAAGGCCCCTAAAAGTAAGAGTCATTGGAACTTAAAGCAGGCTTGGGGCAGTGTTGGGTGGCTCAGAGACTTGTCTGCATTGGCGACAGGGCTACTCCTGCAGGCACTGCAGGGCACTGCACTTCGCAGCAGTAGAGCCAGGCAAGGCTGCTTTGCTGGTTAGGTCTTGGAGAGAAGTGCCCAGGAGCTGACTGCGAGCACAGCCAGTTGTAGTGGCACGTGTAGCTGTGCCAGCATGCCCAGGGCACCTGGGTAAGGAAACACTGGTCTTAGGATCCCCTGGTGCTCACGCACAGGGCAGGCTGGTGGCTGTTCTCATGGCAGCAAGGCTGAGTGTGTGGAGGGCTGCAGCTCAAGACACTCGAGTAGAGCTGTAAGACACACCACAGATTTCATCACCTCTGGGTTTATATAGCAAGTAAAAAGGTCGTGGATTTGGGCCTAGGTATCCTGCACTTGACTTCAGAGATTTCTTCCCTATATAAAGCCCAGACCTCAGTCTGCCCCCAGGCAGTGCATCAGCCTGTGCTTGTGTGTCACCACCACAGGCACAGCTGGCTCCAGCAGGGTTCAGCTAAGAGTCTAGGGCAGGAAATGGATGCCTGATACCACACTCAGAGGACATTTAATGAAGGTGGATTTAATTCCCTTCGCCTGAATCCCTTCAGTGTTTCATATTGTGCTATCTCAAATGCAGTGATGCATTAGTTTCCTCAGGGCTCTGACAGTTTGCAGCAGCTGAGGATCTGCTTTGAACTCCATAGAAGTTGCTCTTACTGGAGTGGCTTTTCCATATTCATTTCCTTCCTCTACAGTCGTGTTTTTGTAATGAACTCATTATTCATCATGATAAAATTCTGGAATAGATTTACATATTACAATTACCCCCACCCCTCCCTTAATGAGATTTGTTGCACTATTGATTTCAAGTTAATGTTTAATATTTAATTTAATTTACTGCTTGTAATTTCAATGACAGCATAAAACTAATGTTATTTGTATACAGACAATAACATTCTGCTATTAACATTGACATCAGTCAACATCACCAATTAGGTAAATTATACAATTAATGCAGTGTTGTGAAATGTTATTTTTTTTTCAGTAAGAAGTTTAAGATAAATCCTACTTAATGGGCTTTTAGTGTCATAAAGCAAAACACGCAGTTTCCTGGCAAATACCTCATGTTTGTAAAATGCATTACAGAGATGCAACTGGTTTTTTCCTCCTGTAAACATGTGAATCAGAATTGAAATGAAGGTTAAATAGTCATAACTGTGAGTGACATGTTTAAGTGTTTGTGGGACTGTGGCCCATATTTGCACATAGATTTAGATAGTCCACAAGGAATTCATAAAGAGCGCGATACAGCCTGATATTGCTGAAAAACCCAAACAGAATTCGGGCACACAAAGGCATGGGTTGAGCAAGAAGTCATGTTATCCAAGAATTCTGATCGTATTTATTAAGAAAACCCCCTACTTGATTCTGTAGCACTAGTCAAAAACATCATTGTTCTTATAATGTGTCAGAACACATGGCCAGAAATGACAGTGCCAACTAAAGTGCTGAAAATATTGTAGTAGGGTTTCTTTAAAAAAAAAAAAAATAGGGGGGAAAACAATGCTTCCATGACAGACACAGCAGAGACCATAAAGAATCTCCAGGACACACATGACTAACCCCCTGAGCTTCTGAGGGTGCTAAAGCAGCTCTCACACAGTGAGAGCTTTGGCGGTGACTGGCCCCATCATGGCTGTTCTCTCTGTGCTCCCTGCAGGGCATCCAGATGGTGTGTGAAACTCTTATCGAGTGCTGGGACCACGACCCCGAGGCCCGGCTGACAGCACAGTGCGTTGCAGAGCGTTTCAGCGAGCTCAAGCACCACGACAGGCTCTCAGGAAGAAGCTGCTCAGAGGAGAAGATCCCTGAGGATGGCTCTGTGACCACTGCAAAGTAGCACGTACCCAAGAGTGCTGAAATGGAGGGAAGTCACTCCTAGATGTGTTGGCCTTGGCAAAGGAAGAAGTCTTGTTCAGTGCCTCGACTTGCTTCCTGGAGGACCGAGGCTGTCACTACTCCCTTTAGGCTCCAGCTCTGGACAGGGAGATGTATTCTGTGAATTAAAAGCTGGGGAGTAGCTGTCACACCCTAGCATTGGCAGCCAGCATCATGTCATAGGAGGAGCTATGTATGTTAGCACTTCCTCAGGAAACGTGATTTGAAAATAGCCAATAACATTATGCACTTTATTAATGCCTGTATATAACTATGAAATTGCTATTTTTTATATATATATATACATATATATATAAAATGTGTATGTATGTATATGTATATATCTCTATATATCTATAAACAGACATGCTCTGAAAAAAACAAAAAATAAAAGAAAAAAGAAGTGCTTCCATGCTTCCAGGAAATTACCAGTGCATTAGAAATCCCTCCCCTTAGGGAACGAGCCTGGGGAGACTGGTATAGCACCACACCAGCAATTGTGCACTAAGCACTCTGCCAAAAAGATAGGAATAATATGCAAAAAGAAGATGCCTTTCAAAGTATGTGCTGTGACCACCTGGCTGTGGCCCTACAATTCACACTTGCAGGAGCAGTCCAACAGCAGACAGGCGAATTTGACTTTGCAGTTGGACCTACATGGTCTTGTCTGCAGCACATTGTGGAAGGTTCAGGGATGCCTTTTCCCTCTCACCTTAACGCCAGTGTCCTCACAGTGTCCCTGAACAGGAATGTGAGGAAGTTCGGTCCTTTCCACACATATGTTTTGATACAGAGGTCATTAATGTTGTATGTTTATTGCTTTGAATTCATGCTGTTTGCAAGCAGGTTGCAAAATATGAGCAGGGTGAGTCTTCCCCTCCTCCCATTCCCACACCCAAACTATACAGCACAGGACAGGGCCGGCAACAGTCCAAGCAGATGTTTTATATTTGCTGTGCATTCTGAATGTGGGCAGCACTATTTTTTTTCCCTTCCTTTTTCCTTGATTGTGTTGCTATAAGAACAAACTTTTTTTTTTTCCCTGCACAGCGTGTCTAGTTGCTTGACACACCACAGTCTGAATCTGTTCCATGCTTTCTAAAGTGAGAGAGAACAGCTGGTGCCTTTATTTTTGCAAAAAGACCTTGGAGGTGAGGGAAAGCTCTATAGCAATAGGTTAAAGGCATATCTTGCCCTCAGCATTGCTTCCATTTAGGGCTGCCTCAGCAAGTCAGCAATTCACAGAAAAAAAAAAAAAACACAGAAAAAAAAAGAAACAAAACCCAAGACTTTTTAAACATGATCCCTCAGACATTGCTTACATTCTTTCAGTTCCCCAAAATGTTTAAGACAGTTGACATCACATTGAGTCTATATAAATGACAGCAATATGTTTAATAATTGCTAAAATATTTGTCTTTAGGTGTTTTGCAGTGATTTATCCACTTTTTTCTTCCCCACGGGATGTCAGCAGGCCTTGGAAGTTAGAAATTCAGACAGCACAAAAAGTCCTGGACAGATGTATCTGGTGTGATTTATTGAACACATTTGACAGATAAACATCGATATTTCTCTAGAAGATATTGCCATGCAAGCCAATAGGAATCATGCTTATTCAAATGGGAGTTAAGATTTATGATGGCAAATATTTTATTTGAAATGGTTTTGTAACTACTTCTTTTCTTTTTTTGTTTTTGTTTTGTTTTGTTTTGTGGGTTTTTTCCATTTTAACCAAACTACTCAGAAATATTTAAACAGTGCAGGGCAAAACCTCCACATCTACAGAGACAGAATTCAGAGAATACCCTGTCAAATTTTACAGGGGGGGACTGTTCATGTAAATTCACAGGGCCACAGGTGGAGGCTGCAGGTGGAGGGCAGGTAGAATGTTGCAGCCTGTTTCTCTTCCTCTATCCATGCTGAAGGTCAAGGAATAGCATCTGGTAGTTCCTGACAATACTGACATTTTTATGGGTTTTTTTAACACTACATATAAAGGGAAATTTTTATTCTTTTAAGGAATATTTCACCTGTACATCATATATGAATGTGAGCAATATATACTCTTGTATATCAAAAGTTTCAAACACTTAACTTGCTTTGTAAACAGTTTCGAGGGGGTTTTTTGTCTTGTTTTGTTTTGTATAAATGAAGTGTTTATTGGAGCAAATAAAATAACACCAACTGAAGTTTGTTTCTCATCTTCGAAGCATCCAGAATAGGGAGAGGGTTCTTCCTAAAAAGAACCCTATCCAAAAATGATTCAAGTCCATTCCTTCCCACCAGGGGTCTGAATGTCATGCTTAGTGTGTCCAGTGTGCATGTATCCTGCTTTGCTCATGAGTCCTTCCCCAGTCACCATCCTGCCCTTCAGCAGAACAGCCCTAGCAGATACCCACGCTTGCCAGCCCCTTAGCCCCTGCACTGTTACACCTTCACTAGTCTCAAAGGAGGGAAGGGAGAGAAGGGTTTACGGCTGATGTGCTCCTGCTTGCAGATTGCTCAGTTCTCAGTGTGGATGTGGCACTTAGGGACATGGTTTAGTCATGGGTTTGGCAGTTTTGGGTTAACAGTTGGGCTCCATGATCATAAAGGTCTTTTTCAACCTAGTGGGTTCTGTGGTTCTATGATAAGACCATAGTTAGACCTCAGTAATTTTGTTGCTAATATTAAAGTAAGCCAGAAGACAGCCCACTAAATCTGTGTCACTGAGAAGTGCGTGATTAATGTGTTTGTGCCTTACAGCTACTGCTCTCCACTCAGAGCTTTCACCTTTTTAAGCGAATACTCCTCCCATGGAAGACATGCAGAACACAAGCACCACATAAACAAAGAGCAAGATACCTCCCTCTGCCCTCTTCAAATTGCCTTGAGTGTGGCTTCAGTTTAATCCAAGCCTTTACATGGGGAGCAGTCCACCAGTGCTTGATGTAGGCAAAAGGAGAGGCTCCAGACATCCTTTTTTTTCATGGATTGTATTTTGGCTGCAATGAATATCTCCTTTTGAACTTTCAAGTGGGGATACCTCAAGCAGGCACCCACATGTTTTTGTTCATGATTCAAGCAAAATTGCAGAATAACTGAGCCTGGCAGGGACATCTGTTTCAGTTGCTGTCCTTTCTGGTCTTGTGGTCCAGGGTCATGTTCAGAACATGCAGCTTAAATCAGGTTGCTCAAGACCTTGTGGAATTTTGAGCATGTTCAATGCTAATGATTTCACAGTCTCTTTGGGCACCTGGTTCTCTGAACAGAATAACACACATAGCCCATGTCAGGTGTGGTACAAAGCACAGTGGCCACATCTAGTCTAAAATCAGCAAAATGGGGGCTTTTTGAAGAAGGTCCTGCCCAGGTGCCCCTCAAGCAGACAGCTGCAGGTGACCAGCTCTTTCTTCAAGCCAGTTACCCTCTGCCAGGTAGGAAACAGCTCTCAACTTCCCTACAGGCACGGAAATCCTCACTGCCCACACCTTTGTGTTTCTAACAGCGCCCTGCTGAGATCTAGGCAAGGTCAGCATCTTTGTGGTCAGTCCCAGGACGTGCCCTCCACTGGCCAGATCTGTATTGACAAAGATCTCCAAGCCCTGACATCCTGTTTATGCTGGCTCAAAGTCCAAGTCCTTGTGGCATAACACAGCAAGCAAATGTTGCAAAACCAGGTATAAAATGCACTTTAAAAATGCAGCAGGCAAACTGCACAGATCCTTCAGTCCTGAAGTACACAATATCCTTGAAATTAGGTACTCTGTATAATTTTAAAGTTATTTTTTTCAGTCAAGGTTTTTGCACGCCTTTCTTATCCTAAATAGTGTATTCAGCATACTCCTGTAAGCAGCTCTTAATTAGCATGTCATTCAGCATTTTATCACCAGGGTACACAGCAAGGAGGCTCCAGCTGTGCAATGCAGAAGGCAGTCCTTGGGTTTACTACTGAACCATGCAGTGGTCTATGCTGCATAGCAAGTTTTCTGGTGCAGCCTGCTCTGTGTTACCAGTTCATGTAATTTCCAGGACAATGGGGAGTTCACTCCTTTCTAGGATATTTCCAGCTTCTACTGGAGTAGACAGGAATGATAAAAGATGAAAAAATCATGACCCAGCTCCTGAGGAGAGAAAAAAAGATATAGAAAGGCATTAAGGCATCATTATTCTGAATGCTCCTGGAAATAAACTGGGCCACATGTAGAGCACCTGCAATATTGTCCTCTTGTCAAGTCAGCTGTGTTGGGGCCCAAGGGCTTCCTTTGCTTCCAGAGGAACATTGATTAATTTATTTCCTGATCTTTAGCTCTTTCTCTCTCTCTCTCTCTCTGGCTTGCTTTTTATTTTGCCTTTTTTTTTTTTTTTGGCATTATGTTTCTAATAAAAGGCTGCCTATGGCAATATTTCCCTTTAGCCACAAAGAAGATGGAGTGAATTCTGTTCCAGATTGTCTGCTTGTTCCTGAATGCAGTTTAGCTGCCTTCATGCTGCTTATTATCTGGCAAACATTCCTGTAAGTCAGTGTACACTGTGTGCGTTTTGAGAAGGCTCTTGCTAGGGAGGATGGCAAAAATTCCAGTTTTGTCCACCTTATTTTGCAGGATTTTGGTGCTCGATTATTTTATTTCATTCAGGCACCTGTGTCCTACTGGGATACGTTTCCCAGCATGACCCACAAGATCCAGTTGGCCTGAGCCCATGGTGTCCCAGCCTGGTTGT
The DNA here is from genome assembly GCA_035221455.1 of Xenops minutus. NCBI lineage: Eukaryota > Metazoa > Chordata > Aves > Passeriformes > Furnariidae > Xenops > Xenops minutus. Next base: position 40,082,785 of record JAWWEE010000074.1, read on the forward strand.
CCTGACCCCATTTCCTCACCATGCCTGGACCTAATGGCAGCTCTTACCGATTTTTGACCTCTGGCAGCTGAATGGCCTTGCCCATGGGCAGAAAACTGAGAAGACAGGCAGTGATTTGTTGAAATACAACCAAATTGTGAGGCTCCTGGGAGTACCAAGCCCAGAAAATAGATTTAAAATCTTGGCTAATGAATGCTCTGAGCACCATCTAATCACTTCATGAAGAGACAAAGGCAAAAGGCAGCTCATAAATTATCTATTGTGAATTATTTGCTCAGTTCTAACATTGATAAAACAGTCTCTTCAGACAGTTTCATTTTGGTAGCTAAACCCTTAAAAAACTTAGGTGGTCACCTGATCGAGTTGGCATGATTAAGCCCTCCCTGCTAAAATGCCTTTGTCACAAACATGCTGCTATGTCAAACACGGGGGAGTAAAGATCCCTGGCATTTCTTCCCAGATGAAACATGTCATGTGTGTCACAGGAGGGAGCACTCACTGCTGGAATCATTTCCCCTCTTTCTCCTCCACTGCAGCAAAGGTTTTCAATGGAAGAATAAATGAAAAGCAATTCACCTTGCTCTCTTTTCTAACCCACCCGTGGCTCCAAGCCCAGGCTGTCAGCATCCCTGCCCAGCCACTCCTCTTGCCCAGCACCTTCAGCTGCCCAAACGGGGGCTGAACGGTGACCTCCCTCCTGCCTCTGCTTTTGGACTGGGGTGCTAGTCTTATCTCTCATAAAAACAACCCATTGCATTTGTGCTTCAGAACAAGACCTGCACCAGTTATTGGAGTTTAAAAGCCTTACCTGACCTCATAAAGGGCACCTCACCATTGCTTTTGCTCAGGCTGGACCTGTGCCCTTCCTCCTGCACCCCTTTGCCTCTGGCCTCATCTTTACCCCAACAGGAAGGGCCCTGACCACCAGGGTCTGTCCTCCTCTAGAAGCAGCACCTGAGTAACAAAGCCATTGCATTCACCTGGTTAACACACCAGCACTCTGCTTATTTAGGGCAGGAGTGATGTGGAGGAAGCTAAACCCAAAAGAACTACACGTCAGATGTGTTTCTAACCAGCTTTCGTGGAGATGGTGGCTGGGTTTCTGGCCAGGCTTGCTGTCCCATGACTGTAAGGCTCCCCAGACCAGTCATCTCCTTATCTTTCTGAAGGAGAGGACGATCACATCATCCCCTCCTGACACCCCTGGGGTGAAGCTTCCTTCAGTTTGTTATTCACATGAGCAACTCTCATTAGCCCTGCCAACTTCACCTTCGATTCTCACCCCTCTCCCCGTGAGTCCCAACTGCTGAGGCAGGAATGACAACACCCCTACAACATCTCCAGCCCTGCTTGAGCAGGGATTTCTGTATTGTGCTGCTCATCCGCCTGCCAATGTAGCATGAAAACCTTTGAAAACCTCCTGGTTTTTACAGAGTGCTTCAGCCACCAGCTGGCTGTGTGTGGGGTTTAGGGAAGTGCTTGCTTTTGAATGAGCTAAACAGACTTGGGATGCAGGTCCTGGGCTGTATGGTGAGCTACGGAAATGGAGCTCTCCCCCCATCTCCACAAAGCCCAAACCCACTGCTTTCCATGCTGCACAAAGAGATCCAGAAATAGATTTCCTTCTGTTAGAAATATGCCAGGGTCTTCATGATTCAACCCTTTGGGAGATCATTTAAGGTTAGAAAATGTTTTACAGAAGCTATTGATTGCATTTAATTCCTGCTTTTGCTTGAAGGTAAAAAGTCTCTTTCTAGTTCTCAAAAGGAAGCCAATATAAACTTCTCCTCAGATAAACATCTGTCTGTCTGTGGCTGCAAATGTTTAGCTCTTAAGGCTGGTCCTTATCTGACTTCCTTATACATGTATGTGAATGCTTAAAGGATCTCTGCACTCATCTAGCAAGGCTGTCTTTGCTATGACTACCCAGTAAAATAAGATTATAAAGATATCCATATTAAATTGGTAATACATTGCTTGGTAACATACAAGAAATGCCTCCCCAGACCCAGAAGTGCCAAGGGCTGTTGCTTAAGAGATTGAGATGGAAATACAAAGCCTACTCTGGGCTCTTTCAGTTCATTATCACAGGGATTTGTTGAGCATCATTTATAGAAAGCACTATTTTTTGAAAGAGCAAAGCTTATTATATAGAGCCTGGAATGACAAAAATGGTGTTTCATCTTTGACATAACAAAGCTGAACTAAAGGCTGTCAGAGAAAGAATCCAGTGAAAAGAAACACAAAGCCCATCTGCTCACACCACCAAGAAAAACAGCTATACAGTGCAGCCACCAAGGAGAATTGTAATTTGCAGCAGGCAGCATATTCAGGTGCAGCCCATCCAAAAGAGAGACACTTAGCAAGTGAAAGACCATAACTGCTAGCACTTGAATCCAGACTTATTTCTGGAAAGGTGAGGTTTCCTCCTTTGGTGAAATTAAAGCCAGAGTACCGATTCTCTTCAACCAGGATACTCACTTTCCATTAGCCATCCAGTGCTTCTGTAGGCAAAAGAAAGTAGGTCATACCTTTAATTAGCTAAAAGGTTTTGACAGAACATAAATCTCATACCAACACTTCTAATTTTCCAGTTGTTAAGCCTCTTACACTTTTACACAGGCTTGCTCATGTGCTTTGGCTACCACCCCTTTTGCACAACTAATCCCCATGTGAGTAGCAGGAGTAGTCTTTCTGTGACACAACAATGTCACCAGCACTTCAGCCTCACCACTGAGAAGGAGTCTGCAGAAGAAAATTGCAGGGGATTAGACTAAGTATTTCTTGTAATGCTTTGAATGGCGCAGCAGAATGTTCCCAAGTTCTAAGCAAAAGGACAACTCCCATTAAGCAGCAGGTTGTTTAGCTTGTGCACATCTGGAAAGGGCATGTAAGCCTTATTAAATAGCAGGGTGGAGGGGGAAACATAATTTCATTTTAGTGTAAGAATGTTAACATTAATTTGCTTGCCTTGAAATGATTTCTGGAATAGTCGCTCTAAGAACCTAACTTTAAAAAGCCATAGGAAGTGGAAGGAAGAATTTAAATTAACTTGTTTCAACATTTCTAAATTGTTTAGCTTAATCACAGTAAACCAAACAGGATTCAGTCATACTTAAACACAGCCTTTGCCCAAGTATAAACTGTTTACTATAGCCATGACACACAACCAGACAAAATTCATTCCTGATCTGGAGAAGAGTCTAATTTGGTTTTATTATTTGGCAGAACAAGTTTCTCTTTTCAATGTAAAACAGTCTCAAAATCTGCCAAGAGCAAGCAAGTGATACAGCAGAATCTCACCACCTTCCCCACATCAACAGCTTGGCCTAAAATTGTCTCCTACAGCCATGCAGGAGCAGGGCTGCCCAGGGAGCCAGGAGGGAGTCTGAGCAGGGGCAGCAAACAATCAGACTGAAGCTGAAGCTTGGAGAGAAGTCTACTCCGTGTGTTTTCAGGGACCCACGTTAGGACCATTCCTTTGCTCCACTGGAACACTGCTGAGGTCAGTAGCTTTGACTTCGGCAATTTGGCCTATCCTGTCTGGGGATTGTAGGCAGATTTTTTTGTATGGACAACGTGCTTTTCCCATCAACATACGGAGAGTACTCACAGACCAGCTTAAAGACTGGTTGTTTTTTCCTTTAGGTGCCTTTGCATTAGTGCTAATAATATATAGTATTTGGTTCAATAGTCCAAGCAAGAAATACAATGAACATTTTGACAATCCTTGCTGAGGCCTGATTGCCATGTGGGATGACTAGGCTGGAGCTCTCTATTTTTGCACTACTTGCCCTGATGTGCAAAATCAATCATATTAGCTTCTGGAAAAAATGGAAATTTATCTCATGCACAAATGCATGAAATAAGCTTTGGATACAGGGTCAGACAGGTCAAATGATGATGTTCATCTTTTTCATCTCCTTTTCTGTACGTGTGGCCAACACATTAGCAACTGGAATGTATGAGTGATACAGAGTGAATGTGTCCTTTCATCATTGTAGCAACACACTTCTTGCTTGAGACACGTATCTGGCAAAAATAAAATTATTAACTTGAGGATATCAAATGCTCTGAAAAATAACTTGCATGTGCTTGTGACTCTATTTTGCCCCATTTTATAGAAAGAATTACATTTTTAAATAACTGCTTTAATTATCTTCCAGGAGTAATTAAAATGAAATCATAAGTATTGTGAACAGCATGTTGTGCTTTCATTAAGACAATAATTATGGGGGAAAGGTTTGTAATCAGGCAGGAGGAAGTAGTTCTTTTTTTTTATTGTTGTACATCCTACATGATTGTCTCATTAGGATAACACTCTGGGACCAGAGCAACATCTTTGTCTTCCAGTTCTAAGAAACCTGGCAAAATAAGAGTATATTTTATAAATGAAAACATTAGAAAAACAAACAAACAAATAAAAATACCCATAGAAAATAAAACCCATCAGGAAAAACTGGGGAAAAACAATGTCTGAAAGGGCCAAAATATTTCGTACTTGTTTGGTTGTATTAGACGTCTCTCTAGCTACAATCAGACAATAAAAGATTAATTCTTGAAATAGCACAGGATAAGAAAATGGTAAAAAATGCTTAGTATATTGTATTGCTTCAGCCTGACTGATCTGGGTGAAATTCATCCTCACAATCTCAGATCTATTCATGCACCTCATTGACTATCCTGACTTTCCTGCCTAAAATGGGAGTACCTGTCTGTCTCCAAATCCAAATGCATGTCCCAGCCACATTGTGACTGTACCAAGGCAAGGCAAGACTTTGGTGCTCCCCCATCTTCCCCTTCCCACACCCTTTCTTTCCTGCAGAGTCAGCAGCCAGGCATATTCCCTTCACAGGCCTTCCAGCACTCTCCAGCCTCAGCTCCATCCACAGCCAACCTCAGCCACTTAAGGACCAAATCCTTTGAGCTGCAACATGACCCAGGGAGGATTTCTGAAGATGCACAGCTTGCTCTCATGGTTTCAAAGGGGCAGAGGTGGCACTTACCGTTTGAAAGGGTACAAGAGCAGCTGGGAAATCCATTCAGTTCCCTGAGGCTCAGAAAATTACAAGCGTTGGGAAGAGTCAAACTGTTTGAAGACAATGGGAAAAAATGAGGAAAGAGTAGGAGTCAACATGGATTCATCAAGATCTTTTCTTTTCCTAGAGAGCAGTAGCTTTTGTAAAATGAAGAAGATACAGTAAGCATTGCATGTCTTGAGCTTAGAAAAGCTTTTAACATCACCCCAAGTGATACTGTTGTTCACAAACTAGGGAAATGCTGTTTAAATTCAAGCAGAGTGGCATTGGCTTGAAAGACACAATAGTTACTATATAGATCCCTAGGAAGCATTGAGTATGGTTCTACAGCTACTCAAGTCTGGTTCCTATTAAGTGTTTTAAGTAATAGTTTAGGTGATGGACTAAAACGTCTGCTTATTAAATCTGCAAAGTGCATCATGCTGTGAGAGGCTGCAAGTGTGCTACAGAACAGACTGACAATTCAAATTGTTCTGGCATATTGAATAAATTTCCTGAAAAAAACCATGATTGTCTTTACTGGGAACACTTAACATAGGAGTAATTAAATGTCGAAATATCTAATTGGGAAAAGCCACTTAGAGCAGTTGGCCAAAGAAGAGCTAATGCTCACAGTGGATCACAAACCTGAGAAGAGTCAATCATGCCTTGCTGTTACAAAAGAAGGCAAACACATTGTGATGTATAAAGAGATGTACAAAGTGATCCTGCTGCTCTTTTAAAATCTGGCAACATTACAGAGGAATGCTCTGTCTTGTTTTGGGCAGCAGAATAATCAGAAGACTTTCAACCACGGCCTCCAAGGAAATGTCAGAGGAATGACTGTAATTCAGGACTAGAAAAGAAGACAATTAAAGGGTAATAAGATTATAATCTTCAAACATGTAGAAGTCAAATAGAAGGAAAATATGTGTTGGCCCTAATCGTGGTGATGATCGAGCATAGAAGGGAAAATCTAAATTATCCAGTATGAAATAATGGGAAGGCTACAGGTTGTCTGGAATTTTTGGTCATGAATTATAGACTAGGCAAAGGTTAAACACTATTCTCTGGCATCACTGATCCTATCTCAGGATGGAGGTCCTATTTGCTCAATGATATCTTGAAATCTTTTCCTGCTACAGGAGTTTCAGGTCTCTGTTCAGTCTGTGCCTTCAAAGGTCTGAGTTCAGTGTGGTCAAGAAGCTGGAAATTTTGTTCTATGGAAAATTCCAAAATGTGCTGGAGCATGAAGCCAGGACAGCCTCTTTTGCAACTCCCTATTGATATTTCTCATGGAAAAGAAAAATTAAAATAAAAGGTACCCTGACAGCTGGATTGCTTCAGAAAAAGGTCCTGCTCTACTCTGCACTGGTGCAGACTCATCTTTAATCCTGTGTGCAGTTTTGGGCACCACAATATAAGAAAGACATTAATCTATTAGGGAGCATCCAAAGGAGGGTCACAAGGATGGTGCAGGCTCTGGAGGGGAAGCCATATGAGGAGTGGCTGAGGGCACTTGATCTGTTCAGCCTGGAGAAGAGGAGGCTGAGGGGAGACCTCAGTGCAGTTACAACTTCCTCGTGAGTGGCAGTAGAGGGGCAGGCACTGATCTCTTCTCTGTGGTGACCGGTGACAGGACCTGAGAGAATGGAACGAGGTTGAGTAGGGGGAAGTTTAGGTTGGACATCAGGAAAAGTTTTTTCACCCAGACAGTGGCTGGGCACTGGAACAGGCTCCCCATGAAAGTGATCACAGCACCAAGCCTGACAGATTTCAAGAGGCATTTGAATGATACTCTCAGGCACATGGTGGGGGGCACATTTTTGGGGTGTCCTGTGCAGAGTTGGACTTTCTGATCCTGATGGATCCCTTCCTACTCAGTATATTCTATGATTCTATGACAAAATTAAACCTGGAAACTGAGCATTCAGAGGCCATGCAACTTACAAGAGGCTTGTATGCTCCAGACTCTATTTTACCTTTAGTAAAGAGAAAGGGTAAGGAATTTCTGCTCAACTGAGAGGCTCAGAATCGGAAAAGTGAACTTTTCATGTTGCCTTGAGCTCTCCATTGCTCAGCTTGGATGCCCCGCAAACAGCACTGTCATCATGGGTAACACATAGAAACACATTCCAGTCACTATTTAGGCAGGATGACAAGAAATAATCACAGGTCTGCATGTATTTCCCTAAAATCCATAGAAATCCAATGCTTTCACAGGAAATTGCCTAAATCAAAGAAGCGTCTTCTGATAGATCATTTTTGTCTGAAAAATCCCAAGAAGTTTTACTTCCAATTCCCTTCTCTGCCACATGTCAGATATCCAGGAGTAATCTTTGGAAGAGACATCCTGAGTGTGGAACAAGTTAGTTACCAGAGGACACACCGGTAGATGGAGCACACGACTCTGCAGCACAGTGCTTTGGCTCTGTAGCACCAATTAATACTCTCACTGTTCACTGCTCACAGCTTGAGGCAACAGAGCTGGACCAGCCACTGAGCCTGCTGCCCAGCTAGGGTTTCCTTCCTGCTATGCTCCAGATGAGAGGCTAGATCTGCTTTGATGTTTACCACTGAATTTCTTGGATGGCTGACTTTATTTACATGTCATTTAGGCTTAGCTCATACATGGCTATTTATGCTGTCATTATACTTATCTCCATCATTTTTTGTTTTACAAGTGTTTAGTATGTTCTAACTCTAACCAAGAAGCTCTTGGAGCTTTTTGCAAGTCCCCAAAGATTTTGCATTCCTATAAATAAGAATTTCCCCTGCCACACACTCTTAAAAATCACCTAGTTCTTCATGCATGTCAAACTCTAGAATTTCCAACATAGCTTCATCAGCAAATTTCATGAACATATGTCTGACCTTTCCAGCAGGCTTAGTGATGACAGTATGAAGTTAGATTAGCTTTCTTTTTTCACTAGATAGTCCTACCCACCTTATATTTTCAGTCCTGCTTCCTGTCCTATGTAGGTTCTCACAAATGATACAACTGCAAATACTTTAAGAGTCCAGTCTAGAAAATCAATTCTTTTGGTCCCAGAAATTTCTCTGGCAAGTCTAGTAGCATCTCTCTCTGCTAAGCCTGTATCACAATGTGTCCATTTTTCACTCACAGCTGTCTTCTGATAGTGACTCCTTCAATAAATTTTCTAAAGCCATGGTGCAAGTTTTCACAAAAACTGAAGTTCCTTGTGTATCATCCATCTGTAAAACAGGACAACTAACATTTCTTTCTCCCAGTCTTTGTCTTATTCAGTTTCACAAGGCCAAACTGATCTCCCACATGAGATTTTGGTGCTCCAACAGTTCCAAAAGTGAGAGTTCCAGAAGTAAGCAATCATCATCTGAGCATCTAGACAAATCCATTGCTGAGAAGAGGAAGGCAAAACATCACATCAATATACCAACCTGAGCGCTGCTTTTGCTTCAGCTTTCAATCTTACCTCTTTTGCTATTGTGACATTTTTCCTACAGCTCTGCTCCAAATACTGAAATTATCCCTCTAAAAATGTACAGGTATGAAAAAGGGCACAGAAACAGAGGAAGAATAAAAATCTGTATCACCTCGCATGAAAGGGGAGGATGGATAAAGCTGCCAGTGGTAGTTCCTGCCGGATTTAAGGAGTCACTTCCCAGAATGATAAGCTGGGTGAGAGTTTCTTGGAAGAACAGTGTTGTGCAGAGGACAATACAGACTGCACAGTCCAAAAGGCAGATGTTATTTTCCATGGGCATGTGCTATTTCATGGCAAGTGCTTTCATCATGCTTTCTGTTTTTAAATAGCTTTGTACAAGATACTTACAAAAAAGAAATTACTTCATCAAAAGAGAATATCTGTGTTTGATGGAATTATTAAGAGTTTCTGTCCTTCACTTTCTATTATTTGGTAAAATAAAAATTTTACTGGTTTTCTTTAATGGATTTTAAAAATATGTTCAATTTTTCTCTAGCTATACATGAGCTACCAAGGCTGAAAGTCCACCTCTGCTGGACTTTTTAAAGTTTACCCCTTCAGTGTCACTTTTATTATTGAGACTGCTTTAAAACAAACTTTACCCTGATATATACAAAAAATTGTTAATCCACTGCAAAGTGTCCAGCCTTCTGAAAGGGCTTCTCTAGGACAGTGGATGGACATGGCATGCTGGGGCAGATTGCTGCAGTGCCAGGGTAGATGCTTGGTATGGCTTCCCTGCTCTCTCCTGCAGCACAGCCACACCGCACAGCCACGTACAACAGATTTAGTGGAGGTTAATTGTTCACACGGCCATTGTTTCCTTCTGGGGGTTTGCCTTGAAACCTTTGACGTTCTCCTTATTGTACCTCTTGCAGTGCAAATTTCCGTGTTTTGTTTTGTTTCTCAAAGTAATTTTTGGTTGATTATTGTGTGGTTACAGAATTAGAGTAATAACATCTAATTGTACATCTGAAGCAAAAACATGTAATTGTGGGAGACTAGATTCAATTTAAAGAAAGAAAACCCCTCCACCAGGGTTTCTAGTGGTGCGCACAGTGCATTTGCCAGGCAATGCTGCTTTGATTGCATCTAACCTGCAATTAGCATGAGCAATTAAGAGAAAATTAACATGTGCAATTGCATTATTTCAGGATGTAACAGTACCAATATTTAGCAGTGCTTATAAGCTCAAATAATTATCAGCATTTACACCACAGAAACGAGGACAGGCATGAGTGGGCCTTACCTACAGCAACTGATTTCCAGGATGAACACGCTTCATTGGCCTGCTGAAAGCACATGGAAGTAGCCAAGTGGGAACAGAGGCTGGGCAGATTTGGCACTGTTGAAAAAGTGTGACTCAGGTGCCACTTTTGGCTTGCCACAGAGCTCATGTGTGTCATAATAGGAGATAACAAACTTCACATTTAGTATTTCTGAATTATTCTCCTCTGCCTTCAACATATCATATCCGTTTCGGAAGTTCTATAATTATGCCCAAGGATTTAAAGGTAAAAATTATTTGAGCATGAATTCTTTCTGTGATCTGTGTGCATGAGGGAATCTCATACTCATACTCTCACATGGCATTCTGGGAATGCAACTCTACCAGACCTACCAGACTTTTCTCAAGGGACATTTCTTGTCCTTTAAGGTCAAATGACGTTTGAAAAGCATCTTAATGCATCATTGAAGGATACAAATGAAAAATCATTTCAATTCAGTCTCACAGAAATAAAGACAAATCTGAACCTGTAGGCACGCACCTCAGATAGATAAACTGAGATGTTCAGAGTGCAAAGCTGCTGGTGTTAAAATGAAAGATCCCAGTGATAAAACTCAGGGCCCAATCCAACAAGGGTTTCCAGTTAAACCAGTGGGAGTTAGAAGTATTAAAATCATATGTAACCAGACTGTGATGATTAATCTATTAATCTATAACAGAAACTCATAATAGAAGTCCTGAAACTTCTGGGACCACTGGCTCTAGGCACACTGACTTATGTGAATGATTTTGCACATGGACCCATCACAAAATGCCCAAGTTCTCCCAAGATGCAACCACACAACTAAGAGCAAAAACATCCCTTCTGTCCACATATTTCTTTCCTTTTCTATTGAAAAAACTATTAGGAGTAGACACAAGAAATTACAGTCAACCAATGGATCAGGTTCTACACTGATTTATGCATATACCTTACTACTTCCAGAATTTGCTTTAGCATTCTGAGAGATGGCGCTTCTCAGTAACTAGGAGAGGGAGTTTATGTGCCAATCTCAACTAGCTAGAATAGGAATAAAAATATTATATGCATTTCTGCACAGACAACTTAGCTTCTGCATTTGAAAGCAAGAGTAAGATAAATTGTGACATCTTTTCATCCAAAACATTTATTAAAGATGATATGGGCACAGCACACAGACAAACCGCACCCTGAGACAGGGTTAAACTAGTTTTCACATTTTAAAGCTGAAGTGCTATGTATCTACAGTGCTCATAGGTACTATCTTTATATACATACCTCTGCAGTTCCAGACTGACAAATAACAAACACAGACTGTATTTATAAGGGTGACATTTACTTCACTTTTTATTAAAATCACCAGCTACAAAATAGACATTTCGTACATACTGGTAAGCAGTATAAGCAACTATGAGAAAATTACATTAGTCATGAAATGAAACCATTGCATTGTGCACCTGGGACATGATAATGGGTCAGAAATAATACAAAATATATGGAGATTAGATAAGGTACTCACATCACACTGGAAAGTTAACCTCTAGCTTTGAAGAAATCAGTGCACATGTTGATCAGACCTATTTTCTGCAAACATGAAAAAAGTTCCAGTTTGCTCTCATTTCAAAATACTATTGCCACTACTGCTACAGAAAGGAACTGTGTTACTTCAGTCTGACACGTGCCGTAAGTGTCACAGTATATGGAAACAGAGAAATGCACTAAGAACATGAAGAGAAACAAGACAGCAACACTTCCTTGATAGTGGTGGTGTCACAAAACACCATGGACCAAATTCTTGGCTTGAAGAAAGGTGTCATAACTTCTCCATGAATCAAAAATGAACCAAACATCCTGACACAGTATTCTGTCTTTTCCTTCGAGATCAAAAAAAGAGAAGAAGAGGTAACAGTCTTGTCTTAGTTAGGAAACAACAGCAAAGTCATCCCATCCACTCAGCACCCCTTGTGTACTCTGCACTCCACCCAGAGTGACTGAGAGGAAAAATAAGCCTTATGGGCCCTGAATTTAATTACAGGCTTTCCAAGATCATGATAACTGGTACAGCCAGAAGACAAAGCAATAAATGATTGACTGATTTGTGGGTATTAAAGTGCAAAATCCAGGGGCCACATTGTGATATTCATTTTTTATATTACTATTGGCATGGGTTTGCCTTAAAGTCCTGTAGATCACTATGATAATACAAGTGTATTCACTTCCAGGACAGTGTTAAAGGCATCTATCAAGGGTTGCAGGATGACTCTTCCTCCTAACTACTGCTCTGATAGTGTGACATCCTTGATTATAATGACCTTGTTAAACTTTCCACACCACCACCTTGGAGACTGGAAGCAGGAATTTCATGCAGTGTTGGATCTAGAACAGTGTAGGAAATGAAAACAAGGAAGTGTTGTGTTTAAAGACAGCTTTCAGGACAGAAAACATTAGAGCAGAAAAGTTTGTGTTGGTCAGTGCTACCTCAAACACAGAATACAGAGCAAACATCAAAACATTAAATAAATGCTGATTGTAAGGTGAAAGACATGGCTATTTCCATTACTTTGCTGAAGAACTTCATACCAAGAAACAAATTTCATCTTTATAAAATAGATCACTTTTATAGAATAGAAACAGATGAAAGGTATATTCTAATTCTTAACATGAACACAAAGTGCAGAACTAAGTTTTGTAACCTAAGATTGACCAAACATGTTCAAGCTGTTCATATTCTAAAATCACAGGAAGACCTTCTCTGATCACTACTACTGTAATTTCAGAGTCAAATTACAAACTATACACTGATAATATAAGATCAAGTCATCTCAAATTTGTAGGAAAATACAAACAAACAATGACATATATTTAATTTTGCTATATTATTAATATATAGTCACCATGCGTAAAAAATATGCATCTTTTGGGTAAATATATAATTTTTCTCTGTTATAATTTTAAAGTGCATCTAAAAGCTTCTAAACAAATCTTTACACTTTAAAAATAGGACAAGGTGAACAGTAGTTCAGAAATGATAGGTAACTCTTTTTAACAAAGAGTTAAGAAATTCCAGGTGTTATTCCAATATTTTAAGCTGTGCTGAAGTGATGGTGCTATTTTGGGTGCGCAACACTGGCAAAGACTGACTGGACCCGATGACTGCATTTCCTAGGATCACAAAACCCTGAAGGTTAGAAGGGACCTTTATAGGTCACCTGGTTCAACCTGCTCAAAGCAGGGTCAATACTGGGTGCTCAGGACTGTGCAGGAGGTTCCTGCAAACCTCCCAGCGTGGTGACTGCACTGAGCCTTTGCTCACAGCAGAAAACCTGGGCACTCCACTTAGTTAGGGCCCTTGAGGCACTCTTTATATATGAAAAGTTCAAAATTTCCAGTCTTATCAGTTTGATTACCAACCAAACTGAAATATTGGGAGCATCTTAAGGCTCACTGAGCTAAGCCCACTCCTAACAGCAATTTCAGAGGAATATTGCCTGCACATGTAAGTGACCAGTTGGAGCTACACTATGCACAGGCACCCAGTAAATAGCTGCCTTCCCTGGGACGTAGATGCCATTTTCAGAAGTGCTGCCTTCTTGAGGAAACACTTCTCAGAATGGCAGCAATGGTGCTGCGAGTACCAGCCTATAAAATGACAGTTTCTGAACTGCATGTCAAGCTTTTTACTACCTTTCACAAAATGGCACCAGAATGCTACTGCCATTCTCTTTCCATAAATACCACACCTGAGCAGCACCTGATGCTGTGGAGCTACAGCTACAAGTCCTTAGCAAGAAGTTCAATTTCATCCAGCAAGAAGTCCATGTCCTCTCGGCTAACTTGCGGGCTGATCACCACCTGACGGAAGAAGTTGACTTTGCCCCGGTGAGGTTGGTACCCAAGCATCATGCTGCCCTTCTTCATCATCCTCTCTTTAATTATAGGAGCAACCTGAAAGTAGAGGCAAAAAAAGGTTGTTATCACATTCAGAAATATAGCGTGTTTCGGCAGGAACTGTATTTTGTGAGTTAAGAGGTTTTGCACCCCTTGCCTGTCTTCCCACGGCCTGCCCCAAGTAAAAGCAAAGCTCAGACCTGCAGGTTTAGAGGCAGACTGCACTGAGGCCCTCAGATTCTGGGGCTTCGGAAAGGATCAGAGAAAGATCTAAATCCCACAAAAGCCTGCTGCTTTGAGGCATTCATCTCTCACATGGGAAAGACTGGGTTAAGGTCCCTAGTCATCCTGATTCAGATCAAAGGTTTGAACCCAGGAAGAACATCAGCCCCAGCTGGTGAAAGACAGGGTTTGTCTCATTGTGCTAACCAAGTAAAGAATGCCTTCTCTCCCTCGATGGCCCCTCTCCCACCACATCTGCAAAGCAGCTGCCCCTAGGGGACATCCTGTGAAACTTAAGCTGCCAAAGAAGTCAGTATGATGCAATATTAAGGGACAAGTCCCAGTCCTGGAATTTAAGGTTTCATCTCTTAAATTTCGAAATAATTAGCATTTGGCTACACCACTCTAGTATTACATGGGATGAAATCTCATAGGTGTCTCACTGCAGAAAAAAGCAAGTATGACTGAGAAGGGCAGAATCAAATCCTTACAGCTGAGCACTTGATCTCATCCCAGCAGGGTTGTTAACTTTGGCCAATTAATCTTGTGCTTAACTTTAGGCGTGTGAGTAGTTCTGCTTTCTCATGATTGAAATTGGTCATAATCTTAAATGAATTGCTGGACTAAGTACTCTATTCCTTGGATGACAGATATCAACAAATTCAACAAATAAGCATTTTGACAGAAGTAGTATTTTTAAAAGCTCTTGCACTTTAGTATATTATTAAAGTATTTAATGTATCATATATTTAATATTATATATATATTGAATACATTAGTAATAACACCAATACATTGCAGAACAGTGTATTCCTTTTCTTGTTTTTGTGATGGTTTGACTTTGAACCAAGAAACCTAACCTTGGTTTCTGCATTAATTTATTTCAGCTCTAAAAGTTCGTGCCAGATACTACCACCTGATTTGCAAAACAAAAATGATGATGCCAACCTTACCTTAATAGATTTATTCTTATGGCATATATTAGTAGGCAAGTTCCGTACAATTTGCTTAGATAGAAATGGGTAAGGTTTTCAAAACTACCAGCCTAGCTTTCCTGTATTTCTTTAGGGATACATGTCTAAACTACCATGGTTTCAAAATATATGTTGAATTCAGAGGAGGAGGGTTATGGCTCCAACTTGGTTTGTCTCTCTGATTTTGGTTTATCTTTGTGATAAACTTAGGTTGTTTATTTAGTGTTTGTTTCTTAAACCATGAGAGTGATGTGGTCACAATTCTAATTAAAGTCTGGAGTGTGACATCAGTATAAACTGTTCTGCCTCAGGGTCACCATGAGCAGGTCCCATCCTTGGTACCACAGGAGGTAACCCACAGCACCTGTGGCCTGAAATAAGCATGACACTGTGAGCTGGAGGTGTTGTGCTGAGCACCATATATATACAGAAGAGAAAAAATTCCTCCACTTCTGTACGAGACAAGAATGCCCAAGTGACTTCTGCTCAAGCAATAAAGACACTACTAGTGCAAGGGGAGAAGTGAATTCTTCTTAATACACTTGCTCAGGCTCTTCTTTAAGATTCAAATCCCTATGGCAACTTTTAGCCTTTATTGATGTTCCATCAGAGATATTTCATCTTTTGTATCACACTATTGATTCTCTTCATCTCAACACCTGGCGCTCCACAATCCATCATTGCAAAATGTGTGGTAGCACAAATGGAGACCGTGAAAGCAAAAACATTTACGGCTTCAGTAATTTTAGGACTGTAAATATACTGCATTTCAATAGGTCCTCTCTCATGGAAAGGAAATGTAGAAAAACCTCACTTTCATCATCTCTTCTATTATCTCATTCATCCTTCATGCTAATGAAGCTGTCCTCTTAATTTGAGGTGTAACCGTCCCTTTTTGAAAGCAAAACAAACACTTCCTCCATAAAGAAATACAACAAAACAAAACAAAAAGCTTATGAGCTTTTGACAGGATTACTTTTGGAACGATTTTCCATCAAGTATTTTACATGTCCTATTTGCTAAAGTGGTGCAGCCAGTGTAACAAAACTCTCAGGATCCTAGCCACTGAAAGCAGTAAGGAACAGAAACTATGTCCAAATGCTTAAGTACATGTCTCACAGAAGAACCATTAAATGACACATGCATGCTAAGGCTTGGACTTGAGGAGCACAGGGTATGAGTGCTAACAGAAGGGAAAGGCAGTTACCACTCTGCAGCAGAAAAATTAGACCTATAAGAAACTAATTGCCTAGTGAGGAATTGAATGAGTTTAATTCCCACTGAAGTCAATAAGACCTGAGGATGCTCAAATATCAGAGAGAGCTTGCACAGCCCCATTCAGGATAGGCTCCTCAGAAAGCAATTTAGTGAGAGTGAGATTGCTTCACCAGTCCAATTATTTTACTACAGAACTTACTTCAAATTGTAAATTTAATTCTTTTTGTGGCCCGTCAATTGAGCAGTCTCAGAATTTTAAGTGTAGTATATCCTAAAACCAACATTCTCTTCTCTCCCTTGCTCCCTTCACCTTTTCTTTCCCACTGCTAGCCTTCCTTGCAATCCATCTGGATATTATTATTTCAAGTGCTCGCTACAGCAGCATAGTAGCTATCAGACAGGTTCTTCTTCCACTTAGGAGGGTGGGGAGAAGGTGCTGTGTGTGGAAGGCCATCCTGTAGCAGAGTTGCCTACATTGCACTGTGCAACCCAAAACTCAGGGAACTTCTTTGCCTGAGGACCCACAGGTGCATCACACGCTCCCTGTGGGGACCTACACAGAGGTGCTAACAGCTCTACTTGCCTTACTATTAATAGCAGAGTGTTTTTAAAAATAGACCAAAAATTACACAGTAGTTGAGCTCCTTCTCTGCCTACTTGAGTGACAGGATAAACTCTTCTCTCACTCTCAGACAGCACTTAGCCACGCTACAAGCAACAAAGTTTTAGTCCTAAAGTTTAAGTTGTTTCTATCAAGAGTCCAGAACACAGCTGACCCTCAAATATATTTACACCAAAAATGCCCCTGTTCCTTCCCAGCATATACACACATACAGAGCAGTGCAATAAGTAGCCAGGAGCAGCTTGGACACTGGAGCTGAAATACCTACTGCACCAGGATGATCAGGAGAGCAACGTATCTCCCTCTTCATAGCTCAAGTATCCTAAAGAAAAGTGACTCTGTACAGTCATACCACAGGGAAACACCTTAAAACCACCGAGTCCCACTAATTGACTCATCAATGGCATTTAATCAGTGTTTCTCCAACACTTTAAGAATTTCCATCAGGCTTAGGTCATGACAGCATAACACATTTCAGCAACCACCATTAAAGACTGACTCAACAAAAGAGCTGAGCATATTCTCAGCAGGAGAATCACATACCTAATGTCTCCAAGAGTTAGTTCCCAAGTTTGGACAATAAAAATCTTCCCAGAGGACTTGATGAAACACCTATTTGAGATAATTTCTTCTTCTTCTTCCAGGTAGCGAGGACCCCAAAACAATTCTTAAAGTGGTCAAGCTCTGCAAGCCTGTTTCTTAAGCTAAAAACAAGGTCCTATCACATGGGTTTCTTGTGTAAAGTGAAATCTCCAGAGCAGCTCTGTTAAATAGGTGATGTTCCCACTCCATTAGCCACAGCACAGTGTTATGCTTTGGTATTCATTCACCATTAACTGCCTCTTCTTGAACAGTATGGACATTTGAAAGAAGAATTGGTTTGTAAAATTTAGTTTAACAACAAAATAAATTTAAAAAAAATCATAATAAGGTAACCAGGTGCCTAACTTTTTCAAATCACATAATCCTATTAACTTCTAAAATACATACCCCATTATCACCAGTTCAAGTCCTACACTTAGTCCAAAACAGCAGACACCTTCTGATGTGAGGAAACAGAAGAGTGTAATGTAGCTCTTTTTGCTCACATGAGGTAAATGCACTGAGCCCCCACCAATCCCACCTGCACAAGATGCTGCTGGGTATGGATAGCCAAAGAAGTTGTCCTAAAGAGAAGCAGAATTTCCCAACAAATATGCTACCCTGTTCATTTTGCTGAAATAAAGAAATCAGCAACTACTGGTTTTAATTAGCCTCTTATTTTTCTGTGCTAATGTTGTCTCTGACAATTGCAATTAACAGATATGCTGAAAGTGCAAGAAAGCTCGGGTTGGACAACTGCAGAATAGCTTGCTGATAATGGAAGAGCATGTCAACCTTGATTATAGATTTCTTTCTACACACCCTCCTTTAATCTGTAAATTATCTCATTTTAGACCTAATTCAGTATTTTCAAACTGGGTCCCACTAATGTAATGAAAAATTATGTTCCATGCCCCTGACACTGTACCTCTGCTACCTGAATGCTACCTGTGCTGCCATCCTTCTCACAGACTCCAGCTGGATAGTGTAGACATACCTGATGTAACATATCGCAACAGTTTTTCCAAGCTGGAGCAACATTCTGTAATTTTTTTTGTTTAAACACTAAGGCAAAAGGAATGTTGCAAAACACAGGCAAAAGGAGTTGCAAAATTGCTAACAATGCTGGGTAAAAATATTCTGTTAAGCAATGAATTTATGAAAATATATTGCTTCAGGAAGAAAAAAAGAATTCTGAATTTGACAAATAGCCTAAGATAGCATTATCCAGAAATTAACAAAGAAACCAGAGAAACCTAAAGTTTTCCTAAACTTTTGGAACAAAAATATTATGACTATTGGTTTCAAAACATTGTTTTCAATTAAAACTTAAATTCAATTGGAAACTGACCCATTTTCCTTGCAGCCAGCAGAAAAGAACAGAGGAAATTGAAACTAAGAAAATTGCTACATTTTAGCTTGCCTGAAAACAAAAATTCTTTCTGGTCAACTAAAACCAAGAATTGCTTCCAGTTTCTCAATCCAGTGGCCAAACTGAAAAATCCATTATTTGTACAACCATAAATAAGAGGCATCAAAAGTGCTGACACTGCTTAACTGAAACATCTGTAGAATTTTTGTCCCTCAGAAAAGCCAGAATGTATGAGAAAACTCATAGGACTGTCTGTGCTGTTGGCAAAACCTGTCTGGACATCCCCTCTGAACAGCTTTGAGTGCTGTGGATGACTCTAAATGTGCTAGCCCAGCAAGTACTACAAAGACAGAATGCCTACACAACCCAGTGTTAATACTGGCAACTGCTATCAGAAACATTTTTCCAAATCTTTTGAACAGTTCCCAGGTCACTGAGCATCTATACAACATAAAGCTAAAGAGCTATTCCAGCTGCTGGCAGCAGCAGTTCCTAGTCACCAGACCCCGTTCTGCTTCTCCTGATATTATTTTCCAAATTGCCACGGACTTCAATGGAAACAGAATGCAATTATCTAAATTTCCTCCTTATGTGTCTGCTTCAGGTGGCAGTTTGGAAACAGCCTTCAGCTTTTACTGAAGAAAGCCACACTCACAGTAAATCAATAACCTTTCTAGGGATCCACAAAAGCAGGCTAGACAGTGTTGGAAGGACAGGAGCATATTAGCAGCTCAAACTATTTCTCTTCCTCAAACACAGCCTTGATTAAATTTTCCAAGGTACAGCATACTACACTAGAAATTCGATGAAGATTTGCAGCTAGAAGACAAAAAAAGCTGCCCTTTTGACAAAATGGAAAGATCACATTCTCACGATTTCATAGATATGGAAAACACATTTTGTGTTCTTGTCTCAATTATTCCCTGCAATGGATGACAAGTTTATACAGAACAGTCTCTCTCATCTGACAAAAAAAAAAATCTATTTTGCCTCCCCCAGAAGGAGCAAACTTTCATTTGTAAGTTCATGATTGTTACTTAAAAGGCAACTGGCTATTCAAAGTCTGACAAGTTACACTTCCTTCTAGAAATGACCAGTTCAGATTCATGTATATTCATGAGAAAACTATTGTACAACAATTGCCATCAAAGCAAAAAGTAAATAAAGCACCAATTCATGAAGTACTTGGACACAATTTTAAACTTTTACATATGGGCTATTAATTTCAGTGGGTCTTTACAGTATTGTTTCTTATCTTGCTTAAATAGTGGTTTGAAGGACTGGATGCAGACTCGACAAAGAGGACTGGTCCCAAACCCTGCCAGAGGCTGTTTGAACAAATTACTACATCTCTTATGAGTAGCATGTTTCTTTTTTCCTTCAGGACAGCAAAGTCTTTGTGTGTTCCTAC
Source organism: Xenops minutus (assembly GCA_035221455.1). Lineage (NCBI taxonomy): Eukaryota > Metazoa > Chordata > Aves > Passeriformes > Furnariidae > Xenops > Xenops minutus. Next base: position 40,102,806 of record JAWWEE010000074.1, read on the forward strand.
ATCATGCATTGCTGGGGGTTGATCTCTTCTCCCAAGTAACATAGAAAAAGAGGAAACAGCCAGAGGAGGTTTAGATGGGACATCAGGGAAAATTTCTTTACTGAATGGGTTGTCAAGCATTGGAAGAGATTGCCCACGTAAATGGTTAAATCACTATGCCTGAGGATATTTAAAAGCCCTGTGGATGTGGCACTTGGGAACATGCTTCAGTGGTGGACTTGATAGTGCTGGGTTAATGGTTGGACTCAGTGATCTGAAAGGTCTTTTCCAACCTAAATGAATGTATGATTCCATCTATTGTAATAGGCCCTTATACAAGTGTACAGAACACCCATAAGTTATGATATATGTATTTAATAATTCCTGTGTCAAATAGGTCTCACAAACACCTGGCACAACATACGTGCTGCATTTCCCAGAGTGGTTAGAGAAGATATGTTTGACATCAATGATACTAGTTATTATTAAGAACAATAGCTGGCATTGATCATTGGATGCAATACAAATTAACAAAATATTTTTTCCTGCTTGGTTGTAATCACAAAACTAGGTAAATACTATAAATATTTAGAAGTAATAGTGCTATCAACATATTTTACATATGCAACATCAATTGCTGGCTTTAAAACAACAATTTTTTTTCCTTTTGGTGATAATTAAAAACAAACTCAGGCCGTTTGTCAGCTGCCACACCAACCAGGACAATTGAAATACCAAATATTTGCACACCCAATCACAGCTTTGTTCCTGTAGCCAAGGCGCTCTGTAAAACCCAAACATGTTTTGCTTTTGTCTAGAATTTGTTCTGGGCCCGCATCCCTAAACCACTAATAAATTATTGCAGTGCACTATTGCGCCAGTGTTCCCCTTGTGCCACACCAGGCAACAAAAGCAGAGATAAGTGCATTTGTCAAAATAGCAGTAACCACTTCCACATTCTTCAGAACAGCTAACACATCGAAGGAGAACAGATGCTGTTGTATTTTTATCCCAATACCGACACTCTCTGTGCACCTTCGACACACACTCAGGGCTGCACAGCATGTCTACACTACAGTATATTGCACATCATCTTCCCATGCATTGCTTTTTGCCAGAAGGCACGTTAAAAGGACCCCACAAATCACTGAAAATTACTTGAAGAATAGATGGTGGTCTGGCTTTGGATTTTGATTGCCTTAAATTACTTCTTTAGTTGGTCATTTATGCAAGAAAAAATAGCCTTCAGACAAAGGCTTTTGCACTAATGATACTGGCCTCTGAAAAGGAAGAGCCAGGACAGACAGCCCCAGAACAGAATCAGCACTTAAACAAGTTTGTACGTGTTTTTATTGACAGCTAAAAAGAATACTGGTGAACAATGTGAATTTCCAGGTGTAGGGTCCCATGTCTTCTGTCTGAGAACATGTGGCTCTTCAAGACAATTCACATGTATTTCCTACTATTTTTCTGTCATTTCTGTGTTGTTTTACCAAGGTCTTATTAACAAGCTATATGGAAAGTGCAAGCATTGAGAAAACACCACAGGCTAGCACACAGCACTACGAATCCAGCATTCTGATCTATTTAAAAGAGTGGACCACTCCCAGTTTTATAAAAATAACTATTTTTAAAACTTTCATAGCATACACAAGGTTCTCCTGGGCACCATTTTATGAAGTTCCCAGTTTAGTGACTAGGTTTTCCAGCTTTTCAACCCTGCCAAAGCTCTCCATCCAGGATGAAAGGGTAGCTTGTCACCTTGAAGATAACTAACAAAAACCCCCTATCATTTCAGTTTGTATATTCAGGGATGAGCTTCAGTTCTACTCCAGTGAGGGAAAAACAATGCAATGTGAGTGTGTGGGGCTGAGAGGAACACTTGATAGAAGATGACTGCACTATGTGGTAACACAAGTTCAAAAATTCAACATGCATCTAGGGTAGGAAAAGGAATGTCACTTCAGAAACTTGGAATTATTCCCAGCTGTTAAGATTTTATTTACTACTTGCACAAGTCAGCTTCTGGAATAAAGTAGCAGCACCTTCTGTATTTGCATCACAGTAAGAATTAAACAGTAATGCATCTTTGTTTATATTCTTTAACCAGATCTAAAGAAAATTGAGTATTTCAACAAAACTAGATACATTTGTCTTGTTTTTTAATCCTTAAAAACATCAAATGGACTTTCTCAGAGGCTTTTTACAATTTCTTGGGGAGCATGTCTACCATGACCCAGACTGCTAACACAAAAGCAAGGTGGTTGTCTAACCTGATCCCCCAATTTAACAAGAAAATTACCACATTCGCTCCTCCACACAGTGAAATACAAGGCCAAAAATAACCATCAGTTATTAAAATTGTTATCTTCCCTGAGACTCATCTACATAAAGCCTGACATGGCTATGAAATAAAGGCCCCCAAACCCTCCTACATGGAGCTCTGTCAAAGTCAACACAACACTTTTCTCATGTATATCTTGCCTCAGGACAAGGTTCACTCCAGCTCAGCCTTGCTCTTCTCCTCATTCCCAGTGAGCATGTTTTCCCTTTTTTTTTAATCCCCAACTTAAATTAAACATATATTACAAACCTCTGTGAATCATGCATGGACAACCAGAAAACCGAAAGAACAGAGCAGGATCTCTAGGGTTTTGAAATGTGCAAATTGTAATGCAGTTTGAAAGGGTGAAAAAATGCAAGGAAAATAATGATTTGCACATACAAATATTTGTAAACTAAAGAGCCCAAATATAGGTAATTATGATTAATAAGAGTCTTACGTAAATAGAACTAGACCACAGTCAATCCCTAGATAATTTAAGTTCAGTTGAAAGGGGAACAGTAGACTGGGAACAAAATGCAGAATCCATTTTGCAAGGATTTGTAACCTCAAAGAAATACATGGAATAAAAAATTTGCTAACCTGGGGCCTACCCTACACTCCAGTAGATATGGCTCAGTATACAGAGGCACAGATGAAATCCTGTAATCCCGTACACCAAATTGCTTTGAGAGCCTTATTTTTTCAGCAGTCTGACTAGATATTCACTCTGGACCACAACAAATGCCAAACTTTCCCTTAGTGACACTTCTACCTATAAATCACACACAATTAGAAAGAAAATAAAGGCACGATGAAATACTTGCACATTTTTGTCAGGCTTCTGCACCAATATAGATATAAGAGAAAGAGAGAGAACAAGAGCAACCTTTAGATTTTTGAAAGCAATTATGATCTGCTATATAAAACTCATTAATTAACATCTTCTAGATTTCACTTCCTTTATTGAAAAAAATTGCAGAACTCAACAAATACAAAAAAATCTTCCTCCTATTTATAAACTCTCTGATTGGTCAGTGTGTCTGGAAAACATTGTCTACGTTAATCAACATTCACCTACAGAAGTCTGCCATTGAAGTACAGGGAGTTTTATAACTAAATTCACCTGTGATAGAGTTAGACTAACCCATGTTTCCTTATAACTCTATTAAATTTGAAAGGAAGGTCTAAATAGCTGCTGAATGGACATCAGTCTCAAGGATTTTTCTACTGCTTTTAGCAGAACTTTTCTCAGTTATAAGAAATTTTGTTAGACTTGTAGATATTTCTGACCATACTGACCCTGTTGGAGAGTAACAAGAAATCCTTTTCTTGTAAGCATGAAAAAGAAACATTCCATCTCATTCCTCTTGAAATGCCTACAGTTAGAAAGGAATATGTGCTTAAATTTCTGAAGCACAAAATGAAATCTGAAGTCCTGAAATGAAGGAGCAGAATTTCCTCCCACTCATCCTTACAAATATTTTTGACACCGCTCACAACATCACACAAGTGTAAAGCCTGCTTAATTGGACAGATGATGCAAGTTGTACACTTTTTCTGTGGCATCACTAGTAACTGATTTTTTTTCTGAAATTTTTCTGAAATTTTGATAAGGAATTTCTGAAATTCCTTATCAAGGAAAAGCAAGGAAGGGCAGTTTTAGATGAAGAAAGCAGAATCTTGGGCCCCACCCTTTTTTCTGACTTCTGCAAATTCAGTGTTCACCTTCAGTTTCTTAAGGAAGCGTTTGATGCAGCAGGAGGGAAGTGCAGCTCCCCTCTCCTCCTACTGAAGTTGGTGATAGGAAACAGAAGAGTGCTAACGTAGTAAGCAGATACTTACTTAAGTGGAGACAAGCCTCAGATTTATTGACCTGAGAGCAAGAGGTCAATATTTATTCAGAGAACAATAAATCTTGATACTTCATTCTAATGGATGTTAATCCAATGTATTATTAAATCCATCCCACTAAAGCTAATTAGATTGTGTGCCCACGTGAGCCTTGTTGCCAATAGTCATTAGTATTGCCATGGATCGTAATTACTGTGCTTTGCTAATTAAATCACATAATATCCAATAAAACTGAATATATGGGAATAGAAATATTTATTTTTTCTCTACCGTGATTATATTACTGTACATTTCATTGGGTTCTTCCTTCATGGTGCTGTAGACCTTCCTTACATTCTTCTGCCAGAACCAGAACAGCTAAGGAATCAAAAACTCTCTTTGAACTACACCATTTTTTTAACTTTCTCATTTTTCTTAAAGACCTGATACTCTTAAAGCCACATCTATCTACTATTCATGCACTAGGCAGGTAAGGAGTAGGGACACAAATCAGTAAATACCCGCTGTTAGAGAAAAGAAAAAGAGAAAAGGAAGGAGTCATACTCCTAAACGAAAGTGAAAAATTCCTTCTAATTTGCAGTTTTACCCTGCTTTCCATCCTCCATTTCAATGTACTTCATAGATAAGAGGAAGTACTATTATCTTCACCTCAATCTCTGAAAGAAACTGAAGCACACAGAAAGGAAATAAGGACCGAGATCTTAATCACAACTCTATGCCAAAGCTAGACATCAGTCAGGTACATTACTGAATTAGTGAGCAGGACAGGGTATTTTTAGTGTAAATTTGCCTCGCAAATACTCTTGCAGAATACACACAAAGTCATCCCATTTGGGTCAAAGAGGATTCCTTCGTGGAGGAACCACAGCTGAACTGCAGCATCAGGATGCAACGCCAAGGACCCCACTTGCAGTGCAGATGTCAGCCCCTCCAGTGGTGAGCACTCCATGAACTTACAGAGCACACCGAGGGCTGCCAACTGGTGTGAGCTTCACTAGTGGTGAAGACTTAGGGAGGACATGAGGGATCACAGAAAAACAAACCCTGCTCACTCCGTCTTCTTTATACCACACACCTCAGTAACACAGACTACAATTTCCCAAGTTCCAGCTCTGTATATTGACTTATATTGATCCTTGACAGTATTTTTCCTTCAGGACCTGCACTGTTTACAGACTGTAGTTGCTTATTTTTGTAAGAGTCTCACACGTAAGGGGGAGTAACAGCTTGAGAGGAAGTGTTAGGTGCATTGAACTGTACAACATGTGTTACCCAGAGACACAGCGTCCAGCACTGAAGATAAAATGTGGAAAGTAGGACTCAACTCCCATCATTTTGGCAGTCTAAAAGTTAGACATCTAGCCTAAGAAAGTATTCTAGGCTTTGCCTTTATTTAACAGAGAAGAAGAGGCATCTCTAGAGAGTGATTTATCTCATTCTAGGGTAAGAGGCCTTAAGATAGGTGGACTCAATCCAGGAAGACTTCTGTCCTCCTTCACAGGCTTCAGTGAAAGACCTCTGCCTAAGTTTTAGATGGTTAAAGCAAAGAAAGATGAAGATCATGCAGGCAGTTTATCTTGAGTCAAAGATATTTCAAATCCACATTCCTCTGGTTTTTCTAGGCTATGGGACTCCTCCAAAAGCTGCACTGGACACAGTGCAGAGGGAGGATATCCAGAGTACAAGCAGAATCAAGAGGAACCAAATGCTCCTCCATGACTAACATGGTGAATGTGCATCAGGTGATGTGATAAAAGGCTAACCACAGAGAACACAAAGACTCAGCAAAGACCAAAGAAGCAACATGCAAAGGAACCCTAATAACCTGCTCACTGAAAATGGAAACCATCACATTTACTACTCCTCTGACTATTGGAAAAGGATATTTGCCCCTAGCATGAAAAACACTTAAGGAAATAAATGAAAAACTCTCACAGGAATGCTAGGCAAGGGGTACAGTATTTTTATGGGATGCAGAGGAAAGAAAATTATGGAACTGTAGGATACATTATGCGATGCTTAGGTGAAGGACCAAAGGTGTGGACAGAGAAAGGTCAGGAGGATGGGGGAGGAACAAACTGGAGAAAACCCCACATAGCACTACAGAGTAGGGGAAGAGTGGCTGGGTCATGAGGTCAGCCACCTTCTGACATTGTACTGAATTGCCACTGCTCTGAAGTCTTTTCTATGATGAATAACGTATGCCAAACCATGCTATGATTCTGTGATTGTCACTGAAATGCTGGGTACATGTGCTTTGAATCATTCTCTATGTATAAGAAATCATTTGTGCTTGATCCCAAGAGCATCCCATTGGTCCAACAAACGCACAATGTTCATTAGAAAACTCTCTTTTGGGTGGAGCCTCATCTGGCATAAACTTGAAATGGAACCTCAGACTAGGACTAAATGCACATATGCTTTTACCTCATTATCCTATCATATGTTAAGTTTTCTAAGACTGGAAACTTAAAATGCACAGAATGAGACAATGTGAGGCTTGCTTTTCTGTTGCTGTTTGAGAAAGAGCCATCTTTAACCAAGAACAGTTGTGAGAATACGTGCTAACATCATACTGAGGGTGTGCCTCAGCTCCCTTGACGCTATTTCCCTTCCATGTGCAGAGCCAGTTTTTATAAATTTAGCACATACAAATCATTTTTGTGCACTGCTGCCAAGCTGGTCACGCGTACATGCAAAGATCTGTTTTGCACGTAAGCACAGATTATTTGCATGCATGTTACATCCATGCAAGTGTATATATGCAACTGTGTAGGACTTATTGAGGCAGGGTTGAAGTGGACTCCTCCAAAAAACCAAAACCACAAAAAACAACCCAGAGAAAAAACTCCATCTTGTACATGGCAAAACCTCCAGCTCTCCAGCACACTACAGAACAAATGACTGCATCTAGCATGGCTACAGGCTACTGCCCTCCTACAAGCTTCAGACTGCTGTTATTTTACTTCCCTCAGATGATTCTCATTATAAGTGGGATGAGCGCTGAGTTAAAAAGTCAGTGTATGAATCATATCATCAACTCAGTTGTCTGGAATCCTGCTTTTCCATGCATTTCCTCATTGCTACACAGATCACCGGTGTAAAACATGTTGTAGCTGCGTCAAATTTCCTTTTGCTCTTTTAACCCTGCAACCGCCTGTGAGCAGCTACTTATTTACTGTTATCCAGCTTCCAAACTGCTGATGATCTGTGCCTTCACTGCCTGCCTCACAGAAGCTGTAGAGTTACAAATAGTTACACTGAGGTTAAATCCAAGGGGAATCTCTTTACCCAGCTCTGGGATGAGGCTTCAGCATTGCGTGCCTCTGTTCTGCTCAGAAAAAAAGAAAACCAACCCAGATTCTCACTTTAAGCCCTGCCATTGCTCCAAGCACCATCACATCTCGCCCATCTTTCCATGCATGAAGGTGGATCCACAGCACTGTAACTTTCGCCATAGCCGTCACCCGTGGGACCTCCTCCCACACTGGAGCAGCACGAGGGCTGTTTCCATCAGCTTTTTAACCTTGCCAGAGGAAGGACATATGCATGCAAGTGGCTCTGAGCACTAGTCACAAGACAGGCTTCTGCTGCTTTACTTACAGATGTACACAGAGGACAAAAAAAATGTTCCCAGCTATTGACATTTACTGCTCATGGGACACTCTCCTTCTTTTAACTGTTATTTGAACTACACTGTTGGTCTATAACAGCTGTAGTATGGTCCAGTGTGTTGTACAATGACATCTTACAGCCCTGTATGTTGTACATTCCCCTTCTAAGCACTGCACCATTGACACATTCTACCTACAGTCACTCTGCACAGTACTGTACTAGATTTCCCCACGTCCCTAATCTGTCTATTTATCAAACTCCATTCCCAAATATTATACTTTAGTCTTTTTAGTAAAAGGAATATTTTTTACTTATTCTCTTCAGTGGAATGCATTTTTCCACTTACAGAATCCAAAATACATCTTTCAATCTTTCCCTTTGAAACTGGTAGCATTCTCAAGGCACAGGATTAGAGCAGGTTTTGTAATTTCAGGGTGGGTAACACAGAAATGGTTTCTCTTTAGTTTGTTTTCAGTTTTTCAAAAAACTGTAGTCATGTTTTCAGTGTAATGTTCCCCCTTTTTCATTACTACCTTGTATTAACTGACCATAATCAACCTGTACATTCAGAGACTTGAGTTTCAGTCCATAGCAACTGTTTTAAGAACTGGTATATTGGAATTATTCCTGTATTGTGAAAACAGGACTAACTAACTCCCACCTTGAAGTTATGGAGTATTTGATTAATATTTCATGCTTGCATGAACAGAAACATTTTCTATGTGTTTATCAAATGACTGATTTAAAAATCGCAGTTTCAACATGATACATGAATTTAGCAGAAATTCTACCTTAATCTTTAGGATTATTCTACTAAATAGATTAATCATTCATGGACAGCACCAAAAAAAAAGGTTGAAAGCTTGGCAGGAAAAACAGTCAGTCTTGTGCTTTCATTTCCCACTGTCAGATGTGACTTTGGGAAGCAGAAGGGAGCACACAACTTGAGCTGCTTTTGATCACCATCTAGTGCATGAATTTAAGAACTGCACAGGTTTAAGACGTGAGTTGCTGATTTAAAGTTAAGCAGCAGTAGGATTAGCAGTTCTTTTCATCATTTCTAGAAGACCTCAAATAGGCTTAGTGAACTTGAAAAAACAGGAATTTCCAGATGCCTCTAGCTGCCTGATGAAAGTCGATGTTTCACAATGACACTGTTTCCAGTAGTCTGTGACTATGATGGTCTAGGGATATAAAGAAAGCAAGACCTGCATAGTGAAATAGTATGTTTTTCAGGACAAGTTACTTAGTAAGAAAGAGCAACATGACTTCAGGCAAGGAGTCCTTTCATTAACTCCCTGTGCCTTTTCCAGGTGTCTAAATGCTACATTCATTTCATTGTTTTCTGATTTTTTCCCCCAAGATAGTAATAAATAATATTTGCAAAATTCTTCACTTTCAAAAAGTAACTCTGTGTGTTTCTATAACTAAAGCCCACATTTTGACAGTGTCTCAACATTATCTATGCAATGGGGACTTCAAGGCTGGTAAATCAGGAAGACAGCTAGACAGAGAAAGACCACCAGCACCACTGGAGGTGAGTCTCCAGCAGCTTTAGGTTTTGAACACTGCAAATGACTCTGGACCACTTGGACTATGCTTTCCAACATCACTGGCCAAGCAAGGCCAGTTCTGGGCTCGTAGCCTTGCTTTTCAGAAAGCATGCTGTGACTCCACGCACGGAAACTCAGTATCTTCACACCAAGAAACTTACTAAAAAAGACAAAAACAAAACAGAAAACAGTTCTTTACTGAAACAGGCTCATACCTTCAATATTAAATAATAATACTGTGAATTTTCATCAAAGATCAGCAGGAGGAGTTTCATGAGACACTTGGAAGAAGCCTTTGCCTGCAGACAGTAGAACAATCTTTTTTAAGGGGAAAAATATGACTTTAGTCCCATTTTATTATGAAGCCAGGTCAAGGAGCAGTCAAAGATCCTTTGACACCATGATTTACCACCAGACCCTTTTATACAATAGTCACCCATGCTAATATCCTCATACAGCAACTAGCCAGAAAGAATGTCTCTAGGTATCCCTTCACACCTGAAATTCAGACCATGAGCTGAATTGTCACTGAGGGAAAAACAAACAAACAACACTACTCAACTACTGTTAAAACTGTATAGTATCTCCTCAAATATTACCATGTCCAGATCCTGTATAGGATACTCAAATGCATAGGAAGAACTGTAAAAACTTTACAGGAAGTTTCATATTTTATTAGGCACTGATCTCTCAATTGTAGCTATGCAATATATCTTATTCAAAATAACATTTTAATCTAAACCATGTAAAGTAATACATAATTTTATACAAAGGATTTGGGGAGGTGGGGAGAAAAGAAGAAAAAGAAAAAACTAATGGCTGCCTGCATGAGGAGATAGCTCGTGCTTGCTATAGTTTATTCTTTAAGAGTTTGTGCCTTCAGAACAGAGCTGGCAGTATTACTGAGGAAATTATGCTGATTTGAGAATTAGAAGGACCTTATTGCCCTCCTCAAACACAGGTTTGGGTTTTTTTTCCCCTGACTGTGCCAAATAGCCATTAACAGCCTCAGCCCTAATTAGCAGTTCCAACACATTACTATTGTTCTGGTGCCCCCCAATGGTCACCTGGCTTTACTACCAGCTGCGGCTTAAAAACCTCTCGGAAAAGCTGTGCCCCAGATGTGACCCCCAAGCACACGTGTAACTCTTCAGCCGGCTGGACCTGAGTCCTGACACAGCTACCGACACTGCAGAGTTCCCACTCGTGTTATCCAGAACTGGGCATCCAGGGCTGGTCCTCCAGCCGGGTACTAACAACTGTCCCTAACTAGTCCCAGAGAACACTTTGGCAGCTTCAGCAGTGAGCCTCCAGGTCAACACAACTGACTTGTAGTAAAAACTAACCTGATTCACAAGCACAGATACTACGTAGAATCATAGAATTGTTTGGGTTGACCTTTCAGGGTCTTCTAGTCCAACACCCCTGCAATGAGCAGGGACATCTTCAGCCACGTGAGGTTGCTCAGAGCCTCATCTAACCTGTTTCCAGGGATGGGATAGTTGTAGATATCTACATTACACTAATCAAACTGAGGCATCATTTAAGAGTTAAGACACATGGACACCCAGCACTGGCTGTGTCTTCCCTCTCTTCCCTGTTACACACACACTGACCTAGTATATCCACAGTCCCCAGCTCATACAACAATCAGTTTTGCACATCCTTTCCCAGCTCATCAGCAAGAGGCGATGCAGATCCAGTATGATGATACATCTTCATTTCCAACCATATTGTGACACAGAGAAATTACTCACTGGTCTATAAATCAGCACTTCTTCCTGTGAACTGATCAAAACCTGACATACTCATTGCAGCCTAAGGAAAAGGATAGTCACAATCACAAAGAGTGTTTCAAAAGACTTAATTTCCAAAAAAAACTTCGGGTGGAAAAGATAGATGAAAGGTTAAAGCTCTTTAAGAAGAGCTTAGATAGCCAAAAGCTGCAATCCTTCAATCAAGAAAGAAGACAGCTTTATCTAAAAGCCCATCCCAGTTTATTGGCAAAAGGGAAGATAGCAAAGCAATATTTAACAAGTTGAAAGAGGGAAACGGATCAAATAGCAATCAATACAAATGTGACACAAAGAAAATTTATCAGAAGGAAAATAAAACCTTGACTGACAGGACTACGGAAAGAAGAAACAGCTTAGTATGTACATTAGGGATGACTGAAACCCTACCCATGGCTAAATCATTAAAAAAGCAAGCAGGGCAGAAGTGCTCAATAACCTTTCCATTTCTGCTGGGAGGGATTCCTACCACAAATCTGATGAACTTTCCAAGCCATCAGCAGCTATTGGGATCTTAAAGATACAACAAAGGTAAACTTTTAGGTCTATAGGCCTGGATGGCTTGTAAGATTAAAAATGGCTCACTGAATCTGTGGATAATTTTTTAGGATACTGTGGAAATTTCAGAAAATGAGAATTAGTATTAGAAGTGGTAAAGAGGCAGACCTAGTGAAATAAGGATGCTTAGGTCAATAAGAATAAAGTTAAAAATGAAACAATCTTACTGGATTTAACCTATGAGTTAAAGGTAAGAATACATAAAAATCCTAAAATTGACAGAAAAAGATTCAAAATGTAGTCTTTTGTGTTCAGTTACATTTATGTATTTACCAAATGCCTTTTTTGGGGGAGGTTGACCCACCTTCATTATTTTGCTGATTTTACAAGTTTTCTTGGTGATTTACTTTCACTTAGAGCGTTAATAAGAAAGCCTTACACAAGCTATTTAGATGAAAAATAGCAGGAACAATTCACACAAGAACAGCACAAAAAAAAAATTAGGACCACACAATAGCAATACAGTAGAACTAAGCAAGATTTGAATAACTGTAATATCTCCACATCTAGGAAAAACAGGGCATGAATCAAATATTGCTGTGAGTGAAGCTCCAGAGACCAGGATTAACCTTGATGCTGATCCTCACTGTTGGTTTTCTGAAAGTCAATAAATGACAGCTGACACCACTTGCAAGTGGAGACCCACAAAGGAAAAAAAAACAAGGAAGACAAGCCATTGAACAGACCTGAAGTGCTCAAACTCCCTCTGGCAATAACTTTATTACAGTCAAAAGGTAAGTTGTGCAGGTAGGAAAAAAAACCACAGAGAGCTCAAAAAGGATGACTATGCCAAAAACAGTGACTCTGAAAAGTCTGTAGCAGTCAGTTATAAAGTAAAATTCATATGAGCTTCCAGGTCACATATCAGAAACCAAAAATCCTTCCTGGCAAGCAACTGACTTCTCTGCAATTGTTTTCACTATGCACCTGAGCTAAAACCAGCTTTAAAAAGTTCTGTCAAGGGGCAGACTGTGAAGTTTTGTAATTAGGTCATTTATGTGGATGCTTTAAAAAAGTCAGCGCTGCTCTTAAACACAGATCCCCAGATCCTAGGACCACTGGTTAACCTGGGATGTCAGTCTGTTTTCCATAGGTCAATAGGAAAAAATACCAAAACAAACAAACAAATCAATGATCCAAGACGTCTTGACAATTTCTTTTGTTCTTGAAATAGTCACTTATACACACAAGAAAACTTTTCATTTCAGCATTCATCATGACAATATATATATTCTACAAAGCTTCCCAAAGAAATACAATTGAAACCAAAAGTTAAATGCTTCATGATTTTATAAACAAGTGCACAGGCATTAAGGAGGTAATTTTATCTCCACATACAGTAGAACAAAGAGAGGTGCTAGCAAAAAATACATAGCTCAAGTGTTCTCCCTTTTTTAACAATAGTGAAAATGGGAAGGATGATGATGATAGACACAGAAGTGATTCAATAGCTAATGAAGACTTAAAAATGTGAATCTATTTAGTTTACAAATAAAAGAACAAGAGGTGACTTGATGATAGTTTATGAGCGTGTGAAAAGACAAAAATAGATTTAAGGAGGCAATTTTATCGTGGAAAGGTATTTTTCACCATAATTTTTCCTCCCTTCTCAATCTCATTTTGCACAGAAGGCTAGTTAGCCCTTGAAAGAAGGTGCCAAGGAAAATGGTAGTTCTACCACTCCTTTGTGTTTTCCTGTCAAGAATAGATGCCTTTATAGAACATGTGCTTATACAAAAATCACTGGGCTACCCAGAGAAGAGTCCCCAAAATACAGATCTGGTCAGGTAATTCTTTCTGTCCTTAAGTTCTTTTTGATCATAGGCTTCAATTTTATGGCTAGCTGCAAACCAGATACAAACATGTAAATTAAAGAGGGGAATGGTAGGGAAAGTACAATAACTTCATTGCTCTTTGACAGAGAACATGCTTTCCTGGGTAGCACTCCTATTCCAGTGCTGAAAAAAAAAAAAAAAAAAAAAAAAAAAAGCAGTATCTTTCGCACTACGGGAATGAAGTAAGGACACTTTCATAAACCACTGCTTTTCACAAACTCTACATAACCTGCACAACATAAGTAGAAGTGTAAAGCCATAAATGTTTCATTTGTACCCTAAACCAACTCCTGAACAATTCTTTGATCAAATATTTGTAACCCAGGTATGTTTGTAATTCTTTTCTAGTAATGTTGCATTTGCCCTATTGCCCACATCCTTTGCAGTTCAACCCAACACGGGAGTTCCCTACTTAACACCTGTTATGACAAATACAATGAAATATTTCCACAGATAAGCTAATTCAGTGTTGAAATTGTCACCCATGATTCAGACAGACCATATTGGAAGTTTACCGTTTTTGTGAGGTAAAATAAAGGTTTATATTGTTAAATAGCTACTGTTTTCTGGCTGATAAAGCAGAAAAAAGATCTTATTTTCCATCAAATACATAGCAACTCATGATGTAACAATCCATTAATTAAGGGTGAAAGTTAAAGATTTTATTTTCCTTCTGTCCAGCTCCCTATATAGTGACCAAAAAGAAAAAAAAAAAAATCACTGTGCTATTTGGCTTGTAATCACTATTATTCCACTACAGTCAATTCATTGCTGTTATTAATTAAACATGCCAAACTCAACAGAATGCTAGAAGACACTTGGTGCATTCAGAAACCACAGAAGGTACCAGCTGGCTGGGCAGAACAGTCATGATCCCACCAGAAATATATATGTAACTAAAGGAAACTTTATTGTGTAGTGTAGAAATGGTTCATTTAAAGCCACTACCACCTGACCATGTTACCACTCATTATTCATCCATGAGATTGTTATTTAGTTCACCTGCAATTTCTGATGTTCAGGTACCTTTCTAAGATATCTAATGCATTCGGATAAGGTCTCATTACCACATCCTTGCAGAGGCAGCACTTTACAAGGTGCCAAGAGTGTGGTAGCTTTTGTTCCACATTGCAGTTCAGCTATGTGCAAAAGAAGAAAAATCAGGCACTAACAATTAAACAACTGCTAAGAATAATTTTTGTTCATCCATGTTCTTTGCTTTCACTCTCAATGAGATTCATCCTACACAAAGGAACAATGGGTGGAACAGACATTACTGTTATCCTACATGTACCCTTCAGCGTTAAAATACCAATTATTAGTGAGGTTAAGGAATATATATAACCATCATGTATCAAGCCAGTGGCTCTCCTAGACAGTCCCCTCATTGATCCCTAGTGTACCCTAAAACATTCACTGCAAATGCTCACCTAAAAATCATCTATTATTCCCTCATTTGTATTCCTCAGTCATCAACCCCGTTCTGTTCAAACTCCCACTGTAAAACAGATCCTCTGAACTGCATATCAAAATCCTTGCAGGGACAGGGAGCCACAGCTTGGGCAATTGCAGGAAGGCAGCTCTAGGAGCAGTTTACAGGCAAAGGTAAAACAATATGGTGAATATAGGTTGGTCCTTGCAGAGCACCATTGACCACTGCGAGATGGGACTGATCTGGACTGCAGGGTTGCCTTGCTACTCTAACCCCGAGGGCTCCAGTTCAACCAGTTTGCCCCATACCAACCCAGTTCTGCTACAGCCCTGGCACAGGAGCCCCATGATACTCACTCAAGAAAGGTCCAAGAGTCTCAATTTGGTCAGGCTTCCCACAGTTTCATACCAAGTCTTTTTCTCTGTCAGGATGTTGCAAAAATCAACCTTCCCTCCACCACCTTCACATAGGAAAAAAATGTATCCCCTGTGAAAACCACAGAGCAGCAAGTCCACAAAACCCTTCTGTGACTGCTGCTTTTCTGAGACAAAACTATACAGCCTCCCCATACCCACACAATACCACCTGTGCAGCTCCAGGGTTGCAAATTATTGCTTTCCCATCACCAGGAGACCAGTTAGGATCCTTCAGAGAGCCCCTGAGGCTCACCATATGAAAGGAGTAAATTCAGAGCTGGCAGGCAGATCAGCTTCACAGACCCAGAGAACATGTTCAGGGCCCCTGTGGGACCATTCTGCAGACACCCAGCACAGAGGGGAGATAGCCATGAGTCAAGTGTACTGGAGATACTCTGAAATGCTAATGTCTCTGAATGTCTGTTTTTCTCATTTACAGAAAATTAGGAGGTGGAATGGGTAGAAAAGGGAGTTTCTTGCTCCTCCGAATGTCAGATAAAATAATTTAAGTCATGGCATTAAAATATGATTACCACTTGTTATAAAAAGAAAAGATGATAGGGGAAGGAGACAGCTTTTTTCAGGTAAAAACTGAGCTCAGAATGAAGCTTCCAGTGACCTCAGGACTCCAGTACTTAGACATTCCCAGAATGCTTCAATTATTGAGTTCCCTTGTGATATATACTGGGTTTCATTTTGATCCACAGGCTATTAAACATGATCTATGATACTTTCATAAAAGCTCTCGTTTGGAGTTCAACCTGTAGCTGGAACTTTTTTCTTCCATCATTGGTTATTAATGTGCATAGAGAACACAGAGCAGAATGAAGTGGTGCACAGCTATGCAGGAGCACAGTGCAGCTTTGTAAGAACGCAGTCTATAGGGTCAAACAGAACTAAATTAACTGTGTTGAGTGTCTTTAAATTCTGCTTTCTTATTAAAAGCAGTCCTCCTCACAGGCAGGCACAAAAGGCCTTTTGTAATATTGGTCAACATGTTCTTACTCCAAAGTTGTTCAAAAGAAGAGTAATTAGTGCTATTTAAGCAGAGGAAAATACATGCTATTTAGGCAAACAAGTACTATGTAGTAAGGAATCTGGATGCAGTAGCTGAAACTAACAAATACATCCAAGAGTATAGTAATTTGCCATAGCTCAGAATGAAAATGTGACTGTAAACAGGGTTAAGTATACTGTATTTTTTTAAAAGAATAAACCATACATTTAGAGGTTACCATTTCTTGGAAGATGTGTTTGTGAGGAATAAGGTTGTGTTTGCTCTTGTAGGGTTGTGGGCTTGGCTGAGCTAAGAGAGCTGGGACTGTTCAGCCTAGAGAACAGAAGGCTTGGTGGGATCTTATCAATGTATATAAGCACCTGAAGGGGGTGCAAAGAAGACAGACCCAGGCTCCTACCAGTGGTGCCCAGTGACAGGACTAGAGACAATGAGCACAAACTGAAATATTGGAGGGTCCCTCTGAACATCAAGAAACACTTTTTTACTGTGAGGAGGATCAAACACTGGCACAGGTTGCCCAGGAAGGTTATGGAGTTCCCATCCTTGAGGATATTCAAAAGTCACCTGGATATGGTCCTGGACAACCAACTCCAGGTGTCCCTGTTTGAGCAGGGACTTTGGACAAGATCCAACATCAGCTGTACTTTGATCCTGCTAACAAGGGTTTCTTTAAGTTGTAGTTACTTCAGTAATACTATGCATTATTCCATTCTCTTCCTTTTCAATAACAATTTTCTTTTATATGATCCCAAAATGTAAATACCTATTCATATGCATGTGATTGCATAGGCACACACACATATTTACATTCAAATATTGCATATTAACAAGTCTAAAAATTTTCACAGTGTTACATTAGAAAATATGGATTTTTTCATTTCTATAACAGTAATGAGTAAAAATGTAATACTGTTCTATGTGGCAACAGGACTCCAAGAAAAAAAGTGTTTGTTTTTATCATAGTATTGGGAAATGATGAAAGGAGGACATTAAAGTGACCTTAATAGGAGGGGGAAAAAAAAAGGTGATAAACACCTACATTCATTATAAATTCCATTTGGCTTCCTATAATCAGAAAATAGTTTAATATTTACTCTTTGAAAATGTCATAGAGTTGACTTACTTTTCAGATTAGCTTTTTCAATACTGCACAGAGAGAAAAATTTTCTGAGGTATGTTACCAACTGCCTGCTTAATTTATATGAATTACATCACTTTACTTATTTCCCAAAAAAAATCACTTTTCTGGAAAAGAAATTGAGTTGTTTTACTCTCTTGGTCTTTCTACAGTCTGAGAGACACTTAACAATGGATGCAAAGCTTCCACTGCTCTGGGTAACAGGCTGTATCTGTTTGAAAGCCATACAAATTAAATAGTACTGTCTTTGTTCACACAGAAATAGCAAGGAACATTTGTGCAGTACTTAAGCACCCTTTAGTCAATTGAATCTGTGGCAATAAAGCAGAGAATGCAGTACCACTGAATCCCTACAGTCTCTGTTGACCTTTCAGTTAAAAAATAAGACTTTTTAGAAGCTTCCTATATATAAACAGAAAGATTATGTATGAAGCTCTTAAAAATGCAAAGGTTTGAAATCACGTTGTTTTTTTTCTGTACCTGAACTGAAAGCTAGAATGACCCTTAGGTGTAGTGAGGCAAGCATGCAAAAATTTTAAGATACTGGGCAAGTGGAAGCCATGCTTTTCCTGTAAGAAGGGGAAATACACATCACTATTATAGGTGATTTGTTTAGGTCCTGAAAAAAAAAGTTGTATTAGCTAACTCACCTTTGTGAGATCGTTTTTAACCTGAATCAAGTACCATATTAACCTGTGGCCATACAGCTCCTAGTTCCTGAGCAAGATAAGGTACCTTCACAAAGCATTACATACTGCAACGAAAACACATCTTGCATTGTTGTACCTGGAAGGTTTGGTCCTTTACTTTCAATCTGTGAGTCTCTCATGATTTTATTTCCTAACAATATTCCTCTCCACTTTGTCTATTGCCCCCAGCTTCATCTCATGCCATTATGTGTATTACCACATGAAGAAAGGATTGGACCCTCCATTATCCTTAAAAGGATTTCAAGCAAGAAACAACTAGTGTGAAACCTACTCCATCTCTGGAGATCTGAGCAATCTTGCTCTGCAGGTGGCTTGGAGAAGATGAAATCCTTGTTCTGCTTGAATGCAACATATGGAGTTGCAGCAGGCTCCCTCCCTGCAGCTTTGATCATTTCTGTAGGCTGAGCACCAGGGATCAATAGACCTCAGTCCCCAGTGGGCCTTGAACATGCACAGCTCAATGTTAAGTCCCTGAAAAAAGTTACCCTGCATTCTCATCTAGTAAACTCTACGGCATCAAAGTCATTGAGGTTTCTTCTCTTTGTTCCCAAGAATGGAAATGTAGTTTTAGCAGCTGTGCAACAGTGCTCTTTATACAGACATGCTTTGCTGCCAGATGTGTTATTACTGCTGGATTGGATGCAAATATTATCAGTTCAAAATAACAGCTGACATCATCAGGCCTGAGAAGGGACTGAGAGGGTAGAATAGAAGTAGTCACCTATTCAAAGGACAAAGCTTAGGTGGTTAACATGAAGTGGAAGGTTATTTACTGATGTTGATTGTTGTCTATTTGCCTCAATTGAAACAGTACCACTGAGCTAAAATACGTAAAGATTTCTGCATGAGTGGGACTGCTTTTAACTGGAGCCCAAGTGGTACTACACATCCCTGAAAAGTCATTCTGGATAAGGGACAAAGTAAAGAGCTAGAACAGAATAACTACAACTGCCATATCATGAATTCCTACAATAACAGTTAGACTTTTAAAAAGCATGGAAGTAGTTCACATCTTTGCCTTATCTTATTCTATCTACTGTAGGTTACAATACAGTCATACAAATATGCCTCTGTTCTAGCCCATAAATGTATCTGATATGCCAGTCAACCCATGAAAGAGCAAGTGCGAGATCAGGTCAGTCCCCCATACCATTATATGAGGCTGAAAGTTAAGCAGACATACAACCTCACCAATTTATAATATATACTGGTGTTCCTAACACCTGGGTCTAGTGCTAAGGTAATATGGACTCTATTAAGGTAAAATGCATTGATTCCTACTTCTCCAGATGAAGACCAGTCAATTTGGCCCCTTAGTATAGCACTACTACTTCAGTATTCATGCAAGAATAAATATAGCAGAGAACAAAGGCATGAATTCCAGTTATGTGCAAATATGCAGTCTGAAATGAAAGTATTCTTATTTGAATTAATTTTTTTTAAAAGCACGTTATTTCTGTGTTCTTATAACTCAATGGATCACACATTATGTTAAATATCTTGTTTAGTTAACAGCTACAGTCACTTTTGTATTGATGAGTTATATAAAACTGCAGAAAAAGCCACATACTAAAAGAGAAAGTGTGCAAATCCCTCATTAACAAGGTACTGAAACACCACTATAATTTTTCTCAGCTATTTTATTACACTGTACTGTTCCTTCTCATTTATCACAGCTCAGACCTCTCTTCTTAACAATAACAGTCATTTATATGCAGCTAAACTACAAAAATTTTATTCACCTGCTGCTGTATATCATGTAGTATTAGCTGCAACATAAAAGATGTTTTTACTTTAACAAATTAGTGCTTATTTTATTATTAAATCTCTGAGCATCACCTTCTTTTGAGGAATGGTCACACTGCAACCTAAGTCTCAGTTATTATCACATTACTCATCTTGTGGCTTCAGTGTTTGTTGTGCCTCTCTCCCCTAAGGTCCTTGCCTGCAGCCCTGCCTCCACTGGGCCTCCTGATCTCACCTCTCCAAGAACACTGCACTTCTGTCCCTCTTGAACACAATACTGAGAATTCAGCTAGGTCCATTGAATCAGGAGATCTTGCTGCTTTTCTTTCCAGAAGGCTGTGAAATAGAGGTCTAAAGCAGGACACAGCATGCTGAGGATTTAATGGTAGGTTTTTCTTACTTGTATCTATAAACTAGTGCAGCCAAGCAAGGATCCTGGCACCCCTTAGGTTCCCCTTCTGAATAATGAAGTCTTTCCCAAGAGTGCTTTCAACTGCAGGTTGTCTGAGTCATTATTTGGGAGCTTCCCTTCTTGTTCTCCATGTTAAAGACAGAGAAAAACGATTGCAATTCCCCAATCATCTTCCTTGGTTAAATGCCTCATGTCATGTAGGACTAACCCGAAACTTCTGTTGACATTGCAGATTTCCCTGACAAACCAAATTTCTTCAAACAATCCCCTTGGAGGTCCCCATCTGATATGCTGAAATTACAATCACCCCTCTGGAAGGCCTTTCTTTTAGACCTGCCAGAGCAATCTCTCCCACATGTAGATTTTTGTTCCTTGCAGTACACTACAGATTTGTAGGGTGTTTTAAGAGAAAGCAAAAAGATTAAGGGATGGCACTACTGAAGTCTAGGCAGACAATACCCACAACCTTTCCCTCCTCCACTAAGTGGGTCATCTGGTCATAGAAGCCAATGATTTAGCCAGTCTAACTCCCATGTACTTCTGTTTAAATCCTACCATTGATTTTCCAGTCATTTGATGGGGCCCGTCAGTGAAACTCATGTCAAAGAGAGCTGGATGCTAGAGGCAGTAGGCTACTTGCGACCATAAAAATTACTCATGTAAGAATAGTTCACAGAAACATGCCTCTCTCATTACTCTGCAAACACAGACATTAAAAAATTGTTTAATTGTTTTCTTGCTCGAGTGCAAGAAAAACTCGAGCAAGTGTAGCACATGGGGATGCCAGCAAATCCAGTAACATTTAGCACACAGTTCCCACGTGGAAATACACTTGCAGTGACTTTTTTGGGACCTTCCTTATACGTAAACCTGGACTCACTGCATTTAGTATTGTGGTTGTTATCTATGTAGTTTTTCACTTGTTCTTCTGAAATATAGAGGGCAAACTTCCTTAATATAACCAATTGGAGGTCTTTTTTTTCCCTTCCCATTCAAGTCTTGTACACTGGTCAATAGATATTTTGAATACATAAATACTACCGAATCAGATCCTTGATTAGTTTTTTTATTTTTACCAAAAGACCACAAGATTCAGAGGTTGCCAAGGCAACACCTATTCAACCTCCTTACCTTTATGTTTGATATGAAACCTCTCATTATATAAATGTATCACAACACCAGTCAGCATGACAGGCTATTTTACAAATATGCCTTCAGATAACAGAAAGCTATAGCCTTCTCTTAAGTGGGAGGGAAAGGCAGGAATAAGGTTACCTTTTACTAAGGGGGAGAGAGGAGAGGCAAAAATGGCATTCTGAGCTATACAGGATTTAGTATGACATTGTGTCCTGAGCCTTCTATTACAGCCAATAAATTTTGTATTACATGGCCAAAACCCCCCAAAAGGGCAGGAAGGAAATGAAACAAAACAAAAAACACCAACCACACCAGACAAGTAGAATCTGAGACTGAGATGCTAGAATTTCAAGTAAGTGAAACTGTATTATACAACTGTGTATGTTTTATACAACTGTGTACAAAAGCTTTACTAAACCATTGGAAATCCGATACTCCAGCATATGTTTTTTAGAACTACAGACAAGGCAAAGTTTAGCAAACGACAAAAGAATTACTAGGAACCTAAAGACACTTTTTGAACCCTGATTTGAGGTCTAATGTGGTACTTAGAAATATAACACTACCCTTCTTCACTGAGCAGAATTCAATAGATAGTACTCTACCTACAGTTACGCTCCAGGCAAGTCCATGCTCCTGCAGGAGGAGGGGTCTGCTAAAGATGGTTCCTTCTGTGTCTTCTTTTAGTCTGCTAGACCTGAGTTTAAGCAGAATACAAACTGATCCAAAATGCACAAGACATGGCTGGCTGGCAGGGTTAGCAACAGGATGGCAACAGAATAATTCCAGATGTATGATTCCAAACTCTTCTTTGTGCCCTAGCACCTTCTTCAATGCCAGGAGGTTTTCCACACACAGTGTAACTAACAATCAGCTAACTCTACATCATATGCAGACACTTCAGCATAAGCTGAGAAAGCTGACTTTTCTAAAGAGAAGACTGTTACAAGAATATGCATGGATATTTATAGGTATGGGAAGAGTGTGAAAATCGAATGGTATCTGCTTGCACTTCTTTTTTTACTTCCACTTCTGGCTTGTAATTTCCAGTTGCACTTTTCTCACTGTGACCCTGTGCCACACTGCCCATCCTCAGCAGCAAACAAAAGTAAATCCTACGGAGTGTCACCAGAGGAAGAGGAGCAAAACTCCCACTGGGGGGCGCATACAGCTCTAGCAAAGCCATCGCTCCTTCATCCCGACAATTGTGTCAGATGCAGGTCAGACACAACCGCCCCCAGATCGCAACGACACAAAAACACCACTTACATATATTTCTAGCTGGATCTACAGCAGCTCCTCAATTACCACAGAGGGACCGTTTGCGTAGTTCCTACTAAAAGAAATCCTTCCTCACTTGTGAAGAATGGCACTGAAAAAACACCTTACACGGCCGGATCATTTATGAGTTAGGCTATCTGCTGTGCCCTCAAGGTACTGCTAAATAATCAGAGTGTGGAGTATCTTGGACCACCCAAATGCATCCAAAGCCCTGCTGTACTGTTTATAGAACCAGTTGCACTACACAGCCAGTTCCTGCTGTAGCCCCAAAAGGTCAAAGTGGTATCAGACTATGGATGTGCACAGAATTCCCAGTTTCACTGGGTAACGGAATAACATGCCATTTATGCTGTTCTTTTCTTCCCCCATGACCATGCAAATTCTCTTTCCATAAAGTGTTCATGTGATAAGTCAAATGACTAGGCAGTGGTTTTTCCAAATCCTTGAGGCCACTCTTTCCTACACCTTTCTGTTAGGAATGCAGGAGAGTCTGAAGAATGAAAATTTTACACCTAAAATTCAGGGCCAGGCCTCAGAATTCAAAACAAATAGCCCACAATAACAACAAAAGACATTTTATGTAGGAGGGCAAGAAGACTGGAATTAGGTATCAGCTGCAATCCAGTCAGTCCTGACACATTTCCACATAAATTGGGCCATGGAAGCTGGAGAAGAGCCAGAACAGCAGAAAGCCTTCAGGGTTATTTTGCATAGGACTATGCAAATTCTTCACCAAGCTGAAAAGTTGAAATCAGAGCAATTTGCTTATCAACTTCCACCAGCACTAAAACTCATCACTAACCTCAGAAGACAGCATGTTATCCTGAACAGTATTGCTGAAAAAGTAGCTGAATAGAATCAATTACTTTCTGTAGGGATTTTTAGGACATATATTTCCTTAATTATTGTCAGACATGCAGGTCGACGAAAAGGAAGATTGATTTCTAGATAAACAGAATAACTGTGACATTAAAATGTGGTGTGAAAAGACAAATTGTGAACGAAAGCATTGTAATGCTCATTTTAGTGAAATGAAGGCAATATTCAGGAAGTGCTTGCAGTCAGCAAACTGTCACGCCCCCACCTGTCCATCAATGGCATCCCATACCAACCTCTCCAGCCTTAATCCTCTTATCATTTACACCCTGCTGATCAGGATGAATTCCTTCTTGTCCAGCAATATATCTGCATTGATTAATGTAATATAAAGACTGTTGTTTGCATCAGCAATGTTAGAACAAATTGATGTTTGCTGGCAAAGTCACATCAGTCTTATTTTTTGTGACCCAGTGCTGTCATCTCATCTGCTCATTGATATATGTTGTGCTCCAAACTGGTCCTCAGCATCCAAAAAGCAAGATAACCTATCCCTGTAGAGAATCAGGGAGGTGAAATAACATGTTTCAGTTGTCAAACAGGCTCACTTCTGTAGTGTCAAACTACTTCCCACCAGTGTCTAAAATAACACAACTAATAATCATTATTTGTTGTTTCCTCTGGGAGAGAAATCTGTGCCGTTCCATGCCCTGCTTTGCTATGGAGTTTTGGTCTGTTTCATGGTAGACTTTTTTCCCAGGCTTTTGTGGGGAAAAGCAAAATAGGTGATGTTTTAGGATTTGTGAGTTTTCATCAGAGGAGATAAAAGAATCAAGAAAATGTCATCTTGCCCACAAAAAGAGTGGTTGAGATGTGCAGCAGTGTTCAGTCCTTGGGAAAAATGGCACACAAGCTTGTTTCCCTGCAAGTTCTCTTCCACAAAACACTGGCTAGAAAATCTACATTTCCAGCATCAGTCCATATATATTGGTACATAAAATAAAGCCAGGCACCTATACTCTACCCTGAATGGAAGAACCGTAGAGCAACAGAGCAAAGAGCCAGTAAGTTACACTCCATAAGCCACTCAAATATACGTGCTCAAAGCCATTTGTTGTGCTTCATCCCTTCCCTCCTCAGTCCCCCCTCTGCAGCATAGATAAATCAAACAGTGACAGTTCCAGCTTTAGTTCTTCTGTGCTTTCCCATTGCTCCTTTCCAAATCCATACTCTCCACGGGCAGAGGAGCTGTTATACAGCTAAGTGTATGTGTATGCTCACACACACACACACACACATTCATATACAGGCCTTCCACTCCAAGGAGAGGAGGATCATAAGCCGTCCATGCTTTGCAAAAGCATGGCAAATGCAAAGCTCTTGCATCCATACTGTGGCTATGCATGGCTTCGTACTAGCAAAGTATACTTTCCAAAATAATACAGGCAGGGTTAGGGAAGACCTCTCCCTTAAAGACGCCAGCCTCCAGCATAAATTGAAAGCAATTGCTGTGAAAGCTGCCGAAGTCAGAGCAGATGTTATGGGATGTATATATAGTATGTATAGCTTGTATACATAGCATGCATACCACATGCAAGCATGCTTATGGTATACACCTCTTTGTTCTAGTTTAAATTTCTAGCAGTAAATTTTAGGAAAAAATAAATGCAGAACACCAGAGCTCTTCCAAAGATGAGCAAACAGTGTATTAAATTTAATTCCTCACAGAATAGCTTATTCAGTAAAACATAATACCACAATGTCTAGTAGCTTCTTAATTAAGTCTTAACTAATGATTTCCCCACTAGAAACTTCAAAATTTTACTGCTACTTTTTTCCCAAGATGTTTATGATTTCCCATCAGGATGGCAAAGAGTTACCAAACACTAATCAGTGAAGCTTTCCCCACTGCATTTTTCCATTGTATTCCTGTTGTCATTTATGTTTAACATCAGAAATATATTCTTAAGCACTTCCTCACTTGCATTATCATAGATTATCATAGATAATGCAAGCCAAGTTCCAAGGACAACGCTAAGTATATGAAACAGGTAATGAATAATCTGTCTAGACAAGAGATGCAGACAACGCTGTTCCTCTTCTCTCAGTTCTGCCAGCTGCTAACAGCTTTGATAGTAAGCTGAATACTTGTTAATGCCTACACCTCTTACATTAAGAAAAAAATAATTAGCTTTGTCTAAACAGAGAAAAAACTTAAATCTTACCAAGATCTATTTAAGGATTAAATTCCCATTCTACTGACAAGTTATAAAAGTGAACAACAGCAAGGGCTATTTCACATACTTATCTGGGACACAGATAAATCAGTAAGTCTCAGGTAATTTGTTACACTCACGTGGTGCAGCTTTTGCCAAAATTCAGGTCCATCCTCCATTTTTCTTAAGCTTGGTGGAATGTACCAAAAGCAGACGTTTGCATACTCTGGCTAAAGAAGAGAACAAGTGATTGCTTACAAAATGTAACAAATGGGAGAGGGATACACATATTATAGTTTATCAAAGAGTTCTGCTTTATTTTTGGGGTGGGGGGGTGAAGCCTTTGAATTCATACCCTTTTTATTAAAACTTCCTTCTCCAACTCACCTCTTGTTTCCCTTTTTGGAAACTAGAAATAATTTTAATATCATCCATTTCTCTCACTGCTGCCAGAGAAAAGAAACCTCTTGGGTTTTTTAATCTCATCTTCCTGCATCCATACTTAGCTCTGTTTTACCCATGAAAAACCTTTGGTTAGGAAATTGTAAGGGAGGCATAGAAAGGTAACTTACAGAATTCAAATATGAAGCAACTTTGAAGAATAGATTTTCTTTTTAGTGCTTTGGCCTTTTTGAATGGAAATTTCCTATGATGCCTTTTACACAAACCACACAAACTGAATTTTTGTCACCATTTAACATTTGCACACTTAGTCATTTTTCTACTGAACAATACCAGTCTTCCTTTATATCATAGAGCACACTATACAGTCCTGAAGTTAATGATGACTTTCTCAATTTCCACATTTTATAAGAATCTCAGAAGCCCTTGCAGGATATGTGCCATATTCTCAATGTATTTTGTCCAACATCTAAGCAGGCCTTTTGAGCAATGACTGAGACTCCACATTTCTGTTTCCCTCTAGAGAAGTTTTGCCTTTAAAGTCAGTAGAGAGTTAGCTATAAGAATCACAACAAAAGCATCTCTTCACCATGCATTATAAAATGAGGCATCTTGTGCTTATGAGATTTCTGTATCATATATGATTGAGAAAATGTTTCCAGCAGACCAGTCTGAGGTCTCCATACATTTCCTGTTAATTTGGAACAATTTTTGTTGTTTAACCTGTACAGAGAGCAATAGTGTGAGGAATAGCTATGCCTTCTAATCTCACCCCACACAACGTATAAAATCACTACGTCAATCTTGATCTACATGATCTGCAACACAGTATTCAACTGGCATCTAATTTATAACATGGATTATGACCTCACACACCCCTCTCCTCTCCCACATGCCATCCTCACTGGTACTAGTTGTAAGAAGAAAAAAAAAAGTTAAAAGAGAGCTGAGTCACACCATCTCTTTGCCCCATTGTGAATGCAGCTGCTATTATAATCCCAGGCAGCCTCCTGAACGAGGAGAGCCCACCAGCTGAGACATGGTCTTTCATGAAAGGGCACTGAGAGCTGCTCATATCATTTTCCGCTTCACTTCAAAGAATGCATTAAATACAATTTAATCATCAAGAAGAATATCATTGTCAGCAGGAACAGAGCTGCAAACCTGCCGTGTGTTGCCACTGAATGCAATAAAGCTCAGCTCTTTAAGTCCCATTTCTTTCCCCAAAGAGCATGCATTGAGTACACACAAAAACACAGATCCTGAAAAGGCAGTGCCTTCCTCATAAGCACAAGCACTAGGCTTGCTGTTACAGGGTTTATTTTAAAACTATTTAAAATCAGACAGCAGGAGTAGACAGATGGCATATCTTACTATATTGCCATTGCCTATATTGCCTTCTTGATTATCTCAGTTTCTTTTCACACATCAAATACATCATCCCCCTCTGAAAATACCATTCACCCTAGAAAACTACCCCCAACCATGCTTCACACTCTATTTCTGGTTATCTTGTCACAGTTCTTATCCAAGCAGGTAAGCAATTACACCACAGAAGAGTTCAAGATGACTCAAGCACAAGTGGCATTTCCAGGCCATAGAGCAATTCTCATTACAGGTTTTTCCTCACTCCATGTATCAGAGGATCATCTTCCTAAGCTTTTTGTCTGAAGCTCAACTTACTTTCAGGAAAATGGCTCACATAACAGCCTGGCTGCCTGACGACAGTCTTTCTTTGAATTCTCATTGCTTGTCCCCTGCACTCCTGAAAGTTTTTTTTCTTAATCCTTCAACTTCCTTCTCATAGTCCATACTACAGCACTCCCTTCAATCCCACTTTTCACCCAGGTGTCCCACTCCTGCAGGAACTAAACAGCAGCATCTGCCCTCATCTACAGCTTTCATACTTGGGTTCTCTGCTAAGGTCCACAATAACAAAAAATGGACAGCTTTTAACAGATTGGCCACTTTATCAACCTTATC
Organism: Xenops minutus; assembly: GCA_035221455.1. NCBI lineage: Eukaryota > Metazoa > Chordata > Aves > Passeriformes > Furnariidae > Xenops > Xenops minutus. The sequence goes on from JAWWEE010000074.1 coordinate 40,131,023, forward strand.
ATGTGCTGTTGGCCTAAAATTCCTCTATCAGCAGCAGTTTTCAAAGTTAAAAAGTTTACATTGTACGAACAGTATAAAATATTTTTTTATATTTTGTATTTCATCTAGCCTAGTCTGGAATGTTTATGGTGACATTACTCTATTTTCCATCCTCCTCCATGTACTCCTCCTGATGCTACACACCCGGCTGTCTTTCATACAAGTACACTTCCAATAATGCAAAAGGTTTTTCTAAAAACAACATCCCCAGATATTAGACTTGTTAACAAAAATGCTGAGGACAGGTGCAAAAACTTTACCTTAGCTCTATTCCCTTTACTCACACTCCCCTAAGTAAGATCACCGAACAGGTAATAAGCTGACAGGTTTAGAAAAGATGAGTGAAACACACAGCTTTTGGATAGTTTTTAGGAAGATAGGAGTAGAAACAAAATTATGGAAAAAATATGGACTTTAATGATGAAAATACATTTTTAGGATCAAAATATTTTTGTATCTAGCACACAGTCTAATCTGTAAGTCTGGTAAGCACTGCTTTTTTTGCAGCCAGCCTCTTCACTTTCACAGGAAAGTGCTCCATCTCTACCCCCTGAGGCAATACAGGACTAGAAGCTAGGAAAACAGGTTGAATGATGGTAGGGAATACAGAGTACGTTATGAGTGTTCAATCATATCCATGTATCTCCAATACATACACTTATTAAATGATATCCTTCAAATACAAATTGGTAACTGACTAAAAAGAACAAAATCAAACAATAGACACTCCCCACCAATAACAACAACAGTTCAGTTCCCTTTTCACTTACCTCCAAAAGAAGCTGGAATCCCTCTCTTTTTTTAATTTCCTCCACTAGATATCTGTAATTTAAAATGCAGGGTTTTAAAGCATAGGGAAAAACAATACAAACAGAAAACAATAAAAAAGTGTTTAATATGGGTTATTTTTTCCTTTTCCTTTTTTTCACACTAAAGAAACCACAGAGTTAAAACTCATTTCTACCTGCTGTGAAAATGCAATAGCTATCAGTTCCTGGAAACAAATAAAGGCTACAGCCAGCCAAGGAGCATTGAGGAGAAGCCAAATTCTGTCCTCAGGCACAGATTTTCAATGGAGCCACATGGCACAAATTGATTGTATTTGCATTAGGTTGTGAACTTTCCCAATGCAAATTTCCATTGATGTTGTTCTTTATAAATTAATCCCTCCAACTCTTGTTCTCATGTGCTGATGCTGTGTTGTCATGTTATTTCATAGTCACTCTGACACCTCTTGCATTACTACTATCACTGGAACCTCTTACTTTGGCCCAGAATTTATAAGTTTGAACATACTTGAAGTTCAACAATTTCCCCAGTACTACCCTTATTCCACACTGTACACAACAGTGTATATTTCCATTCAGTGAGCCCCTGCTTATGCATAATAATCCCTGGACATCCTGCACTAACATATTGAAATGAGAATTTCTTTCCTCCTCTGCTGTCAAGCATGAAAAACCCAACAGTCTTCAATGGGAAGATGGGTTTGAATCATAACTTTGGATGAAAACCACTTCAATTTATAGAAATTTTTATAAGACATGACCTCAACTTTGCCATGGCACACATCACACAGGAATTCTGAAGCAAAGAGGACATAGCTGAGACGTCTCTCTGTATTCTCCTCCCCTCAAAGCTTTCTGAAGGAAAACCCCAAAGAATTCACCTCAAATTCACACAGCTTTTTCATTTCAACAGAACTTTAGTCTTTTACATGAAGATTCTGCTGTCTAATAATAACAAAACTGACACAATTAAATTACTGATTTTGCACAGATCTGTTCTGCTGCATTTACTATTCAGCATCTTCCTGTCTGCAGCTGCATTACTGGTCATCACACTAGTAATTCTTTTATCCACTACTTGAGGAAGAAAAATATTGTCAAAATAGCCCCCCTTGGTCCTTTCCACATGCCTGAAACTTGCCCCCACGGGGACACCTCGAGCACATCTGTACCTGCAACACCTGCTATTTGGCAGCCGTGTTGCAGAAACAGGTTGGCTGGGGAAGCAGCAAACAATACCCTAGATGGCACACACGTCTCAAAACAGCACATGGGGAGTTGTGGCACTGTTTGTCATTAACAAGGACTGTGCCTGTGACTCATCACCTTTTAGCACACTTCCCAGCCAAGCAATCCCTGTGGTGGATGGAGTGCCAGATCCCAAACATGCAGCTCTAGGAGTTGTGCTCTGTGCACTGTTGAGATGTTCCCTCTCACCGTAGCAAGTCAAGGTTCTGGGTCATTTCTGATCCTACTGAGCGCAGTTGTTTGTTATCTGCCTGTTAATGCCCATGCTACCACTGAGGCTGAAAGAGAAGCATGATGAAAGGCAAGAAGGAGGGTAGATACCGTGTGAGCCTGTTGGAGGGAACCTGTTTCTGCATGGTAATTGTCTTAGATAAAACAAGCTCAGTGCTTTTGTCCTGTTTATTAGAAGATACTTGTCTGTGCCATAAAACCAATATTCAATAACATCAGCAGGCTATTCATAAGACAGTGACCCTCAAGTTATTTTTTTCTTTAATAAACCATGAAAGAGAAACCTATGCATGATCACCTTTTCTTTTTTTTTTTTTTTTTGAGGTTTTGAATTGTTAGATCTATTTCATAATGCTTAATACCTTTCCCTCTCATCACACATGCCTTTTTTTTTTTATACTACTATGTGATATAAGCTATCTGATGATGGTCAAGTTCACAACACTGTTAATCATATTCTTAACTACACTGCCAATATCCTAAGAAGGCAGCCATTAGAAAATCCATTGCCATGATTTATCTTGCTAGGATCATTTGATGGCAATGGAGCAATTTACTCTGTGCATCTTTCCACAGTTGACAATGAAGTTTTATTATCATGTCACAGTTGTAGAATGTGAGAAGGGCTTGAGTTTTAGCGAGGACCGAAGTATACAGAGAAGTGGCATTTGCTATATTAAGCCTTGCAGAAAATGAGAGGTGGAGATCTGCAGTGAAAGTAGACATATGTCTGCTAAGACTGGGTGTCAGAACAAAAAACACAAAAAAACTGTAAAGAAGCTGAAGCACAAAACACAGAGGCACTTCTAGCAGTTGTATTCTAAAAGCAGTTTACTTTACTTATTTTTTTTTAGTGTACTTCATAAAGCAACATCCCTGCACTAAAAAACTGGGCAGGAAAAGAATAATCCAAAAAAAAATCTGAAGGGATCAGCTGCATGCTCTATTCTAGTTATTTTAAAAGTAAGCCTTTCCAAATAGGTAGCATCACAACATTCCTGTGATATTTAATATCCTGAAAGTATGAGTCATCTCCAGAACAAGAAGATATTACTGGGATAGCCAATAAGCAAAGTCTGATGTATCAGAAATATGCGTCTGCAATTAGCCTAAAACCTTTGCAGCTCTGCTTGGCTACAGGGGAGAAAAACAAAAAAAAAAAAAAGAAAAAAGAAAAAAGGAATCTTGCCCTTACATTCTATACTCAGTGGACTAGTTCCAGAATGCTTTAAAATTAAATTTCTTCTTAGCGGGAAAAAAACAAACCAAACAACAAAGAAATAGAAGAGACAAGCCAGTCACTCCTTAGAAGTGCTACCAACTGAATCCTAACATTAAACAGAAATATCGATCCCATAAAGGTCATTAATCACTACACAGTCAGTCAAACAACCTTGGCCAATGACCTTGATAAGGCTGAATTCCCCTACTGACAATGGGATGAATTACTTACTCTGTACAGATGAAGAACAGTACAATGTTTTGAAATAAAAACAAGGTGCAACTTAACCAGGAGATACTACAAAACAAAGAATCAGCCAAAAAAATGAAGGGCTTTAAAAAAATAAAGTAGAGAAAAAAGTCAAAGCTCATTTGAACTTTTCTGGTTTTTCTTCTTTCTTTTTGTTCTTTTCAAATCCACTCTGGCTTTAGGTCAGGGGTATTTTTAGCTTTTCTTTAGGTAACTTCATTTCAGTGAGACTATTCCTTTAATTTTCATTGAAGTAGTTATTCAATTCTTCTTGACTTGGTAGTTCATATAAAAAATAAAATGCCAATATCAATGATTTGACTTATGGCAGTGTGTAGCTAGTGTGGTAAAGTTTTCAGCATGATTTATCTCATTTAAATTCTGAACAAATATGATACTTAAAGTGAATTCTTTTTTTATTTCTTCTATGAGAGAAAACCACCTGTGTCTGGAAGTTTCTTTCCAGAAACCAAGACATCAGAATCACTTTAGAAACACCTTCTAGTAATTATTTTGCTAAATTCACTTGTGAAACTCAGTTCTGCAAGACCAAAACTTAGTGAAATTTGAAAGGACATAAAGATGGTGTTTCAGTCCGTAAGAGAACATACTAAAAGCACTAAGAACTTCAACAAACTTGTGGATAAAAAACAAGCAGTATGTCAGAACAATATGCCTCCATACACTTCTCCTACATCCTAACAATTAACAGTGTCCTCGTATGAATTTCCTTCCATCATCAGCTCTCTGCATGTCCTCAGTCATGAGGAATGAAGTGAACAGGAGAATGGCTCATTCACTGATTGCTACACACACTCAGATCCTGGCACATAGGGCTGCTTCTACATTGACACACAGCACACAGTTGAGTTAGAAAAAGGTGTATTGGTAAATCTGTTCTGTCTGGTTCAGATAACATAAATGTTCAACGACACTGTTTACCAACACCTATGCTTATTGCTAAAAGCAATATTGACTACTAAATATCATAGCAAATGTAGTAACACTAATTATTATTGTTATTACTTCTTCCTATCATACACAAATAAAAGGGGCGGGGGGGTGGGGGGGGGAAGTAAAAATGTGGTCTGCTCCAGGATATGGAGTATCAGCAGTGCCAGCATTTCAGCAAATTAAACAGACTAGACATATTCAAAATTGTGAGGTGGTACCTTGCCAAAGCCAGTGCCCTGTTTACTCTCTCCTCCAGGCCTGTTGTTCCCAGTGCTTTCCACATCAGCCAGAATTTGAACGCATCCGGACGTCTGCTGCACTGAATGGACTTGTCACCAGTGTCGTAGCTGACATCATAGAACTTGTCCTGCTGGAACAGGTATGCAGCCTCGGCAGAGTAACATTTCTTCAGGAGGCCCTATTAGAAACACGGTAAAGACTTAGATTCCTGATAAACATTTTCAAACCTCTTCACAAGCCAAAGCCTATTTTTTCCATCTGTTTATTAAAACAGATTCGAATGTGCAGGATATTCTCCAAAACTTATGGTGTGTTTTAAGAACCCTGGATGAACCTAAACCCAGTGAATTCAGTGCTGACAGCAAGCAAACCCTTTTTTTAACTATTATTTTCTTCATAGTATCACTGAAGAGTGGCAGGTTGAAGATGAATTTTGACTCAGAACCTGAAGAAACCATGGGAGTGGGTACCACAGAAACAGTTGCCCAAAGACATATACAGATGGGAAAGAGGAAGAAAAAGTAGACACCTATATCCACTGCTCTTTAGAGAGAAGAACAGCCCCTGAGCAACTACCTATATGTTCACAAATGGCTCAATCTATTGTTTCTTTGGTTAGTTGCAGGTAGGGAAGATTCAGCTCCAAGAAGTAAATGTTTAGCCTTTGCCAGTAAATAGTCACTGTAGATTCAGCACAAGCTATCTGACTGTTTGAGCAGAAACAGCCCAAAGGAATTAGTACAACACCAATTTTTGTCTCTTTTCATGGTTCAGACAAATATAACAATTGAAAATAAACCTGAGAAAAGATGCTTTTGCATGCCCTAATCATGGTTTGTTAATAACATTACTTTTATTCGGCAATCTCCAACCTCCAGCTTCTCAGAGGCCACCTGGGCAGAGAGATGAGCAGCAGAAAACAGACAAAGATTAATGAATAACATGGCAAGTTCCAGCAAGGAAAAAGGCTGCTCTGAAACAGATCACACAGAGGCTGTTATAGGTTTAAAGGTACAGAGGAAGCAAAGAAGCATAGGACTGTTCACTGGTTGAAGGATGAAATATCAAAATGTATTCTGTAATATTATGAAGTAGAGAGAAGGGCTGGTAGAAAGTAGGTTACAAAAGCAAAGATGAGGGTGGCCCTACAAGGGGTCCAGGAGGCAGAAAAGGTTGTAGATTAGTCACTGATATTAAAAGCAGATAAGAAAAATAAACCACAATCTGCAAGATGATGCTAGAATATTCAGATGAGTTAAAAAGCGTGGCTACAGCATGGGACTCAGATCTGCAAGCATGTATTTAAGTGACAGTTGAACCAAAAGTCTTCTGTGCAGAACAGACAAGCAGCTGAAGTCGACAGCAAGATAGAGGTTGCTAAACAGAAGAGCACAACTTCTTTTCCAATTCAACATCACATTTCAGTTTGAACCAACAGAAAAAGTATTTCACATTTCATCCTTTTCTCTGCATCTGCTGCAAGTCTGATTTTGAAATGGCAGACAGTGTCTGACATCACGCAATCAAAGCATCATATTCCTATAACAGAAGTATCATTCTTGATCCACATTAAAATACACTTCTCATGACTTTGGGACCGGCAATAAAATAGAGAAAAAAAGTTCAAGACAAAAGAACCCCAAAAGATAATTAATCCATTGGCATATGCAGAATAGCTAACTGCCTCTCTCCTAGACTTTTCAATTGCCTCCATCAATACTAAAAGTAATGCAAACAAAAAGTTCCACCTATATACCCATTTCTAAAAGCACAAAGGGAGACAACTAAAGATTTCTCCACAGCTTTTCTAAGGGTTTGATAATCCCATTGTAATATTACTGACTTGCTAAAAGTACAGCAAATTTGGTCTGAACTCTATAGTCACAGGACCAACACGTTCAGCCTTGTGAGAAGCCAGTTTATGTCACAGCTTGGGAAAATAAAGGACCAGTGTCTGCTTTCCCTTTGCAGCCATCAGGGATAATAGGCAGCTGCAGCACAGGGCAGCCACAGCTGGAAAGCCAGTGCTGGATGCAATATTTTGTGGTATATAAGATTCTTACACCTACTTTCCAATTTTCTCAGAAAAAGAAAGCCAGGAAATGACATTAGAAACCAAAGAATAGTCAAGCACAAAAGGTTCCATCCTTTACAGGGTTTTACACAGTTTTGTGTTCTCTGCCTAGCAGCTGCACAACAAAGAACAGGAGTCATTCTGTCGAGCCATTGTGCTCTATTCATTTAAATCTCCATACCTTGATTTTTAGGGAAAAACAAGCTTACTAGACATGGTCTTAAAAAAAAATAAAATTTAAATTTAAGTTAATTGCTTTGTCTCTTGCTGACTTAAAATTTTGTATAGTGTTTCTGCTGTGAGTGTATAGCAGGGTTGATCAATGTGGGACTATCTTCTGCCTTATCAGAATGCAATGCAGCTGCACAACAGAGGACATCACAGAATATTAGTTCCCTTCATATCTGTCATCTCAGGAATAATAACTGTTGTTTGTCACAAGAAGCCTAAACTCAGTTGGTAATATCAGAGAAACACTGAGAAGTTCACTTGATCACAGTACAGCTGCTGAGTTTAATAGCTTAAAAACAAATACTCTAGAGAGAAAACACAACAAGAACAAATAGTTCAATGGCCCTGAGTGAACTCAAATTCCTGGGGATATATTTCATTAAAGAAAAAAATAAATAAATAAAAAGGCAGGTGCTGTCCTACTCTCCTGGAGCTTCTGAAGCTGACAAGACATGCTGGCTTGATGATCCTTTTCCATCTGCTTATCTTACTAATAATGCAATGTGCTCAAGAAATCCTGCTGAAGATATTCCCTACTATGAATCTCCAGAGGCAAGTACAGTGACATCCTCCAGCATGTCACTAGAGCAGACAGAAAAAGAAACAAAAGTCATTCTTCATGAGAAAGAAAGAAACATTACAGAAGAAAGGTGGAGGAGAAAGAAAGGGAATGTTGCGGAAGAGGATTTGGGTGGGGAGGACAGCAGAAGAGGAAAAAAACATCCAAGAAAAAATTTATGCTTAAGAAAGCAGTTACTCCTTGATTGTCACTGTCTCAAAATTAATAGACTCAGACATGCTATATGCTGAAGACATAAAAAGTCATCTCAATTTTCCTAGTCAAATTATGGAAAAGTAGAAAGGGGGGAGAGGGGGAAAGAGAAAGGAAAGAAATATGCGTTAGATATGCTTTTGAACTCTTATGTTCTTAGTCCCAGACCTCAACACATATCCACACAGTAACTGAGCTGCTTCATTTTTTCAGAGGAATTGAAAAAATTTCATTAGAACTGTCCCATTTTACAAGTTTGAGTTTCTTTCTCCAGCATCTTTTACCTTTCTATCCATTTTACAGAGGCTAATGCAAATGCTCAGCTTTATAGTCAGGCTGTTAAAGTTTAGAAAATGGAAATACTGTTTTCATGAAGGCCTCAGCCTACTGTGAAGTCTCAAAGAGCCTTTGATTTTGATGAAGTCTACGGATAGTTGCTGTGTGTTCTAGTTAATGGCAAATTAATGAGTAATTATTGATACTGAAATCTAGAGCTTCAGTTTCATAATTCAACATATTTTCCTCATTGAACAGTTACCTACAGCAAGTCTTCTGATCTCTTTCCATTTTCATTGCTAGTTAAAAGTGAATTTCACCTTCATTAACAAAATATTTTTTTTCCCCAAGAAAAACATCTCCCTGATTTGCCTCATCTGAAGCAATAAGGATAATCTTTTAAATATCATAGTTGAATATTCTCAAAAGCAGTGCAGTGTGAAAGGCCATTCTAGCAATTCACTTCAAGAGATGAGAAGGAGCTCTCAGTTGTACTAACTCCAAGTGAAAAGCAATGACAGTAGGGCATTTCCTGCAGGTTCCCTGGAAGGGAATCAGGGAGGCAGATATTTCTATGAAATTGCTAATGATGAGGAAGAGATTACAATGGAGATGGCTACTGTCATCTTAATCGATTATATTCTGTGCTAAACAGATTTAATTAGCTACATTGAGACTTTATTCTTTACTAATAAGTGAAAATTCTGCTCATTACCTAGAATTGATTCTTAATTACCTAACCTAGTATTTCTTCACTCCAATGAGTCACTGGCATTGGTGATATACAGTATTTATTTTTATGGTGACAATAGTTACACTGATATGGATTATAGCAAGGATAAATTGGAGTAGCTCTGTAGTTTTAAGGGAGTATGTATAACCCAAGACTGACTCACAGTATTTTAAGAACATATGGGACCAAAACCAACTTCACTAACATTTTGAAATTATCAGTCCATCTAGCTTTGTGTTTAAACTATCAATGCAATTCATGCCTCAGCAACAGAAGTGTTTTCTGAGTAGGACTATCTTATTAGAGAAGTGACAAAAGTTACTCAGGCCATGGCAGATTAACTAATCTCTTTTTCTCTTTGGTGAAAATGCTTCTCCTATCTAATTGAGTCAAACAGATGTTCTTTTCTATCTCAGCTTTCTTTGGAACTATTCCAGTTTTGTTTCACTAAGGTTAGAAGATCCTCTTTTATTTCAGCATTTCACTGCAATTCGCCTTTTTTTTTCCTTTTTCTAAATGTGTATAGGAAAAATATTTAAATACAATGTTTCATTCTAATAAGTCACCTACAATGGCTTAAGTACATTAACATTGCTAAACCATATGGCAAAAAACCCCAAATCAAACAAACCCAGTCACTATTACTTTTGCTAATGGGAAATTACAGTGTTCCCACTACAACTAAAATGTGATGACACCTTCTAAAGATTATCTTTTCACACAGAAAGTGTGAGAGAAAGAAAACTGCAGGGGATTAATTTGCTTTCTTATAACCAACTAAACCTAATTCTGAGATATTCCACTGTTACACTTTCAAAATCTTTCATGGAATTTTTTCTCTCCCATACCAACACAGAAGTTTGGGAGCTGGAGCCCAGCCCTCACACCCTGCTCCTACAACCAGCTAACAGGATAGCTGATAGCTCTGCATTCCAGATTAATGGCTGGGGAGGACGAGGTTAGTGGGGCAAGGGGTGAGAGGGTTTTCTGGGTTTTTTGTCTCCTCCAGCTGTGGCATGGGTGGCAGACACCATTTGCTGGGCTGGTGGAAGCACTTGGAGGGAGCTCCCTTGGCTCGGCCCCCCAGCTTTGCTCATCCTGTGCTGGTTTTTCAGACAGAGAACAGTCACCACTGCCTGGATTTGCTACAGATTCCTTGAAGGTCAACACCACCTGCAGAGGAGTTGCTAACCCCCCACCCCCCAATGCTTTTGGACAAAGGACAGGGAGAGGGTTTTTACACTGCCCACGGGAAAGGTTTCAGCCTGTCCCTTGTGGCTGCCATTCCCATGAGTCTTTGGAACCAGCACCTCTCCCTACCCTCCACCTTCGCCTCGCTGAAGTCCATGAGAGAATTCTGTGGCCGCTGCCTCCCGAGGTGCAGCATCAACTCCCTCTGTCTGTAAATAGAACTGCACCCAAGGGGCAGAGATAGGACTTGATTTGTTTGAAAGTTTTTGCTTATAGTATTGCTGTTTGTTCTGCTCTGGGATTTTTTTGTTATATATATATATATATATATACACCTATATGTAGTAAACAGCTGTTATCCTTTTCTATACATTTTCTGATTAAAGTCTCTTAATTTCAAAGGTTGTGGTGATTTTTGGGAAGAGGCCCCCTTCCTAGTCTAGATAGACATCTTAGTTTTCTTTTAAACTGACACACCCACAGTTTCCAAATGGACCTCAAAGCAAATGGGAAGATAACGTAACAAAACTTCCTTAATCGATCCTCCAAAGGAAGACAGGGCATGATTCATAAACAAGACTTAACATTCATGATTAATATTTTGCTACTTTGATTTCTTGCAAAATTCATCATTTCAGAATCTGTCTGAGGTTCCTTGGACATTCACTGGCAGAAGAATGTGTGCCAAACTCTTCCAGTTCCCACTGAAGCATCCTAACTACAGTGTGAAGGAATTATATTCACATATAAATGTGTGCTTTATCTGCAGCCATAGGTATCTCTGTACCTTAGGAGTAGTGGAACAAGGTCCCAAGTGAGAAAACAATACGCATGCTTTTCCCTTCTCTTACTGGTGTGAAAATTGCATTCTTAATGGAAAACTGGATTCAGCTATTCTGGTATGGAGAGGATCAAAGCAAAGCAACGCTTTTTTGTCAAAGTGTCTTACATATGCATTTGATCTTTTTTTCTTACAGATTCATATTCCAGCTAGTTAATATGAGATCACTCAAATTTGTATGCATGTCTGTTTGCATATAAAGACTGAACTGGCACATACACAAAATGAGTAAATGCCAGTTTTCCAGGAATTAAATACAGAATAAATACCCCTCCTGATGGAGAGAAGTCTTCTGCTTTCCAGAACATGTCTCACTGTACAACAGGATCTGATTTTATGATCAGTAATACTTGTGTTTTCATGCCCAAATGACCTAGGATTCAGCTCTACAAGCATTTCCAATACAACATTGCCTAGCTGTGGTTTAGAAGTGGAATAGGATTGCTCTATCAGACATTACACTGCACAGAAAGAGAATACAAGACTGCCAGAGCCCTAAAATTGGAACAGTGTTCTTGAAGTGACTTTAAATGCTAGAGCAGCTAGAACATTTCAAATTTCTTCATTTCTGTCCTCGTTCTTCCCAAGAAATTTCAGCTATTCACTCCAAGTAGTCTAATCATTACCTGGGGCTATATCTATGTACTGGGCCTAATTAGTTACAAATATAGCAATGAAATCTTCCCTAGCCTGCAATTAAGAGACCATATTAATCTTAGTCAATAATTTCATTCTGTTTGTTTTTCATCCTGGAATAAAGATAAAGGGTTGGATGGCAATCCTGCGGTCTAATCCTCTTTAATCCCACAGACTCCAGTCTAAGGAAATGAGGAGGCACACTTCTCCTTGCTGTCCACCCACATCTCCCCTCTGACTTAGAGCAATCAACAACAAGAGAGCACCAATTAGCAACTACGGTCTTTAGTCGTCCTCAGTTACTACCTGAAGCTAGTAATGAATTACATCGATAGCTAATCCTAGCAGCTGAACAGAAAATATCAGTAGTTTTGACAGAGCTTTATAGAAGTAATTTACAAACTATGGCCACAAAATAGTGAAGGAAACTTCAAAGGCTCCATATTTTTATGAAGTTCAGTAATTTATAACCTGTAGAGTATAAGGTAAAACTCACCCCAGATGGTGGACAACGGGCATAAGTTTTAGCAGGTCTGAGTTTGAAACGAAGCTTGAAACAGTTGACCTTTTACTCATTTCTTTATTAAGATAAAAGAATTCCACAAAGATACAAGCAGGGATTTTTACTGTGTTGCAGGCTCATGTTGAGATCAGAGCTCTGTTGTTTGCTTACTAGACCTTTAAATTAGTCATGGCTTTTGCAATATTGAAATCACTCTGGTGATGAGGAAAACTAGTAAAGTGAGGAGAGAAGGCTCAGCACCTTTTCCTGCATGTGCTCTGACTCCTATCCCTCTCCCACTCTGGGGCACTATACAAGGGGATGTGAAGAGGAGCTCTGGTTACTTTAAGCAGAGACGCAGTGCTGCTGCAGTCCCACTGGATGACAGCTATTCTGAGGACTTTGATGAGCTCGATGTTTAAGTGTTGCAGGCCCAGGTGACAAAATTCTCTATTCTGAATGCAAATCATGTACAGAAGTTAACTAGCAAGGGCACCAGCTGCAAAATTTGACCACTTCTGAGCACAGTGACTTGGATAATTTTCACCGCGCTCTCTTATTCACCATTTATTAATTAATTTAGTGGTGAAATTCATAATAACATAATTCAGCCTTTGCACTGCAGTATAGTCAAACTGATTTGCAACTGCTTTCTAATTATTTCCACTTCCATATTACAGCAATGACAGCCTATTGCAACCAAAAAAAAAAAAAAAAAAAAACAAAACAACCAAGAAGAAAAAAAGACAGGAGGACTTACAGAGTTGTCTTTCACCAGGAGAGCACAGCACTGGATTCCTGCCAAAAGCATTTTATGGGGATTCCAGGCAACAGAATCAGCCCTGAGAAAATTATAAATTGCACTTATAATCCTGGGTACTAAAGAACCAAAAATGGCCATACACAATCCAAGCAAACAAATCACATTTCCCAACCTCCCCACTCCCACCACTGGTTCAGAAATCTCTCCAACTAAGTAATTTCTATTTTGGAAAATGCAGCACTTATGGAAGCCAACAGGCCACACAACTTCCACCTCAATCCTTGGTAAGCAAGCCCATGAACTAACCTGACTCACCTGTGGATGCCATGAAGAAGTCTGCAATGCTTCCTTGATATCAAAGCTGATCCACCCCAGGAAGCCTGTTGGAACATTTACAGAGCCAAGACAATATTATTTCTATAAAGTTCTTCTGATAATACTTCAACTAATAATTTCTAAAGATGTCTTATTTAAAACCTAGTTTACTACATGGTGAGTGGGCTAAATTTTGCCTTTAGTATCATCTACTGAAATACCACTGCAGCCTGGGGCTATGGCCTAAAACAGAGGAGTTGATGGTTTGTGCCACCCTGTGAGCCACAAACTAGACTGGCCTTCCTGTGTAAGTAAGGCAAGGAACTGGAATGTCCTTGCATAACCAGACTCATTCCTGATACCGAATAGAGTTGCTTCCTTTAGCCCAGCCTTAACCTAAGCAGTGAGCGCAGGAAGCCCCATTTTGTATATCTTCTCCCTGCTAGCCATTTCCTTTCTGGCAAATTCACAAGGAAAACAGTAGACAATGAAAACCTCTGCCAATGGCCAAGTCCAGGCTCAGCTCTTCCACAGATATGAAAAGCAAAGTAAGAGAGTAGGCAACAGAAGCATCTCTATTACCAGCAACCAACTGACCTTAAAATGGTTTAAGACTTATTACATCTCCCTCAGGTCAGCTAACAACTAGTTGTGTGCTCTGAGAGTCATTTCGGCCTGCTCTGTAGAGAGGAGCTCTCTTATTGAGTGTCCTTATTGAGCCATCTGCTCTAGACACACATCTTTGGGTGACAACTTTTGCAGATGTGTCTCTCCACAGCCTACTGAAGTGGAACCCGGACAACAAGTTTTTATTACATAAGTTTAATTTCTGGACAACCAGAGTCAGGGAAGGAGATCCTTAGTCCTGAATTCTGCAAGGATCAGATTTCACCCATCAGGTGTTGTGAATCTTCAGTTCTCAGGCAACAGCATTTATCCACGGGAGAAAGGTGGAGAGATCATTCAAACAGTAGACATGTCATACACTACATTTGAGAAATTACTGATAAAAAAATAAATTAAAGGATTTTCAATGTTCATGTAGGCAGAATACACTTAAGCAAACTATCTGTGAAGTAAGCAAGGCTCTTCAGAGATTCACAGAAGGCATCAGTCCACAAAACACCTGGACTCAGCTTATTTTTAAAGAAAGATTCATACATTTTGGGCTAATGAAGGAAAGAAAAATCATGGATGTAAAGATTCCTGACCTAAACATGAAGAATATATGCTTATTTGGCTTTTCTTTTTTTTTTCCCTTGAAAAAAACCAGATGTGATAGCTGATATACAAATTTAGCATCAGTATTAACTTCAGAGATCATACATTAGGAATAAGACCTGCTATCTGTGGGAGACAGGAAAGATAAAGGCTCACAAGGGAAATGAAAGGTTATTAACTTGTCTTAACAAATCATTCTCATTAATGCAGTGCCTTAATGCACCACATCATATTTTACATTGTCATGCTCACAACATCCTTGCTGAGACAAGGGCTGCTGCTCAGTCCACAGCTGGGACCTAAGGTAGGAAATTATTTGCCTCCAACATCACAGTAATCCTGCAGAATCATGACTTCCAACTGTGTTTCTCCAGATAGTCCAGATTTTGCTATGTTATGGGGAGACAATCAAACTGAACTTCCTATTCATAAAATTTACTCTTTTCATTCTATGACCAAATCAAGTAAAATCACTCACTAAATTATTCCCTGATTTTCATAATTTATAAACAACCCATTGAAAGATAATAAATTTTTATGAAATATGCATTCAAAGTTGTATGTGTTTTAAAAAGTTGACATTCTCACACTGCCTCTGAAAAACAGGGTTAGAAAGGCACTCAAGAGGTCATCTCAACAGCGTGCCACCCCCAAAGGTAGGATCAGCATACTCATCTCATTTCTGTCAAACATTTTTCTTTTCTAGAGGCTTTAATCAAAGAACACATGGTTTGTAATTAGCATTAAAGTGAAAAATAAGGTGCAGAGAGACACCAGCAATTGCTGCCTCTGCTGTTGGCACTTCTTTCTGCCTTTGATTTAAAAACTACTGATGGAGACCTAGGAGAGGAATGATAGTACTGGATGTGTAGGCATCTCCACCAATTTTCAATGTCTCCTTGAGCCACAGTACTACAAGATGAATTTGTGATCCACGTTTGTTCACCTTCTTCAAAGATCAAGTGCTAAGGGATCCAGGACTATTACAAAATAAAAGTTTAAAAACAAACAAACAAAACCCAACAACCTGAAAAAAACCCACAAATGAGAAGGCACCTAAGATGACTGTCTTTGTCTGCTTTTAAAGACCTCTAATGATGGAGGCTGTACAACTTAACCACTTCATTTAACAGTAACAGCCTGTTTTCAATTTAAAGTCTCAGCCCTAAACAGTGTTACCTCTAGTCACACCTCCAGTGGTCAGGGGAACAGATTATTCCTTCTTTTTTAAAGCATCTGTAGACTATTATGCATTATCTCTTTGTCTTTTCTAGCTTAAATAACATCAGTGCTTTCCAGCTTTCCTCATTAGTCATGATTGCCAGATACAGTTCTGTTTATCTGCATCGCTTTCCCGTTTTCTATCTTTCTTCTATAGGTCCTTAACCTTCTTTAAATGGATCTTTTTTTTATTTGGATACAATCTAGATAAAGCAGATGTATCTTCTTTATTCAGTTCTGAAAGACATTTAACTTTATTTGAAAATATCACTGACTTGTGAAGTACTGCAAAGCCCAGATCTTCTCCTACAGATCTGCTGTCTAGCCAACAATCTGCAGCCTGTGTTTGTGCACTTGATTATTACAGCTTAGAATTCTATCTTTATTGAACTGTAACCTAGTTTTTCCACTTTTTTCTCCAAATTGTCAAAATCTCTTTGATTTCTAATCCTGTCCTCCCACTGTCTCTTGGGGCAGTTTTATGTCATTTTCAAATTTATCAGTGCATTCATTTTTTATCTAAGTTATTTAATGAGCATAATAACAGATAAGTTCTGACCTAGGATAGACCTTTGTGGAATCTTGCTCTAAAATATTTCCCCTTTCAGTGAACCACTGGTAACTGTTCTCTGGTTTCCACTCACTAGAAGAGCTGCAGCTTGGCATGTTTCTCTGCTTTCTGATGAGATATTGCAAAGACACAATAGTTAACTGCTTCTCCTCCGTCCATGAGACTACAGAAGGAAGGCAGATTGATCAAACTCAACTGGCACATTTTGTTGATGACGAATCCAGCTGAGAGCAATGCAGGGGAGGTCAAAACACAAATATTATCACCTGTGTCCCACGCAATGTAATTGGTAACATGGTATGAGAAAATTACTGTGTTTCATATGCAGCAAATCACTTACAGCTGAACAATGGAAATCACAGTGTTCACAGTGTGATTAAACTAATTACCTAAGCACAGGCTAATAAGGTCAAACCTGATTTTCTGTACTGGCCTCTAATAGGAAAAAAAAGAAGAGTCAAAGTAAGGACCATCAGGGAAGGAATATTAATATAGAGTATTGTAGCTGCAGGAAGATAATACATGACATACGTAAGTGCTGGAACTTGAGAGCTTATTGATTATGAAAAACAAGTTATTAAGAAAGGCATCATCAATGCAGATTAAAATACAGTAAGCAACTGACATGCTTGTATAAATACTGTAATGTGAACAAAATAAGCTTGTTATAGCTCTGCACTTAGGCTATTGAATGGCTTGACTCCTAGGACAGTTTGGACTTACTGTTATTATCTTCTTAAAATAATATTTTCCTTGACTCCCTTTACCTCTTTTAGTTTGTCTCCATGTGAGAGCTTATCTACTATTTCTGACTTTATTGAAATTTATCTTTCTGAAGCTCACTGATTTTATGTTGATGTTCTCCCTTTTGCCCTTCATAAGAATCACCAGCTTTATCATTTCATATTTAATGAAAAGACTCTCCCTAAGGCAAGCACATCAATTTTTGGGATCAGAAAATATTCTAAAATGAGATAAATCAGTGTAAACCTGGAAATATCACCACTGACAGTCATATAAGTTATTCTTAGTAACAGCTCATGAGAGCATATACAGTAGACAACCCTGATGCCCATTAATGATACATGAAAAGTCCTAAATTAGACAGAACTTAACCTGCTTTTTACTGTTTGTTTTAATTGTAATGTGTCTTTTTTCCTTCAAAGTTACAGCAGGCCCAAACAGCAGTACTCACTTGCTATAACTCAGACTGCATACTGTGCAAATGATTCAAAAAGAAACCAGGCCTTTCAGAGGACTGCAGCTTCTCAAACTTTCAATATTATATTCTTGCCTACGAGGCTAGGAGGAAGCAAGCTTGCTTAAAAACAAAGAAAAGCATCTATTTCTTCCCTGTGTTTCTTGTACAGTGTGAATGGCAGAGACCTAGTCTCACAGTACCTGTTCATATACTATTTTAGTAAATCTATTTCTAGGGGTACTGTGAGTGAAAAAAGTGTCACACTATGAACTACAGTCTGCTCATTTTATCATAGTACACTTGTATATACATTTCTGTCTGATATCACTTACATGGAAAGCTTTCAGTCTTTCCCCATATCCTGTTCTTTTAACAAAAAAAATAATGAAACAGCCATCCGCTCAACTCTCCATAGAATGTGAAAAATACAAAAAATACTGACAGAACTTCTGAGAAGCACTGAGAGGATCAGAACATGAATCACATCTTAACAGAATGATTGGTCTTCCAGACTATAAACCCAATTTATTACTGGCCATTTGTCCTTCTACTGGGAATCTATTAACATCTGACAACTACAGTCATTTTTCAAACAGAAAATTGACTTAGAGATATTCATGGACATTTTTACCTTAGTTTAACATGAGGCAAAATTGGAAAAAGTCAATTCTTTGCAAAACACTTCCAACTGCCTACGGTTCAGAAAATGGCCCAGGCTGATCCCAGCTAATTTTAGTTCAGCTACAGGGAGACTACTCATTGTTCTCCTATAGCCATTGGAGATGGTTCCAGCCATGTCTATTTGACTCACCTGAGGTCCAACACAGATTCCAAACACATCCCTCTTTCCACCAGCTGCACAAACACACATGAGGCTGGCATGCAATGTCAGTGCTGCGCTTCTGCTGAAGAGCTGGCAGGTTGTTCTCTGCAGCACGCAGCCGTGAGGAGCCTTTGCACATATTTTGAATACTAAGCCTAAATTCTGCATCTTTGGCTCCAAGTCAATAAGAAACCTCTTTGGATTCACACATACACTGACTTTATTTATTAATGTCTGTGAGACATTTATTTGAAACACGCATCACTGCCTACGTGATTTTTCTTTAGATACTCAACAGTAAACAAACACTTAAAAAATTTAGAGCAGGTCTAAAAATCTCTATTAACATTGCTCCAGATTCTCTTATTGCTCCGTGACTTCTAATCTAGCCATTCTGGATTTGTGGCACTGGAATTATAAAGGAGAATGTCATTTTAGAAAATATGAAGAGACCTATCTTTAGAAAAATACATTTACCGCTCTTTCAGGTAATAAAAAGGCTCAATGATTATTCAAAAAAGATTCATGAATGCATTATAATATCCAAACCTAAAATTATAAAGAAATTTAAAACCTAAAAATGCAAGGAAACTCAAACCTGTAAATATGAAACAGAATAATTTATGACTGATTGAGCCTGAAATATATCTGTATTTTAACCTGTATGAACCACACACCACAAGTCTAATGTGTCTATTCTCCAACAGAACATGGAATGAATTCAAAGTTATACTTGTATATAAACACCCTTGAAGCATTTTTAGGAGGTAGCAAGAAGAAATTGATTATAAAATAATTTTGAAATATAGCCTGACAATTACAAAATAGCTTTGACTGTCAGAACTAAGTTATTTTCTGTTTTGCAGCACATGTAACAAACACAAATCAGAATGTATTTCTGGTCCCTATTAAAAACAAAGAAACAACAACAAAAGTTACTAGAGCCCAACTTTCTTCTAGAAAGAAATATCAACAGTCAAAGCAAAATAGCAATTATAAAAAAGCAGTGCTAAACAAAACCACACAGTATACAAACTCACATCAACATGAAGCCAGAGGCCATGCTTTTCACAGATATCAGCAATTTTATCCAGAGGATCAAATGCTCCCAGCACTGTTGTGCCTGCTGTAGCACAGACAAGAAATGGTGCTGACCCCTGCAATAGAATTCAAAACAAAAAGAAATTATCACTTGCACTGCTCATTTGCTCCAGTATACTTGCAGAGCTAAAGTATAAAAAGGTCTAGGAATGTAGGACAAAGATGTGACAAACTACATTTAGTTTCCCAGCAGAAGGTACTGCATTTAAAAGTGCTGACTCTACTTTTTTTCCCATTGCAGGAGAAAAAAAAAAAATATGCATTTTCCATTTCTAGTTAACACCATCCCAGGGCAGACTCCACCAGCTTCAGACTGTTTTGACAGATGCTAGTTTTGTCGAGATCAAAACACACCAGATATTTGACATCTCTCTTTATACACTGATTTTCATTTCTCAGTCTTCACATTTCACTACCATATTTGCTGTCATTCTGATGGATAAAATAAAAGATACTAGCTCAGGCAGCAGACTATCCATGCAAGGAAAGGGCTCATCCCTCTAGGGTTTCCACCTGCACTGTCTCTACCATACCCCTATTCTCTGCCTGATGAAGAGGAAACTTCAATGAGACAACACAATTTGCCTTCAGCAGCACTGGCACTAACCATGACAGGGACAGTCACGCTGCCTGATCCCACGCCTGACCTACAGCACAGCGCTATTCCCCTGCTCCCACTCCTGTCTAGAAAACAGGAAGAGCTGCAGATGGTAACTGAATGTAAGGAGCAAGAGACCACTGGAAATCTCAAACAGTTTTCAGGTCGGGCAGTGGGATATGGAAAACTTTTGTCAGTTTGCAGTCTCAGACAACCACTGTAAGCCAGTCATTTTCCTTCCAGTGGCTTTTCTCATTACTTTCCCATTCAGCTAATAGCAGGGATGCAATTACAATAGCAGACTGGGACACATATCCTTGCAGATCTGTGTGGCTGTGCCTACTTGGGAGCAGAAACTGCTACAAGGAAAAGACCTGGTAGAGTCTGTAAAAACTCAGCAAACCTGAGGGTATCAGCCCTAGCAAGGACTGTGTGGTCGCACTTGCTGGTAAATCCATGCTGAAGGAACTGGTCTGCACGTTTCAGCATCTGGCCTACAGTATGACAATGCATTTGCCAAAGAGGCACTAAAGTTGTTGGTAAATTATGCAGTCTGGGATCACTGAAGTTCATTTGCAGTGAATTAAATCTTTCAGATGATGTAAGTCTGTCTGCTGATGTAACTCAGTGTAACTTAGTGAAAACAGACATCAGCTGAAAAATCAAACTGTACATGAGTCTTTCACGTATCTTCACTCAACTGAAATCTGATCTCTCTTTTTAAAAAAAAAAAGAAAAAAACATTGACACTTTTAAACATCTACAGAAACAGACAGGCTTGATTCATGTTTGCACTGTGACTTCTTTACAGTGTAGAGGAGTAGTAGATTGGTACATAATTATGATTTATTTGTGTTTTATAATTTCTTTACAAATTGCTAAAGCAGTGAAAAGTAACTTTGGAATGAATTTAAATTAATCCCATACATTCACAAAGAATTACCAGCCTATAATTCACTTTTGGTCTTTTATTCCTAGTACAAGCACCCACATTAGTCAATCAAGCTTACAAACCAGCCTGAAACCCAAGTACAAAACACTTGCAAGTGAGTCAAAGATGTATTTGATGCATCTAGTTTCTGTTAGTGCTACATCAAAGTCAAAGGTCCTCAAGCTGCCAGTTGGTAGCATGACTGATTATGGGGATAAGTCTAACATGTCTACAAATTCCAATAGTTGTTACCATTACACTTTTGCCTTGAAGAAGGGAATTAAATTTTTATTATTCTTGACAATGTAGTTAAACAAGTCTTCCTGACTAAACTCCCTAAAAAGAGGCCTAAGACTCCTGCTATTCATATTCAGTGATCATTTTGTGGTTCTGTAGCTAACAAATACATCATCCGTAGTCTAGAGCCATTAGAATATTTACTGCAATTCACTGAAGTGTCCTTGTGTAAAAGTTGTAAAGTAGCACTTTATCAAGGACAAAAACACTTACTAAAGCTCTGATGAAATGAAAACCTTCCAATACACCTGCAACTTCCATTAAAATGCAAGTGCAAGCATGTCTTCCTGTAAGCAGAGCATTTCAATATAGACCATTTGTTTTTAAATTGCGGAGCACCATACTGAGGTTGAACTTTTTAAAAAAAACATAAATGCCAGATGATTTCTTTCAAATAACCATTACATTTATTATTACATGAACAAACAAGAATTCTGCTCTTGCAAGAGTAAAGAGTTCATTCTCTTGTGAGCCTGCATCCTCTTGCTCCAGTTTATTTCAGCCCTTTTTTCCCCCCGCATGTTGCTCAAATGAGTAAAGTGCAGGTTGTCTTCCTCAGGTAATGCAAATTACAGAGAGGTAAGTCAGAGAGTTTACTAGGGCCACCATGTATCCATAGCTACACTATGTAGCATGAAATTCAGAGATGGTTGTTTGGCAGAAGATGCACCTAAATCAGATCTTAGTAAAAGCTGTTGTGGCCATGCCAGTGCATAGCAGGACAGCACTGCCTTGGCCTTTCTACCTACAAGAGTAGGTTTCCCAAGTTAGCATTCAATGGAAGGGATCATCCATGTCATGGACATTGCACTTATTGCTTTGTATTCACAGATCATGGACTAAGGGCTGAGCTCTCAATCCTGCTGTTCTGACACACAAACTGGAAGTGAGAATAAAGGTGAGTTAACCAAGCCAGGAGATGCTGCTCTTGGAATTCACGTTCTCTAAAATAAATTATGTTGACTGTAGTAAAATGCTGTTTTACAGACTGTGGGACTATATGCTAACGCTGTCCAAATACATACATCAGCACCTTTCCAAATGCTGGCCTTTGGCTCTGTACTTAGCAAAGTCCCTAGGGGAAAAGAGGCACATCCCTGCACTCTTGCTACAGTAATACTGAATTTGTAGCTTTTATGATGGTTTTAGAGGCTAAGGCACAGGTCACAGTTCTTGCTCACTGCAGAGGGTAGAGGAATAGCTGCTGTAATTACCTGAAAAACCCTTTTAGGAAAACAAATACTGCATCCATTAAAAAAAAAATAAAAAAAAAATCAAGGGTAAAAGAAATCCTGTAAGAAATGTACTAAATACTTCAGAGCAGCATTGTACTCAGGACCTTCATTAGCAGTAAACACCCTGTGGAATTTTCCTCCCTTCTAAGACTGTAGAACCCATAAGCCTTGGCTTGTTCCACAGGTTTGTGAAAAACAGATTTCCCTTATAAGAAAGCCATTGTTACATTAACTGCCCTATTTTTAAGATTTTGCTCACTCTTCGTTTTCCTTCCTTTCACTCAGACGCAAGCACACAGTCTGCATACATTCCTCTCTCCTTCACACTCTCTCTCCCCCTCTCACCTCTTTCCTGGCCCGCTGGACTTGTTTCTCCAGTTCCTCAGGTATCATCTTACCTCTAAGGGACACAGATTTAAAACTTTTTCAGTTACATTCAAATAGGTTGGTTATGTACAGCACTACTGCATTTTAAAAAGGCTCAGAGATCACAGTCATGGCTTTTGCTTTCTTACCTTTCATCTGTTCTGATGAAGTAAACATTCTCTGTACCAATACCCAGGAAGGAGGCTGCCTTCTTCATGGAGTAATGACACTATAAATGAAAGAGGCCCACAAAAAAAAAGTACACACTCAATTAAAAAGTGAAATAAATGCCTTAACACAGGGAACAGTGACACCAAAATTAATTCAACTGCACCTAAAAGCCACAACAACAATAACATAAAAATCAAACCAACAAGCTACATATTTCAAAATCCACCTCATATTTAACCATAACACACAGGAAAAACCAGGGGAAACAAAACAAAAAAGACATGCACCATGTTTAAAATTTTGGGATTAAAAAAAAAAATAAGGAGCTCTATTCCATACAAATTCTTTTAAAGCTGGTTCTGCATTAGAATGAAAAGTAGAAATTTTGAAGCACCATCAGGGAAGAATTATTAATTGTTTCAAAAGATTTTGCTAGAACTCATTTGAAAGGATCAATTACTGTAAGAGTTAGGAAAGGCATGAGAAGACAGATCTAAAGGCTATTGAACTCAACAGCCTAGAAGCAATAAATAGGTCTGGAAGTCAAAAAGCACTCCTTGGAAACTGGACCCTCAATTAGGATGTATGTTATGATACATCAAAAGCCTCTACAATTTTATTGCTGTAACTTTTCTCTGTGTTTTCTCTAATCCTCAGCTGTTGGCCACTGTCAGAGACAGGGTACTATGCTAAACTCACCCCTGGCCCAGTTCAACAACTCTTGTTCACATGATCAAGGAGCTCAAGTCCCAAGACCTACTGAAGCCTTCAGATGTGGTGCAGCTGGGACTTGCAAGGCTTTCAAAGTCCTATCTCTACAAAAGGATCTGAAAATCATGATGTTGTGAAGAATTCTTCACATGAACATGTATCTTAGAAGCCATTATGAAAGGAAGCAGACTTTAGGCAGGACTCAGCACATCTTCAAAGGTTAATGTGGATTTTGCAAAAGGTTCCTGCCTGGACTAGTCTGCATTTTTCAGAATATGAAGTTACTATTTCAGCAAAGAATTCTAGCTAGGTCTTGTCACAGACACATCTTTGAATTCAGAGTACAGACACATGCAGCCCAGTTCTCACTTAGCACTGAATAAAGGGCATCAGTCTATGAAGCCTGTGAAATAAGAAAGGATGTTAAAAATGGGTGTATATTTAATCAGAATGTGGCAAAATTACTTTGGTGAGAAGGATACTCAAGCCTACAGGCCACTCCATACTTTTTACAAGCTTTTTTTCTGTTGAACAAATATTCATGGTATACCTTTCCATATTTCCAGTGTTCACATCTAGAAGGACCTGCTCTACTGTGGGTACTGTTATTCCAGCACAAGAACATTTTGTCTTATTCCAGAATAAAACCTCTTCTTAATTCGTCTTCATGATTAGCCTGGGAATTTAAGATACAATAACCTTCTTGACCTGAAGATATTTAGATGTCAAAATCACTCTGAGTAACTTGCAGCATGCCAAATGCCTATGCACTCATAGCAGTGGGGTCAGTTTTGAGAGTACACAGCATCTCATAGGACTAGACAGTTCTTCTCAGAACCAAGTTCATCCAAGCCTTGAATTACCACTGCTCTTGTCAAAAAAATAAAATTGATTATTTTGCACATTATTACTGAAGAGTTAAAATAATGCATACTCCAGCAACCGTGAAGATGTCTAGAATTGTTACTTTTCATACAGGAGGTGAAGCCAGGTGGTTAATTAATTCCATTTTCTTCCAGAGAGTTCACACAAATGCAGTTACTGCAGAACATAATTATGAAAAATGTACAACATTCTAATGTGTGGGCATGAATATATTAAGAGTAATAAAGCCTGTCACACTTATTTTGATGAGATGGATGATCTCAGTGGGCTCTCTTTGACAAAAACATTTCCCCCACCACCGCTGACTTTTAAAATAAAGGCATACAAAGACACTACCTGATACTATCAAGTAGCTTCAAGAAAGCTTAATTTTGTAACATGACACATCCACAAAGCCTTTCAGGTTCATTCATTTAGACTGTTACAAGAATAATAACATACATAGGTGGATAATTAGTCTTACATTACATCAAATTACATCAATAATGGCAATAATGATTGTAAGTGGCTGTGTTTTGTTCAGTAGAAGTTTGGAGATGTTTTTGACTGATTAGTGAATCACTTAAAACACAAATTATCTCCATCACTGATTTCTGTCCATTACATTCAAATCAAAGGTATGAATCACCAAGAATAATCAGATCGCTCCAAACTGAGAAAGCAGTAGACCTGCAAATTCAGTATACTAGTAAGTAGACAATCACTAAATCATGTATTTTATTATAAAAAATGATATGAGAGTCTGGGAGAAAGATGAAAGACCTGAGAGATTATACCAAAAAGCAGGGGAAAAGATAAGTACAAAAAGAATACAAAAATAAAACAGGCTGCATGATACATTAATTTTTTTCTCCAAAAGTATTCCTGCACATCTAATAAAATTTTGTCCGTCAGTAGGAAAGAAAAGAAACAAGACTCATACCACTACATAGATTTGGAATATGCTGTCTTTGATGGAAAAAAAAGTAGTTTTTTAGTTACATTGATTGAAACATGTAAGATTTTTTTTTTGCCCCCACTATCATTACTAGAAGCCTTTAGGCTTAATTGCAGTGCATCATTTTAAGAAAAAATACACTAGTCACAACACTGTCAACTAATTCACTTGTTCACAGCTTCCTTTCAAAAAATTAAAAAAAAAGAAAATCCAGATAAAAGGTATTATTTATATCTCTATTACATATGTAATTTTAAATACTGTGAATTCAGGTTACTTTTTTTCCATGTCTATGACAGTTTTGTTTGTTGGAACAAACTACTAAATCTGCAGCCATTTGTAGTAAGAATTTAACATCTTTGAGCACAAGATCGGATTGGAACAGTGGATTAGTGGATTTAAGATGTGTTGCTGTACTATTTACCTATAGCTAGATGTAGCTTTCCTTTCCTAATAATGTTTGCAAAGACAAGGTATTTTCCACCCTGTGCTCATTAAAAGACAAGACAAATCTGTATTTTCTTGATTTTAAAAAGTTTCCTAGAAACATGATTGTATAAAGCAATTACATTATTATGGGATTGTTTTATTACTCATTTTTGTCTGTTGTAATTTTGGCAGGGGACAACATGATGAGTTAATGTTGTGTTCTCTCACTTTATTACTTTCATGATCAAGTTGCACTGGGGAGGAATTTAGTTTCATTGCATCTAAAAATCTGCTCATATCAGCATGCCCATTTCAGCTGTCTACACATCTTCTTCTACCCTCAGTTACCTCAAATTTAGCAGATTTTTACCTTTCAGATCAATGCAATACATATTTGTGTCAGAAGGGACTCAAATAGCAAAAAGTGAGATTAAAAAAAGGTGGGCTGATATCTACAACTACAACTGTATTCAGCTCCTACAGAGCCACAAATCATGCCATAAGAAAGTGAGATATAACAACTACTCTTCCACGGCTACTGTCTCAAGAGGAATCACTCTGTAATGGTCCTGCAAAAGAACTACAGAGTAGCAGCAGAGACAGTGCTCACTGTGTATCACCACCTTTTTACTTGCAGGAACAAGGGCCCTCTTTATTCTGGAGGGCCAAACAGAGCATGTGAAGACTTTGGGTGGGCCATGCATTAAACATACATCCTCATGTTATCTGAGAACATACAAAAAATACATAGCCCCAGATCACATAAAACTGTGTCACTGACAAGCCTGCGCTTTCCTCTGCTCTGCAACAGGGCAACTCTTTCAATCCACCAAGTGCCAAACTGAAACTTTGGGACTTGGCAACTCAAGGCAGAAATCATTTCATTTGAACACAGCATTGTGGCCAAGCCCTAAAATGACACGAGGGCCTTGAGCAGCCATGTGTTTTGACTCCTCATCAATACTCAGTTCATTATAGCCTCACGGCTTCTCTGTGCCAATGCTGTTGTCTGATTCATGCTGGAGATAAACACAAGTTAACTTCTCCAGGATTTGTTTTTTAAACAATTTGCTTCTCCAGGCACCTATTCAGTTAAAATACATAAATAAACCCAAGCCACAAAACACAGCAAAATTGAAGGGTGTTTGGATGAGGGGATTGAGTGTACCCTCAGTAAGTTCACAGACAGCATTAAGTTTGGTTGGAGATTGATCTGCTGAAGAGTAAGAAGGCTCTGCAGAGGGATCTGGACAGGCTGGATCAATGGGCAAAGGCCAAGGGCATGATGTTCAACTAGCCCAAGTGCTGGGTCCTGCACTTTGGTAAAAAAGAAGAACGTGCAGTGCTACAGGCGTGGGGAAGAATGACTGGAAAGCTGTCCAGTGGAAAATGGGGATGCTGGTCAACAGCCAGCTGAACACGAGCCAGCAGTGTGCCCCGGTGACCAAGAAGCCCAGTGGCATCCTGCCTTCTATCAAGAATAAATGTGGCCAGCAGGACCAGTGCAGTGATCGTCCCTCTGTACTCTGCACTACTGAAGCCACATCTTGAGTACTGTGTTCAGTTCTGGGCCCCTCACTACAAGAAAGACATTGAGGTGCTTGGGTGTGTCCAGAGAAGGACAATGGAGCTGGTGAAGGGTCTGGAGGGTAAGTTCTTCAAAGAATGGCTGAGGGAGCTGGCGTTTAGCCTGCAGAAAAGGATACTCAGGGGAGACCTTATCAATCTCTACAACTACTTGAATGAAGTTGTAGTCAGGTGGGAATTTGCCTCTTCTCCCAGGCAGCCAGAGACAGGACAAGAGGAATTGGCCTCAAACTGTGCCAGGAGGGGTTCACATTGAACATCAGGACGAATTTCTTCACAGAAAAGGTTGTTAAGCATTGGAATAGTCTGCCCAGAGAGGTGGTGGAGTCACCATCCCTGGAGGTGTTCAAAAAATAACAGGACATGGCATTTATTGCTATGGTCTAGTTGCCACTACATGGTGGTAATCAGTCTAAGGTTGGACTTGATGATATTAGAGCTATTTTCAAACCTAAATTATTCTGTGATTCAAAGGTGCAATATGCTAAATAAATAATAATAAAAAATACTAAAAAAATATTGTAGGACACAGGCACTTATGTACCTATCTTCAGTGTGGACCATTTATTACATATATTATCAATATGACATAACTGAACAAAAGCTTCATACAGGTCATGTACCTTGGACTCAGTGCAGTGGATCCAAAATAAGTATGAATATGTCCACCTGCTCCCTCATAACCATGAACATAGCCATGAATAAACACTAGAGTTCTTAGAAAACAGTCATAACATGATTTGATTATTGAGTACTAAAGATAACACAGTTTGGTGAAACAAGCAAAGTATTATTGATCAAAAGCACGGCCTTAGAAATAATTTACCAATCTATTTTTCCTGGTCAGCTCTCTGGTTTATGGTACTGGTCTTTCTGGTGAAATAGGCAGAAAAATAAACTTACTCTGGAGGCCAATTAAAATTTATCATGAAATTAAATGTTTTCTTATTTTAGAGTATGAGAATATACATTTTAGCTAAACCTTGGAATGAAATAAAATATTACTTCCTAATAAAAATTTTATGTGTTTCACTTTAAAAGCAGCAATGAAACTTGCTTCAAGCTCATTTTTACCTCCTTAACTATTTTGAAGATGTGACATTTTGGATTAAGTATGAACTAGTATGTCATTTCATACAAACGCTTTTCAGAAAAAAAAAAAACAACAAAACAAAACATATCTAAACATATTTTGCTTGGGGAGAAACAAAACAAAACACCACCACCTTTATTTAGGACATTTGTACTCAGTTCCAAAATATATGTGCTGTTTCAGACAACTCATACAATACCTTCATCCCTCAGGCTTCTCCAAAATAAGCCTCATCTATTTACACTGCAAACTGTTTGGAGAATTAACTTTTGAGCTAAAATTATTCTTGTAACTAGATGCTTTCTAATACAAGGTTCTCACTTCCAATGGGACCTTTATATTGTGGAGTAAAACTTAATAACAACTCTGCACTTATCAAATCATACACTCTTAAAACTGAAGGGACAGGGAATTAAAAAAGCCCCAAAAATTACCTTCAGAATAAATGTATGAATGTAACTCAATTTCCCACAGGCATTCTGGACAGATATTATTCCAAAACTTTAAAACTAGCCACATATTTTCAATTATTTAAAAAACTGTCTACAGGTTCAGCACTTTTTTCCAAGAGGCATATGGTGGGTTTGGTTCTGTACCACAACCAATCTGTATTCAGACACAGGGCAGAGTGGGAGCTGCTCACAGGTCCACAAGTGCTCAGTTTAGTACAAATTAAGCATGCAAAAAAAAACCTTTGACATCCAAACCCTACCTACAGTTCCTGCTAGACTTTATGTTGTGGGAAATCAGATGCTGCAGACCTCCACAACACACCACATGCATTCTGCTTCAGGTTTGCCCCATGTCCAACCTATTCTTGTATCAGCAGTTTTCAAAGCAGGAACATCTGTGTTTGTTTTCTGAAAGCAAGGAAGCTTCTGCAGGGAAATTTACTATCAGACTTCTCCACTTAGCTCCAATATTTCACATCATACACTGATGTCAAAATTATTGTACCAGTGCCCCCTCAGATATGCAAATCATATAATTTTACAGCTATGGAAAAATAAAGCTCAAAAAGCTTTTGCTGATTTTGTTTTTACCTCTTCTGAAGTGAACAGCACTAGTCTTGGCAGACCTGAAAGCCCTTTTTCCTTTATCTCGGGACAAAATTTGTATCTTGCTAAGTTCATGGCATACATATTAGAAACTGAGCCACCTGCAGAAAGAGACATACAAATACCATATTAGTTACAGTACTAGGACCTGTCCTGAGTAAGTACTTGACCTATTAGGGAAAAATAAGCCATACAGTTAATTACATAAAACTAGCACCAAAAAGAATACAATTACTCTATCTTTTGGCAGGAGCTCACTAAGTTTTAAAGCAAGAAATTCTGCTCTAAGAGCAAGGTGTCTATGAGAAATACACATCAAATTTGATGTAGAAAGAAACTATATCATTAATACATTTTAGAAAAAAAAAACAACTAGGGGATTTCAGTTTATTTAGTTTTCTACTACTCATGTGTAGCTTAGAATTACTGACTGTTTTTTGGTTTTGGAGGGTGAGTTTAATTTGCTCATTTTATTCCTCTTCTTCCTCCCCCCAGAATAGATCACAGAATCACAGAATGTTGTGAGTTGGAAGGGACTCACAAGAATCATAGAGTTCAACCCTTAGCCCTGCACAGGACCATCCCCAAGAGTCACACCATGTGCAGGCACCATGTGCCTGAGAGCATCATCCAAATGCTTCTTGAACTCTGGCGGGCTTGGTGCTGTGACCACATGCCTTGGGAGCCCATTCCAGTGCCCAACCACCCTCTGGGTGAAGAACCTCTTTCTAATATCCAGCCTAAACCTCCCCGACACAACTTTAGGCAATTCTCTTGGGTCCTGTCACTGGTCACCACAGAGAAGAGATCAGTGCCTGCCCCTCCTCTTCCCCTCACAAGGAAGCTGTAACTGCAATGAGGTGTCCCCTCAGTCTCCTCTTCTCCAGCTGAACAGATCAAGTGACCTCAGCCACTCCTCAGAGGGCTTGCCCTCAAGGCCCTTCACCATCTTTGTTGCCCTTCTTTGAACACTCTCTAAGAGCTTAATATCCTTCCTATCTTGTGGTGCCCAAAACTGCCCACAATATTCAAAGTGAGGCCACCCCAGTGCAGAACAAAGCGGGACAATCCCCTCTCTCAGCTAGCTGGTGATGCTTTGCCTGATACCCCCAGGACATAGTTGGTCCTCCTGGCTGCCAGGGCACTGGTGACTCATATTCAAATTGCCATTGACCAGGACCACCAGATATAAAAGCTTCACACCTATCCTAATATTTTGTAATCTGAATAATCTGTGAAATATCACCATTATGCTTCATTGATTCAAGTGGGCTGGAACACTGCCTTAGAGAACACTTGAAAACCATGGCTTATCAAACAACTTACAAAATACATTTAATAAAACTATAAAAACTCAAAGGAGTTAAGCTTATGCTTAAACTCTTGCTCCCAAAATTCACAGGCAAGACACACATACTTATTCCCTCAGGTACCACCAGTTGGTCTAGCACATAAATCAGCTCCCTGTCTGTCAACTAAGTTGACTCATTGCAATGAGGCTGTTGATATTGTTGCTAATAATGTCAGGAAGGCTGTCAGTCAAAAACAATTGATTTCCATATAATTATATTTAATGTAGGACTGTTTTCTTTCATTCACTGATCAGAATCACCGAATTGTTATTAGAAACACATAAGCCTACATGAAACAGTTCTGTGTTTTTATCACTAGGCTTTTGCAGGCACTTTCAAATACTCTACTCCAAGAACTCATAGAATTCATGGTATTAGGTGGTTTACAGTGATTCAGTTTGGGTTCTGAAGTGTTCCTACCTGGATTAAATATACCATCACCTTCTTCCCAGCCTATGAACTCAATCATTTTCTTGATGACTGCTTCTTCCACCAACAGAAACACAGGAGATACTTCGTATGTATATCTGAACAAAAATAAAAGCATCACAACTGGTATTAAACTGCACAACTCATGCCAAAGGGTATTGCTAAAACCAGATCAAGGCTTCTTGCACCTCTCTGTAATCTATCAGCAGCTGACAACCACCACCAGCAGCAGAACTCTAAAGTCAAACATTATGCATCTGACCTACTAGAGCACGTGCTCAGCTCCTGACAGCATCACGTTGACTCTTCCACTCTCAAAGTAGGACATCAGTTTACTCCTAATGTAGGTCACACGCTTAAATTTCAGCCTTACATTTGCAAGTAAACAGTGGACAGGTAACCATTTGCATTCAGCTCTGTGCAGAATGCCTCAAAGGATATGAACAACTAAGTTAAGTCTGATTAATTAATTTTTGTGTACCAAGATAAAAATCTAGGTTTAAAAGCATTGGGAGGAGGAGGGGGGAATCTTTCCTCTCAAAGCCCACCTCACAAACAAGAAAAAAAGGCCTCATCAAATTAGTCAACCTTGTGGTGAGTTACTCAGCCAATCTGAATCAGACTGTTTTCTCTCCCCAGTTCACGCACAATTCCTACCTCTTCTGTAATACTGAACACAGAAATCAGAAGCAAGGAAACAAAAAAAAAAAGTTATTCTAAAAAGCATGCTAATTCATCATCAAGAGGACAAAGAACCACACTTACACACTTGGGTTCAGGGCTTCTGTAATGAAACGAGCCACTAATGAGTAATAATCTAGTCCAGCATAGAGCTGATTGAAAAACCTTGGATGATCTGAAAATACAGATGAAAAGCAAGTGACAGGATATACAAGAAAAGAGAATACATCACAGTCCCTCTCAGTTGAATGCCAATCATTGCAATCCACGATTCATTCCATTCTCTCAGTATTCTCTGGATTCACTGTCCTTTTCTTAGGTTAAACAATACTTGGAAAGTAAATTTAATAAGCACTTTCAGATCTCAAAACAATTCTTGAGAGACTCAAGTGGTGCACAGAATGAATGCAAGTAGTTCACAAGTTTTACAAATCAAGAAAAGAAAAGGGATTGACAATTGAGGATATATAGTGGCTTTAAACAGTGGTCTTGAGAGGACAAATTTTGCTAAGCAATAGAATATAGTAACCTGCTGATCCCAGGCAGCTGTGCCTGTGCTCCTAACAAAGTCTCTATACTGAGAGAAAGAAATAGTGTAACAGCTTGGAAAATTTTACTGCACACTTAAAATGAAAAGTTAAGAAAATTTGTTCAGCTGCCTTGAAACACTGAAATATAACAAAGTTCTATACTATTGGTGACTATAAAAACAAGTCAATTCTATAGTGGGATCACCACCTAAATTTTAATCCACAGCATAGTACTTTTACATGCAAAACCAGGTGAGCTGTACAGCTCCAATTATATTATCTCTGGGGCTTCAATAAATGTCTATACTTAAACTGAAGACTATTTGCACAGCATACTCTTATATACAACATCTTTTCTAATGTGACATAGTGTAACAAAGTAGAATCTAAAGACAATTTGAAGAAGTAAGATAAACAGAACATTTTTCAGTAACTCAGAAATTATATCTGCATATTATTACTGCACTCACCCTGCAGATCAGTAGTGCTACTCTTCTATCATTTTCAAAGGCAAGAGTTTGCTCTCAAAATTATTTTACTTTCTACTCTGTAGCAACAGCGACTGCAGCAGGGAATATAGCCTGGAAATGCACAACTAACTGTATCAAATGTCCTTTTCACGTTCCAAAACACAGCTTAAGCCATACCATGGATGAAATCCTGAGCTACTGATTCACAGCACTATTTCCTGAACAGATGTTGTTCATCCCTTTTCGCTAAGATTGAATTATCCTACACATGCTGCAGACAGGTTAGCTGTAGAGAACTAATCCTGCAGAGATGTGGTGTACTGTCTCAAACACTGCAGGCTCTCTTCTCACAGGGTCTGGATAAGGAATTACTGCCTATCAGCAAATTAACACCCTACAAGACTATTATTGCTCAAAAAGAGCAATAATAAAGGAGGGTAATCATTACTAAGAACATATGAGGGCAATGATGGCAACTCCAAATCTCATCACTCAGACAGCAGGTAATCACACACAAAGGTCCTTCTACCTGTTTTGCTGGACTGTTGTGCACTCATCTAGGTGACTTTTACAAGACTTCAAAATGGCAGAATCTATCATTAATGCCAATGGCATCGCATTAATTAGTTTTTTATTAGTTTGTCATTTTTACACACTTTAGTCAAACCTATGGTGACCAGCATTTAGTCAAACCTATGGTGACCAGCATTCAGTCAAACAACAGAAACATGACCAAGTGTTTGTATACTTGTATCGGCAGGCAGAAAACAAACATTAACACCCCTGGTTCTCTGAAAGGTGACAGAGCATTGTAAGCAGTATCCGGTCTTCCCAACTTAGCATATAAAACAACTGTGCTAGAAATCCCATTCCTACTGGTTTTGACGCTGTATTGTATGACATCCCGGCAGAGTTGCAGGAGTTTCTGATGACATTCTCCGGTGTCCCTCATTTCCAGGTCAAGAATCTGCTTAAGGGTTTCAGGGGCTTGCCATTCACAGACCTAGTGATGGGGAGGGAGCAGACACCATCAGTGAACGGGTTTGCCAGGAGGAAGAGGATATAAAGGCACAAGGTAAGCACCACATTCAGCACTGCTTTCACAAAGCTTCCCATTGCAGGGCAGTATGCCACCAGAAAATACATCTAGTAAAATGGTCTTACGGGTTATTGGTTTTATAGCATCTTGGGCATTGCTCAACCACAAAAATTAAAGTGGTGAATGCTGGAAGGCAGAATAGAAAGAGGCCTGCAGCTCAAATTCTGTCCTTAGCTAGGGATTTGTAAACGCAGCATTTTCTGATCCTCTTCTGCCAAGGGGTGGGAGCAACCAGTACATGTCCAAAGGCAAGCATGATTTATTTGCAGTTCCCCTTCCCAGACAGCCCCTAAAGCAGGGGTTCTACAAAACCCACAGCAGTCTCATAATGCTGTCCTTTCACAGTGGTACATCCACTGTTCCTCCTTCTCCAACACCATTGCCCCTGAGGAGCCATCAAATAACTCACCCCCACCCCAAACAAGAAAAACACTACAGCCATTTGTGATCCCACAGAAAATGACCATTGTACTCTGAGATAAAAAAAAAATCTTCATGACTTTCTGACAGATATGTATACTAATTACATTATTGGAAGCTTTTATAATGTATTCTTTTTTACTTTGTAAGGCTGCCATTTTATTTCAGAGCCAGGCACAGACTAGAAGCAATTTTGAGGCTACTTAAAGTGCAATAAAATACAACTTATAAAAAAGAATTAATTTAGTGTTCATCGTCTCCATTACAAATTCCCAACAACACTCTATTGCTTTACCTTTTCCGTTACATCATCAGCTTTCTGGACAACTTCTTCCATTATAAGCTTACAGGCCTCTTCCACAAACTTCTCTCCTGCTTTTGAGTCCATTATTGGACCATTTAGGATGACTCCATCCACCAAAACAGCATTCTTCTTCTGGAACATCTCCTGCTTGCAAACACCAACTGTAAGGTAAATAATATATCATTAGAGCAAGGCCTGGACAACTAAATAAAAAACTAAAAAAATATTCTTTCATTGCTGAAAATTTAATCAACTTCACTAAAAACTCACAGGGACTTTTTACATGTACAAAAAGCTCAGATTTGGTGGGAGAATCTTTACAGACAAAACAAAAAAAAAGTGTTACTTCAAACCTAGACTGTTGTTCTGTAGGTAGTAATAGTCTGCTGTATTGTATCTCCAAAAGCATGCAACGGACCTTCCAAACAGAGGAAAATACAGTTCTGGCTTACAAATTGTTACAGTTGGATAAACAGAAATACAGTGAAAGATAACGCATTTTTCTTAGCTGAAAATGTTTCCCTCCACATGCCAACCCTTCTGCTTCCTTTTTTCCATGAAATAATTGGTCAGCTACATTCCCTGTAGCTTTATGCTACTCTTTCTCACCAGCCACTTCTCTTGCTCTGAGTCCTCCACATTCTTTGCAATGTGCCTCACTGACCCACATTCCATGAAAATAAAACATTTTGAGATTGCTGTCAATATCACATACCTATTCTTCTTTCCGCCCTTATCCTATTAAATGCTCTCAATCACTAATTACAATAATCCGCTAGGCAGATTATCTTGTTTATTCTCTTCTCCAGTGATGATCTCCTTCCTTTCCCTCGTCTTTATCCACAAGACATATTCTCCCAATATGTTCCATAAATGTATTGCTATTTCCTCTTTTACATTACTTCTGAAAGCAGAGCCAAGACGCTTATAAGCACTGGTCAATAGTGACAACTACGTATCAATTTCATGTATTGATTTCATATGGCAAGATCAGGACTCCAGTTTTCATCAACGTGAGGATGAAGATGAAAGTGAGACATTTGGAGATATCAAGAGAACAGACATTTGAAACAGTAGAGTGCTGAAAGGAGAAGCTGTAAGCACCATAGCCAAATTATCTGGGTTACAGACAGCATCTGCTCACTGATCTTGCCTTAGAATAGCTAAGATCTATAAAGCCAGGCAGCACTGCCACCCACAAAGAGTTTTCTTCATCTGCCATAAGGATGGTGGAAGGCTGTGATGTATGGAGAAAGTTCTGTGCCCAAAACAACTTTGTCTTCTGCCTTACTTTTTGTTCCAGTTACAAAGTACAGAAGACAGGTGGCTCTTTCACAGATCAAAACAAACAACTGAATTTCCAGAAGACTTCCAGACACTGCAGTCTGACACATTCATCATTTTTATCATAATTACAGCTCCTCATGCACAGGATACAGAAGAACAGCAATGCTTCTTAGAAGGGTGCATCACTTCAAGGTCCATTGATTGAAAGAAACCCTGTCAGTCCCATGACTTTTTATTTTCTGAGGATTTAGAGAAGCTATTCAGTTCCCTTTGACTTATCAGGAGAGATAAGGCAAACAAGATAAAACTCTGACATGAGATGGGACCTCAGGCTTCCCATAATGCTGCTGACAAAAATGAGATACAGGCACAGGCATTTCTGAAATTACTTGATTTTAATCCAAATGGGCAATATACTAAATTTTACTAAACAGAGTACCCTTCAGCACATTGTTATAGGAGATACGTAAGTGTTCTTATGGGACAGATAGAAAACAAGCAGGTAAACAGTATTAAATCTTTAACAGGCAAAGAGGGAAAATCACAGACATCAAAAATGTCAATTCTCATCATGCTTCCCAGCACATCACAGCAGAGGCACTGTAAAGAAACTGCAGCTTTGAAAAAGTCTTATAGGTTTCTCTCTGAAAAGGCAAGCTAGTAGGTCAACGTTCTAAGACTTAAAACACCAGGAATTACCATGGAATTGAAAGACATTAGGTCTTTGGGCAGACAGAACAGAGACCATTTTTTAACAGAGTTAGTTATTTGATGCATAAATAGTTGCCTAAGTACTCCTGAGAGTTTGACATGAACACAAAAAAGAATCTCAGCCTTAACACCACCTGGAGATGCTATCATCTCCATGTATGATAAAGGTGTTTTGTTCCTATGAAACAAAACAAAACAACAACAAAAAAACCAAATAAACAAAACAAAACAAAAAAGGACAGGTTCTAAAAAAACTATGGGGTAGATGAATATCTATCACAGAGCACAGATGTTGATACTTCCTTTGGTTGTGAGAAGAATATATGATGGAGCAAGAGAACTTGCTCCCTTTTTTCTTTTTTTTTGTTCCGCTTCACCTCTCAGGTCTCTGCTAGAACCAGAGCTGTGCAAAAGGTTTGTATTAGTAACTCCATCAGCTCTATTCATGCAACTTTTCCACAGAGATAATATACTAGTACTTCCCTAACTTTACAAGGATCTTTTTCCAGGAATTCTGTGAAAAGCAAAAGTAGAATTTTACTTTTGATACCATGTCTTTCTTTAGGGGGCTGGGTAATAGGTCTATCAGCTCCCCATTTGAAGCAGATCTGTTCACCTCTACATACAGTTTTACAGTCTCCTTAGGACACTTTGTGGATCCTGAGGAAGAAGATAGGCTCTGGAAAAGGGGTGATAGTCTACCTGAAAGTCTACTCCTAGTCCCCAAATCTGTGCTGGGACTCAGGCATAGTCTATGAAAGAGAAAGGCAAAGCAGAGAAGTTAGATGGAAGGGATGGAAGAGACCCCTCATTTCAACAGCATTTAACTGTGTAAAGCGCCAGCAAAGAGTTCATTATTTAGCTCATATTTTGTTCCACGGAATAATACTCCTTGCAATTATTTCTCACTTTCTCAATAAGTTTTTGATTATCACTTATTTCAATCTGAGCTCCTTGAGCTAAATCCTGCCCTGGAACACACCATAAGACCATTACTTGAAATTAACAGAAAACTATTTCACAGTCAGCACCTAAATCAAGCCCCAAACATACACATTTTCTGAGGTAAAGGTCTTCAGGTTTTGCAAACCACTGCTGGATATATACACTATTCCTATCTCTCATGCTTTTTCTGCAAATGCCATGATACTTAATCTTCTGCTCATAACTGTCTGAGTTATGGAGTTCTTAAGAGACTTCCAAACTCTTCTTTACCTAAAAAATAAATGTGTTTCCTCTTGGTTGCAGTAAAACCCTGAAGAGGAAAACTAAGTAGATGATAAACATCTGAAATTCCATAACATTTTTTCTTTTTATCACATTTTTTAATAGAGCCAGTGACCATTATGTTTTAGATAGGTGAACCTCCAGAAAGATTCTAGGTTCACTTTTTATGTCACAGTATCCAAGTTAAATAGCTTGCCTTTAACACCACCTCAGAGCTCAACATCCAAGATAAGGAACACCCACTATCTTTATGAGCAGATAATACATGTTGTCTCTTTAAAAAGAATTTTAGGTCTTTTATATATGTCTCAAACAACCTGATTGCACTAAAGGAACATGTTCCACATGAAGCCTACTTCCTAGAAACAGCATCTTGTCACATATACCTCTCTTGTTTTCAAACATGATACGGAAACAATCTAGAGATGGAGTTGCAATAAATATGTTCTTTTTCACTTGAGAATAGAGAGACAGACTCCTAAGCAGACTTAGAAAACAGACTTCTAGAAAATACATCAAATACAATTTCAGCCAAATGGCTCCAGGCTTGAAACAGAACTAAAACATTACCAACTGAAAGTGCTTTAAAACAAAGATTAAGGATTATTGACTGTTCAAGATATCTTTCTGCAAAACAGAAGACTCAATCCTCCTCCAGTTGAAGGCAATTGGGCATTCAGCCACTGGCTTCAGCAGCAGTGAAATCAAGCTCGTAATTCCCACATTTCATCCTGAAAGAAATATTCTATTACAGAAGCCTAAGAATATACAATCAGCATTTCATTTTTATGATCAATATTATTTTCCCAGCAGAAAACATAAATTAACTCGAGTTGGTTTAATGCACAGAAAAATATAAACATTTTTTCAGATGTTTCTATATTTTAATGTAAGCACTACTGAGTATTTTAAAAGCTGCATCTGTGTTTCCATATTTGACTGCTAAACCCTTGCACTACAAAAAGAAACTGAAGCATTGTACTTGGCCCATTTTAACAACATATTGTAATAACATTTGGGAGAGGAGCATGAAATGACCAGAAAGATTTACTGCTCACAAGGAAATTGAGGAAACAGAAGGGGGTTGTTGTGAAAGAGTAGCTTGTGCTTGAATGCCAGGGCCAAATCCTGTTCAGTTTACACTGTATTAGCACCGCTGACTATTCAAGGGAATGCAAAAAGCTGGCTTTGATCAAAGGCCTATTTTTGTTTTGTAACAAATGCAGTAATAATTGCAAGCATTCATCAGAAACAAATTTTAAATTTCTCATTCTGTATAATCTAGGCCTGGGTCATCTTTCAGAAGAGACCTCAGCATATTCTTTCAGTGTGTCCCACAAAAAAACTGACTTCAGTGTCCAGACTCAACACCCCCATGTTTAATGGATTACTGTGGTGACATATCATGTATCAAAGCATTAAAACAAACTTGTCCCATACTGTGCAGCTATTTCAGTCCCTTGCTATATATAATCTTTAAAGGCACTTCTGTTTATTTAATCATTGCTTTCTGAACATATGAATGAAGTAAAGCTACTCCAGCCTTAATGCAAAAATACGTTGTTCCTTAGTAAACTGATTTCCTGGGCCTATTGTGAAGTAAAGGAGATGCAGGTTTCTTAAAATCCAGGGTATAAAATGACTGGGTGTCCTGACAAAGCCATTCATATGAAGGAAAAAAAAAAAAAAAAAAAAAAGTAGGTACAAGTATGGTAGGGCTGTTGCACTTCCCCCTATATTACATATTCCAGTCTTGCAGGTTTAAGGACCAGGCCCATGGACAGGGAACTAGCTGGGTGCTTCCCCTCAGAAGGGCTGCAACAGCCCCCTCTCACAGGAATCTGTGAAAAGGCAAACGGGACCTTTACAGAGCAGCACCCAAGGAAAACAAAAGTGCTTCTGTATGGGCTCAAAAGCCCCTGAATAGACTCATTGAGAACACTGCTAGCCCTGAACAGCAACAGCACAACAAATGGGTCCTGTTCTCCATCCTACACCTGAATTTCTCATTCTGAAAGGAAAGGTTGGCAGGAGATTGAAATCTGGAGAGGAGACCCAGCAATGAATATCTGACAGGGAACACAAGGTCCACGCTAAGACATAAGTCCTGCTTTCAGAGATATTTCCAGAGCTCCGAGGGGCACCCTTATTAGTGGAATGCTCATGACTTGTTGACATGTTGTGCCCATTTGCTGTGTGCCAAATACTTGCTGTACACAACAGTCCTCGGCAGGATTTCCTACAGAAACAAACGTCACAACGCCAGAAACAGCTGACAAAAGTTAAGAAAGAAGAATCAGGAATTTTTATGCAGCCAGACCTCAGGAACTGATGCTAATATTTCATAACAACTTAGCAATGCCCTAACCAAGTAACTGTGGGAATGATTCATGCTGTAACATTTCCAATTAGGAAGAAAGGCTGTGGAGAATGGGAATTCACCTTGATGCGAAACAGAGAAACAGCAAATGCCATCTATGAAATGGAAATCCCAACTCCCTGAAGCCAATGAGATTCTCTCAGCTCACATGTTCTAATTTTTAACACCTACTAACAGTGTAGGAAGTATATGAGAAACAAAATTGTTCTTATTTTAATTAAAAGTTGCACACTGATAATGAACCTCTAATGAATGTTTCTTTTTCTGTGGGAAAGGGACAGAATTCGACATTCAAGTCAATCAAAGGCAGAAGGCATGGGATAGCAAAGGTAACTTCAGAAGGCTGAGTTCAGACAGAAGTGATGGATATATGTGTGATACACAAGAATATATGGAATTCCTGAGATTTTTCTGGTTCCCACTGGGAAAAAAAGCAATCAAGACACAAACAGGGTTTTTTTCCAAATGAAAGCTCTGCAACTTGATTTAAAAGAGTTCATTACAGCCTGTAATTTCATTCAAGAACTACTTTTTAGTCATAATATAAAATAAATCCAGGCTTTCAAAATCGACTAAGAAAGCAGTAATTTATTAAAACTGAGTTTTATGGAATTCAATGCAAGTTGAAATGTAGAAATAGATAAAAAGTCTAAATTTCATTTTAGGAAGTTTTACCTCTACACTCAGTTTACAGTCAAAACAACCCTTTTCCTCTCACTTTTTCTTAATATCTTAAACACTTCCACAATTTCTGCTTCCTACAAAGGATTTCCAATTGCTGTTCACTGGCTCATATCTACAAGATGTCTCTGAGATATGCCCTTATTTACTAACACAGAGAAGCTAGTGCATAGCAAGTCAGGATGTAACTTTCCAGCCCACTAGGTCTTCTGAACTAGTTTCTGTGTAGATATTCATAGTTTATTAGCATATTAGTTCAATGTAAAAGTAGTTCAAAGCAGCCTAATGCACTTTCAAAATGGAGCAAACTGCCTTGCACAGATTATCACAACACTGGGGATCAGACCAGAGGGACCCAGCAGAGCTCTGGACACACCACTTCAGAGTGTGCCTACCATGGTGCCTGTCAAGCTGCTGGCTGAGACTGGTGAGTGCCAGCAGAAGACACTAACATCCTTTTCTAGAGCACCAGCCTGGATGATGCCTGGTGGGAGCACAGATCTGACCATACTGTGCACACAGAGCTCACCAATGAGACCAAAAGACCCCTGCCACAGCAGACCAAAACAGAGCAACCACACTTAGTCTGACTGCACCCATGTCTTTCACTTTTCCTCTAACAAAGACAGAAGATGGATAACTTACTTTGTTTGGGTTTTTTTGACCTCAGCAGTAGCATCGCAACCAAATACCAGATATACACAGCACTTGTTACTCGCTCTTTCCCCTTCAGGCTGGTACAACAGCTTTTAAACATAATATATTGGCCCAAACTGGGTCTCAATAATCCCTCAATAATTCCTTACTCAATGGAGTAAGTCTGCTTGAGACAAATGAGTATGAGCAACTCAGTGAGACACTACAAGCTGCTTTGCAGAGTAACTATCAGAGGGAAGCCAAGACACTTAGACCTTTCTTCTTGAAATCCTGACATTTGCCATTGGATAAGATCATATTCGTGAGGCTTTTCAGCTTACACAAGATGAGACATGACAAAGGGCAGAGACATCCCATCTTAGAGTCACAAGCTCTTCCTAATTATCTAGACTTAACCAACTACCTTGTAGAGTTATTGCTAATTTGCTGACAAGACACCTTGGTCACTAAGAACCACTTTCCTCATCATATTCATGGCACTGAAAAACTTCTGATCTGGTGACTTTTACTTAAAAAGACAATTCTGTTTACTGACACATGACAGGCTTTTGACTTAAAAAAATAAAAAAAGAATAAAAAAAATAAAGATCACATGTGCTCAAGAAACAGTAGGCCTAATAATAATCAACAGAAATAACCTCTACTAACATGCCACAAAGCAAATCCCATTTGCCCTTTCAATTTATTATTCCCTCACTGCACATGTATAAATCCCATTAATGCCAAAATAAGATAACCTGAGTGCACAATTGGGAGAATAAAAAAGGGGGGAAATGGCCCCAATTTAGCCATGTCCTGCTTAGTATCCCTGACTTATCAATGCTTTACAAACACTACTTCCAGAAACCTCTGCAGTGTGTGGCATGAGACAGAGCAAAAAAAGCCATAAGAAATTTAACTTCTGATTTTCACAAAGCTGAAAGAGGTAGTTTCTGTAAACATCTGGGATGAGCATAAAAAACTATCCCAAATCTGACCACAGGGTGGGGGGAAGTTAGAGAAATACAAAGACATGTACTTCAATTTGTAGTAAGTGCTTATGCAAATATAAATGGTCTTTAAAGAAGCAGGAAGCTTAAAATAGTCAAGGGCTGGGAAATTAAGGCACATGAAATCTAAACTGTTTAATAGGCAATAATAGCTGAATCAGTATGCAACAAGATCTCTTAATGTATTAAAAAGTGACAATTCTTGGTTGTATAAGTGACAGCTTAAAAGATGCCTTAATCAAGAACGAAAAATTATTTATTGAATTTCTCAAATGCCAAATTAAGCTCCTTCACTAAATGTTCATTAACTGCCAAGAAAATTCTTATTAATTTTAAAGCACCATGAATGAACTCATGCAGAATGGCTTTATTTGATGCAAGCTTCATTTCTTGAAAACCTATGTTTCCCTTCCTCTGATGAAGTGATATGCAAAGATCCTAGTACCTCTTTTATCAGATCAGATTTTAAGACACAGGCGAGATCCTATTCCTCTGCTCTGACCAAAATACTAAACCTGAGTGTCACATTACCAGAGTCTTAAAGTCACACTAACTTGCAGTATGTTTCACTATGCTTCACATTACAGGGTCTGAGACGGCAACATAGCAACATCTTACACAAAATGTTTACTGACTCACCTCCCCAATCTGCTGGCAACACAAACCACATAACGTCTCAAACACACCATATACACACTGAGCAGCCAGCAATTCAGAAGTTAAAAAGCAGCATATTGCATAAATGCTGGCTGCTCTCTTCCTCTTGTGGTTTCCAGCTCTGATTCTGTTTGTTGTACTTGATGAGCTAGCAACTTGCTTGAGAGTCTGCTTAATATATTCAGCCCTTATTCCCCATGAGGGAACAACTCACCTATTTTTTTTTTCTTCAAATACAGAATTTGCCAGGCTTTCTCCATGCCAAAACAACCTTGGAAAACTACCCTGATGCCAAATGACTGAAGGATATATGCATTCCAGGTCCCTTTCTGCAGCTAGGAGCAGGAATTTACAACCTGGCCCCCTCTCATTAATGGTATTTTGCTGTATTTTGTGTTAGTGGAAGCATAGCCTGAAAAACAGAAACCCTCTCACTCACCCCTGCAGAATTACTAAGGCTACCCTTGTGGACAGTGCTGATGTCTGAGAGAAATTAGGCTCAGTTAGCAACAAGCAAGACAAAACTCAAGTGCACACTTTCAGATACATTAACAGTGTTTAAAAAAGGGAAAAAACCCAAACAAACAAAAAACCAAATAAAGAAGGAAAAGAACCTACAGCGTGACCCCACAAGATTGCTCCCCCTGCACATACAAAGTTTCCACTCCAGTTG
Organism: Xenops minutus; assembly: GCA_035221455.1. NCBI lineage: Eukaryota > Metazoa > Chordata > Aves > Passeriformes > Furnariidae > Xenops > Xenops minutus. Next base: position 40,175,311 of record JAWWEE010000074.1, read on the forward strand.
TGTCGCTCTACCAGCTGTGCAAAACAAACACAATTCTAGTGCTGCAACAGGCAGGTGCCTTCAGCTTTGTCTCCTAGATGCTTTCCAGTATAATCTTAAAAGGTAAGAGCCCATAAAATCAGTACTGGAAGGAGAACTGCACCTATCAGCCCAGGTCTGGTTTTGACAGTGAATTCACATTTGGGTGGGGGCAAAAATAAAACAAAAGAAAATAAAAAAGCTTCCAGCAGACAGCAAAGTTGTACCACCTCAAGAACCACAGAGTCCAAATTCTCCAATGGTTTAAGGTGAGCTTACAGAAAAAACTACAACGTAGCCCAGCTTCCTTCACCAGCCCACTCACGGGAAATTCATTCACCAGACAGAACCTGGCAGAAAACACAGCAAATCACCAAAGGTGAAGGGAAGAGAGGACTGTGAGAGTAAAGAATTCCTCATGAGAGAGAAAGTACAGAAACATTACAGATGCTACTCATGAATAAGGAAGAGAGACTGGAAAACCTGCAGCAACAAGGGTGGAGATCATGTTATCATCAGACCCATTCTGTCTTACCAGCACAAACCAAAGTTTCTGGAACGAAATTAGACCTTACATAGCAATATTTGAACAAGAACACTACTACCCAGCTAAACCACCAGGATCAGTGACTGCAGGCAGCATATCTTTGGGGTTGTCCTGGCAGAGGATATAAATACAAGGCGCATCTGAAGCAAATCTCTTTTGGAGCTGCTGTCACTCAATACAGTACTGCTCCTGCTATTCATGTAGTACAGCTGTTGTTACAGTACAGCCTTAGACGACTATGCAGACCATATCATATTATGCCCCATATACTTCCATATCACACTAGAATTCTCATGTAACTTTACAATCCTCATTTCATTTACATCTAATAAAGCAAAGGGGAGACATTGTTTTTAAAATATTAAGTTTCTGGAGTCTTCTTTCAAATACATGATTTTCTTTGGAGATTTCCTCACCAATACAGTGTTAATAACTTGGATCACCCAGGAATGCAAGACACTGAACTTTTTGGAGACAAGCTAGGAGACTCCTCAAGCTGGGAATAAAAGCTTTTTTACTGTTTCATTCATGTTTGGGAAAAACCCAAACAAACAAAAAACCACCACCAAAACAAAACAAACAAAACCCTCACATCTAAGTCTCAAGCCTTTTTTTTACTGTTTTCAAGAGAGATTCCCAATTTGAGATAAGTGGAGAAATCCTTATCAAGAATATTGACTTTGTGGGAGAGGAGGCAGCCGTCTGCAAACACTTCTTCTATTTTCTGACTTAGCAACTAGCTTCGACTCACAAGACCAAAGAATTCCTTGTTTCTTAACCTTGCAAATAATGGCATACCTAAATCCTAGGTGTACCACAATTTAACCTCTGCATTTTCTAAGCTCCTTCAGCCGTCTCATTATTGCTAGTCACAGGTCATCCACATCCCCCACTTTCATAAACATATGGTCAACTTTTACTTTTCATCCTTAATGATGCAAGGCCTTCCTCTTAATGCGGGTGAAAAACTCGATAATACATTTATAAAACAGGATTAACTTCCTCCTTACTGAAACCTTTTGTTCCAAAGCAAATCACTGTATTACAATGCCTGGTTTATTCTGGTGCCCGAAGGAAAGGAAAAAAAAAAATTAAAAGGCACCACTCTTTAAAGAAATCATTTATTCAACAAAAAGAAATACTATTCTGCAATGTTTTATGATAACTGCTGCAAACTGTACCTTACTAAACCATTCTGGCTACGCCACTGCTGTAACAAAAGGAGGTTATCGGCAGATACCCAACAGGCGGCTGCGCCTTCTGCACCTGGGCTGCGACCCTGCCTCCCTCCTCCGCCCGGAGCTCCCCCTCCTCGCCAGGCCGGCGGACACCCGTGCTGGGGAGGCTGCCGGAGCCCCCGCGGGCCGAGGAGGGGGCTAAAAGCCCCGAGCGGGGCAGGGAGTGGGGCGCTTCCCTGCTCCCCGCGCCCCCAGCCCTTGGGGAGAGAGGAGCGAGAGAGGAGGCGGCTGTGCCTGCCCTGCCCTGCCGGCTTTACCCTCCATCTCGCCGTCGCCGTGGGACCGGAGGGCAGGGGAGGCACCTCCCGGGCGTGGCTCCCGCGCCGAGACCAGCCGAGCCCGCAGCCTTCTCCCCGCACACCCGCAGCCGCCCGGCCGCTGCCCCGGGCCGCCTATTAATACCCTCTGCGCCGCTGGCCCGCCGCCACCGCCACCGCCACCGCCTCCGCCTCCCCTCCGCGCCGGGGGCGGGCACCGACCGGGACACTGCCCGAGCCCGAGCCCGAGCCCGAGCCCGATCCGCCCGCAGGGTGCCCCCCGCCCCGGGGCTCAGCGCAGGACGGTGCGCAGAAAAGTGCGCCCGAGGGCGCCCTTTAGTGCGAAGTCCGATGTCGCTGCTTGTGACAGTCTTGTTTCGGTGCCCCCCAAAGCTTGAGCTGGTGTCTTAAAACTGTCCCCCGGTGCTGCGGGGCGCTGCTGGGGCAGGCAGGCGGCAGCCGGGCTCGTCCATTCCGGCCCAGCCCGGTGCCATCAGCCCGGTCGGGCAATGCGCCCGCCGAGGGCAGCCTTCACAGAGTCACAGAATGTTGTGAGTTGGAAGGGACTCACAAGGATCGTAGAGTTCAACCCTTAGCCCTGCACAGGACCATCCCCAAGAGCCACCATGTGCAGGCACCATGTGCCTGAGAGCATCATCCAAATGCTTCTTGAACTGTGGCAGGCTTGGTGCTGTGACCACATCCCTTGGGAGACTCTTCCAGTGCCCAAAGACCCTCTGGGTGAAGAACCTTATTCTAATATCCTTTTTCTAACTTCCCCTGACACAACTTCAGGCAATTCTCTTGGGTCCTGTCACTGGTCACCAGAGAGAAGAGATCAGAGCCTGTCCCTCCAAGTCCCCCCCGAAGGAAGTTGTAGACTGCAATAAGGCCCTACCCCAGTCTACTCTTCTCCAAGCTGAACAGATCAAGTTTTAAGGGTGCTGGATGAGTTGTGGCTGACATCCCTGTTCCAGTTCATTCTAGGACACCAGCCCTATTCAATGGAACATGGACTTTCTTAATTCTCATCCCTTTATTTCCTCCTAATTACGACCTCTTAAAAAGTAAACAAGCTTTCTTTTTGGCAAAAAGGCATTAGTGCTGTTATCACGAAAGGGCCTGAAAGTGTCCAAAAATTAACTACCCATGCCCCCAAAAGTTTATGTCTTCCCTTAAAATTCAAACCTGATTTAAGCTTGACGAAGATTTTCTAAAGCTAGCAAAATACTCACACATGCAGTATCCTAATTTTCCTTGTTTGTGGGAAAACAAGAATAGCCCTTTTGTAGCTTAACAACAGACTCTACCAAGTCATTAACATCTTCTACGACTGGAGAAGGTAATCTTGTAGCCCAGTGCATATCCTACACTGCAAGAGATAAGTATTTGAGCCTCATTGTGATAGATAAAAGTGGGAGATATCACTAAATTAAAAAGTTCATAGTTGCCTGGGAACAAGCTATCATGGTCTGATTGCATTCATCATGAGTAAATGAAAGACAGCCCCAGTCAAAACTATGTATTTCTGCTGCTCCAAAAGAGCTAATTTCCCCAAACTGAGAAAAACAGTAAGGGGAACTGACAAGGCAAAACATATTTAGTGTGAACATCAAAAAAGGAGCTCTCTTAAAGTCTCTATTAAATGGCCAAAAGACTGTGACTTTGCAATCACAGAAGGCAATAACTGCCATAAAAACTCAGAGGTGGCAGTTAGAAAGAAAATAGAAAACAAAGAGAAATTATATAAATTACAGTTGCTATAAATTGATAATAGAAAAAAAAATCAAAAGTTGTAAGAACTAAAGACCAATAGGATATTTAAAGTGTGTTAGGAATAAAAGAAAGCCTACGTTTGGTACTGGCCCATTACTAAGCGCAGCTCATAAGTGGTTTTGTGTTGGTGTGGGCAATGTAAATATGTTCAGTGAGCACTTTTGTGCTACTAAAGAAACAAGTAGATGGATCTCAAGGAGATTATGAAGAACTGCTCCAGCCTGCCAGTAATTAAGAAAGATAGGAATCATGACCAGTATTCTATAAGCAAGCTTACATAACTTGTACTCCCAGATGCAGAATAGATATTTGAGCTCTTTCACCAGTTATACTCTGGAATACTTGTGAAATTCCAAAGGGGTGCTAATCTTATACCAGTAGAGAAAAAGAGACAAGTGCAATGAGCGGAAAACACAGGCAGAAAACATCAGCACCCTAATCATTTTAAAATATTTCAAGGAAATTAATAGAAATAATTCTGGTCTTTTTTATGAAGACTGGATCTAATCAAACTTCTCTAAATTCATTCTCTCATGAGATTGCTCATTTGGTTACATGCATATTGATGGTTTAGACTTTTAAGACAGCATGAAAGAAAATGTAGTACCCCATGATATCTTTAAAGCAGATGCTAAATTGGCTAAGCCTTGCCCAAAAGACTGGCAAAAAGTAATGGACACTAAAGGAATTGTGTGTTTCTCTGAAAAGGGAGTCACATCTGAATATGATGCAAAAAGAAGAGAAATGGTAAAGGTACCAAGGAACCATGTGAAGTAGTCTGAACTGAGTGGCAAATTGTGCCTTGTCAAACAAAACAGATTTACTATAACTAAAGCATAGTTAATATAACTAAAACCCTGTAACAAGCTTGACGGATTGTAGGTTTGTACTGAAAAGAAAATGGCACTTGCTGGAAATGATTTAGGGGTTGTAGTCACCAAGTCATCATAAACACTTGCTCTGACACTGGTAAAAGGAAGGATTAATCTGCATCAGGGGAGTAGGAAGTAGGGGAGAGAGTTTTATCCCTGGATATATCACTGATGAAACCAATCTTGTGTACAGTGTTCTTGACCATGTTTGAAAAAAAAGCATCAAAAAATTGTAGAGGGGGCAGATTAAGATCTGAAAATGTGACTTGAGAATTGGAGAAAAATGCTGCTAAATGAGACTTAAAGAGCACAATCTGTTTATCGTATCAAAAAGATTGACTTGATTACAGCACATAAGTACCTCTATGGAGAAAAAAATACTAAATTCTGAAGGGCTTTTTAATCTAGTGGAGAATGGCATAACAAGAAGCTGTAGCAGAAACTAAAGTCAGACAATTTCAAATAAAGCACACAGTTTTTCCTCTTAAGGTGACAATATGCCACTGGAATGAGCTAACAAAGGCACCAAGAAATTTTTAAGAGTTACCTGCCCCCCCAGCCAGGACAAGACATCTTTCTGGAAGGCAGGTTTTAGCCAAATGCAGGTTACTGCCCTCATACTGCTTGTACATGTGTGAAATTTAATGGTACAGGATACAGAGGGAATCAGACCATATGACTAAATGGTCCTTTGTGTTAATTTTTCTTCTTATACTAAGTAATTATAAGAAGGACTGGCTACTGATGAGCATCTGCTCAAGATAATATTCTTTGTCAACTGACTGCAATCAGTCTGAAAAACATGACTACCCTGTGTGTAGGATTCTAAACAATCACAGTGCATGAGACATTCTTGGCAAGCAGAGTATGAAATATGAAAGACAATCAACATTAGTCACCTATTTGCATTTTTCAGTGCACTAAGCTGACAAGATTTCAATTCCTCTGGGTCACAAAGGAGCTTTGAAGAGCTTAAAGAGAAGCTGAAGGAAAGGGCAGAAGCATGAATCTATTAAAAACACTGGCCATCAGACTTAGGTAATGTGATAATTAAACCCAAGGTTTGAAGTGCTGGCAGACAAACCAGACAACTAATTCAATATGCAATATTACACTAGTAAATATACATCAGTTTTAAATATTTATAGATTTCTTGCCCAGCTCGTGCATAAATGAATCAAGTTACCTCACCTGAAGCTATGATCCCCCATAATGAGCTGTGGTATGCAATAAAGACTAAAAGGTTTGACACGACAAGTAATGCCTATCTCTCTGAAAGCAGCCAGGACCACACAACTGAATTGTGTTGCACATAAACTATTGAGAACTGCATTTAAACATTAATGAACTAACATTCTTCTTAAATTGTTGTATTTACTAGGATGTGAACTTGCATCTTCTTTCCTCTGCTTCCAAAGTTGACGTGGCAATGTTCACCCCAGTGGCTTTTCTGTTCTCATCACCCGTCCTCCCTAAAATTTATTCTATGAAGACAAAACCTTTCCACCAAGTATGGAACCTCCTCTAAACTATGCAGAACCCCAATGCATGTAAAAAAATAGTTAAAGCAGAACAGTACAATATCAATACAATCCTTACTGAAGAAAGAAAGAATTATGTTGAAGAGGGAAAGTTCATTTTAGAGATAGCAAGTAATTTTTTTTTCCAAATCCACTACCCCAAAATTCAAAACAAGGGTGCTTCCTAAACAAAAAACTCATTTTTATCTAAAAGAGGCTCAAAATTTTTGACATAACTAGTACTGGTATGCAAACTCTAACACCCTCTCATTAGTTCTGACTGTTAGAAATTATATAGAAAAATGACAGGCCCATTAGATGGTCTTAAAGATGAAAGCTTTTAAAGTTTCCATATACTTTACAAATCTAACATAAAAGGTACACAAAGTAGGGTCTCAACTCTTTCTCTGTCTTTTCCCCAGGAAAAGCCAGGGGGTTCAATTTTTGGAATGACCAAGAATTCACAACTCCAAATGGAGTAGGACCAAACCCTGCAGGGTCCCTGTGCTTGTGAAAATCAGATCCTGGGGCATTAATAATTGAAGTGTCATGGTTACCTCCATTGGTATCAACATCACCTATGCAACTCAAACATTAGTAGTCCAGTGCAGGTAACTGAGACAGGGAAGAAAAAGCACTAAGAGGTTGAAGGGCATTCATTACCTTTTTGATGCCTAGAGGAATAATGTTGCTGTGCTACTGGAGGCCAAGCAAAGGTGAAGCCTGACCATTCTATACAGTAAAGAGAAGAAGTAGTTAGGTTCTCAAGTTGCAGCATATGGTGCCTTCCAAGGAACAATATGACATCAGCTAGCAGGCAAAACACATTGTTCAGAACATCAAGGCTCAAAACAATATAACATATTTGGTGAGGCTTGGACCCTAAAGGCATCAGCAAAGACAATAAAGCCAGCAGAATTTTAGTCAACTTGCTGGAAAGTCTATTTTGGTTTCATAGATCCAATTTAGATACCCATGTTGTGTATTTAAATATGTTAAATCACTTCTATATTTTCTTAGGAAAAAAAAAAAAGTGAGGTAGTCCAAATAGGGCTATTTATAACCCTTGAGCACACAACATTTCAAGACTGACTGTTGTTCATTCAAATCAATAATGATAATTACAGATCTAACTGTTATTATTCCCATGTTTAATAAAAGAAGCCAAGCAACATACATTACTAAACATTAGACTACCTAAGGTGTCTGATCTCAAATTGTAATACTGTTTTTGAATAACTGGTATGTCATGTACATTCTCCTTCAATCAATATTGGCAAACCAGGTCATGTCATATCCCTTCTCTAATGCTGATTTTGCTGGGAGGCAAAAGAATTTAGAACCTCATAGGAGGAAGAACCTCTCAAGGTTTGGGATCAGCATACTCTTTCACCCATTATGTTTTAATCAAATATTTTTCTGGGAAAGATATGTGCTCTAGGAAAGAACCTCATGATAAAATAATGCTTAAGAAATCTCATTACTCAGGTTTATGAAGTTGTTTGTCCCTTCTGTAATTCAGAGGGGAATTACTCCTGCAAATTAAAAATAGGATGATCAACCGATTAGAGCATGGCTTCTGTTTGCTGTTTGAATCAGAAAAAAGAGGGAGCAGGCACAGGAAGGAAATCACGTTCAAGAATTGTAACAAAAAAATAGGGATATTTGAAATCTCAGACTAATTTTATTTCAAGATCTCATTGATTACAAAGAAAAAGACTATAAGCTTCATTCTTATAGTTTGCAACATTAACAAAATCTTTTGATAGGTATATACCTCATATTTGCCCATTTCATTTTGTTCTAGACAGAGAACCTTAGGGGAAAATGGCTAATAAAAGCAAGGTGTTTTTATCCTTCTTACGTGTCTGTATTTGATTTTTTTAGTAAACAAAAATACAATAGAAGTGCACATAGCATTTTTCTTTCTCTCTCTTTTTTTTTGAATGTAAGGATCTTAAACTATTTTAAACCAAGGGGATAGAAGAGGGATAGAGAAAAAACAGAGAAACAGCAGATACCACTCTACTGTGGTCACTGCAGCTACTGTGAGTATGTAAGAGCTACCTTTAAACTAGTAGGCCTAGATATTACTACAGAAGTAGCAAAAGTAACACAGTGCTCAGGACAAGCTGCAGCCTCTTCCTCAAGGCTGGATAGTTGGCCTGTGGCCCACTTGGAGTGACACGCTGCTGAGGCCAGAGTGCTGCCATGCCAGGGAGATAACCAAAGATTGGAGGTGCTGACTGAATCAATCAAACTTCAGTCCTTGGATGATCTTTGATGTTATATGAAGTTTACAAAAGTTGAAAATGCAATTAGTAAAAAGACAGGGTTTCATTCTTTGGTCAGGTGCATCAATTAGACTCTCCCACCTTGCCTTTTTTACTAGCCTTGTTATAGATACTGTTGAATGAGGCTTCACTAGATATTCTTGAGACAATGAACTTTGAAGAGCATACTACTAGAGGTAACAAAGCAGAGAAGGGGCAAACTCTCCTCTTTGATATTTTGTAGTGTCAGGAATCTTAAGAAAACCCTACACATATAATTTTCCACATAAAGTAGCTTGCACATTTGTTGGCCACCTAAAAAAAAAAAAAAGTGATTCCTTGTGGTTTTCAAAAACAAACTAAAACTAGGAAATTTTGTGCAGTGTAAGTACATATCATCCTGAAATACCTTTGTGGCAAAAGCTGTAACATTAGGCAGCCATAAAATAAAGGGCACGAATATTGTTTCTAGAATCAGGATTTATGTCCTCTGTAACATGCAGTCCCCAAAAGGTAACATGAGTCCAAAAAATGAACTCAAACAGGTCTAGTGCTCCATCCAACACAGGTCACAGTGTGGTACCATTTGGAAGCAAATACAGATACCAGAGAGTGTAAGTGAAACACATCTACATTGTCTTCCAGAGCATGTTAACCATGTTAAGTAAGGAGGGCTAATGCTTCGGCTTCCCACCTCTGTAAACTTCAAGTAAGTGTGAAGTTTATATCAATTCAAGACAAATTTTATATGAATTCATTCCAGTTGAAAAAAAAAAAAAAAAAAAAGAGTCACGGACCACATAACATTTAAGAAGGATGCAAAGCAGCAGGCGATTTCAGAACCACACTGAGCAATGTTATTTAGCAAAAAACTAGCCTGTGGGTTCTGCAAATGAAATTACTTCCAACACTCACTTCCATGGCAAATGTAGAATTCTGTGTGCAAACAGTGCACACCAAGCAGCCTGAAATTGCATTTGAGGGCAAAAATACTTCTTTGAGCCATCTTCTTATCTGATGTGACCTTGGACAATTTCACTGCAATGAGCACAATTTCTTATGTTTGCATGAAGACCTGTTATGGATAAAGAAGTCTGAAGTAAAATGAAATTGCTGCATACAGAGATTATAATAGTTGATGTCATGCCTGGGATACAGACACTAGGAACAGGCAAGAAGCAAACAGATGTCACCATCCCACACCCAGAACAAAATATTTTTTTAATGGTGATATGTTTCAAATAAGGTAAATACTGCGTGTAGATTAGAAAGCTCCTTTCAGTTAGGTGTCTTACTACTTCTCTGTCTTCCAGAATAAATGGAGCAGCAATAGGGAAAGAATTTCTTCAAGATAGCATTAGCTGTATGAAACCTGAAGGCACTTTTGGCCTATGTGTGCTCTCTCACGCTAGCACAGGAAGAAATTAAGTATTTCAGTGGCCCTTTTGTCTGAGTATACACTGTTGCTTAAAAAGCACAGCTATGCCAAATGTGATTGTGATAGCTGGAAGTGGTTTTAATATCTAGATCCTCATGCAGAAAGTTAAGTGGCCAGTTACTTCCACTGGACACACATTCAATTGCAATTCAATTCTGTCCTGATGCATCTGATTTTCACAACTATCTCAGTGGCTACAAATAGGCAGCATATGTGACAAGCTGACCTTGCAAATTCAAGCTTAAGACCAGAAAAGAGATGACTGGGAGTTGGGCACAGTACAGTGAATATGAGTAATATCTACATTTTTTTTTTTCAGTTATTTCTCCAGCAACTCTTTTCTAGCAGAGAAAAATATTAGGCTATGACAAAGCATCTTTTCTGTGATCAAAGGAGATAAACAAGAAATAAAAGCACCTCTCAGGACAAGAATTATGCTAAGCAGCTCACTCCTCTTAGCATTCTCAGCTTTTACGTAACTTTAAAAGTCCCCTTTGTTAGATTAAAGAAAACAACTTGCACGCAGCCAGTATAGGGTACAGAAAGGTCAAGGGAACACCAACGTGTTGCTGAAAGTTAACTCCTGAGAGAGCAAGCATCTGAGCTCCCATCTTCTGCATCCAGCATAGTGCCCAGCACATGGGGTACATATCACCTTTTGAGCTTGGGAAAGAGCCAGTCATTTGAAATTATGACAGGGCAAAAAAAGAAGTGGAAGCCCCAGGCCCTAACTAGGAAAAAAGTCTTCTTGTTGCTGACACACTATAACCCCTGTTTTGCCTTCTTACGTACTCAGAAGGTCACTTCCTCTAAAGAAAACATCCATGAAAAATGCCAGATGTTTCTGCTGACAGAGCTGAGGCAAACCTAGGACAGGTTTCCAAACCTGAGGAAGGCACTGATATAAGATGTGGTGCTTAATGAGCATACCACAACTGGAATTTATCCTGGAATATCTTTTGACATGGACACCTGCAGATGTTTTGTAATATGAGCATTATATAAATTAAAAAAGAACCGGGAGTTTCTAGTGTATAAATGGCAGTGTGTAAATATATGACAGAACAGAAGAACTTTAAATAAAAGGTTGTTTTCACTGTTTTCAACTACATTTTTACTTCAGCAAATATATTCACAGTTGAAGAGCTGAAGTGGAGCCTGGACGCTGGTATTTCTTTCACCATCAAATGCTTTGGGAGCACTATAAGATATTAGGATTGTGTGAATTGGTCTCTTGAAAACAGAAATTCACACAGTATTTTTGAGAAATTTTAGGGATAAAATTAGAAAAAAACTTAGTCATCTGTAAACCAACAGTTGCAATTTGAAAGAAGTGTTTTGAAATCCTGGATCTTTCAGTTGCATAGACTCATCTATGAGATGTGCTGGTATTGGGCTGCTCAGGCAGTGAGGAGCAGTCATTACTTCTGAAAAATCTGGGGGTTTTTATTGAATCATTCAGAACTGATTTTCTCCTGAGACATCCTCCATTCAAACTAACAGCATTCTTTGTCAAGGCACCTTTTCTCTTGAGGTCTCACTGGATTTGACAGGTAAAGAAATACAGGCTGTGATTGCTCACTCAACTAGTTGTATTAAAAATAGCAGAGATGACAACAGTGGATAGCCTTCTGTACTTGACAACATGGAAGAATACAAGGACTTATTTTGCAAGCATATCAGAAAGAATGGAGCCAAATGAGTCACAAAATACAAGACCTGTCAGCAGTGCAATGGAAAGAAAGCAAAATGAACTTCTACCTTGTTTTAGAAAAGGTCCCAGTACCTACTTACATAAAACATTTTAGTACCTACTTACGTAAAGCAATATAGAGTGGTATATAACACATTTAGAGATAAAGATGCCATTAAATTATATACTTCACAACCAACTGTAGTACATTAAACCCAGTTACATTCCCTCCTGAATCACAATCATCCTCAAACATTTAATGTCAACAGCAAGTTAAAATCAAAATATGTATTGCACTCTGCACATAAGCAAGCCATTTTGAAAGGGTTGTCTAGATACAGTTCTAGTGTCAGTGTAGCAGTTCAGATACCAAAAAACTAACACGACTTCTGAAACAGATTCTCTTACCACTGGTATTTAAAGTGCTAAATCACTACCTCAAATCAGCATATTGCCTTTTAAAAGAGAACTACTTCTATTGATATAGATAATTATTCTTAATCATGTAACTTTGATTTCTCTTCCAAGGTCAATCCCTATAGTTCAAAACACCTCAATAAATACTGCAGTCCCCTAATAAAAATTGACTTAATGTAGAAAAACTAGGTATCTCAGATTACTTCCAGCTTTTCAAGATGGTTCTTGTTTGGCCATTTGTTTTTTATTGCAGTGTTTGGCCACTGAAAGACAACCCTGCTACTATTTTTGACCCCTCTCTGTAAATATATGGATATATTCTTCAATTCCCTTGTAACTCAGTGAATTTACAGTGGCAGAATGGCAATAAGGGCTTCTGTTCCATTCTGGATGCTTTGGTTTCTTTAAAAATGCGAAATTCCCAAGTATTCTTAGTACTAAAAGGCATGTAACAATTGTGCCATTAGTTTTCAAGAAAAACTTCTGTTGATAGCAAATGGGATTTTTTGCTTGACAAAAGGTACTTGCTGAGTACCTTTTACACTTTACTGCTTTCATTTTCTCAGAGTCCGGTTTTAAGAACTAATGTAAGAAAGGAAATATCCCAAAGAGTACTCTCTTCTTTTCCTTTCCAAAGCATATGTAAGCTTATTAGAAGAAAGAGTTAAGTTTCTGACCCAGTCCAGAATCATTAGAAAAATCTCATATTTTTTAATTTTGTTACTCTAAGGCTTTTTTTCAGTATTCTAATTCTCACAACAATAAAAATCAGGCACTAATTAGTTTTATAATTAGGCAAGCTATCAAAAATGGAGACAGCTAATTAGTATTTCTCCCTTACCAGTTCAAGAAAAAATTCTATTCAATAAAAAGGTTGCAGCAAAGTGGTAAATAACAGGACTACACTGAGAGTGTTTCCAGATTCTAGTCAGCACTAAAAGGAATAGGGAATGTTTGGTATACTAAGGGATTGTAAACAAAATCTTTCCCACCTCTTGGGAACTATACATGAGACTTTCAAGAATTTGCAACTTAGAGTTGAGTTTGCCTATTTGGGAACTACCTGGTACTTTGTGTGCTGACATGTCATTTTCAGTCCAAGGAGAGTGTAACTACTAATGCCTTTTTCACAGCCTCCTCTTTTCTGAGTCCTGCTCCAGAATGTTAAGTACAACCACTTAGTGTAGAGAATGTGGTGAAGCTTTCCCTTGATTTATCTTTTGCAATGTCTACACATGTGCTTTCATCGGTTTTCTTTAAAGGCTTGAAGCATATGGCCCTTAGTGGCCTTGAAACCCCATAGGGTAATTTAAAATTGTGTATGATAGAGACTCTAAAAGCTAACCTCGTTTGACAGCAGTCCCACCTCAAGGGGGTTAATTTATAAAAAATATATAGGAAAGAACAAATTTTCCTTCTGATCCCTGCTACTGTAGACAACAACAGAGAAAACGGATACATACACGACAACATGGGAAAACAAGTCAAGAAGACTGCTCTGCTAGTCAATGAGCTCCTTCTCCTTCACCCTGCAGGAAGGTCTGATAGGAAAACAAACAAATATTTAAAACAAAAAGGTTAGCTTATTTGACAAAATCTCTCTAATGGTGGGTTAATAGTCAACATAAGATGGACCTGAAAGTCTGTGTCCAATTCCTAGTGTGTCTCACTACCACTATACCCAGAGGATATACTAACAGAGGATCTCACTAGCTGCCTCAGAGGATAGAGGCCAGTGGAAAAAAATTAATAGACATGGAGGATAAACAGCTGTCCAAGTAATGATGCATCTTGCTCAGACACCAAGGGTTAAGCTGGTCACTAGGTTTGGAGCCAAAAAATCCTTTCAAAGCAGATTGGCAGGGAAGGCTTGGAAGGTTTGGGTCTCTAGCAATAGTGTGAGGGATTGTTTCCTTTGTAGGATTGTTTGCTTTGTTTACCTCTAGACTTCTTTAGGGGTTAAATTCTCCTAATACTTTAGAGTCTGAACATACTGTAATACCCCAATCTCTTCTGCTTTTTTCCTGGGATGTGATGTGTTTTTGTGTTTCTGCCTTTTGTATTATGGCCTTTTATATTATTTCAAGTGTGAGGGAAGTGTTCTGTGGCTCCTGGGATACACATAGAGCAGCATTTCTGTTGGCTTGCCTGTACTAAACATTTATTACAGGGGTGCCTGCTACTGCAAAGGACTAAATTTGATGACTGAGGTGCTTTCTTCAAGGTTCCTCTTCCATCGAGGTGGTCCTTACAGTTTATGCATTAGCCAAGTTAATGTGCAGCTCACAGGGAGTGTGCTCCAAATCTGCTCTGCCCGGCCAGCAAGAAGAAAGCTAGATGGTCTCCAGAGCTATCAACCTAACATAAACTCAGTATTGCAGTTATAATAAACAGCAAAAGCAGAGATTTCTCAGTCTGGCTGCAGCTGCTGCTGCTTCCACCATGTCCTCTCTCACCCCAGGGAATCAAACTTCACACTGCAGATGTTTCCACAGTATGTCCTCCTGCCCCGCTGCCTGATATATTAACACCACACTCAAAACAACACAAGCTTTCTGTCTGCCTATTTCTGTAGGTGATTGTAATCCTTGGTCTGCAGATTTCAACCCTTTCCCTCCTGAAATTTGCTTTCTTATTTTAGACATTTTTCTAGCCTCACGCTGTCATTGTCACGTACACAATTCCAGAGCCAATAATAAAAAGCAGTGCTGAGGAAAAATAGCATATTCAATGTGTTACCTAGATTCTGCCCTGAACTTGTTTAGGAATTACAAGGAGAAATGCTGTCCCCATGTGACTCAAGAAAATGAATTACTGCTAACTCTAACAGAGTCAGATTTTTCAACCTTGGTTACTGAAGCTCCAAGTAAAGCACTTTATACTGAAAACTCTCTCCTTGGCTACCACCAAAGGACCTGCATCAATTAGCAAGGTATTTGTAGGAAAACACGAAGACTAAAGCAGATCCACATTCATAAACATGTTCATACACACCCTCCTTTATCCATTCTCCTTCTCCAAACCATCAATATACCTGACCCACTTTCTAACTCCCTGTTG
This sequence comes from Xenops minutus, assembly GCA_035221455.1. Lineage (NCBI taxonomy): Eukaryota > Metazoa > Chordata > Aves > Passeriformes > Furnariidae > Xenops > Xenops minutus. The sequence continues at coordinate 40,190,420 of JAWWEE010000074.1, forward strand.
TTGCAGATGTTGCTGATGCAAAGCCTGTTTCAGTTTATTGGGAAGATACATTCATCAGAGAAATAATGCAGTGCAGCAGTGTCTTCTTTTGTCAGGAGCAGCTGGAATTATTGCTTACTTGGTCACCCCAAGGCATTCATAATTGGGAGCAGAAGATGTGTGTGCCAAGATAAGCTGTAAAGCACACATTTTATGCCAAAAGCAGGTTGGGAATGTCTTTGTAAGTACGGCAAACGGTTTCATTTGTACCTTAATGAAGGCAATTTTCTTGGATTTCATTTTTGCCATTTGCATAGAAGAATTTGATCTGGTGCAATAAAGATTCAAGTAGCATGCATTTATGATGGTGCAGTATCAAAAGCTGTTACTTCTGTCTGCAACAAACTCCTAATTGCATGATAAAGGAAAAAAATCTCAACAACTACTCACATTCCTGAGTGTTTAGATATGAATCCGAGGATTTGACTTTATAAGGAAGTAGCATTAGTTTAACAAAAAGCATGATTTTTAATTAATTTAAAGTCAATTTAAGTGTGAGGTGTGTTAGTTTAAACTCTGTTCACAAAGTTTAAAACAAAATCACATGATCTCCCAATGCACCTGATAGCTGACAATACCAAAGACCATGGGTTTCCACTGAGACAGTGAATGGGAATGGCAGAGGCATGAGCACATGTTCCTTTCTGCTAGGTTTCATACTGCAGTAGTAACTACTGGCAGAGTAACCATCAGCAAGGAGACTGTAAGAACTTAAACCAATGCAGCTGTTTTGTCAGCAACTGACTTAGCCTTAACTGCAAACACACAGCTCTAGCAGCTTCACCAATTGATGATAAGTCATTATCCCTTGTCACATTCCCTTGCTTGGCCACCATATGAGTAGAGGTATCTGTGATGAAAGGAAATTAGCAGTCTAGCCCCACATGAAGAAGACAATGTTGGGCAAGGTTGCCTCTCCGACTCTTTCAGCTATACTGCTTGCTGCATCCAGCTCAGGTTCACCACCAGGACTCTGCTCTGCAATTTCCCAGTGGGGCACCCTCCTGGTCCTCTTGTTTTCTCAGGGACAATCTCAGAACAAGCCTGTCAGGAGCCACCCCCTTGTCAGAAGGAATTATTAATTACTACTGGCTACTTATTCCTTGTTACTAAGTCCTGCCAAACTCCTTTGCAGGACTATCCCCAAGCATTTGACAACATTTTGGCCATTCCTGTGAACAACTCACCCAGGAATCAAAAGTGATAAAAAAGTCTTCAATATGCCATATTGTACACTGCTGATTTGCAACCTTTTTAGTCCAGGCCTCACTTCAGTGAACCCTTTTGCCACAGGTCATAGCCAGTGGCTTTTCAGCACCGTGGCTTGATGGAGAACAATGGGTGAACATCTCTGCAGCATCTGCATGTGTGAGTGCAGACCAGCAGTACCCTAGAGGTCTATGTGTTGAGTATCATTTCTTAATACAGAAACACCCTCCATGGCCTCAAGTGCTTCTATACAGTACTCAGATAAGTTCCTCTGCAAAGATCAAGTTGCAGGATTGGGGCCAAAGACAATTCCATACAAAGTGATGCCATAACAAGCTCTTTCCTCATACCTCTTCCTGGTTAAATAAAACTTACCTCTAAATGATTGAATATTAGAATATTACTTAAAACAAAAAACAAACACTAAAAAAAAAGAAGGTAAATACAATAAACGTATTTCAAAGATATTATCAACTTCATTCTATATCAGAAAATATTTTAAGTGGAATTTTCCAGAAAAAAAATATGACCTAGAATTCCCAGATGTATTTATATTTTAACCCAAGTGAGTGGATGATCATTATTCTTCTAAAAGCAGAGAAGTAAATTAAGAGTCACAGCACAGAGGAAGAGAACACTGATCCCTTTTGACACTTATGACTTTCAGATCAGAGACCTATGAAAACAGTACTGTCCTGTCAAGACTTGAAAAAATGAACTGGATGAAAATCACCTACAGCATGCTAATTAGGCCTATGCTTCTCTGTCCATCCCTGACATGCCACGTGTTGAACTTCTGCTTCTTCCCTCTGCAACTAAAGGCCAAAAAGTGAAAGGTCTGACAATCGTTGCTGGGCTGCACTGACCATTGAACAAATGAATGAGGTGACAGGAGGTGGATTTGTTAGGTCATCTTCTAACCAAGAGGTAAACTAGGCATTTTTAGGGATGAAAAGGAAGGCTTTTACAGAAGCACAGGATTATGGCTACATGATCAGAATTGTACAGGACAGAGTAGCTCAAGACAAAAGCCTGAAAGGACTTGGCTCAGAACAGCGATGTGCAAATGCAGAGTTTCCATGGGAATAAACCATTTTGATCCAAAAAGAAGCTGCTTGGAATTCAAACTGGGGCAGCACTTCTAAAGCAAAAGCACCACGTGGTCATAACTTTTTCTCCCTTGAAGGAGCAAAGGTTTTCCAGTATTACCCCACTTATGCATTCACAGTCACAGAACATGAAACCCTTTCAAAGGCAATGGAGTAAGCAGAGCAATGATTCATGCTTTCACAAAGGTTCCTTACCACAGCTGGAAATTTTAGCCATTAATAGCAAAGGTTCTTTTCCTTGCTGATCAGCCTTGTTGCTAATTGTCATCATTATGACCCACCATCTCAGTGATTATTGTTACAATGTGTTACAAGGAAACATAAAACACTCAAGAAGTTTAATTTTAATAACTATATACTGTAAAATATATATGGAAGAAATTCTTTACTGTGAGGGTGGTAAGGCACAAGAACAAGTTGCCCAAACAAGTTGTAAATTCCCATCCCTGGAAGTGTTCAGGGTTGGGTTGGATGGAGCTCTGAGCAACCTGGTCTAGTGGAAGGAGTCCCTGCCCATGGCAGGGGGTTTGGAACTGCGTGATCTTTAATGCTCCCTGCTTGGTTCTCACCCATCCTGTCTCCCACTCTGCCACATCCTACCTGGGTTTATTTTTGGGATGGAACAGTATTGGCATGTCCATATTAAACCATTGGGGTTCAATCATCATGTTTGAAAAGGGAAAGATAATTTAAGCATATGAATATGAGCTAGGCCTAAGGGCAGGGAATGTGTCCTGGCCCATTTTTATCTAACGTTAGAGACACTGCCCCTACACAATATTCATAGCACTGTGCAGCCCATCTTAGGGCCTAATTGCTGTCCTAAATGCCATCTGGAAAGCCCTCTAGATTGCTTTGTGTTGAATCTATCAATAGTCAGAGAGGGAAGATGACCTTGGATGTGCCTTAGACTTAACACCACACTTAGAGGTGCTCTGATCTCACTCTAGGCTCAGTGAGTCTCCTCAATGAGACTGAAGCAATTTTAATAATTGACATGTGGTCAAGAGGGGTTATTTTTTAAAGTTCTTTGAAATAGAATAGGTATATATTTAGGTGTGCTAAAACTAGAACATTTTTCCAACAATGGAAGTCATTTGACACTGCTCAGAAAATCTGTAAAACTTTCACTGAAAGATTGCAGGTCATCACAGTTTAGATCATCAAATTACTTTTTTTTTTTTTTTCAGGAGAAACAGAAACAAAACTAATTTGTATTTTGGAGTCATTAATGATCTCATGTGAATTTTTTCTGCGATATTTAATCTAACAAGGACAATTTCAGCTCCAGCAGTCTATGCCCAAGCACAATGGGTGTGAATACATAGTGTTTTTTAAAACAATAATAAGACAGAATCTAACTCTTTTGTTTTGGTTCCTTGTCAGGAAATGTTCTGCATATAGATATTTTCATAATGTTACAACTGAATCAAGTACCTGCAAGGCATTTTTAATTGGTTCAACATCATCAAGTAGATGAAATGCTGTGAAGTGGGTAAAGTGTGAAGTTGTATGAGATATTAAATTGAGGCCAAGTGAAAAATGAAGGTGCTAAGATGGGTACTTGGGGGATGAAATGGAAAAAACCCCAAAACATCAAGACCAAGACCCCATTCCCTGCAATATCAGTGACCTGTACAGATCACCACTAGGTCAGAGTCCCTGTAAAAGCAGAGGACAAAGGATGGGGAAAGTCACAGAGTTCTCACAGACAACTGAGATGAAGGCAGGTCTCAGGAAAGAAGAGCATATCCCTTCAAAGGCTAAAGGGCAGAATCAGCAAGCAGAGGGACAAGTTCAGGACTCTCTGCCAAGAATCTAAAAGAGCAAATTCCAAAGAAATATTAGACACCAATCCCTAAACAGAGATACCAGTTCAGAACATATAAGGACATTGGGTATGTGCACACCGATGGAGAAGCCAAGACTGTGGAGTTCAGAATCAAATTTCCAGAATTTGGTGTTTAGAGTATCAGTGCTCAGGTATAACAGAAAAAACACATGGTCATGAATCAAAGAGCCTGGGCTTAATTTCCGACAGCTAACTGGGGGAACTCAGGGCCTCAGTGTTACAGCCTCTGGACCTGAAAAAAAAATATTTTTTGAACTCACATATGTCAGACAAGTGTGTACAACATCAACTTGCAGGACAGAAGTAAAAACTATATTCTCTATAACAGGAATCTGCAAAAAGGACACTGGTAATATTCTCAAATTCTCTCATTTATGGAGCTGAAGTACCTGTTTTCTGCCCACCATGGCTTCAGACTCTGAGCATAGCAAACATTCTATATTGGAGCAAAAGTCTCCTGTGGAAGGAGTTCTGAAAGTTTCTTTTGAATACTAGATCTCACAAGAGGGCACTTCTATGCTTCATGGTACTACTGTGGCCTTGCCCTTCTACCACCCATGCATCAAATGCCACTACAGGCAGATTACAGGTCACATTAGTCACGCAAATCCCCCATTATCAGGTTCCACAAAGCAGGAGAAAGGGAAGGTTTTTATATAGTGGATGGCTAAGGCAAGAGATAGTCATGAGAGGAAAATGAGATATGATGCCACGGCAGGAACCTTTGAGCAATTGTGAGATTTGACAGGGTCTGTGATTTCCTTAATCTAAAATAAAAAGAACATATTAACCTTTTAGGTGGAAAAAATTCTAGAAACAATCATCCTAATAACATCCTAAAAATAATCCAAATAACAGCCCACAATAACTGAAAGGTCAAAGAAGGATTGCTGCTAGGTTTAGCTAAGGAAATTCACTTATAGTTCTAACTAATGATATCCAGCTGCCTTAAAAACTGTTCTTTGGGCTCTCTTGAGCATGTCTCAGAAGACATTGACTGAGCCTCCCTATCAGAAACTGCAGGGAAGGAATTGATGATAGTCACCAAGAGAGGAAAGTGCAAACACCAAAATAATGAGTCAGCCTGCACTGCCTAATCTTGATTGTAACCCTTATGTATTTCCAGCTATGAATACTGTGAGGGCTAGTTCTCAGTGTCTCAGACCACTTGCCAAGCAGGAGAGACTCTCAATGACACATACAAAGAGGGGAAAACAGGACAAGAGGCTTCTTTGATGGAAAACATCTGATCAGATTTCTCCAGTATCAAAAGCATTATACAAACAGATCTTTCCGTATTCACCTTGTCAATAATTTACAATAAAATTAGCATACACTTAAAATCTCCTACACACAGGCGGACTAGAAAACTTCCATGTAGCATTACACAATCAAGAGGATAAGTGGATGTTAGATGCAAGAGATCAGAGATCAAAGCAGGAGCTGCAGCCAGTACAGCCAGAAGGGTCTAATAATCGACTCACACTGACATGGACTGAAGCTTCAGCTAGCAGCAGAGAGCAGCATGAAGCCACCATTGAGTGGAACTTGCTTTCTGATGTTCAACTAAGAAAGGAGACAGCTGACAGGACTGAAATGGGCTCTGTCACAGTTAAGGCACCAACTTTATTCTCTCACTGGTGCTATAAATATTCCCTTGGTTTAACTATTTTCCAGCAGCAAGTGCACAGACATGTCAAGAGAGAGATACTGCCTTTTTTTAGCAGGTTTTCAAAATTGCAGTCTCAGTGACTCGCTTTTAGGGGGGCACATAAGTGCCAATCCAGATAGGAAAATTATGTTTTCAAATGGCCTCCCTTGAAGCCCCAAACTTATAAGTAGCACGACTTGACAAGCAGAAGAGAATTATGGTATTTACCAATCTGAAAAAACTCCTGGCTGCTAGAAATATGTACAGTAATATTTTTGGTTTACAGTTTATGAATAGAAAGTGAAAAATATTACCCTGTATTCACTTAGCTTTATGCACTGAAAAGTGAAAAACACTGTGGTCTGTTCTGCTTTCCTGTGCATAGCAGGCTAAGAGCTCCCCAGGCAAAGCACAGGGATGTTCAGTACTGCGTGTGACACTCTCACCTTGTACATCTGAACAAGCATTGTAATGAGCCTACTAGAGCTATCCAAGAGGTCATGTAGATTTCTATAGAGGCAAATTAAAAAATAAAGCTGTTGTAAGAACTGTATGAAGAAACAGAAGTCAAATGTGAAACTTTCTGGCCCACAACAAAATGGGTTCCAATATCCAAAGCACTATGCATGAGCTGGAACCGTCTAAGGAAGTGCTGCTGGGTTTTTCAACAACTTCACAATTTCACTATATCATAAAAACTTGCACATGAAAGCATCCCATAAAAAAAACACCTGTCTCAGTGCAATCCAACATGTTTTCAAGCACTGCGCAGTTACAATCTGGAATTCTCCTAATTAAGCCTTGCAGGTGAAAAAAATAATCCCCTGCAGAAATCATTCAGATTTTCTAAACTTTCTAAGCTTTCCTCTAACTGGTTTTCTTTGTGTAACTTGTACAGCTGGCACCAAACATATATTACTGTGGTTTTCTTGGCATGAGGTTGCAATGGCAGAAGGCCACGTTGCTCAAGTGAAATAGACACTAAGTACCAGATGCACAGAAAGGCTAGGGCATATACATTTCACTTCTGTCTGTATTTACCACCCAGCTCTGAAGCTCAGATACATAAAACTGCTGGCTGCCTCCTTCTCCACTTGGCACATAAATCCTCAAGTCCTCCAGGGGACTCAAGTGTAAATGTGAGTGTTCCCCGAGTCTCTAGAGCACTTCTCGCAGTAGACACAGATACTTAACATCACCTGACAATTGAGTGCCAAGCCCTGCTGGGTCCCTCCAGTCGGTGTTCCAGTTGCGGGGTGAACCAGACAGTGGTCTATCAGCACACCTAGAGGAACAGTATTTTTCCTACCTTTGGGAGCACAGCTAATAGATCAGCTACTGTCCCCTCTTTTGTACCACAATCTAATGGTAAATTTAGCAAATGGAAATACACATTTGCAGCCATCTTCTGCCTGATGGGATTCAACTGGCCTCTCCAAAATCTTCTTTTACCACAAGTGTTTTCCTATTTCATGGGGCAGGAGGCCTTACCATCTCTCTGACTCTGCTTCACTTTTCATGAAAAATTAAAAGCTTGTTGGGTTAAGAAAAGCAACTTAACTCTGTCACCTAGTGGTTAGGATTCTCTCCAAGGAGTTTGCAGCCCCAAATCGATGGGAGTGATCACAAATTTTGTTACAATAAACAGTGAAGTCAACACTGGTGAAGGGATGATGTCCAAAGACTTTGCATGGGGAAATTGTTGAATACAAAGTACAGCTTTTAAATGTTTTATTACTTTAAAAAAAAGAATAAGGGTGTGTAAAGGAAGTACCATTCCTTATTCTCAGATCAGGACAGTTTCATTGAGAAAGATGGGTTAAATTCCATCCTTCAGAGCAGAACAAATTGCCCCAGTGTCTCTGTGTGCTGGTTATTGCCCCTCAGCTGTTGTGCTGCTGCACCATTCTTCAAACGAAAGGGAACAACACAAATGTAGGCTTAAGAGAAATGCACACTGCAAGGCAAAGGGTGGCTGAAACAGCAAATCTCACACTCTTGCAATATACTGATTTGTATTTTAGCACTTGCACACTGGAACCTGGGAGCCTCTGAGTTTGGTTAGCTTGTTGTCCAGCAACCTTTTTACAGGTGCAAAGGACACCTGGAGAGTCACTGCACTGTTCTGTTTAGACAATCAACTTCTGCTTGTTTTTTTTCCATACAGAGAAATCTGAGTCATCAGCATCATTACTGCCTCCTTTTTGCTTACCTAGCCTCATTAAAATGATTAGACCGATCAGCAAGGGGCAGCAATTTAACCACTACCTACTTTACAAACAAAGCTTCGCCAATTTCTTCCATCTCCTCGGGTATTTTGGCCACATGAAGAAACACTGTGGCCTGATTTTCCCTGTATAGGACTTCTGTTCTTGAAACGACAGTGTTTGTTATTTGCTATTTCAAATACAAAACGTGTATGTGTTTCAATTCTTCACATCAGTCTAACATTTCTATTTATAGTAAGTTTAAGATGCTTATTATTCTATTGTTTAAGCAACTGCCCTGTACATGGCAGAGAACATTAAATCCCATTACAGCCAGAGGAAGATGAGTCACTGAATGGCAACTAAAATAACCATGGAATTGAAGTTGTTTTCAGTGACTGTTGCACAAAGCCTGTGGAAAAAGTAAGGATGAATGACATCAGGACTCTACTGGCAAAATTTGTCTCTTTTCAAAATAAGATAGTAACAGTGGCTGAGATTAATGACCTAAAGATCACAAAGTGTATATATATGCTTACACAGAAATATGCTGCAAATATCTCTGAAGTGCGAGGAAAGCCACTTTGTAAAGCTGTCATACAGTACAGAGTAATGTTAGGGGACAAAAGTGTCGAGTCTTACGCAGCTGAAGGATAGATTTGGCCAGGGAACATGAAAGGCAAGGCCTATTCTACCTCAACAATTAAACTAATGTAACAACTATGGGCAATGACAACTCTTCCATTCAGTAGGGAATTTGGTCTGATTCTCTTTCTCACTCTGCTAGGGCAGCGTTTGGTTCTGAGTGGGAAGGGGGAGTCCCACCTATTGCCTTGAAAAACATTGTTTCATTTCAGGAAAAAATGATTTTCTTGCTAGTTAGCTATATGAGCAGGCACCCTGCCTGTCCTGTCAATCTACCTATAAGCAGCTTGTAAGCCTGGTGTGATACCAGTGTTTTATAGTCAAGGATAGCAGCAGAGAATTCTTTATCTGTGGGTTTCACTGGGCTGGTACTTGCAACTCTCAAGTGAATGCTGAAGACCTTATTCCTCCTGTCTCAATGGGGTCTCTGCCAGTGAGGTATCAAGGCATAAGGATACAGTTCTCAGGGTTTCTGCTCATCTAAACTGCATCTGAAAATTCTACAGCTATTGTTAAAGAAAAAACAATGAATAAGATTTGGCACAAAGCAACAGGGCAGGCTTTAGATCTATTTATTGCATTTCATTTAGTGAACTCGCTTGGATAGGATTTAAGATGCAGCTTTCTACAGCAGCAGCAAATATTTTGATTTCTAATAAAAACCCAAAAACATGTTGATTATTCAGGCCAATGGATCCACAGCAACCGTGACATTACTTGTGACAAGTGACGGAAACAGTGGATATTTTTTGCAGGAGATAGTAAATTGGAAGACAGCTGAAAAATGGAACCAGCACTGGAAGAGATTAATGAGGAACTAAACGATTTACAAGTACCATGTCCTCATTTGACTGGGAATTAGATAAATTAACCAAAAAAAATCAATGCTCTAATGAAGCTGAAGGACAACTCCACAAACATATCACAAATGGACTTGTAGACAAAGGAAGGAAAAGAGAGGAGGGAGAAAGCAAGCAAAGAAAGAAATGACAGCCTACATTTAAAGTGTGCTTAGCAACCAATGGGAATGGTAACAATTCAAGCAGAAGCCCTTAATGTCGTTTCCTGATGGTGACAGGCAGGGAAGGAGAAGCTGGTGTATAGTAAACTTCATTTAAGATTGGTGATAAGAGGTCACTTTGTATGTGGGGAAGCCTTATAAGAGAACCGGGTTGTGCTACCCAAAATGCCAGCAGAACTTTAATTTTAAACATAATAGATTGGCTGGATATAGAGTTGTGAATGCTGAAGGTAGAGGGAAATTTAGCCTATATTGCCTGTATGACAGAGCACACTTTCAAGGATCCTCCACAATACATTCATCTAAAAAAAAAAAAAAAGTGTGGACACCATGTAACTTGTCCTACTTCAGCAAACTTTCATAGCCACAAGATGAAAAGTACTGCTCCTCCACCTAAGATAAAGTTCTGTATGACAAGGAATACCTCTTGAGAACCTGAGAGAAGTTACCATGTAGCAGGATTGTAACAAAGGAAATAACACAGCGGGTTTTCAGTAATTACCATCACCAGATCCATTTCTTCCGCCCTGAATTCAATCTTTTTCTTAACATAACCAGCAAAGGGGCTACAGCTGCAGCAGAGGATGACCAGCCATTGACATATTAATGGTCATCCCTCCAGCCTGTTGTTTTAGTGACACAGTCTGCACTGACCCTGGAACTGAGAACTATTCATACTTGGTTTACCTTAATACTTTTAACAGGCTTATTTCGTGGTTTGTTTACTATGTTCAGGTTCCTGGAAAACTAGAAAATGACTCACAGAAAATTTTTACAGACCAGTTCTGTTACCCCAGTAATCCATTAAGGTGATCCAGCTATGTCTTGTTAATAAAAATCTGTAATATTTACATCAGTTTTACTTTTGGTGGGAATTTGCAACTGAAACAGCTATGTTTGCATAATATACTGTATACTGTTAAACCTGCTTAAAGCTTCTTGCTCTAACAGTTAATAGTGCACATTGTAATTTATATGTACATTAGTAAAAGCATATTCTTTCAAAGCTCTTCCCAGTTATGAATAAAATGCCATAAAAATCCAATTTTTCTCATTCAGACACCAAACCAAGAAATGGGAAAATATTTTGACTTGACATTCACCTACTTGTTTGCAATTTGAAAATGATCTTTAATACAGAGCATATTCAAGTATTTGCTTGACGAGAGAGGGACAGTGAGAATATTCAGGCCTTTTTGCAAGGGAAGCTACCTGGACTCTCTCTTACCTGCTGCAACAAATGCTTTTGTATTACTGTGCAGTAAAAGTATTATGTCAGGTGGAGTTAGCACACCACCTCCTAGAGACAGGCAAGTGCTCTTCCAAGATGTGAGAACCACTGTTGTTGTTTGGGTTCAGCTTGGATTTAAAAATTCCTCAACTAAAGCCCAAGCAAGAACTACTGGATTATGGAGGTTTTATTCAACCTTAATGATTCTATGATTCTAATGCTGAAATACTCATATTTAGAAATTATTAGAACTATTCTTGTCAACATTCCCATCTCTTCTTTTTAGTCTTTCTGTTTGTTTTTTGTTTCAGCCAGCAGAATTTGCTGAACTAATCTCAGATTCAAAAATTGTTCTGCCCACAAAAACATGGCCTATTTGTTATTGAAGGAAGATAAGCAAGCAAGATGCAATTCTGCTCTGGGTAAAGGTATTTCATAAGTACGGTACGTGGAAAAAAAGTTAAGGAACATCACAGGGACCAGGAGATGAGCTGTCCTTTTAGAGTGACATATAGCAAATTTTAACAGCCTACTTAGAACTACTGGAGAGTGAAATTCATCTCCATGTAGAAAATTACACTTAAACCTTCAAAACAAGGCTATAAGTGAGAGATAATGGTTGTCTATCCCTTTTCCTGGCTCATGAGGGGAGCTGAATTTCCTCCCAAGGGGTTAAGATAAATATGAATACTCTTCTGAAACACTGCAGAAATGCCACAGTTAAGCAGAAAAATGTTTGTTTTAATAAAGGCTTTTAATGAAACAGAGGGCTGTTGTGAATTCCTGCCCACTAGCAGAAGTGCCCTTAGTGTACACGGTACTTCCTGGTAAGTGTGTTCATGCTGTGCCTCTTCAGTCCTTGATAGGCACAGATTTAAAACCCATGTGGATTTTTTTTTTTTTTTTAGTATTTGCCCCTGATGATTTTCATTTCTATTGCATTTGACTGCTTAGGTGGAACAGAGCAGAAATATATTATGCAAAAATTATCATATGTTATCCATGCTATTTAAAAAAAAAGCTTGGTTAAAGAGAGATTCCTAATTTGTTTTAATTCAAAAAGTTATGCTAACTCTGCTGGACATATAACCATAATCAATGCTTTCATTGGGGTGTTATTCAGAAGAATCATGAATCAGAAGATTCATAAAACTATAACTGCAATCCAGTTTTTGATCCAATCATCATGCAAACACATTTTTTTCAAGAATTTGAATATGAAAATAATGTCATGGAGCAGCACAAAATAGTACTTTTCCAACATGACATGAAGTACCCATTAAAATCCAGTTTTGCAAGGTGAGGAGTAATGTGATGAGAGCTGAAGTTCTCTCTCCGTAAAGGTTCTCAGTCTATAGCAGCAGGATCAAATAGAAGGAAAAACAATACAAAGATTACAAGAGGAAAAGAAGAAATACATTACCCTTCTGTTCTGCCTTAAACATATTTGCTATCAATGTTGATAATGTTGCAATGAAATTAAATCTATGCTACAAAGTTGTACTCTCAAAACAAACATATACTGATTTATTTCCTTCATATAAACAATACATGCCTATCTCGCAGAGTCAGAGTTGTAAAAGGAGTAAGTTCCAAAGCACGGGGAACTTGTTATGTTCCTCCTCCATCTCTCTGAAAGTACACAATAATCTGAACTGTCAGTCTCAGCAGGCAGGCAATGAAGGAGCACTAAAGCCACTGCTCCACCAGTAAGGAAATTACTGATCTCTGTGTGCAAGGCCAGCAGTGCTTCTTCACCTCTCTTTGAAGAAGGAACTCTCCCTGCCAGGACACACCGGGTAGTGAGCAAACTACTCCAGCACAAACCACCACCAAGTGGGCACTTACAGCAGAGAGCTGAGCATGGAAGGCATTTGTGGGACTGCTGAGGGGATGAAATGTCTGCAAGAAAACATCAGTGTATTTGAAAAGGAGGCAGCAGGAGGAAGAGGAGAAAGGATAAGTTAATCTATGAGGTCAGAGGTGCAAAAGAAGAGATGTTTGTAGCTCCACTTGGAGTACCTTTGGGATTCTTCCCACTAAATTCAGTGGGACCAAAATGTTTCCTGGTCTTTTTAAAGATTAATTTGAATAAATTGGAACCTATGAGAGAAGCCTCAGCATGAAATCACTCTGATAGACTGCTGAACTGTAAAAAGAGGAAAATCAAATTCTGAATAAATTAAAAGCTCCAGGTGCCCTGCCATTGTTACACTAAATGAGCCATCCTTACTCTCCACGGGCCCTGGGATGAGTGGCAGATACTGGCAGATACTGAGTGCCAGCCACGCATGACATATACCCATGACTCCTTATCCTGTGGAGGACTTGGGACTTATCTCTGAACTACTGGGTGACACTGCCAGAACTTCATAAACCATTGCACCACAGGACAGAATTTTTTTAAAACAAAAACAGAGATCAAGGGGAGGAAACCCCAAGGACAAATTATATGAAGTGTTCCAGCACCCCACTGCATTCATTCCTTTATGAAGATCACATAATATTTGATGGAGCAACCAAAAGTGTCAAAGTGTAAGACATTCCCTTCACTATTAAATTTTAAAGCTTTAATTTTAAAAAAGTCCGACCAAGTCTAACTGCTACCTTTACCTTTATAACGAGAACAAGAAACAAGTGGACTTGAGAGACTGAACTACTCTTTCACTCCTTTAGATCAGGTCTTTGGGTAAAGGCAGAGGCATAAATCTTGTAATTAAGAGGGAGTTTGAACTGCCAGTGTTTGAGTCAGACAAACTAGATCTGTCTTGCAGGTAAGCAGGGGCTTATAACCTTGGTATGATAGTTAGGACACAGTCATTAATGTCTGTCTAGATCTGTAATATGGGTATTTCTTTACACATCTGTGCTTTCCTTCTCCATTCACAGGCTTTTAAACTAGCTTTCTTTTTGGCTTGCCACCTGCCTTCTCATCCATTCAGGAAACCAACTCACTTTGTGGACTCTGCCAACCTCACACTGAGGGCTGGCACATGCTCTATGGACTATTTGAAGCAGAAAGGAAACTCAGATCATAGAGTCCTTGCACTATTTCTCCAAACACACAAAACATCTGTCCCTTGTGACTACACCTGAGAGAGTACTAAGAAACGTTCCATGTAGGTGGAATTCAAGAATGTAGTAGCCTTCGTGGCAGGTGTGTCCAGAGGTCCCTCTGGCCAGAATCTTCTCTCTGACAGAGGTCAGAACTGTGTGCTTATGGAAGAGAATGAGAGTTAACACACAGAGAAACCATGGCAAAGTACCTTGCAAGTCATTAGCAATTTACAGCTTCCTGAACCACTGATGATGTATTTTTATTTCCTGATCCATGCATTTGTCCTGTCACTTTTGGAACTTTCACAGACTTCTCAGGTACAGAATGACACTTTGCTCAGGAAGGCCTAATTTTACCTAATTTTTGCTGTGCAGATCTTGATTGTCCAGTCTAAGCCATTTTCTGTATTTTCTCTATCAGCAGGGAGAAGCAGGTTTCTCAGAGGGAAATTCCACTTATCCTAAGATTAGATATTGCAGATGTTGGGGATAAGTTACCTCATGGAGGTGCTGTTTCTTCCTCCATTAACTAGGAGGGAGCCTACTGAAAGCCTGGCTTCTGACAACTTATAGATAGGTGATGCACATGTATTGCCAAAAACATGCCTTGGGAATGCAGAGTCACCTTTACTGTAAATGGGTGACCCAAGAAACCCTGAAAATAGACTTACAAGTGACCTTAAAAGTGCCCCTTTAACTAATCAGAGATTCTCTGGCCTCTGAACTGAGTAATCCCATTGCTCTTTAGGATGGAGTTGGTTACTGGAATGACCTACTCACAGTGTGTATTTTCTTAATAAAGTCCAAGGCTCTGACAAAGGAAAGTGAAATTAGTACAACATTTGACAACACACTTGACATTTCCAAGAAATGCACTATCTAACAATAACAACAACAACAAAACATTTCAGAGAAGCTGGGTCTGATTATGCCATGAAACTGCTAAACTGGATTCTGAAGAGAATCTTTAAAGGGAGGAGATAATTAGGCAAACGTTCAAGAGACAGAGCCTTGTAAGAATGTCAAATGTCACAATTATCCATTTACTTGATAAAACAAGTACTCTGTTGATTAAATTTTATTGCTTTCACTGCTTCCTACTTTAAAGATTAAACCATCAGAATCAATTCCAAGACACCTTTCTTTTAGGAAGGGAAAGAGCTTGCCCGTGTCAGCAGAGGTTATCAGACAGGTTCTTAGCCACTCTAAAGGGTCTGTAGTACCCACTGCCAATCACAGTCACTAAAGTCTTATTTTGCTGCCTGTGCTGGTGGGAGGGATAGGTAGAGACCACAGTTTTGGTTTCATTGCACTTTCTTTGGGGCAATCTAGTCCACCTACCAACACCAGCTATTCAATGCATACAATTCTCACTGGCTGCAGAAGCTGGTCACTGCAGGTAGCAGGATGAAGAAGACTTTGCTTACACCCTGCTTTTCTGTAGAATCAGCTATCGCCTGGCTTTAAGCAAACACAAAATAGTCATTACCACTTGTGCTCCAATCTGATTCACCGTGGCATTTCCATCCCAGTGTAACTTTATCATGCATCAGCAGAAACACAGGAGTTATTTCAGCCCTGGCTATTTAAAGCTTCACAGAGATGAGCTGTGTGTCTTACAGTAGGTCTGCTTATATGGGACCTTGTGATTTACAGCTCATGACAGAAATTGGAAAGGCCAGCTGCTTTCACTCTGTGTTACACTATCACTGGCTCTAGCGTGAAACTGACCCATCAGTTTTGGAAATCCCTCTGTTTCTACATGGGGCTATTTCTACATCTTGCTAATCATGTGTAACAACAACAGCTACTGTCTCTGCCACCAAATCCAGATGCATCAACTCTAGTAGTCTTCTGGCCAGCCTACTTGGTGCTGTCACTGAGCTATTCCCTGCATGGTGTGGAGCAGGGCTGCTGTACTACGTGGTCTCTGTGCTTCTTGGCTCAAGCTTTCAGTGGACTAGAAGCAACCTTAAGCTTATCAAGTGTCTTCTTGCTTCATCTCTACAGTGGAAAAGAAGAATGGGGACTGTGCAGCAATAGTGGCTAAACAGCAGCAGCTGCAAGGATAATACCTGTGGGGATTCCTGGAGAGGTAAAGCAAGCGTGAGGAAAGGGAGGGAAAAGTAGGAGCTACCTCAGTCAAATCTCCTTTTGATACACACAGATGCATAGGAACAGGAACTGAAGGACACTCAGTATTACAAAGTATCTGCCAAAGGACATTGAATACCATTAGCTCTGTTCTGGCACGTTTTGTCCTTAGCAGCACAATATTAAAAATCTGTAAGATTTAGGCCAGGGTTTTCAGAAGTAGAAACCTCAAGTCAGAGCTACATTTAGATACTGGCATCAAAGGGTGAGTGGTGGCTGCTGCAGGCTCAGAACTTTCACAGTTAACCTGCCTGGGTCTCTACACAAACTTGTCTGCTTAGTTCTGTGCTTCTCTTCATAAAACCCATGTGTGGTGAACCCACTTTCACCACACCCAAAATCCCAGCCCTGCATGTTCCTTAGATTCTGATTGAGAATTCTGCCAACTAGCCTAATGTATAGATGAGCTGCACACAATTCCATCCGAGCCTGCTATCCCTTTTCACTGTGATTCCAGCTGCTGGGTAGATTAACATTCAGAGGACACAAAAAACAACATTTTACTTCATTACTTCTAAGTAAAAAATAAAATGGATTCTGAAAGTTCTCCCAGCCTGTTTCTTGTTCTTTATTCCTTTGATATACTAAGCCACAGTGTCCCAAACAGAGCATTATTTCTCTTACATTCCATTTACTTCACTGCGAAATGACTCAATTCAGCAAAAGGGTTTGAAATACACACCAAAGACAGTGTAAACAGCATTCTTACCACATGTGAAAAAAAAAAAGAAATGTAGTCCATAAAGAGAGTAGAAAGCGTATTTAAAACAACTTCTAATGAACTCCAGAGGCAGTGGAGCTTGAACCAGGCAACATACCCCTGACATCAGCACTGGCTTTCAAAAAATCACATTGTCCATGGGTCATATATTTCACTGCATCTCTGAACAAATGCTAAATCAATAAAATAGCTAAAGGTTGCCGATGAATCAGACAGTGTTCTATAAAAAGCCAAGCATTATTGCTAAGGGGCAACATAAGAGCTGAAGAAATATTTGCAAGGAAAAGGCCATCCCTCCCACTGGAGCCCATTCATAGTCAGTCATCTGACACATTCCAGCGGACACCAGTGAGCAATACTGGGAGCTGGAATCATGTTGGCCTGTTTGCTTTGCTACAGCAACTTTTCTTGATGATATCTCACACACTGTCAGTTTGATTTCTTGAGTGTTGCCACTCCCTGGGCCTGGATTTTAGCACCATTATGAAAACTCAAGCTTGCATTGGCAACACATTCACCAATTAAGGTTTGCACTACATCAGCACCCATATTTCCAGATTGCACATTCTATACTCAGCCTTCAAAGGGCCACAAAATTATCCATACTCAGATCTGTGCACTTTTAACAACTCACAGTAGATCTTTGTTGCTTCTATATATACCACAGTATGCAATCTTCTTTCTGAGGAAAATGTACAGAATGGAATAAAATACTAGGTGAAAGCAACTTTGATATTCTGCTGCGAGTCCAGGAATTTGCCCTGTTTGTGTCACAGGTGGCTTCTGCTTCTTGTTTGCTTCATGTGTTGACATCCATCTGATTAAGGTGAGCAAGGTCCATAGAAAATCAGACTATCATTCTCATCTGCCTCAGTTTTCACAGTAGCAAAATAAATGGAGGTGTCTATTTCCTGAACTGCTGCAAAGCACTCTGATCTGTTTAGGCTAGCAATTTAAAGAGAGCAAAGCAGTCTGAAAACCAATGCAGTGCTGATGGAAAGCTAAGCACTACAGCAATTAAAATTATTTTAATTTCATACAAATTTGGGACTAGAACTTGTATCTCCTGATGCTACTATTACACAAAATGCTCTCTTTTCCTTCATGGTAACATAAAATTCTGCAGTACTTTCAGAAATAATAATCCGTTCCAGAAGAATTGTGTAGGACATATATTATATCTTGGCAACGCAGTTCTCTATCCTGCTCTCCTGTTGCTAAAAATACAAATTGGTCACAACCACACTTTCAATATCCATTTAATATTTGCAAACAGGCTGTCTTTGACAAACAAGGCTTTTGGATAGGCTTCAATGAGCACTGTGTTCAGCTCCATTACCTACAGCATCACAGTCCTCTGAAGATTTATCTTCCCACTGTTACCACCAACACAGACAGAAAAAAAGGGTCTTATTCTCCTCACAGCCACTCTCCTGCAAACTTTAGTTTGAAAAAGCCAATCTCACCTACATTTCCCTACTCACTTCCAAGAATTCACAAGTACAGAGGAATATCAGATAACATTTAGGCTTTATATTTGTGTTACATAAAAACGTTTAAGTTTTGCTCTACATCTATACCTCTCTTCCTCTACACACTTCCACACTGTAATAATTTCTCATAGGCACTTGGCAATGCCAAAGACAACACTTTCAAGTGGATGACTTTATGAGTGACCAAAAGGTCACCACTTAAGCGTATATCAGAATTGTTTTAATTAGTTTACAGGAAGGCAGCCCAGAAAGATTTATGAATTCCGAAATATTTACCACCATGTGTATTGCTGGCAGATGGTTATAAAAAACTTACTTTCAGCTACTGGTTCTGTGGAACACTTACTTACTTATCAGTTTTTTCTCTCTCCTCTAACAGACCCATTTGAGACTCACATTGTATGGATTACAAATCTCCATTTCTTCATACTTTGCTAAGGTTAGACTTTGAGGTACTGGGCAATGAGAAGCAATGTCAGATAGCATACAGTTAATGACTTTCCTTGTAAATTCATCAGGTATTCCATTTAGCATTGATGTGATTTTTATCCTCTTGAAATGATCCTTTTGATTCCAATTGGGTTGTATCATTTTCCTGAGTAGAGCAATTGTCTTGTATTAATTTTAAATACATTTCTGGAAAACAGTCATCCTTCTAGCTGTAGTATTAAAAAAAAAAATTAAATCCTCTGCTGCATAGCATTTTTTGTCATTATGCTGTATCCCTTTTGTACAACACTGATTTCTTTTTCATATTCAAGCCTGACATAAGTGGCATAAGTGGGCGGGATGATGAGCCAAATTCAGTCCATGCATCTTCAAGCACAGAAAGATTAAACCAAAAATTAATTAGGCCTAAATAAGTATGACTGTACTGTAGGAATGACAAAGCAGAGCATCTCAAATATTGAGTGTGTTTCTTATAAGTGAACATTTACAAGAGATCAACACATACAGAAGATAATTTTTTTTCACAAATTCTGATTCCCAGAATGCCATTAACAACACCAACTCACTAAGTTTAACAAAGACAGGTGTTCTTGTCAGATCCTCATCAAATGGAACATTTATATCCTTCACCCATCCGAGTCATTAATATTAACACAATACCTACTCCCACAAAATAACTGAAGATTAGTTTGTCTTGTTCAACATTTATCAGGCTCTAAAATAAGCAAAGACCATACCTGGAGTGATAGTTTTACCCCTCCAAAATTCTGTGGAGTGCATCCTGTGGGGTTTGTTGTGGTAGAAGGAGAAACCTGCAGGGAACACCTTAAATATTGTCTTTTAGAAGAGCAATGTACAAGCAAGTTTCTATCATAAGGGTGAATCTTGCCACTGATTTCCAAAGCTGTTAGGCAAACCCTAAAAAGTATGCTGAACATATTCCCATTTCTTCCTCATGAGAGCCAGTAATGCTGGGCACAGCATGATTCCTCCTGTTTAGTGTTAAGTGAGTCTGGGAAAAGCAGGTGGCTTTTTGTCACTGGGATGCTGAGGATTCTACAGGGAGAAGACAGTTAAGGACCTAAATCAACATCACTGCAGTAAAAAATTGAGACAGTGGCAAAATGTATGCAACTTTTATAGCATTATTTGTGTTTCTTCAGGTTTGGGATATGGTATTGTAGTGATATCACCTCTCTGCCTGAAGGGTGTCAAATCTAAAGTGTATAGATTCTGAAAGAAACTGACTGTTAAAAAAGATATATGAATGGTGAAATCTTTAAACAGTTGATGACTATACCTACAAGACCTTTTCAGATGATATATTATGGCATGTATCTTCATCATTTTCTCCCCACACTATTCAAAATGTTAAAACTGCCTCTGATTATGATTTGTATCTGAGCTAAGAATATAGAACCTGATCAGCTACAGCTGCTTTATCACACTTCTCAGTAGGTGTAAACTGAGATCATCCTATTGTATTTTTCCGGCTGAAGTTTGCTTTTCACCTCCAGAAAAATGTTGTTCTTGCAGTTGGTGACTTCGAAACCTGCTCTGGTATCAGGATCAAGGAAAATAAGACTAGACAGAGTTCATAATTGCCAACCACCGAGGACAGCCAAACTGCCAAACTTTGGACCCTATTCCAGGAATTAGCTGCCTGAGTTCACACACTGTGTTACTGGACAGGCCACAGAAGGGCCTGGCTTCCACCAGACGTTCACATTAGATCCTTCTGATGGCAACATAAAGAATTACATGCTCCAGCACGTTCAGTCAAGCAAGGTCAGAAGGAGGAAAATTAATGTCACATTACACTCGGTCTTCTCTGCTAAGCACAGTCTGGTGTCAGCCAAGTTCAGTTTCAAACGAGGTGGTGTCAGTAGGGCTCAGGTCATTGAACTCTTCCAAGCACTCATCTGGTTTGATTAATTTTGCTTATTATTTGATAGCTTTCAGGTATGGTGGAGTTTGCTGAAATCCTCTGGCCACTGTGGTATATAGTAATGAACTGTAATTTTGCCGTCTCGTTTTAAATCTCAGCCGAAAACAGCTTTTCCCCAAGCCTATAACTTGCCGTGACTGACTCCTTCTGCTGTTATTTATCTCAATAGCTGTATTATTTAACTCTGTGAAGCACACTGGAATACAGTTTATCTGGAGAACAGTATTAAGTGGAGAATGAAGTGGTACTCTTAAATCAGATTTCACTGATTGCTTTGAAAAACTTCTAAAAATTCTCACCTGATGCTTCCTGTACACTCACTCTTTACACATCTATTCCATAATATGACATGAAAGGAACTTTAGACTTCAGTCCTACTTTTTGACTCCAACAGCTCCTGAAAATCTTTCAGATCAAAGAATAAATGACAGTTTGTCATCTTGGTAATGGTGCTTTTTTAAAAGGTATAGCTAGTGCAAGAAGTTACATGTACCTTTTCTGCATCAGTGCGTTCTTCCAATTAAGTAAGATTCCCTGTTTCTGCAGGCTTGATTGGTCAGATAATGGACTGCAGTGAGATATGTCCTGAGCTGAATGCTGCAACAGGGACAAAATTAATGCTGGGAGAAAAATTACATTAAAAGTAAAATTAAGTGGAATGATTGCAATGCAACTATATAATTCACTTCTAAATTGTGAGAAAAATGAGAAAAGTGTTAATCTTTTAATATTTAATGGGCCAAATTAATCTCTGGCTTTTACAGTCCATTAGAATCTAACAGAAAAGTGGAAAAAAAATCTTGTGAAGACCCTTTGAGCAAGCTGCAAACCTGGTTGAAAATTATATCCTTACTAAACAATACTACAGCATATTTCTTTCCTGGAGTATTAAAAAAAAAAAAATACATTTTATAGTGACATTCTGTTCTTTCAAGGCTTTCCTATTTAGGGAATTCTTGCCAATTCATTCCCACCTGCTGGAGACAGGATTTCTATTTGGCCCCTGGCTGCTGGGTAACGTGTAGTAATTTTGTTACTGTTCTGCAATGTTTGCCTTTCTATTCTCCAGCATGACACACCAAGATTCAGGGTTTATAGTTACACAAGGTAGCACACTTCGTCCCCAAATAGCCCTGTCGAAAAAGTTGTAGCCATGATGGATAATTGATGAAAGCAGCCTTACTTTGAGCATAAGCCTCTTTGCAAGAGGCATCCAACAATGAAATGCCATAAATAGAAAGAGAACATGATCTACATAGAGAAATGTTCTCATTTAAAAAAAAAAAAAAAAACAATATCAATACATCTCTGACCCTATCATTCCCTTTTCCTAAGGTTTTGGCATAAAGAGACAAGGACTGTGCACTGACATGTTATTAGGCTATTTCCTCTTAACAGTGAACTGATTATTTTGGATTAATGGCTAATGAACTTCAAAAATATTGAGAGCTATAAGATTTTCATTTACTAATTCCAGCATCAAGTTCAATGATTGTGTGCAATTGTAATACAACAAATCATTCAAAAGAAGACATTGAATTCTGATTTTTTACATTAACAATTTCTGAGAGACCATCATTACTCTACATAAATGGTTTCCAGTGATTAATTATCTTCTCTGTTAGAAAGGTGTACCTTATTTCTCTAAATTCCAGTGTCCACCGTAAGTGCCACAAAATTATCTTGGATCCTTCCAGGTGCAAAAATAGAGATATGGCAATAAAAGCAACTGATGTCAGGAACTAGGCAAACTACATCCACATACAGCTTATATCTTGTATTTATAACAAATGTCCAAACTGGTAATTGAACATTTCCATCTTCTTAGAGAATGTCAAATCAGTTTCTATAATCTTTTTCATTCAGGAAGAAACATTTTTTTGCCTAAGTAGCAAAATGTAATGACTGAAAAAACTCAGGTTTGTTTTTATTTTTAGCCAACAATTACTCACTAAAATAGGACAAAGCTGAACACAACACTGAGTACCAAGTGCTAACAAGTAAGAATTTACAGATCCTGCACAAGGAGAAAGCCTAATTCAGCAATGTTGACAGACTTGAATTATTTTGAGGATGCTACTGTCTTACGAGCCAAAACACAGCACTAAGAAACAATGTACATATGTATTTTATATCACATTACAATAGTTTGCTGAGCTATTCAACCAAATTATCCACCAGTTTTGATTCCCAGCACAGACTTCAGTAAAGATATGCAAGCTTCCACCAGTAGATACCATAGCCCACCTTCCAGAACCAAACAAAAATGAAAGTGCTTCCAGGTACCAAATTAACACTGAAAATTATCATCCTACCTTTTACCAGTCTTGAAATTCTTGAGCATTATTTGACTATCTGGATTTAAAATCTGAGAAGCCAAAAGCTTTCCTTAAAAGTAAAAGACATCCATGGAGAAAGATCAAACCTGTGAAAGACAATGCTCAATGGTGAGACAAAAACTTGTCAGTTCATCCTGGGCTGGTGCTGTAGTGACAGGGAGCATTGAATGTATTGGGAAACTGCAAGGTTCACCCTCCCTTTGCTGAACCCCTTCTCACCCAATGGCCAGCTAAAGGAACACTGCCATTTCTTTATTAGCACTGCTGACAATCAGCCTCCCCCCTGCTTTGGACCAGGGGACAGAGGTGTACATGGTTGTGCCAAGGAAGAAGAGCCATTTGGATCAGGTTGCCAAGTCAGGACAATTATACAAATGACTGATTTTATCCCAGACAGACAAAGTATTTTTAACAGACTCAAACACTCACATTTATTCATCCAGTTTTCTCACAGACCTCTCAAGTATTGACATGATGGGAAGGCAGCAATAAGTCACAATGAAATTTACTTCCAAACCAATCTTACTCCTCCTCACCTCCTTCCCACTTTTCAGCATTATTTACCCTGCTCAAATACTCAAAATTTAGAGCAATCTGCTTTAAAAACCAGATCATCTCCTTTATTTCATGTTAGAAAAAGATGAGTTGGTATGTGCCATCCAAATAGTCTTCATTTTCCACACATCATAAGCCAGCCTATGTAGGTTTGCGTTGTTTAGATTGTATGAGGTCCAGATGGGCTTTACCTTGCTGTCTTCTACCTTTGGCACAGAAATTCCAATGCATCCCAAATTTTACTAACAGATGAGACAGAAAGACACTGTTTGTGGCTAAATTCTGCTAAGACCACTGCTGCTAGGCAACCTGCCTTAAGCACAGCATGAATAAGGTCAGTCAAGTTTCTAGTTCAGCAGGATGTGTTTTCTGTGAGCAAAATTTGGTGGCAGACTTGATCTCACTCTTGACCCCAAGTTACCCCTCACTCTGCATCTCTCCCTCTCTGTACTTGCTCAGGTGTCTATCAGCTTTAAAATACTGCAAGGAGGAAGCCCCTCTTCACACAGACTGATGCTCTGACTAACACAGCCATCATGGGAGAGGCTGGTTATTGCAATGCACTTTAGCCTGGGAGCCTGCACAATGTTCCGCCTTGCTGAAAACACACATTGCAAACCCTTGGCAGATGCTGGGATGGGGATTCAATAAAATATGCTAAATACAAATAGGGTGGTTGTGACAGCCATGAGATTACTGCCCTCACACCAGGTCACATCAGAGGGCAGGCTGAAGAAAGCCACCCAAAGCCAACACAAAGTCTCTCTGCTTTTTCTCCAGCTGCCAGTATGTGGCAAGCAGAACCAGAGTCTGCGGGAGCCCCTAACTCAGTGCAAGGAATGTGTGCAGTGCCACTGCCACAGCAGAGACAAGGTGGAAGCTGAGAAACTATGGCTTTAGTGCTAGTGGCTCAATGGCCAAGGGACAACTCATTTCATAGAAACTTCATATTATGGGCCCAGATTCACCGCAGCTAACTTCAGCATCTAATCCTTAGGCTTCCCCTGCACCACATCTCCCTCTCTATTAGAAAAAACTCCTCTGTTTAAATAACAGTTTCCAGTTTATATGTCCAATTTTCCAAAACACAATTTTTCTGAAGATATGGATGGTTAGGAAAAATGGATTACCTGTCAAAACCAGCCAAACTGCTCTATCTTTTGACATTGGATCTAGATATATATTATGCAGTGAATACACAGAATATTAACATGTATATGCTCAAATACTAATCCTGGCAAAATTGATCGGGGCATTTTTTTATCTAACTTAAAAGTAATGTAAGCAGTGAACTGTGTCTACGCATTTAAAATAGCCTGAGTGCATAGTAATGCAATTTTTTATTTATTATTTCTTACATGAAATACCGGTGAGTTGAGAACACTAAGGATTCACATGGGATTTTTTTTTTTTGCCTGATCTGATAGAGCAGTAGCACATCCTATTACGCTGTGTTTAAACTTTTCTTCAGATTTTTTGTTTTCCCTACTTTAAAAAGAATTTGCTATCATGTTCATGTTTAAAATAAGTTTGGCCATTAAATATTTAGATTTAAAAAAAAAAAATACATTAACCATCATCACTATAAAGCTGCACCTGGTAGACTTGTAGACTTTCATGTGAGAAGTGCTTCCTGAAAGACAATGTACAGAATGCAGATGACAATGAATGCAGTTTGCAAAACCCGAACAAGAAGTGGCATACACAAAAGTCCCCCTCTTTTGATGGCCGAAACAGTCGTTGTTACAGTGTGGATATGTGAAATGTTTATGAAGTCAAACAAAGCATCATTCCATGGTAGAGGGTTTTTTAACTACCAGATGGTTGTTGCTCCCGTTATGGTAGCCTGGATATGTGCTGACATCTAGTGGTCCTTTAGAGAATAAAGACAGTCCGACTGCTTATTAATTAGCCATAAAGAATAATAATGCCAGATTCAAACTCGCATTTTTTTCCCTTTTCTTCCTTTTCCCCCGCAGCATATGTAATAGTGTTCTAGGTAACTGAATTTCAGTGATTATTTTGCTTTTCGATATTTGTTCAAGCTGAGGTTTTCTAAGGCACTGTTCCTGTTGACATCATGCTGATTCCTCGGGGAAAACCCACCTGGAGGCATTTCTTGACTGACAATCACCACAGTATTTAAGCAGAGACTGTAAAATTGAAAAAGAAATAGATAGAAGTGCAGTTCTGAATGTCTGGAGCCACAGTAGAATCTATATTATACCTGATTTGATCAGAGACCCCCTAAGCTGTTTCTACTAAATTCTGATCAAAATTTGTCCTTAAACAGTTATTTAACTATTAATGTAAGAAAATGGCTACAAATAGTCTTTAAATGATAATTTAGTTTACTACTGCATTGAGAATACCTTATTATATTGTAGACAGCAATGAATATTTATGAGATAACAGTCAAAACTCTACTTAGAAACCCAATTTCCACAGCATTTACTCTGCCTTCATTTAGCACATATTCTGTTCATTTGCAAAACCATGCATGTAATGCACCCCCTAGTCAGGATAACTAAACTGGGGAGAAACCATTAGAACTTTAGTGACTGACTTCAAATAGACTGAAGGAGAAAACACAACCAGAAAATCAATTACCTTTAGGAAGAACCGATACGTGGGACCAAAAACTCCTGCTTAGGTTTCAGTTGATGTTAGAGTCCCCACTTCTGAGAAAGGCTTTTATTACTTGAGAAACAAGACAACTGGAGGTTTTACAGTGATGTATCTGGACAGAAAACCCCAGTCTCTAACAAGACATATTCAAACCCTAAAAAGGTCTATACTACCTCCCAGGAGTCCCTGAGGCCATCTTTTAACCAGCTTTCATTTCCAGGAGACAGTCTTTTGGCTAACAGAACAGGCGGTTGCAGAAGACCCCAGGTCACAGAAAGGGAGAGGAATGATACGCTGAACTAGCACTGAAGAGATTTATTCTGAAGGAAGAAAGTGGAAAACAGCCTGATAGCAGGCACACACATGCTGTCAGTGTTTCCCACAAAGATCACCAGTGTACCTTTAGTGTGTCCCTGACACGTACCCACCAGTGTCCCTAACAGCCCAGTGTGCTCACTTCCTCAGGAGCAGATCATTATTTACCACTTGCATGACGTTCGTTCTGGGGGTATTACAATTCAAGTGGCCGCCCAGTTGGCACCCTATAAAGAGTCTTACCACATAATGTTATTTTTCATTTTTTTTGCCTCAGTGCAAGACCTGCTCATGATTTATCAGCTGTAGCAAAGCACAAAGCCATAATTTTCTTTTATTGAACTCACTCTGGGTAGCCATCACTCTGCAGAAATGCAGATGGTCATCCTATTCTTATTCTTAGCAGCAGGATGAATGCCACAACTCTGCTGACAAAGACAGCAAAGCAGTCATTTATAACAGTTAGAGAAGCATTCAATTTAATATCTGTGTTAACTGCACATAGTTAGGCATTTTGGACACAGTTTTTACAGGATCCTGCTCTGCTAATATTTTAGGATTTTACAGTATTAAGGCAAATTTGCAAAGCATGTATACTGGCATCCAGGTGCGATTTCTGTGCTTATAGCAAATGAAACACAGCTATATCCTACTATTTATATAGTTGTCCTCCAATTGAACTCTAATCATAATCAGGTTTTATTATGTGTATTTGAGATACTGCGGTTTAGTAATTCATCTACCTCTTCCCTTACTTCACACTTCAGTTTTCAGGGGCATCCACACTGCAGATGAAATTCTGGTTCTGGATCAGAACCTGTGGTCTCGAGTGAATGAATGTATTTAACTATTTCATTGCCAATTAAATTAAGGAGATGACTTGCAGTTTCCCTTCTATCTCAGAAAATATGGATTTAGGAAATTGCTGGTGCCAGCATGATACACAAAATGCACTTTTGTCTGTTCTGGGGTGAGAAGAGTAGCAGTGAATAATTCACAGCAACTAGTGGAGTGCCCAGAGACTTGCCCTGTGATGACCAGTGAGTTTGTGGAGAACAAAAATTATGGTGTTGAATATTAAACAGAAAGAGTCAGGTGTTTTTTAATAAGCACCCTGCTGGGTCCTGCCAAAGGGCCCCCATACAGACCTTAACAGCTGAATCTGGAACGTGCTTCATTTCATCACAAAACTGGCTATTCTTACAGCAAAAACTCTTGACAAATAATTCAAAGAAACTAATGCAGAAATGCAAGTCAAATCCAGGGGACTATTTAATCATTTAGAATAAGGGGAAGTTTACCTAGCATCTTCAGTGAATGGATTCAGAGCAAAAATTCATCCAACATCTGCCAATGCCACATTTTAGTATTGCCTCTTCAATCAGAGTAAATTATATAGCTTAAGTGTTCACATCACCAATTAATCTCTGCTGAATCAGGTCTGCATATTAGTTGCTTGAAATAGGCTTAATATAGTCATAATTGTACAAAACATGAATACCATTTTTCATAATAATTAGATAGTCACATTGCCCTTTCTCTCAATTTGTCTAAATGTTCATATTTACACTAGAAGCTAGCAGTTAATTTTATCCATACAACCCTTCTAAATTACTCCATTGGTCTGTCTGTAGAACCTTCTGCTTAAGGCACCAGACCTGTGCAAAGTACAGGTGTTTAATGTGCAGTATATCAAATTCCTCAGAGGTCCATTTGAAAGGATTGGAACTCTGATCCAGCAAACACATGGCAAGGAAGCGAATAAGGTATTTTCCACTTTGGAAAAGGCTCAGTAAGGGGAACCAGGCTCACTGACTCTCAGATCCTTTTCCTTGCAAGCTGAGAGCAGGCCAGGAACTTGCTGTGAGAGGGCCATGGGGGCTTGGGAAGGAACCACGCTGTGCCAAAACTACCAAAGCAACACAATGCTCTTCCATGGCACAGTCTGATCGCTTCATTTGCTACAAAGACCCCAAAAGTGACAAGGAGATAATTAGTCTGACCTCTGCTTATTGGAAGCTGAGAGAGAGTGAGTTGATTGCAGCACCATGAACTGTCCTCATGTTTCATTTGCTGATGCGCTGTAAACCTTTGACTTGCTGCCAAAATTTAAGGTTGCCTTATGAGATAATCCCAGCTAAGAAGTTCAGTTTATATGCATCTTCCTGTCCTTCTGCTGGAGACAGGGTCATGATGCAGTTAGCTAAGAAAAGAAACACAAAAGCTTGTGGGCTGTGAATAATGATCTTGAATAAGTTCTTGCATTTGCAAAACAGAGATAATACTATTTACCCTCATATTAAATTTATAAAATACTTCTCCCCTGCTAGAGTCTCTAAATCCCTTCTTAGACCACCAACAATTCTCTTATATATTTCCTGCTGGTTTTAATCGCCTACCCTCAATTTCAAGGATATTTGCCCTGAAGAAAAAAATAAACAAAAAAACCAAACAAACAAAACCAGAAATTGGGCCTTTCAGAAACAAACAGTTACAGCAGCACTCAGGAAAGGTATGAGACTTGGCTCGCAATAATAACTTTAAAAATACTGTAAATGCTTTATTAATCCATGCTGTTGACAGCTTTGAATGCCAAATTATCTGTGTTGCACTGAGCCGTGAAACTCTCCCATGAGGTACTAAAGTCCACCTTGAGACAGCATTGAAGCCAAAGCTTTGATCCTCAAGGCTGACTTGAGTAAATCATTATTTTTAAACTCTTTAATCCCTCATGCATCCATAACACATAATTTTAGTAATGCATTTGACTTAAATTTCTTCTTCCTTTAGAATTCAGTCCAACTTCTAGTGCAAATAAAGTCAGAGCTCCCAGGGGCTCCAGAGAGCAGGACTAGTCCTGCTCCACTGCAATTCTCCATTAAACTGATGAGATGACAGAAACAGTATGTCATCAGGAACCATAATTTTACCTTCTTTGGATGCTTTTTTTTCTCCTCTATTGTCTTTCATTGTAGCATTTTCTGGAGAGGGGGAGCACAAATATTGGCAGTCTAGAGGTCCTAAATTTCAGTTCTTGCTCCCACACCAGTTCATGAGATCACTACTAGAAAATGACCACAGGTCTCACTCTTCATACCAGAAACAGCACCTTACACCAGCTCAGATATGCCAAGCTAAGGATTCAGACTTTATCCATATTGTTAAATAAAGCTCAAGCTGCATGGTATTGCCTCATCACTCTACATAATGTTTGGCGGAGGGTTTCCCTTTGGTCCCCTGTGGTTGCCTCAAAGCCTGAATGCATAAAATGTTATTTCATTGCATATTATTTTCAGTCCAGAGCATTTTGAATAATGCTATGGATGTGTCACAACTCATCAAAACAACACTTTATCAGCACAAAATGCAGGCTCCAGGTTGCATGCTCTGTGGTGTAACAGAAGCCTTGTAGGTGCAAAGCATCTTTGGATATCACTTGAGCGAGGAAAACAAAACTGGTCCTGACAACACAAAATGGTTCCAGACTGCAAAACAAGTATTAGCAGCCCCAGGATTTCATTCCTGCCCTAATCATTTCTGCAGCAGAGACACAGCCACGGATCCTTACATGCTCCAGCTGCCCCAGTCCATACTGCAGGCTCTACTCACCATAGCCTGTACAGGGCTGCCTAAGGCTGCCCCTCCCTGCAGACGTATGTCTCATGCAGCAAATTCAAACTCAGGTTCTACCTGTAATGCAGAGATAATAACATTTACTCATTTACTTTCTGTAAAGTTCACCTTATCAAGGCCAATATACCAATCATTATATTGAAAAAATATATCTTCCTTGTGAATACATCTTCAATAAAGAGACTAAACAGAGAGATGTTTTATATCACTGCAATTGCAAACTGTACCCATGATTTAGACTGTCATTTGCCAAGCATTGTAGAACACACCCCCTTCAGAAACTACCCTATCTATTAACTGTCAGTTCAAAAATCAAAGCCCAAATGAGCTCGTGCTGGCAAAAATAATTAGTGCTTGAGTATTGCTGCAGCATTCTGCTCTCTCTGCAGCTTCTGGAAGCACAGGTTAGAGAGGAAACCAGGGGTTCTCAGCTGCAGGATACCCCCAACAGGCACTGCCTACGGAAAGTATCACCAGCAAAGTTGAGAGGATATGTATGTGCCTTATCAGAAATTCTTGATAATTATTGCTTGGCTGATCTAAGTTGTTGTTAGTTTTCGTGCTGGTACCATAGCTCAGCCATGATTCCAGTTGAAGGGAGCTTATTTTTAACGATACTTGGTGTCCTGGAAGAAAGCCTGTCACTGCTGTCTCAAGCTTACATTGCTATCAGGAGTCAGTGAATCCCAGTGAACTTGACAATGTCTTTGGAAAATAAATTTTTTGCTGCTCAGAAAAATATCACATGCTTAGTGTGAAAGGGGTGGATAAAACAATCCCTTGCTTCACCTGCTCTGCCCTTTTCAATTTGTTAAGTCTTCAAAAATCTCCTTGCTGGAAAAAATGAGCTGAAATGTGGATGATCCAATTCTATTTACCAGAGGTATATACTGCATATATGTGTCAGTGAACCTGTTTTCCAGATAGTTTTTGAAAAATCACAATCAGCTAAATGTTCCAGATTTTTGTTATTGCTTTAAGGAAAGCTAGATGAAAAAGACAGAGTAAGGCAGAAAACAAATAAATTTTAAAAGTCAAATTTTACCAGTATAAGCATCATCATTCCTCAGTGAACAGTTTCCATTTAGTACTGCATATATGGCAAGGGCAACAAATCCTCAGACCAAGCAAGGGAAAGTATGCTTTCACCTACCACCCTGAAAAATAGATAAATGCTTGCCCTCTCAGTTATGTCCAGCAAATGTCATCCCCTTAAAACAAACCTGTTTATATAGCTGCAGAAAATGACAGTTATTCTACCACCACCACAAAAAAGTGACTTGCAATAGAGGGAAATAGCAGACACTCTCCCATGCACAGTGAGCAGTTTGGTGTTTTTGCTTTCAGGTGCTGCTGGTGCTGTGCATCTCTGTGTCTAACTGAGACAAGGACATAAATTCTACCATGAGACACTTGATATAAGATGACACAGGTTATCATGGGCTGCTGTCAGTTGGTCTTTCTGTCACTAACTGCTCCTGCAGGAAATGCAGAAATCAGTGCTAATAAGAATTCTGACATCATTTTAGTACATTGCAGACCTTCATGCTTGGACATCTGTAGCTTAGCAGCACCATGCAGTCTAGCTTTGCAACACCGGATTAACATTGTGACCTCTGAATCACAGGTGCCTGGCTAACAGACTGAGTGCTAAGAGGGAGACAAGAATGAGAGCTCTCCAGAAGTTTGACATCCTGAATTTCCATATTGGTCTTATTGAAAAGATAGAAACAGGAAGAAAAAGATAATGCACTGAAACTGTCCTTTCACAGCAAAAATGAGCCATAAAATAATTTCCAATGAAGAAATTCACTTACTATGAATACAGAATTAGCAACTGTAATTCTTACAAGAGAATCAATTAAGATCACCATAATGGTAGCAATATATAAGTTTATATGACAAAAATATTATCTTCAAAAGTTCATTAATATTAAAAAAGTGTCATTAATATCACTTTAGAAATATACATTCTTGACATGTTTGTAGGTATATATTTTTATGTTCTCTGTGTATTTATAAGTCCTTAGGACTATAGAATTTGAGCACCTTACAACTTTTAAAGAAAGTTCATAGTTTTTTACTTTTCTTCAAGGATGAAAGAGTATAAAGATCATGAAAACCAGTCAAAATCCTCCACATTTTGCCTATAGCTCTGCATATTCACTGTAAACACAGTCCTAGTCTTCCTAGTGTAATAATGTCAATCAAAAGCTTTGTTATTCTGTAAGCAAAATATAAGAAGTCCACAACAAATAGCTGTCAAAGCCAACCAAGAAATATAAATGTGACTCTAGATTCTATACCCACTTATAAACCCTCCCACAAACACAGCAAGGAGCAAACTTAAAATGACAGAAATGATCATGCTACTAGTTCAATGAGGTATTTACCAGTTAAGACACAGGAAAAG
The DNA here is from genome assembly GCA_035221455.1 of Xenops minutus. Lineage (NCBI taxonomy): Eukaryota > Metazoa > Chordata > Aves > Passeriformes > Furnariidae > Xenops > Xenops minutus. The sequence continues at coordinate 40,223,090 of JAWWEE010000074.1, forward strand.
CTGCATCCTCTGCATTCTGTGCAGCAAGGGATGCTGCAACCCGCCATCCCAAACAATGCCTTGGAAGCACAGGCAGCTATGGGATTTGGGGAAAACAGCGAGTTTGTATAAGCCAGTTTATTAAGAAAGGCAAAGGGCCTATGCAATTATCACAATAGTCAGACAAACTACAGATCCACAGGCATATAAAGCTGAACGGAGAGAACCGAAGGCTGGTGAGACATTTCTTCTGCTATTGGGTAACCATTAATGACACTATGCAAGATGCCCAAAGGAGCAGGATTTAATATCAACCAGAACAGGGAGATTCTATCTCAGGAAGACTAAGCTGGAAAGAAGTGACAAGATTTCATAATGAAAAGGTTTGAACATGGGCATCAGGGGAAAAGGTTCTATAAAATGACTCTTAATATCCCTATCAGCTCTGTCATCCTTGCTTCCCTTACAGTTTTGCTTATTTGAAATGCTCTCTGCTTTCAGTCGTTGTCTTTTGCCATTCATTCTCCTAACAAATGCTTGTCTTTTCAAGTACACAGAATCAACCTGAGCTAAGATATTAAATATATGCATCTTGGAGAAAAAAGGACAAGTGAGAAGCCAGAGACAGGGAATTATTTAAATAATGGAAAAAAATAATGGCCATGAAATCAGGAAGTGGGTGAACAAGTTTCTTTCCTAAAAATCCATGCAATTCCCAACATTCTCTTTCATTCAGATTTCCTCTCATGTCTGCTCTGTCCGTCTAATAAACTGTAGCCTCACTCTACAAAATGTTGGCATCACTCCCACGAACCTTTTCAAATCTACAGTAATTACTGTAGTTTTTGTACTGTTCTGCTTCGAAAACAAATGTGCTACATCGTGTTACTTTGGAGATCAGAAAGATAGGGTGAATAGGGACATTCTTTGGATTACTGCTTGGTCAGCTGAAGCTAAAAAAAATATTTTGAAACACTGACTCGTGAATTTTAAAGCATTACAGAAAGGGATATGGAACTGTAAATTTTCTCCACTGACTTGGATAGATAGATACATAAATCAGGTTGCTCTTTCAGAACCACCCCATAAATAAAATCAGACTTGCATATGCATTGATGTGCCTTATTCAGAGTCAATAAGTAATTTAGTAGTAACACATTTGGTTGTGTGTGAGCTCTACAATAGGCAGTGTACAGAAATAGGGTAATATCCTTTTAAGCAGTCTGTGATCCCTTTAACAACCTACACTCTTGTTCTGTGTCCAGAAGGCTCATGAGAGCAGCTGCATATAAAATAGAACATACCTGCTCTGTATGATTAATAAATGCATTTATGGGTTATTTAGTTTAATATCTTACTACAATTATGCATATAGGCAAAAAACTGTTCTGATTGTGCAAGCCCTTATCTGGCTTATGTATAAAGAGACAATTATATCATGCTAATATAGCAGACTATAACTAATGTGATTATTAATATATGCTAAATAGTGTTGATTTAATTATATAATTGTATTATTGACATAACTGCATTATAATTATATGTTATATTGCAAGCATGCATATAAATACAGTATCACACAGTTCCATACAACAGTATTGCCTTTGAGCTGCTCATGTTTGCTTGGAGGGGGGTTCCTCAGGCTGCTCTAACCTACAGTCTCAAGTCTATGCCTCTTACTGCTTGGACTTCTCACAGAACCTTGAATCTCACACAGACCACAGGATTCCATCATCTGCAAGAGTTACCATTTATAGCTAAAAGACATCTCAAGATAAACTGGGCTTTCTGCTTAATGATAGGGCAGTACAGAGTAATTCTGCACACCGTGCAAGCACAGACAAATATAGTGGAATACATTGTCATCCTTTGGCTGCAAAACAATGTTATAATGGAAGATGGAAACAAAGTATGGCATCTTTTGACACACAGGAGATAAACATCCTGCAGGGCACTGTGTAAGTATTCTGTAGTTTGCACTAGAAATGTATTTTATATAACATGAGTAAATGTGAGATTTGTGGTCAGATGGCATTTAGGCAGGCAGATATAGAAGCAAAGTAAAGCTGGGTTTTTAATGGTGTTGGATCTTGATAGTCTTAATGTTGTGGCATCTTGGAATCCCATTCTGTGAACTGTATATTTGAGCTTGAAACTTCTAATGCAGTATTACCATCCTTCTCATCTCAAAGCAAGGGATGACCTGTAACAAATAACATTCAAGAGACATTTATACACCCACTTGCAACATGCGCAGATTAAACTGATACAAATATAATGCAGTGTTTAAGATTCTAATACAAATATGTCTCAAAATTGAGTGCTGTAGAAAAGAGACATATGGGTAAGAGAGAGCAACTTCTTCCAAATGACATAAATTCTTAGCCTGGAATGAAAACATTGCATGCTGTCTGTGCAAGATACTAAATTCATTCTATTTTTTATGTACACAAATATTTCATAACTTTGTAGATTTAAAAGGTTTCTACCTTTTCACATTTCCCAGTTATTAAAGTAAGTCAATTATTCATGAAATGCTATACATTGCCAACACTTTTCACACAGGACCAAGGACTGTGCTCTTTGCTTTCTTAAGCATCAACATTGTTTATGTAGACCAGTATGGCCCCAAAATTGCAATAACCAGGGCTAGATCTGAGTCAGAGAATCTCTTCACAAGCTGGGATGTCTCTGTGGTGCCTCCTGGCAATAAGTCCCAGCCTGAGTACAGATGAAGGTCACATATGCTTTGTCCTCTCTTCCTGTGGAGGTAGTTGGTGCATGTAAGACCCCAGACTCACCCTAAGAGCTCACCAAAGGGGTTTTACTTTGAAAATATACAAGGCACCAAATATATCCACCCTTCGGATCTATTAAAAGGGTCTTGAGTTCTTTTAATACCTTGAGAGAGCACATGGGAGAAGACTCCGCACACACGTTTCTCAACAGGTCAGATAACACACTTTTACTGGCAAAGTTTAGAAAACAAGGGAACTTGGCAAAAGTTTTAAGGGCAATATTCAACCATAGTAAAACATTCCACAAAGCACTGACTTAGCACATGGTAATCCGTACAATTTAGCAAAATCCAACCCATCCGGCTTTAAGTTACCCAGATATAAACAGGAGATTAGGAGAAGTAAAGAAAGAGAGACTTGTAGCTACCAATCCGGTTGCACCACAGATCCAGATACCAGGAGCCCAGGAGATGGCAGGGCCTCGACCATGCAATGGCCACATGGCATTGGTTTTCTCTGCTCTGGCCCCCTGTGACCACCCCCGCCAGTTGGGACTTGTGGTGTGCCATCATTCGAAGGCTGGGCTGGGTCAGGGGCTCCAGGGGTGTGGTGTGGACAGTGCTCCCAGTGCCCAACAACTGCTCTGGGGCTGCCCAAGGAGGCTCCACTGGGCTGGATCAGGGTGGGGCACCATTTCAACTTCAGGAAATTTGACCTGCCCCTTCACACGCACACACTTGAGCTGGTCCAAGACAATAATTAGTATAATTCAGGATCTCACAGTGCAGTGTAGATTCTAGCCATGAGCAGGTACAGATGTTTGATCAGCAGAGTAAAACATACTGCCCCAACAGCTATTGCACACCTCTACCCAAGGAAAACTAAGCTAGCCTCATAGAACTACCTCATAGCCTCTATTCACTCCACAAATCCAACAGCAGAATCTTGCAGGTTTTGGACTGGCAGCACCAAAATATAAGAGCAATTTTAAGTATGTGAACTAATGAGCTCTATTCACAGTTTTCTGTTGAGTGAACTGTTAGAAAGATATTTACACTGCATGAAAAATCCCCAAACCATCTCATGAACACTCCAAAATTGTGGCATAGAGAAACTAACATAAAAGAGTTATTCAAGCTCTGGCTGTACTCATCATTTAGCTGTTTTGTTTATAATTTTCACAAAACTCATAATCTTACTAGCACTTTTTTCCTTTCAGTAAATTTATCAACACCATATCAGACACCTACCATCTATCAAAAAGTTACCAGCTCTGTTTTGACTGACATGGGCCCCCTTTTAACTGGTTTTGATATGAATGTCTCAGGTTATCATATGCAACAGCAAATACACAAAGCACATCTTCATTAGCCCCCAAATTGTGCACTAAAGCTGCATTTAGAATTATAGAAAGAAAAGGCAGCCATTTCAGAAATGGAAGATACATTGCCACAGTAAGAACCGCAATACAGACAATACTGAGAGAAAGAGAAAAAGAAGCTGGTAGGGTTAAATTAGAAGTTCAGTCCAAATGCCTAGGAGTGTGAATGCAGTTGTCTGTCAGACAAAGAGCATAATTTCCAATACTGTCAGTCATTTACCATAGAAAACTACAAAGTTGCATTTTGAACTGGTCAGAGCCCAGGAGACTTCACATGAAATGAAAAATGGAATGAGGAAATGCCAAGGAGGCAGCGAACTGTTTAAAGTTTTTTGGGTTTTTTGTGTGTGTTTTTGGTTTTTTTTAAACAGAGTCAGATTGAGAGAGATCTTTTAGGATAAAAAAAGTCAGAAAATAAATATAATTTTAGATAATTTCTTCTGTGCAAACATTCCAAGTGTCCTTGAGCACATAGTAGTCTCATAAGTACTGTCAAACAGTGCCCACTAGTTAAAGCACTTTCCCAACTTTTATTGCAATTACTTAAATTTTATAGAGGCAGTTAAAAGGATTGTGAAGCAAAGAAGATATTCTCTTAGCCTTTTATAACAGTCCACACAAATTGTTTTATTCTAAGGAAATAACTATACCTATTTCCTACTGTATACAGTAATGGTGCTTAGGAAATTGTTACTTCAGTAAAATCAATTGTAAACCAGGATTCTTTTTCCTTTGTATCTGCATTGGTCTCCAAAGAAATTGCTAGCATTAAATCCCCGACATTTCTTGGCCATGTAGAAAATTAGTAATGGGTAGGTGCATCATGCTGCTTTGCCTCTAGAATTACTACAAAAGACTTAGCAGGACTGGGAAATAAAAATGAATTCTAAGGGGGGGAAAAGCTATTTAATCCAGAAACATATTCAGAGATATAGCTCAGCTTTTGGAGGAATGATTTAAGATTTAGTCTTTCTTTTATATTTAGCTAGTCATTAGAGAGAAAAATGTCCCTGGAATATCTTTACAGAACATAAAATCAAGGCAGAGGTGAACAGCAAATCCAAACAAAAGGAGAAAGTGTTTGCTATTCAGATCTGTATCTCTGTGAGGAAGAGGCACTCATTATTCCAGTCTCAGATGGATGTTAATCTGCCTTGTTAAGATACCTGGCCAGGTTTTCTTACAGGTGACACAAATAATATGATTCTAATTTGCAGACGCAGCACCACACACTGGCATTCAGGCAAGGATTTCTAGAAGGTCAAACAAAGAAGATGCCAGTTTCTACAGAACCTCTTGCTGAACCAGCAAGAAGTGGATGCCTAACTCATCCAGGTACCCTGGCAGATCCAGTCTGGGACACAGGTAACCCTGAATGCTGATGTTTCACTTGTATATGACAACAAAATATTTGAAAGGGCGTGTTTGAAAAAAATGTTAGCCTTTCAGATTTTTGCCATAATTTCTTCTACAATCATTTAACAGCTCCTTATATTCTAATTCACTATAAAAAGACACATCAGTCCTCATGAAGATTTTTTTTTAGAAAATGAAGCTTTTTATCTAGATAGAGCTTTTCATCTCAGAAACAGAGTACATTTCTCAATTGTAGCAGTGATATTGATTCCAGGACACAAGAATGGGAAGAACAGCTGTATCATGCTGGATCTCTGCCATACCATAAACTCTGCCACTGGCCAGTACCACTCTGCCCAGAGCAGAGTGTAAGAAAATAAACGTTTACCCACAATACTGCCCCAGTTTCCTGCATTTTATTGAGGCAAAGGTAAGAAGTTCCAGTTAAGCAGCCCTGTTTGGATTTTCCTCCATGCGTCTGTCAACTGCTTTATAGAACCTTAATATTTTTCAGCATCTTCTGTTGATATCTTTCTTGCCTGAATTACACATTATATTCAGAAGTGCTTCTTTTTGCTGTGAAACTAACACTTAATTGCATTTGAGGTCTTTTATGTTTTACACTGGAAAGGACAATGAACTCTCCTCACCTTCTTTATGTCAGGCTTTAAAGACTTCGAGCTTTTTGTCTCTTAGTCAAATTTTCTCCAGACTAAACAGTATTAGCATAGTTAACTTCATATTATGGAAATTTTTCAATACCCATGATTATCTCTGTTATTCATCTTCCTAACTTTTTAAGCAATTTTACATTTTATTTGAGATGGAGGAAGCAGAACTGTTTAAAACATTCAAGATCCAAGCTTAATGTGGATTTATACAGTGGTATAATAACATTTCCTCAAAATTGTAAAGACAGCTTGCTTTCATAATATAAAAATATAGAGATAAAGCATCAGAACTTTGAATTCAGTATCTCTAAGTGGATTTAGACAATATTTTAAATATACTTGCTGTCCTAAGGGCAGTCTTATTTTCACAGATATCCAAGAGAGCCTACAAATCATTACAACCCAATAACTAAAAGAGACCGACCTGCATTACTTCCTGTTTTATTCATAAGGCAGAGTCACAGTCCTTCAGCTAACACCAGTATGGTAGTTGCTGCTAATTCTGTCAAATTATTACATGCTGAGATATCACAATGATCAGCAGATTAGAACAACCCAGACAAAATCAGGCAGAAGACTAATAACTCAAATTGTTCTTTACCTGCCCAGTGCTGAGGTCAAACACGGGACTGGTATGAACAACAGCTCCTCTTGTCAGGAAAAGAGGGTCACTCAAGTTGATGTAAGTTTACAAGGTCTACCAACAAATTTCCCTTGTGAAGCCCTACACCAGACAGGTGGCAAAAAAAAATATGTTAAATTCTCAATTTAGTTCCTTCAGCTATTTGCATAATAGAAACAAATGTTATATGACTGAGATAGCCTGAGCTCTGCAGCAGCTCCTGGCTCACAGCAGTGGGTAATGCTCCATGCTGAGGTGCTTTGGCTGTGAAATTCCTCATGACAACCTGATGAAAGTTGTTATATCTGCTCTATCAAGTCTGGTGGCAGAAAATTACGTCTTCCTCTTTGAATGTTGTAAAAGTGTTATTAGGTTGAATGGGATACTCCATTTCTTAAGCAAAAGATGTGTGAGGTGATGTGCCAGAATGGAGTACAGCTTCTCTTCCCTGCAACCCTTCCTCTGCTGAATTGCATATTGACAGGTTTGGTCAGACTGACACAGGGGCAAGACAAAGTTGTTCCCTCCTCTTTAACATCATCTTTTAGTTATCAAGCCCTCAGGAAACCACAGCAGGAATAATCAAAGGACTTAAGGCTTTATGCTGGAGGGAGAAGAGAGTTGGACTAACATACACATACAGAGGGTGTTCACATGCTTATAACACATCTAAGCTGAGGTTGTCAACTGGTGTGCAAGAAGTAACACCAGACCGTGATGGTCCGGGTTACAAGGTCAGCCAGCAAATATGCTGGTAACTGCTCCTCAACACTGCAGAAAATCAAATGGAAAATTAACCAGCATTTTTCAGCTCCTGTAAGCTGTACAAAATTGGTTTATGTAGGGATGTACATCATTCCTTCTTGTAAAGAATATCTATGGTGCCAATTTCCTACCAACACCATACAAAGAGAGACAAAAAGAAAATACCTGGAACTAGATATATATTACTTGACTGAGCAGACTAAATGCAATAAAACTGAACTGAATCCCAAGAGTATTCTAGTTATTGTGTATACTGCCTTTAACCACTTCTCAGTCTTTCTTCCAATAATTTAATATATTTAATATAAGCTTAAAGATTTACGGGTTTAAAAGAAAAAGAAAAAAAAAAAGTTAAAATAAAGCCTAGCACCATGAGGATGTTTTCTAGAGAATGAAATGTCAGGATGTATATCAGGATGTTCTCACTCAGATGTCTAACAAATAAGGATTTATTTTTGGATGAAGCACTGCACTGGAACTGTGAATACTCACATTCAATCAGCAGCACTGCCATCACCTTCTTGCATGACCTGAGGGTAGTCAGTAAATTACTCCTTTATTTAATTCTTGTCAGTGAGGACAATAATAATAAAATTTTCCCACTCGTGATTATTTAGGAAGCCATTTGGGGCAGAGACACTTTCCAACCTCATTTATATAAAGAAACTGTTGCAAAAGAGCTCTGATCATTTGTGCTGCTGTAATAGGAGTAATTGTACATATTATCTCCTCCAGGTATTCCCCTGTTCTTTGAAAGTAAACTCCCAGCTCTCCAGGCTGGCTCTGCAGTCATCAGCAGAGGCAGGGTAAACCTGTGCATAAATAAAGATGCCCTGAGGTAATAGCAGTATGTTCATGGTGGATATGACTGAAACAGGTCTTGGCAAGATAATCCAGTTCATTTAAGCACAGAACTAGCCTTGATGAACAGTTAATTAAATAGATGGCATTTGATGGCACAAGTTAAGTCATTCTGTAAATTACCTCTAATAAGAACTGTTGTAGCTAAGATACAAGGTGTAGCAACTGCTAAGAAAGACTCTTAGAATGGTGATTCCGGAATGAAAACACAATGTAAGATGGTACCACAGTCACATGGTGTTTTTTAAAAAATTGGTATGCATTAAGAAGAGAAAACAAGTCCTAAAAATTTACCCTCTGGTTAAAATGTAGTTCTTGCCCTGTTGTATTTGCTCATTTCCAAAGTAGAGTCAATGAATGCTTCTTTTCTTTTTTTTTAATTTGATCCAAAACAAAGTTTAAGAAAATGTTATTCTGAATGATAACTATTACAAAATACACTCTTGACAGTCAACACAACAGAGCAGCAAAAATTGTTCAAGAAACTGACCTATTGCTGCCTTCTCTATGTAGAAAAGAGGTAGAGTGTCCTAGGTAAAAATAGGGAAATAAAGAAAAAATGGGTTCTTAAAATATATCAGCGTGATTTATCGTATGATTCAGCTGCCTTTAACTTTCCCCACACCCCCACCTCCCCTCATGGAAGGCCAATCCCTTTCAAATCTCTGAAAAGTCAGATGGTCAAGTAGTTTAAAATCCTGTCTTCTATATTTAGAGTGCTCAGAGAATTGCCTGTGTAGACTTTCTCTTGTCATCAGCACAAACAAGTATGGCTCCGGAATGTTTCTGCAATGTCAGTCAAAACTGAAAAAAAAAAAAGGTGAAGTAAGAAAAAAAAAAAGAAAAATTTTCCTTCAAACTATGTGCAATATGGCATGATTTAATAATATCAACTGTTTGCAAGAGTCATGAGCATTTTTACTTTGATTGCCAAAGAAAAAAAAAATCACAGTATTTTGGCTAACACAGAAGACTAAATTTAAAATGCACCTGATAAGATGTCAGGGATTTCATGTTCATCAGGTATAGGACATAATATTGACAACTGACCTTTGTAGTTATATTTTAATGATTTTCAGTTCTGCTGATTCATTTCAGAGACCTAGAAAACTGTATATGTAAAAAATCTTTTCCTTGTGAATTATCACCATTTGAGCCCAAACCCTGGATCCCAGGTTTTGTTCCATTGATTCAGTGGCTTTTCAACTTCTGTTTGTGATTGACCTTTTTATCTGAATTTATAAAACAGCAAGTTGGATCTAAAAAGCCTGAGATCACACCATATTTTCTGAAACTATTCCTTAAATAACACTTCACTAGGATATTCTATGTGATGTGAGTTTGTGATACTATTTTAGATTGTAAGTTGTGAAATGAACTTTAGTGTTCAAGTGCTGTTTCTGTATCCCATAATGGGCAATGTTTGGAATAAGAACAAAATTATGGTCTGTCACTACAGAATGACATTGTGTTATCAAGTAATATCTGGCAAGATGAAGCAGTTAGATGGGGATCTAAACACTTCGGATATTCATCTAAAGTGAAGAAAATCATATCTGTTCTGACTGGTTGAAAATTGTTTTGAGCAATTTATCAGACTATCAATGTCAAAGTTAGTGTTGTGAAGTACAGATTGAGACGAATTTTGGTCTGGAAGACAAACTTCAATTCCAGTATTAAGAAAAGATAATATTAATACACATTGTTGTAATTTAGACAGCTGTCAAATTAATTGTGCCATGAAATGAGTTTTGAGAGACATTAGCGTGCGAAGATACTTTGTTAATTACATCAATGGTAGATGATGCACCAAGTACGCCTAGCAATGCAAGTATTTTTAATGGAAAGCTCTAACATGTAAACTAATGCTGCTTGTTTCATCTGAGTGGCCCTCTCACTGGAAACAGCTGACATATACAATCAAAATTTGCCATCAGAAAGGTTAATTCAGCTCTTACTTATCCAGCACTTGACAGATCTTTTTTAGAACATGAGACTGTGGTATTTTATAAATTTACATTTATACAAGAAAGTAGAGCAATACTTTACAGGCAAACCAGAAGCTGGTTTGCCCTGCTAATCAACCAAAAAGAAGACTTGACCCCAAAGGATTAACAATATTAACCTTAAAAAATACCACTTCTTACACTTTCCCCTAGATAGGTCATAGCTACATACAAACTGAAATAGGTTTAAATCAGAAGATACGATGCTACATGCTTGGTAAAAAAAAATTAACTAGGACTCATGATGATCATAATCATAGGTTATTTCACATCTCCCACATAGTTATGTTTCCTAGCAGCTCCTTTGGCCATAGACCAAGCTTTTACTTGTACCGTTGAATTAAGTTATCTGCTTTCCTCGCCAGTTGGGCTCCCCATCCCTTGCCACCTCCTCAAACACAGTCCCTTCCACAACTAATTGAAACTTTATCACTTTCAGCCTATTTTAGGTTGCTTCTTGTGCCTGCACCATTGTTCTCACCACACCTTTAAAATACCTTCCCATTTAATGCAGAAAATTGTCTAAAACTGAAAGATCAAAAAGAAAGACTAGATATCTCATATAAAATTGAGGGCTCCTTCCAAAGCAGTGTAGGTCTCAGTTAGAACCATGTAGGAGTTTCTAATGGACAGAGACCTAAAGAGCTGGGGAAGAAATCCCTTTCATTGAAGAAAAATTGAAGAATCCAATGGTGCTTGCTTATTTGCATTATTATCCACACAATATGATGGAAGGATGGAGGCCAAGCATCACAACATACAACAGCTGTATTACTAGAATTATGTAAAATTAACTATTATCATGCACCACTAAGATATTTCTGATCCAAAGATTCAAAAATTATGTACAGAGTCACACACACACTCCTGCCCAAAGCTAGCCAGATCTGTGACATTAGATCAGTCCACTGCAATCAGTTATATAATTCAAGACTCACTCGAATGAAATTCTGGCCAACTTAAATATGCAAATCTAAATCAGAGCTGGAGACTGAGTTCAGTTCTTATCCCTAATGAACAATGAGATGTAAAAATCATGAGGTGTTCTCAGTCAATGTTTTCCCCTTCACATTTGCATAGGAAACATCTCACAGATTAACAGCTATAATGATAAAAACATACAAAGGAAAAACAAATGGAAAATGTTGGTACACAGAAAAACGTCTCCTATTTTTCCGTTATACTTTTAAGTTTGACATCTTGTAATATCCACCACTGCATTCTTTATCTCACAAGTAGAGTGAGAACTAGTTTTTCAATGTTTGAATCAATTTCTTAGAAATTGTTTTGAAGCATAAATTAGAGCATACTTTTTCTTCAGACTAGCTCACTCTGTCTTTTAATTTTTATTAAAATTAAACATTGAATAAACTATTCAATCCAGAAGAAAATTGAGTTCTATCAAGCCTGAAGAACATAGAAGATGTACAACCTCCACTTGTTCTAATCTTGATTTCTGATCTATAAAATGTTGTCTTCATGAATTCTTGTTGATTGCTAACAATATTTTTATTCAGAAGAGTTTATTTTCAGCATGCCTTTAGTGGCAGTGCTCACACACACTGCAAGGACACTGAGCACTCTGAAATCCCCAATTGCTTTTTTCTTTCTAGGCCAGTCCTGTAGCGATGTTCTCCAGAAAAACTAAAGAGTGGTTTAAAAGAGAGAACATTTTCCTCTGTTGTTCAGGCTTTGATTTTTGTCTGCTCAGTAGAATCACTAATACGCCTTGTTTCACATATGTTTTAAGGAGTCAAACATCAGAGTTCAGATACCAAGCACAGAAGATTAACACAGACCATTTCTATTGAACTCTTTCTGTAGGCACCAGGCACAGAAGAGCAGCAGGACATTTTGTTCTCAACAGTTTTCAGAGCCTGTTTATAGACATATGTCTATATATGCATTTCAAATATCTAGTGCTCTCAGATGTTCTAATAACTTACCATTTCAGGGGGGAATATCCTTTCCTTTTTCTCCCAGAATGAAAAAAGGCCAGGGTTGACCCTGGCTGAATGCCAGACACCCACCAGAACTGCTCTATCACTGCCCTACGAAACTGGACAGAGGAAAGAAAATATAACTGAAGGTTCAAGGGCTTGGATAAGGTCTGGGAAAGATCACTCACCAAATACCATCATGGGCAAAACAGACTTGAATTGGAGATATTAACTGAATTTATTACTAACAAAATCAGAGCAGGATAATGAGAAGTAAAATAAACCTTAAAAACACCTTTCCCCTCACCTCCTTCCCAGCAGCACAGGTAGATGGGGAGTGGGGGTTACAGTCAGTCCATCGCAGGTTGGTCCTGCCATTGCTCAGGAGGAGCAGCCCTTCCCCTGCTCCAGTGTGGGCTCCCTCCCACAGCACACAGCCCTGTATGAACTTTTCCAACAGCAGTACTTCCTACAGACAACAGTTCTCTACAAACTGCTGCCACATGGGTCACTTTTCCATGGAGTGCAGTCCTTCAGGAACAGCCTGCTCCAACATGGGTCCCCCACAAGGTCACAAGTCCTATGAGAAAAACCTGCTCCAGCATGGGCTCCTCTGTCCATGGGTCCAGGAACCTGTTCCTTGCCAGGAACCTGTTCCAGAATGGGTTTCTGACACATTCACAGCCCTCTCTCTGGCACCCACCTGCTCCAGCGTGGGTCTCCTCCACAGGCTGTAGGTGGATTTCTGCAACCCCATTGTCCTCCATGGGCTGCAGGGGCACAGCTGCCTCACCGTGGGCTTGCTCTTCACCACAGGCTGTAGAGGGATCTCAGCTCTGGCACCTGGAGCACCTCCTTCCCCTCCTTCTCCACTGGCCTTGGTGTCTGCAGAGTTATTCCTCTCACATATTCTTACTCCACTCCTTCTCTGGCTGCAATTACTTCTGCACAATAGCTTTTTTCTTGTCTTAAATATGTTATCACAGAGGTGTTACTATCATTCCTAATTGGCTCAGCCTTGGCCAGCAGCAGGTCCATCCCGGAGCCAGCTGGCATTGGCCCTGTTGGACATGAGGAAAGCTTCTGGCTGGTTCTCAGAAGCCACCCCTGCATCACCACCCCCCACCACTAGCAAAACCTGGCCATTCAAACTCAGTATAATTTTTTAAGGAGATATACATACATATATCTATACATGTATTTATATAAGAACTTACTGCAAGAGGATATAGCAGGGTCTTACATGAGAATTTAATTGAATCAATCTTCAGCCTTGCACCCCATGTCTCTTACTCTCTCCTCAGTGCTATGCATGACTACACAAAGAGATGCCAAGAACAACTGATGAACCACCATCAGGTCTAGAGGATCTGGTAATGCACGTATTCTTCTATTCTTTTTGTAGACAGTGCAGGAGTGACTTCTCTTGTTGAATTTGAGAAGATATATAAAGCATCAACTCAAAACAGAACAGGAAATTATTTTTTTCCCCTCTTCTGCCCACTATTTGACCTGACATTAGTATTAGACTTTACCCAAAACTTTAAAATAGACAGCTATTTTTAATAACCAAGTAAGTTTAGATCAGTAGGTACAGAGTAGATTATAAACTAGCAATCTGAGATCAAAAGGAAGAAACCAGTAAAATAACTTACTACTCTGTACTACTTTCCAATTTAAATCTGCAACCCTATACAGCTAATTTATCAGAGCATACAGAGTTGTGACAGATGAGGCAAATGCTATCAACTACAGACTTTGTTGACAGACTCATAGCTAGGAATGTAAGAAAAATAACATCTGAGAAGCAGCAGAAAAATCAAGCAGTGGGGATTGTATTTCTTTGTCATAGGAGAGATGCTGGAGAAAAGTGTCATGGGAGAAACAGGAGATTACAAATCATCTACTCTGCATAACAAAGTCCCTTTATTCCCCTGGGGTAAGGATGGCAGTCAAAGCTCATTCTCCAATGACGTATAGTAAATCAACTGTATGGCTTTATTTCTTCTGTCAATAGGCGGAATATAGACAAGAAACAGAAAGCTACAGATAAATATACCAGGACATTTCCCCTGAGCAAAAGAACCAGAAGGAGACATAGATGTATTATCAAAATACAAAATGAGTGGAATCACTATCAGTTTCCAAAAACTTCCTTCTGTCTCTCATACCTACTGCAAGGATCTGAGGCAGGAAGAAGTTTCTGGAAATCAGTGGAACAGAAGAATGCTAGTGTCATTGTCAACTCTGCCCTGGCCCCTCTGGTCCTTCCTTCTATTGTGTGGGCAAACCTTTGCAATCCTGCTCTCTTCTTCAGTACAGGCAACCTCCTGCCAAGACAGCTCCAGGGACAAGACCATGACCTCTGCCTGAATGCAATAAAGAACAACAGGAAAAGTTTTATGCTTTAGTCTGAGACAGCTCATCCAGGGTAAAAGTCCATTGGTGTCCCTGATAATAAGGAGTTAGCTCTCTCTCAATGCTTCAAACTGAACCAACTTGTTTCCTCTGGAATAAAACCCTGAGAACAGTTCACTTCAGGAGCTACTTTGCATATATAATACTGACAAGTCCACATACGTTTGGCTTCATTCACATTCTCATGTCATATTAAGGACATACAACACAAATTCTTTATGCCACATTACAAACCAAAAATTACTATGGTATATAATGCTTATTATGCAGCCCTTATATTGTTTCATGGGATCTGAACTGGGGGAAAAAAATCAGGATGTCTCCTGGAATCTGGAAGTGACCAAGCGTCCAGCAGAATGGGCTGCTCCTGAGGGGAGCATACTCAAGGTACTCTGCACAGTAGACTAGACCTTCTAAAATGCTGAAGAAACACAAGGCAGTGCTTCCCACAATTTTGGAAGAGACTTGGCATGTATATGCGATTCCCTGAAAGGCCAAGGCAGACTGTGCTGTCTCAGCCACTGCCTGTTCCTGCCAAAGCTTCTCAGAGTGCTCACATAACTCACAGCTTACCAATACTCCAGGTAGCATCTGGCTGTAATGCACAAACAGGATTTAGGAAGCAGAGAGACTAGCTGGATGATCCTCATTGCTGTTATACATCTCTGCAAGGTCAGGCAGCACAGTATGACCTACAGACATTGTGCCAGCTGTTCTCTTATTCCAGAAAAATAATGTTGCTTTAATCTTATTTGCAAGAGTCTGATAAAAGAGAACCATTTATCACCCACTTTAAACGAATAAATCTCATTTAAAAATCATTGTAATGCAGTTTATATGTGATCTATATTGTTAACTTATCACTGCAAAGGCTGACAGGCCTAAAATTAGATTGTCCAGATGCATATGGATATGGGGAAGTAAGACTGAACACAACACTGTCCCTCTGCCACACTCTGCTCTGAGATGGTGAGGAAAACTGAAGTCAGAAACAAGCAGAGCAGGGAGCGGGATCCTTGCATGTTTCAGCCCTTTGAAAGGTGTTTATTTCATGACTCTCCTGAAACACAAGGAAAAGATGCTGTGAGAAAAAAAAAAGATCACTGAAAAAGTCAGTAGTATATTTGAGTATGTGTGTTGGTGGTGATAGTCTGCCCAAGAAGCTAAAATGCCACCCATGTTACAGCCTTGCTTCATTTTTGTATACAGCTCTCATGCTTTTTAAGAGCTATAGGATAAAAATTGTTGGGTTTTAAAGTGTCGTAGAAGTTTTAAGACAGTTTACACATTGGACACATAAAGATGCCAGTCAAAGCTCATTCATCAATGATATATAGTAAGACATCTGTATGACTTCAGATTTCTTATTTAAATAGATGTAATACAGGTAAGAAATAGAAAGTTACTGGCACATATACCACAGTGTATCTCCTCTATTCAGCCTTGAAAATGTTGGTCTATGCAGCAGGACTTCATAACTACTAAATCCATGCATTGCTAAACACAAGGGTTGAGAAGACAGAAAGCATGAATTTCCTAATAACCAGACCCTTCATTGACAGGTCACATCTCATTTTCAGGCTTGGTAGAAATAAAACAATAAAATATGATCTGTGACCCCCTCAGAGACCTTTCCTGAGAAAACAATGGTAAGATTTGTGTCAATGCCTAGTAACTTGTGTTCTATGTTGTCTGACCCTCCCTCATTTTTTCTTACATGCACACACAAGCACAGGGTAGTTGAAGGTGGCATGTATGTGTAAGTATATGACACCAGCAAGTGCATTTACAGGCACTCTCTGTGTAAAGAGAATGAGACAAACCAGGATGACTACAAAATGTACATACAAGTAAAATGTATTCCTATTTTGACCACTCCACTTATTGAGATTGCAAATAATCCTATGTACAGAAACATCTAAGAAATAGTACAACAACAAACAAAACTCAAACATAGAGAATCTGAGGAATTCAAGAACAACAGTCTGTGCAGTGTTTTGAATCTAATGCAAAGACAATCATTGCTTCATGAAAGGCCTCTGTGTCTTTTATGTACCTCTCCCTACTGAGGAAACTAATGGAGGATGCTTAATGCTGTACTTATCTGTCTGTAAGATGGGAATTCTGCATGGTGAAAAGTTACCAGAGAAAAGGAGGTTTAAAAGGAGGTTTGTTAAAAAGGACATTTGCAATGTAAGAAGCCTTGGGGAGATGAAGAAGGAGCTCTGGGAAGGAGATAAGAGGAACATTCTTTTATAGCAGGAATGCTGGTCTAGCTCCAGGAAGGTCTAGGCTTAAGGAAGAGCTAAGGTGGGAAGATTCAGCAGCTTGGGAGGCCAGTCACAAGCTACAGGAAAGCAATTCTGGACCAACCCAGAGGGACTGATCCAAGAACCCAAAGCATGTTTCAGAGTAGTAAGAAAATTGAGGCATAGAAACATATCCAGGATTTATTGCTTTTCTAGTTCTTTTTTTTTTTTCTCCATGCAATTGAGAGTACTGTCACTTCTGAAAGGCTAATACACAGCATTTATCTCAGCTTCCCCAAGGCCTTGTACTGTCGCCCAAAGTACACGTGCCGTTGAAATTATGAGAAAGGGATCTAAACAGACACAAATGCTTGGAGATGTTACAACCAATTTTAGACCTAAGCTGGGAGGGCATCAGAGGCATAAGAGAAGAAACAGCACTACAGCCCATTTGTACACACAGAAATTTCTAGCAGATGAGCTCAATAAAATAGGGTCCAGCACAGCAGACTGCCACGTGTCAGTACTGCAAAAACTTGATTAGACCCCTGACAAATATTTAGGCACGTATCGTCAAAGTAAGCAAGCTCTGGATTATACAGCTACACAGTTAACTCAGACTCAAAAATACTCTTAATTAACTTTCAAGAACATTGCATGTGCTTGAAGAATTTAACAATCACTCCTGTTCAACTTTTGACATAAGTATTTTCTGCAAGTGTTATGAGAATATTAGGAACAAAATAAAATTATGCAAATGTGTCTGTGTCTTTCTATCTGGTGCTTCCTATGTGCAATCTATGTGCCCTTAATTTCCACTATACAGTTTCATTATTTTGGTAAATATTACTGCTCCTGCTGTCCCTGCAAGTCATTTCTCTCTTCAACAAATATCTGCTCTGCCCTCTACAACACTGCATTCTAAAAATCTAGGGTACAAAAGCAAACCATGGTAACCCTTCATTCCAGCCACTCTAATTTTACATATAAATATAGCATGCAATACAGATATACTCTCAGCTCCATTTTCTTAGGTGTTTAGTCTTGCTCCGTGAGTGACAACATAGTTTCTGACTGAGTTCACACCAAATAAAATGCTTGTCAGTAAAAGCAAGGCTTTTCTGAGTGAATGCAACACAATGGGTACAAATTCTCAGCACAGCAACCACTCAATTTTAATTGCCTTTGCAGACACTCAGCACAAAGCAGGAGGTAGCCTTCTCCATCTCACATAAGCCAGCTCATATTAGATGTGCCGCTAGTGCATACTGGAGTGGTCTCAAAGAGACAGCAAGGCATACCTATCCTACTTTGTACTCAGCCTCCATATTAACTTCTCATGTAGGTAATTTCCAGGAGATACCAGGTACAGACTAGGAATAAGGGAAATAACATGACAACAGATTATTCACAATCTAGACAAGAACACGTCCATAGAGTACAGTTTGAGAGATCAACTGTACAATCCCTATTAATCTACTCATGGCAAGTTAACAATAATTAACTGTTAGCAAATCTCTAGACAAAACCTGACAACAACAACAAAAAAAAATATTAAAAATGCAAGACAGGGTCTTGTTTACAGCCCACATACATCAATTGGGGAAAAAAATTCTATGGATTCAAAGAATAAGACCAAAAAAAAGCAGTATGTCTTCCTTTGGCTTTAACAAGGGATGAATGTTATTAATTTTCTTATTACCTTCACCGTTTGAGTCCAAGTTCAAAAACAGCACTTCTGAGACAAGGTCAAGATCAGGTTCCACTTTATCGTTACGGAAACAGCATACAGGGTCAGGACTTGTGTCTTGTTGAGATTTTACTTTTTCACTGCAAGGTCCCTATTACCACAGCTTCTGATAGCATAATGCTTCATAAAGAAACTACTTGAATGACTGCACACTGAAATCAATATTTCTCTCACCACTGATAGAGATGGTTGAAATAGATTTCATAGAATTAAATTGATTGGAGGGAATGTGGAGCAGTAAAGCCTAGAGAGAAAGCAAAAATTTTATGAAGTACCAAAATCTTGGCATGTGCAAGAAAGATCATTAACTATTCTACACTGCATAAAGCGAAGTTCAAATTAATCAAGAACTGAGGTCACAAATGCAGCAAAAGGTAGAACAAGAAGCTCTCAAGAAACCCAGACTACTGGGCAGGCTGTGAAGACATAGTAACAAATATTTTTATGTGATTTTTGTCTTTACTTTTAGTTACTTTTTACTGTTGCTAGCCAAGATGAGTTCAAACTCCTAGGAGATAGAAGTTTAAAGCTTAAGAACCTGATAGCCATAGAAGTATAAGAGGAAAAAAAAAAAAACAAAAAAACTCTTTCAGGAAATCTTTCTTAAGTGATCTTTTAATGATGTATTAAATTTCTGAATACTGCTGAAAATTGGCAATTAGGCAATTTTAGATATGAACAGATAAAAATGGGATTGTCATGATGCCAAGCGGCACTGACACTGAGAACACAAATATCAGCATGACAGGCTTTATAGTTCTGTTACTCTCATTAATATTCCACTCAGTCTTTCTGGTCTATTGCATGCAGGCCAGTTTTACACGATCATGTGTAAAATGAGAAAGAATGGTTATAAATCAAAACCATAATAATTTACAAGTATTTGGCTGAAAGACAGACGTGTTTTTCTTCTTCCGATCAAGATCACTTAAATGAGCTCCAGATTTTTCTATACTCTAGATATAAACTCCTCTTCGCCCAGTTCTTAGTTTTAATAAATCTATACTCTGGGAGAAAACAAGCATCCACGTGAAAGAAAAAATAAAACCCAAAGTGATGAACTAGAGCTCCTAAGCTAGAAATTTGCTGCAGTTTTTGCAGACGTGCTCATGCAGCCCAAAGCAAGGCTGTATGTGGATTTGTGAATTATTTTTGTTTAGATATATCAGCAAGGCTAAGCAGCTCTTGGCAAGTTTATACCCCAAGGTTACTATATTGCTTCCAGTACCCCTAGTAACTTGTGATCCTGTAGGCACATCATAAGGATATCCTTAGTGATCTCTTTATATTATTGGCCCATTTTATGAGTCAAATAATATTCAGGCTGTTGTGCTTCAGGCCTGCACTGCACTACTTGGCTTGTTCTGGAAGTCAGAAATTGCAATGTGCAGTAGTCCTCTTATTTCAAATGGGCAAGGTATCTTTTCTTCTGCTGGGATTACCTAATTAGGTGCCAGATGGTTCACATCACCACACAGCAAGGGAAAGGTCCAGATATTGGTGGGGACAAGGCAGCACTCAGGCAGGGTACAGCAGTGATCCAAAAAGATTGCCAGCCACTGTACTAAACAGTGGTCCAATTGTTACAGAGAGGCAAAAATTAAATAAAATCCAGATGTCATTTAGCCTCAAGGCAAGATCTTCAGAAAATGTTGAAAACAAAACCAGTTCAAACCTGCTACAGAAATCAGGTGGAAGAAAGAAATTATATATAAGAATAACCAATAGGACTGGAATAATCTGGACTCCAAGCCTGCATTGTTCCCTGTGCTTAAATCTTTGTGTGGCTATCCCTTGGAAAAAAAATGGCTCTCCCCTAAGGCAGGCTTCTTCCCATGTGACTATAAGATTGAAAAGAAATAGGATAAAATGCAAGTGATCCAAAATTTGTGATACCAGGAAAGCAAATTCTCTTTTTTCCTCGTTTTGTTTTTTTCTTTTTCTTGTTTGTTTTCCTCTGACTCCCATGGTTTACAGAATGATCCGTGACTAAGGAACCTAATGTAATTAGGGAACTGAATAACCCAGTAGCAAATGCATCTTAAATGGAGTTGAATGCAGAATAATGGAAGGAGCAGGATGAATTCCTTGCATGCTCCAATGGCTTGTGCCCATAACCATTTACAAAAAGAATTACACATCTTTCTGAAAAGCACAATGTCCAATGGCAGTACAAAAACCACAAATAACTCTTTAGCCTTCATTAAGGAACAGATAACAAGCAATCTGAAAAATATCAAAGTGCCATTATATGAAATCAACAGTACAATCACATTTCAGCTCTGGTCATCTAATTTCACCAAAACCAAAGCACAAATAATCCAGGAAAGGGAAGGACAATTAAAACAATTAGCAACACAGAAATATTTCTATATTGAAACAGATTGAAAACAAAGAAAAGAAAAATTATAATTTTCATTTGGAAAGCA
Organism: Xenops minutus; assembly: GCA_035221455.1. NCBI lineage: Eukaryota > Metazoa > Chordata > Aves > Passeriformes > Furnariidae > Xenops > Xenops minutus. The sequence goes on from JAWWEE010000074.1 coordinate 40,244,255, forward strand.
GAAAAAACTCACCTGAGAATACAATAGATCTATGAAATACATAATGTACAGAGAAATGTGACATCTGGACTTTAGATAATAAGGAAACATACTAGGACAGAAGAGATTTTTCGAACCAATAAAATGCATGAAATTCAGTTCCCCAAGATATTATTGAAATAAAGATTTTATTAGGATTAGAAAGAAACTACCTAAAATAAACTAATTTCAGTAATGCCAATCTGGTTGCTTTCAGATATCGTTGTGTGTAGGGATATAACTGCAAATCTTCCCATGAAGGATTAGATTCTAATCTTTCTCTAAGAGATGTGGTATTGGCTTCTGCTCGTCTCAGGAAATGCAGCTCTAGATGGACCTTGCGACTGGTCAATTACAGCAACCCCAGCGTTATTTGTGAAACTGAATAGCACAATATGTCCACTAATAAATTAGTTGAAAACCACTTTGGAAATTAACCATTTACCTCAGATTAAAAAAAAAAAAAAAAAAAAAAAAAAATTAGTTAAATGAAAAAGAAAATATCCCAGTGAGTTGTGTGTCAAAAAAAAGAAAATAAATCAAAACAAACACACAAACAAATAAAAAAGCCAAACGAAATTACAACAACCTATAAACCCAAATAACCAAAAAAAAACATGAGGAGCACAGTTTGTACCAATGAAGGTCTTGTTGCTTTGAATTGCTTAGCACAAATAACTTTTGCCAGTATATTCAAGACCTACAAAGGATGAAAACTTCTGAAAAAATATTATTTATAAAAAATTCTGTAACTATGCTGCTTTAGCTAATTGTTACAAGGGCCAACCCTTTCTCACGCCTTCCCAGACAAGGTTAGCAGTTGATCTCACCCATAACTGAGCTTCAGGTAGCGAAGAACCCTCTGAAGGTATTCAACATTTTACAAAAGATGAGAACAAGTTTTAATGATTCCAGGTTTTTCTCCCCCCTTAGGTTCATGGCAGGAAATTTCACACAGTATAATTGAAATAAATGAGACATTAAACCTCAAAAGTCAAGATACATATAATTAAAAAGTAATCACTGTTCGCTGCAGCTACCTGCTAGGACATTGTCTTAGAAGTCTCAGAAGCCACATCATTTTAAGTGACTCATTTCTGTCTGCCTTTTATTTACAAATTACTAACATTATTGAAGTTTGTCTGCTTTGATTATTCCACAGACAACACCTAATAGAGAGGTTTGAGATTCCCAAGCTCATTTGACAGAGGTTCACACATCAGACTCAAACCAAAGTCTCTGAGATAAAATGTACTTATTTATCTACTAAAGCCATCTACTGGAAAATCAATATCTCAGATGTAATGAGTGGTAAGACAAGTAAATTAGAGTACAGATTACTCTGTCAATTGAAACACATAACTTTCCTCTGTAATTAAGTATTTCATATGTGATGCACTGCATTTGGCAATGGTTGCTCTGTCTAATTACTGTACATTTTATTTCAAATGAACAAGAAACTTCCTAAAATACCTTGGCTTCCACTTCCAAAGGTAAACGAGCCAAAAGAGAGGCTCTGGAGTAATGAGAAAAATTTTCTGCCCTAGCAGGAGCTGGCATTGGAAATAAAGTGTTCTGTATAATTAATGTGCCTGTCCTTTCTCACTTCAGCCCTGCTACTGATATGAAAACAGTCACTTTTAGAATAGCTCTAATCATCACTTATCCAAATCACAGGAACAGCGTGAATACGGAAGGCAACATGAAAAATTACAGCTGAAATCCATAACTCAAGGAAATATTTCTATTTAAAAGTGCAGCTAAGAAGAATACACAATTCCTCTGTGTTATTCTTAAAACATCCATTGACCAAGAGTATGTAAATGCTGTTCCAGTTTGCAGATGGCTGAGGCATCTAAAAGCTGTTATACCTGTACCGCTGAGTTCAGGCCGTAGACAGCAATGACAGCAACTTTGGAAAAGGAAGATCTTGGGGTGGGATGGGATTCTGAACAAACACTTGAGAAGCCTATACCATACCTAGAATTCTCATGCTGTCAAAGATAAAAGAAGAGTTTGGAATTTCTCCATGGCACAACTGTAGCACAAAGGACCAGCAACAGCCTGAGTCTGAGAGTTCTTACATTCTGCAAACCTCTGTTCTCAGGATGGAGATACAAGAAAGGGTAGAGTATCTGCATCTCAAGAGTATGCCTGCAGACTCGTGGATATGAGTAGCGAGTGCTTGGACTCTGAGATTCAAGAGTCTGAAAGTTTTCAACTACCTCTAATCAGCTTTAAACACAGCAGACTGATAAGTACTGTACTGGTGTTTGTACAGATTTGAGACTTACATATGTTTTTTTAAGCAAGAGCTAGGAGACACTGCAGATGTGTAGTTATGGAGGATCAAATACCAGAAGGCCCACTTGGAAATACCTTGTCGCCACATATACACCGATACATATTTTTTATAAAAGACATGTCATATCATTCTGTGATTTTCAGGTACTGTATATAGAAAGGTTTTGCTCACACTAAGAATAAAAAAGGACTGTGATGTCTGTAGTTCTAAAGAACATCTTTGTGGACAGAGATAAAAAGTTCACTTTTTTGTGTTGTTCATTTATTCTTCAGCTCCTTCCTTCTCACTGTTGCATCTGATCCGCTACCCAGAGAAATCAAAGGAAGATTTTTCTGATCAGTGTTCCTCTGTTGGTGTCAGGTACAATCAAAGACTGGGAGTTCATTGCATTACAAAATGTTGAGATTTAGTAACAGACCAGATCAAATCAGTTAAGAGAAAGTACCACAGATCAACATCTAAAGTGCTTTGGCTTTTTCTTGAGTAAAACCTGGCCAGTTGTCAAGGAATAAAACTTTTCATATTTTGATACTTGTGTTGTCCTTTCAAACAAAGTCACATAAAAAACCCCACAGATGTAGGAGAAAATAGTTGTTTGGACTGTCTCTTAAGTGGGAATTATTATGATTTCATTTAACATGCACTGCAGAGAAGATAGTTTATTGCCAAGGAAATAAAAATTATGCTAGACCAAAGCCCTCCTATACCATCAGTAACAGAGAAGAGAACGTGTATAAGTATGAACTATACTTACGACAATTATAACTTCATTTTACATTTCCTGAATGATGTAAAGGGGTCATGGTGTTAATTAAAATAAAGCCATTTCCCATCTTCAGAAACCTTTAACGAATAGTTTTCTAGACATGCAGCTGGGAACTCAGGTGTCTCCTTCAGGCCTAACTACACCACACAATAAAGTAACACTCAAGGGTCTCTAGGCAGCAAATTAAAGTGGCATGACACAGCTGTGTGTGGTGACCAGCTCAGGTCAAGAAGCTGTGTCTGATGAGCTCAGGCACCACACTGGAACAATGTCACCATCTCACTTCTGAGACTCACTGGTTCAAAAACCCCTAAAATAACCTTGTCTCTCAAAAAAATTTCACAAGGCAAGTGCCTTTCTTGTTCTGTCAAACCCCTTTACAATCAAGAGTAATCCATTTCCATCAACAGAGGTGTAAGTCAATGAAGTAAGGACAGCTTTAGGATGCTTTTGTGTGTCATGGTTTATCATATCTAAAAAAGCAGCAGCATAGCTGTGCATTATAATTTGGCAAAGGAATCATGATTTCTTCACATGACAAGTCCCATCAAAATCAGAAAGATCACAAGGATTTTAAGCTTTGATATCATGAATGACAGCACACAGACAAACTGCTGAGACTACACATTGTCACACTAAAAATCAATAGATACACTTTCATATCCCCCTTTCTACTCTAGTGCTACCAGTTGCTGAATTTGAGCTACATATTACAATCTTGTAGTAGGATATTCAAATAGAAAACAACTTATGTGCTCATGTTTTTAAATACTGATTATGATTTTCTACAGTACTGAGCTTTAGCCAGTAAACTGCATTACACACCAGTTTTCAACAATAAGCATGTTATAGATATACATACTCTGTGATACAGAGCTTACACTGTAATTTTCAACTTCATACAGAATATGTCTTCTTTTTAAAGTAAGACAACTAGTTTTGGATGACTGACCTGAGAAAACAAACAAACAAAAAATACGGTTAAAACAGCACTGTATTTTTTCTTTTAACCACAGCACAGCAAAACAAAGATTTGCCAAAGACTGTCCACATCCAAAGCAGAAGTTCCCAGTACTCTGTCTCCACTGGGATCAGACCAACAAATAGTGAAAAGCCACACTCCTCAGAGGGAAACTGCAGGAGGTAAAGGTTCTGCTGCTTTCATGAAAAAGGCAGGGAGCTGGGCACAAAGTGATCTCTCCACCTGAGCTGTCACCTGCTCAAAATCTAGACACACAACAAAGAAGAGCTTCAAAACTTTTCCAGTCGTTCAGCACTCAGCAGGACTTAAGGTACAACTCACCTGCTGACCTTAAATAGCAGGAAATCAGATTACATAAGGAGGATCATACCACCTTTAGAGTACTCTGATCCTAGGACAATAAGAATTCAGGTGATTCAACCTGCCTGCCCCTTATGCTACTTCCATGCCGTTTGCTGCTAAAGTTAGATGCCTTTGTTACTCTTCTTCTAGGCATCCACAGTATAAACATGGAAAGTATGGAAGACGCATAGCCTGAAATGTTTCAATTTTTCACATAAAACTTGCTGAAAATCTATTCACTTTATTCTTAGCAGTCATGTAGACAATTTTTTCTGAGAATTAATCAAAGAATCTTAGGGTCAGGTTCAACTATGTCCTGAAACCCTGAAGAAAGTATGCTGAAGCCATGAATGTTTTAATGCAAAGGAACTAGGCATGGGAGAGTATTCATGAAAAGTAATCCAAATTCACTTTTAATAAGATTAGTTAAACTGCATTATGCTGGCAAGAAATACTTTTACTCAGAATGAAAGTGGCCTTAACTTGGTTTAGTTTAATTTGTTTTGGAAGAAGATCAGGAATTAATTTGATTTAACTAATCCACCTTAAATCCATTAATTACTTCAGACTCTTGAGTTTTCCAGTGCAGACAAACCAACTTTCATCTTGTCAAAGTCTGAGCTTGCAGATCTAGAACTGTTTAGGAGCATATTACAGATACAGGTTAGCATCTCCATGGCTAAATCTCATTAAATAATTTTGTGATCTTAGTATAATTCCATTGCAAACAAGAGATTAATCACCTCAGTGATTAATCAGTGGTCTATGGAGCAGGTCACATGTGCACTAAATACAATAGATTCATTTCAGGCAGGCTCACCAGCTACTCTGTTGTTCAAAAGGCTTTTAGCTGATAATGGTTGGACTTTTTACAGCTCAGATTGTTTTACCAACTGAACTGGTATACAGAAAAAGCACCTCAAAAAGAAGAAAATACAGAACTTTTCTCTCTGACTTTATGTTAACGTTGGTCTCTTATCCGGGTTTTTAAGAGTTTCTCCTAGAGCAGTTGATATGCAAACAGGATAGATACTCTGAGGCAGAAACTTTCAGGGGCCCTGGGGCACCAATCCATCACATAGTGCTGGTATGAACCTTGTTCGGTATTTTCAAAGCTTTTCCATCTATCACCTCAAGGGTGGTCAAATATATTGATTATTTTGCAGCTCTTCAGAGGATGGAAATTACCATTAGATTAGGGGAAATCTGAACTAGTGACACAAATGCAAATGATAATTCACTCAAGGAAAGACCAGCTGAAGTCAAGTCTGCTGCAGTTATTCATTTGGGCTTTGTGACACTTGTCAACCACTCATCACAGATTTGCTGCAGGGAACAAGTAGACAACAGCTGTACTCTTACAGATTCCAGCACAAAAAGAAATACACAAGGACATGGTGAAGACACCAAAACAGGTTTACTCATAGCAGGAAAACTGCCTCAAACCCGTTCATGGCATGTTGGTCTCAGCCTGCTTTCCTCCTCCTACCACGTCATGAAGCCAATGAGCTGATGCCTAAAACACAACCAATTACACATTTCACAATTCAGAGGGGTACCCGACCCACCCAAACACCGACTGAACAGTATCTGTCCCACCTGAACATTACCACATGCTCTGCAGCCAGTGAAAAACATCAGCAGCCACTGGTTGTGGTAGGCAGAATGGTAGAACTCTAATCCCACCATGAGCCCCCACATCACCAAGAGGCCTGATAGACGCCTTGTCACTGGTTAGCTGGATATGCACAGCACTTTCTTTCACTTCAGGGTCTGCCTGGGTCCTCTCTGAAAGCACAGAACTTAGGCAACTGATCTACATTTTAACTAACACCTTTTGACTAAATCCAGTTGCCACAGAAATGAAGCCATCATGACCCAGTGCCAAGTAAATTCACTTATGAGTTGGACTAGATTCATCTAGGATGTTAACACTAGAAGGTTGTAACAAGCCTGGAAAAGAAGTACTTTGGTATGGTTAGCCTTGTTAGACTGTTAAACCTCTACAACAGCGAAGGAGGTAAAACCCTAAATTTAGCACCGAAGAGACTTTCTATTTTAAGGCATATTTATGACAGTAAAACCTGCTATCTTTGCTGCACAAACACATGTGAGTGTTATTGCTGCAGTTTCTTTATTGATTTAGAAAAAGACATATTTTCTGCTAGCCAGATATTAAAGGAACAGAAGAAGAACCTCACATAGCCGGTAAACAAAATATATTCACAGTACAAGTCAAACTCTGTGATGAATATAGAAATAAAATCTTCTGTCTTAATCCTATTATTACCTGACTGTGTGTTGTTTTCGGCTGAGGTGGTGTTAATTTTCTTCACAGTAGCTAGTATGGGGCTGTGGTTTGGATTTGTCCTGAAAACCATATTGATAACATAGGGGTGTTTTTGCTACTGCCAAGAAGTGCTCACAGAGAATCAAGACCTTTTGTGCTTCTCCCAGCACCCCAGCAGTGAGCAGGCTGGGGGTGCACAGGGAGCTGGGAGGGGTTACAGCCAGGACAGCTGGTGATACAGCCAACTGACCAAAGGGCTTGGAAATACCTTTTGACTGTTGTAACCTGGGATTTGGAGTTGCATACCATGGCAGTTACTACATGAAGAACCCCCTGATGCTAACCAAGCTAAGAGCAAGGTGAGGAGAGCAAGCTAGGAGCAATGTTAATCTCTGTAACCTGGCACAAAGGGACCGGGGTAGAGGTTGTAATGGAAATACATTTAAATTGTAACTCATTATTTCAGTTGCATGTTATAGAAAAATACTATAGCAGGAACCATCAGAAACAACGAAGGATAAGCCATACAAGAAGCACTGCAGGTGCAGCAGTGACCCAACCTGAGCTGGCTTTGGTGCTCAGTAATGCCATGCAACACATCACTTCTCCTGTCCTCAGTGACCACTATAAGCAGCAGACAACAGGAAAAGAATACTCACAGTCTACAGCAGACTACATCAACATATTGCTGTATTTACATGCAAGGGACAGACAATGGAATATCTCCATAACTGTCTCGTGCCTGGCCACTCTCCAGCTAATCTACTTTGGTTTTTGGATGAAAAAGAAAAGAGAACTCGCAGTTAACAAGAGTTTTTTAAGTATTCTGTTACACATGCATTTATTCTTTCCTTGTCTTGTGAAAAAGTGAAGGGTGAGGGAAGGACCTCTCAGAAGTGCTGTTACAGCTAAATAATCCCCAGTGCACACTCTCACCCACAATGGGTGTATGTTTTCAAATATATTTTACATAGATATACAAAAGATGTTTCCAGGCAACGTAATACAACATAGGATTTCATTACTAAGTTTGATAAGACCAAGTCAAGCAAGAGAGAAAGATACAGAATATTGCTACATTAAGCAATTCAGATGCTATGACTTGTTGCTGATTTTAATAGAATATAGGCTCAAGACACAAAACAAAGATTACTTGTTTGTTGCTTCTCTCTGTGCTAGGCCTGAAAGCCCACATGATCTGTGGCTGTGGAGGCACTGGGCTTAACAACGCAAAGAAATAACTTCACTCAAATTGTTCTTGCACTGTTTCCAGGGAAGGTCAGAAACACAAACCACTCAGATACTGCCCCAATATCTACTCCAGGACAGCTGTGAACTTATAACACAGCTGGTGAGATCTATGAACAAGAATGAAGTCTCAGTTCAAGTCCTGGATGACACTGAAGCTACTTTCTGTGGAAAAGTCCTATTCACCTACTTCCTTCTTAACAGAAGCTCTTCTCTTCATCCTTTGATCAGCCCTACCACCTTCTTTTACAATCCAAGGACACAAATCAGCTCCCTGAAGTGCCTAATCCCCACAGCCACCAGCCTGCTTCCTGCCGGTGCCTACAGGTAACTCACTGGAACTTCTGACCCTTTCCTTTCACTACCTTTGTAGACCTCAAATTTGCAAAACTGTCAATACAGCTTCTGATCAGACTCCCTCCTTCCCATCACAAATTATATTGCTTATACACCTTCTCACAGCCTACTTTTCCTACCAGCAATCATTTTTTCAGCACCTCTTAGAACCATATTTCTTTTACACTTAGTTTTTTTTCATGTTTCTTTGATGATACTACCCACTTCCTGCCTCTCCTTTTTCTTCCTCTGCTCTTTTGGATACTTAAAATTTCTTTCCTTTCTCTTCACAGATGGTTCAATATGTCCTTTTCTCCCCTCGTCCACAGGCTGTATACACTTTTCTTCCCCATTCTGCCTACCCTCTCCTCTTTCACTCTTATAACTGATTTTGAAGTTTCATTCCACAAAATCTGAACAAAAATCAGCAACAAAAGCAAGCACTAGTAAAGCCCTGATCATCACATCCACCAGCAAAATTTAACTCTAGCGGCTCTCTTACGGAGTGGCCTTTAAGGAAGGCAAACAGATCTCATTCAGGTAACACATCTGGAGCAGGAAATTACTCACCCAGCTGTCTTGGGTGAGTACATCACTGTGAGATAGGTATTGCTGTGCTCCATGGAACCAGGCATTACTCTCAGTGTAGAATACAAATACCCCATAAGCAAAAACAAAACTTAACGCAGGACAAAACTACTTACTTAATATTAGTAAAGCATTTTGGAAAATAAATTCCCAGAGGACTACTGCTCTTCCAGGCATGTGGCCTGCAGCCTTATGCCTTTCAGCATCCTGCTAAGGCAGTCAATAACCACTTTGAAAGATGCTGCTGCCCACAGTGAATTATCGCTTAATTAGATGGAGCTGGGATGTTCTATCACATGTGCAATGCTTTATGAATAAAATCAAGTGTATCCTGCTTTCTAAGCATTCATCTCACCACAGCACAAAACCTGGGAAGTGACAGCTTGCTACCAGGAGGAAATCTACCCAAAAGAGATATCTGTTATGGTTCAAAAAGGAGTGCAACTATAAACAGTTCGAACAATTCAATAGTCTGCAGTACTGTCAGTCATAAATGCTTATGTGGTGCAGGGGCAGAGAAAAGCTCCAGTCAATAGCAGGACCCTACTGTGATGAGCTGTATCGATGTGGAAAAACAGCCTGGTGAGAGTTTCTCCAGAAAAGCAGCCCCATGGTCACTCCCCTCCTATGCTTACTCTAATTCCCCACTAAGAATGCCTTTATACTAGTTTGAAGCAATTTCAGAAAGACCCTCTGTTTGGATTAAGAATGGCCACATAATGAGTTTGTGCAAAAATACTGGCGTGCTATAAATTCACGTTTTAGATTGTTTTGAAACAGCATACAAGTAGTCACATACAAGTATATACCTTAAATGTCAAATCTCTGCCTTGAAGGATTTATTATCCGAAAATCCAATCTTGCAAACACTTACACACCTTCTCAGCTTGTGGTACACAATTAAACCCTTCCTGTGTATTTTAAGAAGCTTGCATAAAGTTTCATGATCTAAAATGCTGTGAACAGCTTTTAATTTCTGAGTTAATTGGAGGTATCTCCCTCATGTCAAACTCCTAGCAACAGGTCAATAAATTCAGTAGGAGGTCTTTTCAAGCAACATTTAAATTTCCAGTTCATAAAAGAAGACTCTAAAATCAGCATATACTTGAGTGGATATTGCACTTCTCAAGAGGTTAAAATCACTTATACTCCCACATTTCAAACATTTTGCTAGATCAAATACTAAAAAGATACATGTTGACATTTTAATTATTTGGTTAGTCCATTACTGAGGGCTTTCTATACAAAATTGGCACAACATTAATTCCCTGGTTAATTTAAATCTTGAAAAGGTAGTGCAAGGAGTGAACAGAAGGATGAAGGAAGATTATAACTAATATTACTGCTAAAATGTCTAGTAATCTGTGTAGCACAGGGAAAGTTCCTACAAGCAACACCTAAAGAAACATTTTGTGATTTATACATGTATATATAGGGCTAGAAGTCCAGGGGAACTGTCATAGTAGTCCAAATAAATCCAAAGACCAATTAAACAGAATAATAGAGTAGCTTGGGTTAGAAGGGACCTTAAAGATCATCTAGTTACAAACTCCCTGCTGTGGACAGGGACACCTTCCATTAGACCAGGTTGCTCAGTCCAACCTGGCCTTTGACACTTCCAGGGTTTGGGCAATTTCTCTGGGCAACCTGCTCCAGTGCCTCACCACCCTCACAGTAAAGAGTTTCTTCCTGACACCCAATGTAACGCTGTTCTCTTTCAGTTTGAAGCCATTCCCCCTTGTCCTGTCACTACATGCTCTTGTAATAGTGTCTACATCTTTCTTGTAGGCTCCCTTCAGGTACTGGAAGGCTGCAACTGGGTCACCCTGAAGTCTTCCCTTTTCCAGGCTGAAAAAACCAAATTCTTTCAGCCTCTTCTTGTAGCAGAGGTGCTCCATTCCTTTAGTCATCTTGAGGACCTCATCTGGACTCAACTCCGATAGGTCAATGTCCTTCCTTTGCTGGCAACCCCAGAAGTGGGGGCTCACCAGGGCAGAGCAGAGGGCCAGTATCACCTCCTCGACCTGCTGCCCACACTGCTTTGGATGCATCCCAGGATACAATTGGCTTTTTGGGCTGCAAGTGCACATTGTCACCTCATGTCTGGCCTCTCATCCACCAGCACACCCAAGTCCTTGTCACAGGGGATACAGAACAGAGATGCTGGTAGTAAACACTGATTCCAACCTACATGCAGTACAGGGCTGAGGGCAGTAACCATCAAGACTCACAAATGGGTGAGATTGTCCACACAAGGGAGTAACTCTACTGAGAGCATAGCTGGTGTACAAATTCCATTGAGCATCTCTACTGATGAGCCTCTGCTAAAGGTCCTGGTTAGATGAAACTGCTGTTCTCTGAAAGGAAGCTCTGTAATCAGAGGCTCTGTAATAACGAGTGGGAGGTGGACAGATGGACTGAAGGTTCAAACACTAAAAGGCAAATGTGGACGATCTTTTCAGAGTAACTGTCACCAATGATGTATCATGTGTAATCTCCTTTGAAAGCTGCTATCAAACACGGAAGACAATGAACTTAAAGAATGTATGTGTATCTCTTCTATAACATTAAATATGTGACATTAATAGCCCCTGAAGGATACTGAAGTATAAACTCCTTGGCCTGCTCTGGACAAGGGTAGCTAGCCAGTAGGCTAGCCCTGATGCCTGTCTTCAGAAAAAGCCATGAAGCCCCCACATTTTTATTCCAAATCTCAGTTCTCAAAGATATAGACTATGGATGATTGAAGACACTAAAGCTTTCAAAAAAGAAGAGAGGGAGCTGAAGTTCCTACAGAGAAGAGGGAGAGTCCTATTGGCTACTCAACTGAAGATGAAGCAGTAAAAGTAAGTGGGGAATTACTTTGGAGGGAGACTGCCCAGAACACAGCCACACTTAGGCTGTGGTTGTAAAAGAGTAAGTGTGGCTACCTACTTATTTAGACTACACGGGATTTTTTCTTTGTGTGTTTGTAACATTTTCTTCCATACTGGCAGGCAACAGTATGGCTTTAACTTTTGCTTGGCCTTGTTTGGCCAGTTAAGTTCTTCTGAAGCTGTCTACAAGGCAGCTTGGGAAAAACCCTCTGAACTGAGCAGATAGTAAAAATTTTAGTATAACAAAGACAATTGTGGACCTGCAGGCATTTTTCGGAGAGCCAATGCTGAAGGGTACTTCTTGCTACACTGCTAATGACCCTTATTTGCAGTTGCTGCCACTAGTGCCAAGCCTGGGAAAAATAGTTCCCTCTGGCAAACACAAACCAGCATTTCTCTTGCAAAGAGCAGATGGATGAGCAGTAGTATCCTGGGACTCTAGGCAAAACCTGAGGCATCACATTTGGGAAATTTCCAGTTATCTTTCTTTTCTCTGCTTCAATAATTTAAGGACAGCTTGTAGAAGAAGCCAGACAAATACTGCCATAACCTAAGTAACATTTCTGAAAGTCATGTGGTTACACCGCTTTACTGGTTACACCATAAACCCACCTTTTTCCCTTAGTTGAGGCAACTGTTGATACCCCTTGATACTTCAGTGGTGATAAATGCCTTTAGGTTTCTCAGCATCCTAATTCATAGGAATACTTAAGAGTACTACGGATAAATCATTTGGAGTAGCAAGAATAAAGAGGGGCAAGAGCTACTGTTTTAGGGTCCGGTGGATTTAGTACAATTTAGTTTCTTTCCTGATTTACACTATGTAATGTTGCAACACTGGTATAGTGGGAGACACCCTGAACCAGCTGGTTATGAAAGTAATTTGGGTTTCTATCTCACAGTCTACAGCTGCCTGGCTTGGGTAGAGAGCCACCACTCTCCAAGTGAGCCTTATAACCAGCTTTTGCTATTCATCATGTGTCATTCCTCATCAGCTACAGCCTTGGTTTCTTTGGGTTATAACAGCTTTGCCAGGCACGTTTCCCAGGTTTTCCTGGGAACTTTTTGCCAGCAGCCCCACAGAAAGAGTCTGCATGAAAAATTCATTTACATCCAGTCTCTGCAGCATCTATTTTATTAAAGCAAGTGCTTATACACTCAACCAGTATAAGCCACAGATGGGAGGTTTTAGGCAATCAGCTGTAAGATTAGGAAGAAATATGAGAATATATCTTGCTTATGCATTTCTGAATGTAAAAAAATAAATATCCAGTAGCATAGAACAATAGGCAGCAGGTCACTGCTGTCCATCAACTATTTTATCAACTTCAGTAATGGAACATGGATATTTATCTGGGATGAAAACACACTGCTGTACAGTCTGCTTTGATTAACTCATCACATAAATCCTCACTTACAGGAATTTTCAAGAGGTATTGGAAGCATTATTAGAAATGTCAAGTCTAGAACTGTCAAGAGCTATAGTGTAGGGGAGTCTCAGTTGAACAAGGCAGAGAGTAACAAGATGAAAAATATCCAAATTAAAAATGTTTGGTTAATTTGATTTTCTTACATGAAATCAAAACCCCAGTTTGTTTGTAATGCTTCCCTGGCTGATCAAAAAAGCATTTTCAATTTAGAACATTACTTTTATTTAGTTTCCTGCTACAATTTTCCCAAGCATCTTTACAAATTGTATATCTTAGGTCAGATGGATTTTCAGGAATGACTGGACTGCTCATAAATTTTAAGCTCCCTGTAGTTTTAATATTGCCTCAGTAATGATATATCCCTCATATATCCAGAAATAAACACAAATTTTCAAAGAGGTGATACCATACAAAGAAGATCCAGACTGAGTTGCAATCCTGTGGATGATGAGAGGATGTCCCACAGACTGAAGAATGAACAACACTGTTTTGGAGTTCCTAAGAAAACCACAAAGACTGTAGAAACACCAGGAAAAGACATTAGATCCTTACAAGGAAAATGAATTTCACATGCTGTTGCTACTAATAGAGCTAAATAAAAATGAATAACATTTTAAAAAGAAGTTTTTATAAGATGCTCAGTTTTTATTTCAAATAGCATCCAGTTCCTAAATGTAGTTTTGTAATTATGATAATCTATTTTTAGCAGTTACACAGCATTTTCACTAAACAATTTCCTGTTGGACCAGACAACCCACTGTGTTCCCTCCAAAACTCACCCATTCCTTCATTCTGTGAATGGTAAACTATATGACATCACTGTGTTTGTCTCTATAATTGTCTTATCTAAGTGTAGGAAAGCTAGAAATCCCCAAATTTAAGCATAATAAACCCAGGTATTTCTGCAATGTCAATACTACTACTGAAATTCTTACAGTTATAATTTAAACCATAGTAGGCCAAATTTAGGTTATTCAGGCAGAACATGTTCTTCCCATAGGAACATCTGTGAGAGGGGCTGACAGCAATAGAAACAAGTATTCCATGCTTTGTTCTGTTTTCTTTTACTAAACCAAATATATTTACCTAAAGTAGGTAAATATCAGCATAGTAAAAGCAGAGAGCCACTGCAGCCAGTGAATGCCAAACTCTCTGAGAGTGCAAACAGGATCTGTGAGAAACAAACTGAATGCCTGGGATTCTCCAGTATAAAGCAGGCATGCCCCCTAAGTGTGTCCCACAAGTCATTTGGGCACTAAATGCTTTCCTCACCATAGCATTCCAAGCAAGAAAAGGTGTGATACTGCAAAGAGAGGGAAGAATGGGAAACTTGAAATAATGTCATAATAATCCTACTAAGATTCCTTGCCTTCTTACAAGAAGAAAACACATTTGTTAGTCTCTTGTGTTTCTTAACATATATACTGTTTGTTTCTCTGTTTCCACACATTTTGACAGGTAGTTTCTTTTCCTTGTTTTGTTTCATCTGTCAGTTTTCAGGAACAAGAACTGCCTTTCTGTTTTGAATTTATAGCACAGTAAGAACATATTGAATTTAAACCCATAATCTAATGTAAGGACATTAAATCACTACAAATAATAAAAGGCAGATATAAATTGTCATAGACTGCGTAGCTGTAAATGCAAGAAATATGAGTCAAGATTAAGTTGTAGTGCCATTTTGACTATCTCAATATAGACTAAATAGAGATGTAACACCTGTTCTGATCTTCACAAATTGAAGTTCAGTTCCTGCGTAGATCTAGAATTCTCATTTGCATAAGCAAAGGACACCATTGTTTATGTAAATTGGACATTTATTCACATAGCAGAGTAGAAAATGTGCAACATGCCTGTGCGCAATTACTGCAAGTAACTGGTGCTACCCACATACACAAAAAAAACCCTTATTACAAGAAGCAACTACCAAGTAACTTCCAAGTCAATGCTTTACTTGTCATACTTCAGAGGCATGCAGTAAATGACATTACTTTAACACTTATTTTCAGAAATTACCAATAATCCAGTAAGGGGGAAATACTAATTTTTCACATGCAAAACCAGTAGTGAGATGGGACTCATATCTCTCATACTGAGACAGCAGGAAAAGCAGAGACCACTTGAGTCTGTATTCCTGAAAACAGTTCAGAGAGCCTTTGCTCTCCAGCAGACCTGAGCTGGCATCTCTTCACCATCACAGACTGTTCTCTGGCCACAGCAAATACTTATTCAGCATCTATACATGGACATGGATGCAAACAGGTAGATAAACCAATGAGCCACGTGCTAAACTTTCTGCAAAATAATTAATCCTTCTGCTTCAATTATTCATCCAAAAATAACAAATACCTGCAGACTTCAAACACATCATGCAGGTCAGAATTGGCAGGGAGGCTCTGATAAGTGAGTGAAACTGTGAACAAAATCTTTTCTAGAAAAAAAGTTGCCTTACAATAACTTCAGAACTCTTTCTCATATCATCTTCTGATGAGATGCATTTCTTTATTCTCAATTTATTTCTCTGCAGCAGGTCCATTCTGAAGCATAAGTGAAATAGCAGCCCCGCCAAGAGAAAGGGAAGGAGGGAAAGTGTCTTATTCAAAGAACAGAGATACCTAAACCATGACCAGAATATCTGTGAATGAACACTGAAGTCACATTTTTGATCCATGTTATTTAGTCTTATTTAAGAAAGACTGATACAGTTATCCAAGTTAGCATATATAATTACTGGTATTTTCATGGAAATAAAGTGTTCGTGAAGTCATTTGACTCTGCCAGTCATTCTTCACTCATAGTGAAAATGAGTAAGAACATGGTTTCACAATGAACAGAAGCCTATCCCCACCACCAGCCTATTCTTCTTGAGCACCCCAACAGGTCTATACACACTTTAGTCTTTACACTTTAGCAATAACACAGCTGTTCCCCAAATGTGTTCAACAACTGTTCTCTAATGCCATCGGTTTCATAGTGTAAATGGGTCCTAAAATAGCTGGAACATTATGTCCTTTACCATTATATCTTCCCGCCTGGCTGCCAGATTGCTCTCTTTTCCTTTTTTGATGGATTAAGTAGAACCACAGCAATTTGTTGATTTGAAAACTAGGCAATCTCTTTAAACTCTCTCTGTGCTCATTCACTGCTGTCACTGACTCTACCTGAATTCATTTTGGAGCCTGCATTACAAAAGCTTTATTCATGAGGGATTTGCATATGCAAGCAGAGTTAATGAATCCAATAAAATAGACTCATTTCATATCTAGAGACATCTTTAAAGATTTACTTTTTGGCTCAGCTGCTGACACTGGCTCCCTTCACTTTTTCTTCTTACCTGTCTTTCCCAGGACATATGTTGATTCTGCAAACATTTCATTTGTAAGTGATGTCCTTTCACACGTGCCCCTCTCACTGGACTGTGCAGAAATGCCAGCAATTATTCTAGCTTTGCACTCTTCCAAGCTTTGTCAGCAGCAATGGGCCTCTATTCAAGCATCAGTGTGATTTTTCTTGAAAATAGCAAGGAAAATAGGTCCAATCCCATTGTCAGAAACCAGGAATAAATTAATTAACAGAGACTTGTCATTAGAAATACATTCTTGTCCACAATTTAAGAGCTCCCTTCTCCATTGAGAGGTGAGCAGAACAACAGGCCAGCTGTTAAGGTTTGGCTATGACAGCTCTTCACTCGGGGCACAACTACAGTTGTGTTGCACTCTCTCCCAGAGAAAGATGAAAAAAGCCCACATTTGTTACCCCAAACATTAAAATGAAGCGAATCTTGCACTGGTACAGTAGGTAACATCAGCAAGGTCAGAGCACTCTGCCTCTTCCCTCGTTCACCAATAGATGGTGGCAAAGGCCCCCTCCGAAGCTGCCACTGGACTTGCAGTTATGTTTTTAAAGCCCTCTAATAACATAGGAAATGGGGAAGGCAGATGCAAACGCCTCCTTTGCAACAACCACCTATAAACTACTTAATAATTTTGTATTTCTAACATACCTGAAACATAATTACTCTGTTAATGCCAGCTTTCTTTATCTTCAGATATGACTGTATTTGTTTCTTCTTTTGTAAAGAAACAATAGTGTTTCACTTTAATGTCACGCAACAGAGCATAGAGAGAAACATCAAAGCAAGCTCTCCTAAAATAGGTTAAGAAATGTTGCTTGTTCCTAAGAACTCAGCACATCTCTGCCTGAAAGGGAGGAGGAACTAGAGAAGAAGGACTCATAAAAAGTGGTTTCAAAGTCGCTGTTTCAGTGTGCAGCATTTTGAAGAGTGGGCTGCTCTTTTCCAAATTTCCAGAAGTGGGGGCAACTTCACATCACGTCAAGAGGCTCCACAGAGCTGCCTGCCATTCTTGGCCACCCATGTCAGGCTCAACAAGAGCCTTTTGATGGCTCAGGGAAGCCAAGTATCAGAGCCTTGCTAAGCAGTATTTTGTACTAAAATTAGCAAAGATTATTTTGTTTTGATTCCAAGGCTTTTCAAGTGTCATTCTTGTGCTTCAGGAAGCTGTGCAAGAAACCTACTTCTATCTCACTCAGGAACAGAGCAGCAAGGGTAGAGCACAACGGGTGGCTGGAAAGCCACTAGCACAAGTGACATGTAAAACAGGAGCGATGGATGTTCGCAAAGAACCCCTCACAATAAATACCATCTGAAGTAAACCAGATGTGCCGGCCCAGTTACATAGCATACAATCATAACCTGCCTACCCTAATATGACATGGTTTGCAGTTCATGATGACATTCACCACCTCTTTTCATGATCCTGTGTAATGTTGCCAGCAAATGACTGTCACATTCCACATCAACTCTTGAGAGACAGGCAAGCTTGATTAATCTTTTACTTGAGAACAAAGACCTTTGAGGTCTTTGAGTTCAAATCTGTAAAAAAAACCTGTGATTTTAGTCTGTTTGTTATGAGGTTCACCTGAGAGTTTCTTTTATCATGTACCTTTGTAGTGCACTTCACAAAGATTTTCTCTATTTATATAACTCACATAGATGCTTTTTCGTTCTTGACTTATTTGCAGTAACTTATCTCCAAGCTGGGAATCTCTGGTCAGTTTATTTGTTCAAGTACCAGTCTGTCAGTTTAAATAACCCACTGTGCATCAAGCCTTCTGTCTTGAACATAAGAACAAAAGGGATATTTACCTTTCTTTTTCCCCTTCCAAGCATAGCAAACACTTCCCCCATTATTTGGCACAGTCAGTATTTTTTTATTTTCATATGGAGGGTCTAAACTAATTTTTCTCATTTTTCCTTCTGAGTTTGAAATGTAGGTATGTAGAGAATCCAAAAAGACATTCCCAGTGAGCCATGGGGCTCTATCTCTTACCAAGAGATAGAAAAAGCAGCTCTGAACCAGATATCTGAGGTGTTGGATTAGGTGAGCTCCAGACATCCCTTAAAACCTAAATTCTTCCATGAATCTATGATTCTGTAATGCATTCACATATTAGTTTACATCTCAGGGTTATTTACAAGAGAAGGGTTGTGTTTCTAAGAAAAAGATAAGTTCAAAACAGATAAGATGGATAAGTAGTTCAATTTCTGTTCTCATCCAGTCCTGAATGGATATAAACATAAAAACTTATAAAATACTCAGGCTTCCAAAAGGCAGTACAGTGTGGGTACTGCTACTTTCACAAGAGATCATCACAAATAACATACAAAACTCCTTACAATTAAAATCTAGACAGTTCTGTTTTTATCTTGGTGAGACACCCCTGTCTTACTGAGTCTTCAGAGTGAGTCTTTTGTTGCCTACACAAGGTGAGGTAATGTCTTTACTAACATACAAAGTTAAGTAAACTGTAGGATGTGTCCTGTGGCTTAATTCATGCCCTCCAGAACCAACTTATGCTTCTTTTTATGTTATCATGCATTTGGTTGAGACAAGAGGAAGGCAAGAAATCAAACTAGGATTTTGCTATTACTATTACTATTATTGCTTGCTGTAGTAGTAGTAGTAGTAGTAGTAATAGTATTACTAGCAGTAGCAGAATAGCAGGTTCAAGGGAATCAGTTATGTTCTCAATCACCATCTTATTTGTTCTTCATTAGCTTTTACAGATTTTTGGGTAGATTTCTGATGCTAAAACATATTCCTGAGGGTTTCAATACTATGTAGGGTTTTTTTACAGAGCAAACTGGGCAATAGTAGCAAAGAAAACCAATAGCGACCCTTCCATAAAGGGACAAAAACAAAGCATGGTTCAAACAGCTTAGCAAAAAAAAAAAAATAGGAGAGGATGTAGTGCACTGGACTGAAGAATGGTCACTCTGGCCAGTATACTTAAAAGAGATTCCTTGGCAAGTGTGGATTATGGCATTTCTTGGGACAAGCAGCGTAACAACCTGAGGACAAGAAGTGAAAATACACCATCAGAAGTCAAAAGGTTTCCAAACCCGCCAACTATGCTCCAGACACCCAGTAAGACTATATACAAGAAAGACATATTTTATATGTGGTTTTCCCCTCCAGCAGTGTTTGCTGGGTCTAGATTATTGCTTCAATTTAGAAAGTTTCTTCAGCATCTGACAGCCAGTTTGGGAGTAGTAGTGGAAGCACTCTGGCTTCAGTTGGTATAGGTAGGAAAAGGGGAATGCTTGTTTGCTTTTGGAAGTCAGGGTACATAATGGAGGGAGCAGCATTCAGCCTGAAGAGAAATACCAGTAAGTTCAGTATACTGAGTAAAAGTATTTCTAAAAGCTCAGTATTTGATCCAATGTCTATTTAAGTCAATGGGCGTTTTTCATTGACTTGGGGTGATAGATAAAATGGGCCATTAGTGCACTTTTTAAAAGCTCTGCTGAACAAACACATCACTAGGTGGTTCAGGTCTTTTTTATAATGCCTTTCCTTCTCTCTCAAATACTGCATTTATCTCTAGTCTTGTCCTTTACTGCAGATTGCATTGTAACACTTTCACCTGCATCACAGGAGGAGCAAAATTCTCAGCCTCTTTTCCTCATAGTAACAGGGAATCTGCTCCATTAGTGTCCTCATACCACTGCAGCTCGGAAGGTTAAGAAACTTTATTTGAGTATACAAAGCTAGATGAAGGTACTTAATGCTATGTATATACCCAAGCTTTAAAAAGCCTTACATTTTTTTCCTTTTAAATTCTCATTAAACAATTTTGTTATGGAATTTCAGATCTCTCACTTTGAAGTACAGCAGGGTGAAACAACTGGGCAATAAGTATGGATTCATCAAGTGAAAGGTACTTGGAATTTTTCTACTCATGCTGGACATTTCCCAGAGGAGAAAGGAGAGAGAAAGAAAACAACTTTAGAAGAGTTATCTGCATTATGCCAAATTGCCATTCCATTCTGCCTTCTAAAAAAGTCTTGTTACCTGACAGTATTGTGATTTAACAGCCAAGATTAGGTAAAAGTAGATACCATGGAGAAAACTCACAGCACCCAGCAGTAACAAAATACAGCAGCAGGCTGTCATTTGCTGCCCACATACTGTAAACTTGTGGGTAACTCCATACGTGTTAAGCACCCTGGATTCAATTCACAGAGAAACAGAGCCAAAAAAACCCACTGACTCTAGCTGTCTGGACCAGTAACACCTCCCACCTGCAATGGCACTGACTTGTTTGCTTTTTAATTTTTAAATTTTCTGTTTACTTGAGAGGTAGTACACCCAGACCTGACACCGTTGTCTATAGGAAGGAGCAGAGCAGGTCAATGAGAAATGCAGTTTACCCACCTGCCACTGGTGGACTAGAGTACCAAATACAGATGCTTACCTGTTAATTTACCTGCCATTGCACCACTGGGATAGAAATGCTCCAAACTAAGCAGTCTTTCTGCAGCATGATTCCTCATAACAGCTGGGATTCCTGCAAAGAAAACATCACTATTGCTTTTAAGTACACAGAAGTGGTAGGTCAACTTTTCCAGAAGCATCTCGGTTACTTACAGGGCTGCATGCTGGTGAATATCACCTTTCCTTGAAACACAAAATGCAGCATTTAAAAGGAAAAACTTAGAACTGAAGGATAAGTTTCAGAAACATTGACATTGAAATGCTGGAAATGAGAAATTTGCAGATAACTCTGCCTTTCAGCACCCCTATGCTTCAAGAGGCAACAGTGAGTCACAGACAATGACCTCAGTGACAACAGCACTCTGCTGACACAGCGGTATCATCGTTCAAAAAATGCACTGTATCACATAATTGGAAAATTAATAGCTGCTGGTACTGCCATGGTGCCTCTATTGCAGGCTACCTGTGTTTCTGCCCCTGTTTCCTTCCCATGTGAGCCTGGGGTAGTACTGGCAGATCAGTTCCCCTGCCCCAGCAGCAAACAGCTGGAGGAACTGGGATGGCTCTTCCTCCCTGTTAGCTTGATACTCTCCTTCCCCCTTCCAGGATGAATGCCAGTGCATCCTTGTGACCCTGGGAGGACCTAAAGGTCTGGGGAAGAGAGTTGAGCAGGGAGGGTCTAGGACTTTTGAGCCCTGCAGGCTTCTGACAGCCTGTGAATCTCTCTGGTGACAAGTCCCGTCTCCCCAGTTTTTCTCCCCAAGGCAACTAATTCCTAGACTTAAATAAACTGCATTGCAATAACTTGTGGCAGAATATTCTTCCTATTATCAGGATCATTACAGAGGCACGAGGTACTGCCCCCTACTCAGCCACCTACCTCCCATACCAGTAGCAAATGAACAAAAATGGAGAGTAAGAGACTACACTTCAGGGTGTTGGCAGGTGGGACACGTGAAATAAAACACCCCTTTTGTTATTCATGAAAGGGAACACTAATTCATTTTTAATTAAGTCATGAAGCTTCTACTTGCCTGAATCGCAGTGTTTTGCTGATATCGTCACTACTTACCGTGTCTAAAGTTTCTGATTTTCCATCTGGGTATTTAACAAACAATATAATTTGCCTCATAAATCTTTGTTAAGATTTCTTGAATGCTGGGTACTTCCCCACACACAGGCACACAAACACACTCCCATGTCCACACTAGAGCACCACGTCTCACAGCAGGAGAATGAACAGGAAGAAAACCAAGAAAACAAAAACCAGCTGTAGTACCGTCCTGTGAAAATGAACGCTACCAAAGCTTATATAGATTAAGTCTTCCCTTGAGTTTTGTGGTTTCTCAATATGAAGCCAGCTCTACTTCCCTTGTCATCAAGCAAAGAGAATGTTTTTTAAGGAAATGAGGTATTTGGAACTGTTCTGGGAACTCCCATTTTCCAAAAGCCTTTGCTTGAGTTAGGAAGATGGGTGAGCAAGGGAGAGCTTGGTAACAGACAATAACAAGAGGAAATCAAGGCATTACCCACTCTTATTGACAAACTGTTGCAAACTATTCCAGAACCGCATGTGTTTGCTCCCTCCCTCAGTTCTGCTCCCCGGCTTCCATGCTATCACTATTGAAATCAATCACAACACACTCTCTTTTCACACAAGTTAAAAGTCTGACCTTCGTGTTCTTCCCCACCAAGGACAAGCAGCAGTAGCTTTTGCAGCAAAAACTGTCAGTGTACACTTGTAACAGCACAGAAACAAACCGCGGATTACAAGCTCCTAATGAGCTCTTTGAGGCTTTACAGATCAGGCTTCTCAAACTGCTGTTCTCTGAACAAAGGAATCTTGCTAATCATTGGATTTTTGCTTCGCAATTCTGAGAAGTTAGCAGTGTTGTTCAAATGATACTATCTGCTTTTAGATTTCTTTCTTAAGGAGCTTAACAGAACTATCTGTCCCTTCTCTTGGCCCTGCTTCAGGAAAATATTTGGTCACATAGTAAGTCAGCTCTTATTCATAAATTCATAGGAATGAGTTTAAAAGCATTGCATATAAATCCCAGTGGAGTTTCAGTACACATTCACTGAAAAATATATTTTCCCAACCAAAGCTTTGAGAGTGGATTCAAGGACTGAAAGAATAATTTTGTAGAATATGGAGAATTCTGCCTGCTGGACAAGCACCCAGGAAGATGTTATTTCAAAGGTTTTGTTCTTTCCCCTGTGTTGTTTCCTTCCCTGAGTTCACATATGCTGAGGTAGCAGGTCTCTAAAATGCTGTCTAGAGAGTTGCAGAAATCTCTTATTCTTGCGCTGCTTTGACCTCATCTCATTTCATTTACATATTCTGCAGATTTTCAGCCTGGCCTGTCAAATTTGCTTGATATATGACAAACTCTCTTCCTGGCTTCTCTTTCAAGAGTTTTATCACTCCTGTTTACTTCAGGGCACATGCTTCTCAAAAACAGTTTGGTTCTTTTGCAAAAAAAAGCCAGTTCTTCCCTTGCTCCTTCTCTTCAGCCCAGCTATTCTCCATAGACGTGGGTGCTTCCAATTGCATGGGACTTTGCTTTTCACTAGAGGAGACTTTTTTACACCAACAAACGCCACAAAGTGTGAATCAAACCCAAAAGGGTGTTTGACTGAGAATTTAGAAACTTAAACTGCTGAAACATGTAGTTTATAATTAAAGTACTGAGAAAACCTTTACAGAAGAATCACTAGAGCAACACTATAATTACGCTGTCCTTCATATCCTGCCATTAACATTTCTAGAAGTGACATAATAATAATGTGGTCCTTTTTCTCTTTAGAAACTGTCAGCTCTCTTTACAGAATTCAAGTAAATTTGTAGAGAATATAAAGTTCTTAAATGGAAAATGCAAATGATGATTTTTGTGTAAAAGACATGACAATCACATTGGAAAGCTCATGTAATTCATGACCATACATGTTTCTAGTCAGTCGAGTAGAACACTTTTTTCCTTTTCCTCTTTTTTCCCCTATCTATTCAGGGTTAGAAAATAAAGGGAAAGAAAATAATAAAAAAAAGAGATCTTACAATCTCTCTTTTGAGCTTTCCTGTTAACTGTTCAAACCTAGTAATTTTGTAGGAACACACTGCCTGTACTTCCAGGAGCACACAGAGAGCCCATCTCATTCAATTAGAATCATTGAATTAGCAAGCTTAGAAAAGACCATCTAAGATCATCCAGTCCAAGCATAACTATATGAGATTCCAATCCCAGGCACCAAAAAGGCTTTATGCAGGCAGCAACCAAACTTGCAGTAATAGACACATTTTGGGGGATGCCCCAAGGACATCCTTTAGGCTGCTGTTGCCAGCAGACAATGTTTCTTCTGCCCCATAGCAAGGAAAACACTGCAGCACCAGCTGCAGCTGTTGAGCACCTGCAAGCTTCAAATTGGGTCTGTATCCTCTGACCACGACATCCTCGGGAGATGTACTTTGATTGGCATTTTAACACGTTCAGAAGAGGCAAAAGAAAGTATGTGGCCCTGTGTTCCTACTTTGGGGATTCTAGTGATTCTGAAGGAGAGCTGATCCACATTCAAAGCACAAACCACCAAGAGTTGTGGCTCAAAGCAGGACACAAGGCCTTGGCAGCCAGTTCTGTTCTGTTGATTCTCAGTCAATTCTAAGTGCTGATAAAAGAAACATGTATTTAGGAAAAGTGCATTTTCTGTCAACAAGCAGCACAAGTGTAATGGAGTTGAAATGAGATCCTTGAAGGTTTCAAATCTTTTGTGGAACATGGAAGAGAAATAAGTGCTAAAACAAATCTAAACACATTCTGGAATAGATTTTCATTATTGACTGCTTGAAAATAAATTACATTCAAAAATAGACTGTGATATTGACAAAATTGCATGGAATTATATGTTTAGAATATTTCAAGATCTTCAAATATTACATTGATGGCACATATATCTCATTATAACAATTTTGGGGGAAGGCAAGCATCTCATATCTGACACAGACATATAGCATTTACCTGTTATGTATGCACATGCAAGATACTGATTTACTAAGGACAGGCAGAAATGAGTGAAGTCCTGAGAAGATGTGAATTAGATGTGAACTAAATATTCATTTAGCAAGTCAGTGTTGCACCAGCTCACATCATAAACTTTATGAAAATCAGTGTTTGAGTCTAGTACTCCCTAAATATAGCTATCCTTCTTTCATAGATCAGTTCCCACCAGCTTAGAGCAGCAGTAGAAATAACTCATAGCTGACAAAACATGCCAGGAAAATTGCTGCTGATAAAACCTTGAACTTTTTTCCTTTTTAGAAGCCTAGTGCAGGACCTGTGTAATGCAAGGTGGCCAAGGGTTCTCAGTCCCTGCCAGCCAAAGCTCCTTCTTCCATGACAGGGATCACAGTGGTAAGAGATGGACTTCTGTACAAGACTCTTTCAGGCTGCATCCAGTAGGAGAAAGAATTTGTCTTTATACCACAGTCAAATCAAGTTGCAGCTCCAAAATCTCCATTTTCTGTGTTTAACCAAAACCTCCTTTTTACCACACATGTGACAAAGGGTTTTGACTCAAGCTAGTTGGTTTTTAAGAGCAGGGAACTAGATCAAATCAGCACAACTCAGTTGTTCACCCAGTCATTCTGTGCAGCATATTTTGGCGTGGCTAAGGGCTAGTCTGTGTCAGATGGGAGGAGAAAGAGTGCTTATGTGGGCTGTTCTGGTATTTTCAGGCTGCAATCCCTAGAGACCCATGATGGAGTTCTAACTATCAAGCTTCTGCCACCTGGGGAAATCCTTCCTAAAGGGTCTTACATTCATTTCATGATGAGTTAAAGCAGGGGAAGGAAGAGTTCATATGGCTGCGTCTGTGTGTCAGGTGTTTTTTAGACTTTGTGAGTCTTCCCTCTGTTGTCCTGCACTTTGCTGTCTCACACCATGCCGAGTCTGTCAGTTTGCCTTGCTGCCCTGTAGTGCACCAGAGTCAAGCTGCCCAGCTGCTAACTCACTGTTTTTGAGAGCTGCCGTGCAACTCCGTGCACTCCACTGGTGGTCACATACTCCTTAAACTTGATTATCCTCCTCAGCATCACAGCAAACCTGTATTTTGTAACCATCCAGAACTACTCAGAGCCCCCAGGTTTCTCTGACACTTGAAGGAATAAATTATTCTCCTTTAAAAGCTGTCACTGCAGCACAAGGAGCTATGAATGACAAGCAAATAAAGGTAGGACAAGATATTTGTCTGGGAGACATCTTAGGTAATGTCAAAAAGAAGTGTTACTTTCAAAACAGCACAGGAGAGAAAGTGGTCTTCTAATAATTATGCAAGTCCTAATCCTTACACTGAGTTGGGCATTATGGAAACTACTAAGATACTGGAGTGCCAGAATCAGAATTCTGATGAGTTGCCGATGAATAATTCTCCTATGAAGGGGCCAAAGAATAACACAGAGAAAGAGAGAGAGAGAGAGAGGGAGAGAGAGTCACAATCTCACAGGGTTGTGGAGAAGACCCAGCAGTAGATGCTACATTGAAGTGCACAAATGGGTGATCTAAGCAAAGACAGATTTTCCAAGCCTGACAAAGGCTGTGTTTTAGGCAGGTGTTAGTGAAAACCCTTTCTGAAACTATTTGGCTCTATCCCCACATACTCACATGTATGCTGGAAAATTCACCTCAGCAGCAATTATTTTCCTTCTATTTTCAGATGCCACAGCCCTCAGCTGCATTAGCACTTACCCCTCAGCTGTCCTCTTTCAGTGGCTCGCATCCAGGGCATGATCCTTGCATTCCAAGTGCCCCGTGTGAGGCTTCATATGACAAAGTAACAGAGGATAAGCTGGAAACCTCAGGATCAGTTATGGATTAATGAGCCTTTGGCACACGCTGTACCTTCTGTTTCAAGTGCCAGGTGAAATCCTTTGATCTTTCTTTACCTACATGCTTATGTTGAAGCGTGTGAATTGAAAGAGCAAACAAATAAATAAAATACCTCAGGTGCACAAAAATAAAAGACCTAATTGGACAAGTTTTTCTTCCTAGAAGGAGAGTCCAAGTATGTAACAGACATGTAAGATATATGGCTTCGTGCACTAATGGAAGGTTCTTGAATGCCACAGGGATGAATGTGCTCTAACAGCCTAGGGAAAATGGAATTATCCTCAATACCAAAACTGCAAATGTTATCTTATGATATATACTATAGGTATGTACGCTATTTATTTGATATGCATATATTTTTGTTTCCTCCCTCTTAGTCATTAAAGGTATGATTTTCCAAAATTGCCTCAGTGACTTCCCCACTTTAATTTAGTTGAATTGCATAATTACTGAAGCTGACAGCATGAGGCCAAATGCTGCCCTTGAAATCATTCCCTTCTCTGGGAATTTGGTGTGCTCAGAAGACCAAAGATTTTTGCAGAGACTGAATCTGCAAACTGCAATCATAGCAGCCTGGTCTGGCCTTTTTGGGGTTGCCTTCAGAATTATGCCTGCCCAGGGACTGTTGACAAAGCCTTCACCACATACAGCATCTGAAAAAAAAAAGAAATCCTTAACAGAAATGGTCCATTCTTCTTCAGATATCTGTGCTGGGGTTTCCCCCAGAACTTCTCTGTCACTTGGAGTATCATGAACTATTAGAGAGCAGGTGTTCCCCTGAAAACCAGCAGAAACTCTTGATGCCTCTGTCTTTCCTGTGGATGTCTTTGCCATTTCCAAATCCCAGCCAGTGATGTTGGAGTAACACTGCCATGGCCTGTGGTTGTGAGAGTTCTAACAAAGGTCACTGAGCATTTCCTTCTGACCAGCCAGCCAGGTCGCTTTAACAGGTATCAGTCCAGAAGGCCTTTTTGCAGCAAAAGTTGGATGCTTTGTGATAGTTCCACCTGGATTAATTTTTTCTGAACCTGCTTTATTGAGGTGGGAAAACCATCAGCTTTTATTAGGAAAGGGTAGTAATGTGGTCATGGTAACGGAATCCAACAGAAAGGGAGAAACAAACAGATTGTGCCTTGTACAAGGGTACCCTTTATCTATTTGTTTCTACATCCCCTAACCTGCTTTGGCCACAATACCCACCTGAACATAAACAGTTTACATCATAAATGTAAGATGGACCAGAATCATTTGGATAGAAGAGGGTTAGGCATTGCTGGCAGCCCTGAATGAGTGATAGTGTCTCATACCACAAAGGGTGGTGATAAGCAGTTGTGGCATGAACTTCTGGTGGTACCTGCTTCTTACTGCAAGCTGAACACAGCATCTCTCTATAGGTTTCAGAGTTAACCTGTTCAAAACTGGAAAAACAGAGGAAATTATTTTTTTATATTTTTTTTAATGTGAAATGTCAGAGCACAAAACTGATGCCAGTACTCCTGTGAGCCAGTGGTATTAGAATGAAGTACAAATCCCCGGGTTATGTTACATTCTTATGTGCCACAGAGAGGGGGGAGAAATGATTCCAGCTTCTGAAGCATCCGGTAATAGCACTTGTGGAGTCTGAATAGGGAACCAAATCCCAGACTCCTTTACTCAAGTGAGTAGTTTTGTGCTGATCTATTCTTAAAATAATGATCAATTCCTGCTCAGTGCTTTCCCCCATAAATTAGTTCTTATGATGTATAACAGCCTCTGAAAGAAGAATTGAACAGGGGAAATTAACTTGCCTTTCAGTAACAGAAATTTGTCAAGGCCACAGTTTAACTGGGACAAAAACAATTCATTTAAGCCTTGTCAAGATTTCTAATTAAAAATCCTCTGCTCCCGCCTGCAACTCACAAATACTATGCTTAATTTGGAAGTTAATATTTCCATGCATTTCTGCTACACTCTGCTATTGCAGCTATGACTCTAGTCTGATAAAAAGAGCACTGTACCCAAGCCAGCAGTAAATGACTTTCCTCATTTCTATGTAAAAAATGCAGCTTACTTTGTAGAAGGGGAATGGGGAGGTTTGATGCTCTATTCATTGTCTGAATTTTGGCTCTATTGTATGAGATAAGAAATATTTGTCTCCTTTAGGTGTAAGCTAATGCATCAGATACTGCAGGCCTGAAAAGTTTTGACTTTATTGTGAATCAATCAGTTTGTGACAGTCTGTGGGCTGCCTGGCAGGTCTCCCATCCAGAAGTGCCTGTGTGAACAGCTTGGACCACAGGTCACACTAAAGGAAGACCAAGCCTTCAACCAGCTAGTCCATGAATAGAGCTCAACTCTGGCTTTCATTAGTTGTGAGTTAGAAGAGGTCTCTTCCTTCAAAAACTTTGGTAGTGTAGACCTTCAACATGTCCAAGAACCAGTTTTCTGTTCTAGAAGAATACAAGTAAGATTATTCTGTTCTGTGGTTAATGTTTATGATTTCATAGATAATATGATTTGATAGGCAATTTCAGACTATAGTACTTTGGCTGGATTTTTTTATGTCAAGTACAATATGAACTTGAAAGAAAAGTTACTTTCAATCTTTACCAACACACAACAATTCATCTTCCTCTACTTACATAGGACTATTACAATTAAGAACTTGACACGTGACAAGTCTCCAATAAATCAAAACTCAACACCGCTCTTACATGTCCCCAAAATATTTAACTTTGAAGCGATTCATATTCTGCCTTCATTACACATCAATAACTTCATGTTCCTACCCCATCTCATTGCTGCTTACCAGTTGCAACCTTGCTTATAGTCTGTGAGACAAGAACATGCATGAGGATGTTTGCTGATCAGACAGTGAGAGTCCCGTACATTGATATTTCTGTGCACCAACTCATTACCTCAGTAGCCAGTATGTTGCCAGAGTTTTTAGGGGATGGTGCTTAAAAATAGACTCTTTTAAGGAGAGATCTGAGAGAAAAACAGGAGACATTTTCTGATATTTACAGGGAAGGGTTTTCGGATCATCAGAACCAGAAACAACAGAAGCTGTGAATTTAAAAAATTAGACTAGATGTAAGGTAGGATGAGATTCCTGCGTAAACACAAGGCCATCGTAAGGTTTGACTTAAACTATATCTTCCTATACAAAACTGAGAACCAAGCTTGACTTTCCCAATGTTAAAAAAAAAAAAAAATGTATGAAAAAAGTCTTTTGAAAGCATAATCAGCATTTCTGTTCTTGGTTTATATAAGCTGTTGGATATAAATATATCCAACAGTCAAAAAGCAATTAAAGAAATGGTAATATATACATTAAGTGGCAAAAGCCCCAACACAATGATTTTGTCCTTATTTAGTTTTTTAAAGCAAAAATTAAATATTATCTGTCCTTAAAGTTTCAGAGGAATTTTGCTGTACATTTCTCAGCTGAACCACCTTAGGAATCATTAAGACCAAAAGTGAGTTAAAACTAGGTATTCATGAGACTTTTTTTTTCTTAAATCACTGAAGTCTGGCAGAGACACAAATTTATGCACTCAGAATTGCAATGAACAAATCACCTGACAGACAGGGAAGCCAGGTCCTCCCTAGCTAATACTGTTCATTCTCTTTTTAAAAGTCATTAAGAAACTAGATAAGCAAACTTCTCCTCATGGTGTTAGAACCTGGCCTAAATTCCCCAGAGCCAATACTAGTTTTTCCAATGATTTCAGATGAGGCTGTAAAGGCTGAGAAAGCATCATCTTTTGAGCATGAAGAACTGTGAGTCCTCAGCCCTGGTGGCAATACACTGTCACTTGCAAGGTCACACGCACCACGAATCCTGGCAGGAGTAGCAGCCAGCCTTCCTTTGGTGACAAAAGAGAAAATCCAATGCACTACATGTTTTTTGACATTATCAATTTGCTCTTAATGCCCAGGGAAAGAGAGGGAAAAGAATGTCTCAACTCTGCCTCTCTACCTGATATTCTATGGCCTTTTTTTTTTTTTCCCCAAATTTAACTACTGTACTCACATGGCAGTTATTTTTACTTATTCAGATTCTAAGATGCATTTTTTTCTCCCACTCTGTAAATGCAAAAGAATAGGTGTGTTGGCCTATTGAGCTGATTGCTTGTGTAAAACAGGCTGATGTTGGAAGACCACAGTTCAGCATTCTGTGTCTTGCTGTGCAGTTCTTAGGGATGTAACTTTGTGACATAAAGCAGAGTTAGACAGTTTTTGTGCAAAATACAATTATAGCTGACGGAAATAGCAGAACTAATGCAGCCAAAAGTATTTACCCAGCAACACTAAAACACTGAAAGAGCAAAAGCTCGTAACAGTCCTTCAGCCACAAAGTTCAAATCATCTGGAAAATGCTCTCCACC
Source organism: Xenops minutus (assembly GCA_035221455.1). Classification (NCBI taxonomy): domain Eukaryota; kingdom Metazoa; phylum Chordata; class Aves; order Passeriformes; family Furnariidae; genus Xenops; species Xenops minutus. Next base: position 40,275,484 of record JAWWEE010000074.1, read on the forward strand.
TCATAAAACTCATCCATCTCAGTACTAAAAGGCTGCAGCACAGCTCTGCCTCAGGGGGTACCTGACCTTGGGACCAAGATCATGCAGCCCAAAGAGCACACAGGTTGCCTTAATCCCCCTACTACTATTGACAACTGCTAGTGAGCAGCTAAAGGGGAAGTAAAGACAATGCCATTTCTGTAACTTTGTATTTTTCTATGCATCAATAACCACTCTGCACAGACAATAAATATCCAAACTCATTCATACAGATCTAATTATCACATAGTATTTGAGACCTGACCTAAACCTTTCCGTCCATCCTGACCTAAACCACAATCATAGGAAATGCACTTTGAAACTCAATAGTCTCGCTGAATTCATGTTAATCCTGCAGCACTGCTGCAGAAGGTTCAGAAAGTCTAGAAAGAATTGCATTATCTGTTACAGCTATTGTAAAACATTACATTAATAAATGCAAACTCTCTTCCTACATATGAGATCCCATTAAAAAGAGCTCCAAAAGTTACCTCTTCCTCTCTGTACTGTGGTCATGGGGCTAGTGTTACAAATTTGGTTTCTCCAGAGATACAGGTTTATCTTCTTGCCAGAGATGAAAGATTTATTGATGATGAAACAGCTTTAAATAAAATAGTTTGGCTCAAAAGCTATATAGAAACTTGCATGTATAAAACCAGCAGAAATACCTACTTGCCATGAATTTTGTGACAATAATAGCAATATATTTACTGCTTTTGGACTTAAATCTGTATCTAACCACTGCTCAGGAGGGTACCTAATGTAAAGAACACATTAGCCTCATTTCTATATGAAGCAGGTGGTTTCTTCCACCTTTCCTCTGAAACATCTGGTGCTGGCTACATTCAGAGACAAGTTTGTAGAGCAGATTGATATGAAGTCTAATTTGGTATGGCAAATCCTCTGGGACAAATTCCACCATAGTGTGTAGATATACCATGACTCTGAAATCAACAATTATACATAATTTACATCATTATAGATTTGTCCCAGGTTTGCTGGATATGGGTTTTGAAGTTTTCTTGCAGTCCTCCTTCTCCTTTTTAAGCAGGACTTTATTGGATTTTAACAAAAAAACACCCCAAAAATATAAAAAAAAAAAATGCACAAGATTGTGTTTTCTTTAGCATATTAATTCCTGAATATACAGATGGGGTTTATGTAAGAGCACTGAATTTAAAGAGGGAAAAAAATCCCATTTCATGAGATGGTCACATTAGTCATGTCAAGTAGCATGACGCAGTACGATGCACAGCAATCTTATTTTATATGCAAGTGCCTATTCTCAGATCCAAGAGCACAGTTGTTGCTCCTTCACCAAGTGCTGCCAAGATCTACAAACAAACTGATCGTATTGTCTCCAGCTGTATTACTCGACATAAGGAACACTTCATCACTGAGAGTGCTTTTGACCACCTGCAGCCTGCCCTGACTGTCAGCTCTTTTGCTTCCTTCCTTCACAAATGTATACAGACATGATTTTAAAGCAGAAGCAGTGATTTTTTTTTTTACCTGGAAACAGTTTGAGAGTTTGTGACACACACATACAGGGAACGCACAGATGGACCAATAGATCCTGGGAACAAGGGAAGAAATGAGAGCAATGAATGGCTTTGTCCTCATCTTCCTCTGTCTTTTGGAAAGGTATCTGTAGACTTTGATTTCTTTCACAATAAGAACTTTCACACACTGCCTGCTAGAAACTTTGTTATACGAAGGTAAACTTAAAATACAAGGAGTCTATATAGTCAAGCTGGTGACAGACCTCTCAAAACTGATAGCAAGCCTCCATGAATTCAACTGCAAGCTGTAGATACAATCAAACTGTATTTTTATTTCTGGGTTTAACATGGATTCCTCCATTCATCCTGCATGCAGCAAACACCGAGTATTCATTACTCTCAATAGAGTGTATTTTATTGTGACCTCTCAGCTGTAGCAAGAACTTTCACCCAGCAGAAATCATTCCATGTGAAGGGCCCTTGAGCACAAATTAAATGAAAGTAGACTGCAATCGAGGGAAATTATAGTCATAACTGCTGTAGAAACGAAGTCAACTCTTTCTCTGCATGATCACAGCAAACAGTGCAGATGCTCTCTGCTATCAGCATTGATGTAGGTGCCAAAATTCCTTCCTGCTAAAAGAGTTTTAATAAAATGCCTTTATCCTAAAGGGATGTGTCATCAGTACTTACACAAAAACAGTCAAAAACAAGCCTTGAAAATACAGTAGGAGCTTAGGAACCAATTTGATCCACTAGTGCCAATATAATATAAATAGGAGTCTAATGACAGATATTACACTTCAGTTGCAAATAAGAATCCACACATTGCCTAAGTGATATGTGTGGAGTTGTAACAAAGCACACTTGAAGGTCCCCTGCCCCAAGAAGTTTGACAGAATCACACTCCGAGAAACTCAAAACATATACTTATTTAGAAAATTGAATGTTTTCTTTCTCCTTCCAACTACTCGTTCAGCATAGATTTTACAGCATATCATTTTTTTCTCTACAGAGCTTATAAAAGCAAGTCATAGATCCTACAAAGTAGTAAATCACCAGAATCCAAGTTAGCCTGACAACAGCTAAAAAGCTAAGAACACATAATGGAATCTGCTTGCAAACTGCCACCAATTGAAAATGCAAAATATATTATTTGTGACCATATAAATCAGAGAGAACTCACTAGCTGGTAAAATGCACTAGAGCCAATAAAGAACCATAGAAAGGGCAGAGATATTGTTCTTTAGAGCAGAGACACCAACTTCAGGGCTCTAAGCCCTTAAACAGAAGGTCCAGTTTAGCACAGATTTTGAGCTGTCTAGGAGAATAAATGGGCCTTTCATGAAGGTAGAAATCTCTCTGTTTTCCTAAATAAATGAATACAAAATGCACAGTTCTCTTCTAGGACTCACAGACATTAAGTGTACATTGCTGAAGGAGCACAGGACACTTCATTTCAAAGACATTGATGAATAAGTTAAAAAAATAATAGAAACTTTAGGAAGTGGTCCAAAACTATTTAAGGATACTTGCTTTTTAAAAATATCCTTCACAAACTTATCAACTAAAGGAATCCTCCTTAAAGGCTAACTTCTGGTATGTTAAAGATTAATTTACAGTGCTGACTTCTCTAAGACAAAAATGCAAATAAAAACAAAACATGTTGTCTTAATTGAAGTGCTAGCAGGAAACATACCCATTTCCATCAATAAGAAACAGCAGGCTCTGGGGACCAGGACAGATGGATGACAGGCAAATGGTGAGAAGTTTGAACTGATCATCTCTGACATCACTTTAGGATTCCCTTCTCTTTCCGTTCTGAAACTGAGAAGCGGAGGAAAATATCAGAGGAAGTGAAACATCTTTTTGCCTATGGAAAAATAAATGCAGAAACACACCATCTTTTTTATTTATGGCCTCAGCTATCTACTGATTTGGCAAATATTTGCATATGTATAATTTTTTTCTCCATTAAAGATTTTTGAAAAATGTAAAGGAAAATCAAATTACTATTTATCTTCTCCTGGCTGAGTCCCTTTTACAGGGAATTATCAATCTGCTGTTATTGGACTCAACAGTTGCATCCCACACATTTCCAAGCCAGCTGAATCTGGCAAGATTCCAGATACTGTCTTTACTCTGGGTGTCTCCAGCAAATTTCTAGATACAGAAATCCTGTCTGAAGCCCTCTGCCCAGGATGCTTTAGTCCCACTGCCCAGGGCCAGGAACCAGTGGTAAAACCCTGCTCAACTCTGCTGTTAGGCACAGCCTCCTAGAATTATACGTAGCTGTAGCTGTTCTGCTTTATGTAAAATAAAAAATTTAAAAAAAAAAAAAAAAAACACAACAAAAACCCCACGACCAAACAAAAAGAACAAAACAAACCCAACCAAAACAAACAAAAAACCCCACCCAGACATTCCATGGAATTTCCTACAAACATGTGCTTTCATTTGAGCTAGTGTTAGGGCATTGCAATGTTTGTAAAGAAGACACAAATAGTTGAAAAACATCTTCCTTTGGAGAGCTGATCCCTTCTTTTCCAGAATTGAGTTGGACATCACCACCTTTCTTCTATAGATATTTCTCCTTTACAGTATTGGAGCACTACACTTTTTCTGCCTCATATACTTGAAATTTTCCCATGCCTGCCCCACCTCTCCTTCTTTATCAGCAGCTGAGCAGAGATCACATAAAAATCAGTGATTCTGCTAGTAGAAACCCTTTTATTCTACCACAGTGGAAACATCTGCTGAGACCTTGATTGGCCTCTTACTGCTTCCCAGACACATTCACCACTACTGTAAAAAGGATTTTCGTCTCTACATCGAAGGTCACAGTCATAAATGATGCTCATAAAACAAAGAAAATCTCTTGTCCTGACAGAGGCATATTCCCCACACTGTCACCTATTGTTCCTATCTTTATGTACCAGAGAATCCACAGATTTGTTGAAGGAGAGCTACTGCAGTAAGGTATAAATAGGCTCTCTGAGCAGAGCCCAGTGTGTTACACTAACACAAGCAGGCTGCCTCCAATCCCCCTGTTAGCTACCTGTGGCACACCTTGCTGGTGCTGCCCTGGTGGCTGCTGACCCTCAAAGTGCTGCTCCTCTTTGCCTTTGCCAACTGGCGTTTATGGGAGCAGGCTGTGTACTGGATGCAGTTACAGAAGCATCCCTACCTCTGAGCCTGCAATTTAAATCAATCATTTTGTGCTAACGTTTCCTTGCAACCCTAACGTTGTCGTGTGCAATAATTCGTCAGCACAACAATATAAACATGAAATTAAGGCATAAGGAGGCTCTGTAACATAATGATCCGTGAAACAGATAACTTCACAACATATTGCTATGGGCTCTCAGGCTAGAGAATAGATAACTCCTGCTTAAAACAAGAAGTCAATACTTATCCCTAGGCTCTTCATTTGTCAATTTCCTTCACAAATCTCTGTGCAGTCATAATGTGGGGCCAGGCTAATTTTAAAACATCTTGTAAATTGAATGTTGTCTCAAGCTGAGCTCTTCAGATTGGGCAGTGAGGTCAACTCACCAAACATGCAAGCCCCCAGCTATACAATCAATCATGAAGTCAGGATTTCAGGCTGTGTGTATTTTAAAGTGTATTTTAAATAAAACAGTAGTGAAACACTCTTAGCCACCTGACCTGTTGGTACTAATAATAAATAGATCCACTCAGCCAAACTCTGCTGTCACAAAGAGATTCATGTAAATTAAAATAACCCTTTCTTCCTCTTCTCATCAGTAACCACCTAATAGATCAGCTTATAAGACATAAAGCAAAGAGCAAGTCAGAAGCAATTAAGGAAGATTTTGTGTATGCTCAGAGGTGGCCACACATGAGATTTGAGAATAAAATTCTGAAAGATTGATCGCACCACAACTCAGGAAACCTGTAATCTTAACATCATCATTTCTTTTCCCTCACTACTAACAAATCAGTTGCTTAAGACTGAGAATTACATCTTTGTTTATGAGTTACATAGAAAATATTTGTGCCCTTCATGTGTTATCTCCTGAGCAACACCTTTTCATTAGCTTCTTTCAGATTGCTCAATATTTGCACTAATTGTCTCCATTCCTTGCTGCTGACTCTCATGATGCTTACCATTAATTTGTTGCCTAAAGAAATCATTCTGGAAACCTTCTGAAATAACTCACTTGTTTGGTACATAAAATTAGGCACTTCTACAATAAAGACTGCAGGTTCATCAAACAGCCAAGTTTGAAACAGGATTACTTCAGTCTTGATTTGATGCCTTCAGACTCTACACTGTCATGTAAAGGAATCATTAATAAAGCAACAGTAATTTTTACACCTATAACAATTTACTCTTCAGCTGGGAGAAAAAGCATACCGATTTATTTGAGCTAAATTCTCAAGAATTCTTGGGAAAAGGGCCAAGTAGCAAAAAAAAAAAACCATTTCAGAACAAGAACAAAGAAAGTAAAGTAGAACAGATTTTTTGATCTTATCCTCTAGACAGCTGTTGACCTACAGCAAAACAAATTACAGTAATTTCTAACTAATCAGATTGCTGCCTTTTTCAGTCTTACTCTTTCTTTATCTGCAAATTTAAGGAGTTGATGTCATATTGGATTCCTTACTGTGGTGACTTTATCCCACGACTTCAGAAAGAATACAACAGCATTTTTTTCAGATTCAACCAAACAAGAAATATTATCTGGGAATAAACATTTATTTACCTTTACCTTAGGACAGGAGAAATTTCACTCTGCCTTCTCCATACTAGAATTAGCCAATTACTTCAGCTATCTGAGAAGTTCTGTTAGCTGACTAAAGGACAGTGTGCAATTTCCTTAAATGGAATACAAACTTACCATGCCGTTTCCTTAGACTATCTATAATGTTATCAGGCTACCAAGCAAGTGCACTAATATCCCAAATCCTTCAGTGTGGGAGACAGGGGATAGGAGGTGTCAGAGAGAGAAATTACATATATTCAGGTATTAGTATATATTCATCTCAAGAAGCTGTCGAAAGGATCCAGTTAATATGTCAACATTTTTACTTGCAATGAATTTCAGTCTCTTCTCTCTCCTGAAGCACTGGGATTTTTTCTGGAGAATAGGAAGAACAGGTCTATAAAATTCCTTCTAGGCTGAACCGCAAAAACAGCAGCTGCAGGAGGTATGAGTGGCTTTTTGGCAGAAAAGCATCCTGTCATACATCAGACCCACTCTCATTAGTATTAGCGAGCATTGCTGCAGTCAGAATTCACTCTTAGGCACAGGACTCAAGGATATTTTAGCTCCAAACAATGAGAAAGCATATGTATTTTAACATTAGAAGTAATGGTGGCATCAGCTCAGCTGCACTCCTAATTCTTTTGAGCAGGATGCAAAACTAATGCTCTCCTATTAGTTTAGTTGAAGACTTCCAAAATATTAAATAGAAAATACAACACAGTTTTATAAAGGGACAAAACAGAATAAAACCTGATGTGAAGAAAAAATAAAAAGCATCATTACTTGGACCTGTTTCTGCATAGTACTGAGGACAGACTGAACATTAAACATTAAGCATTACTAAGCATTAAGAGGTCTCATTACCATTCAGGTAACATCTAACAGAATCAGGTCTTTTATGAGGAGATAGGAGCTACAGAAAAGGTCATAGTGGCATTTTTAATCTGTATATCTCAAAGCACCACAGGAAAGATGCTGGTATCATTATGCTCATTTTACAGATTAGGAAGTTGAGGCAAAAAGCTTAAAAAAATCTTCATCAAGATTTGACAAGCTACTATGAGAGCTAAAACCAGAATCCAGTTCTCTTAAATCCTCCTCTAGTCTAGTCATGAGCTGTGCAGGAGAAAAAGGAGACCGTTGTTCTTGGACTGATAAAGACCTGACTTTTCAGTGGCACAGTCAGCAAGGGAGACAAACACTTAGAGCCTATTAAAAAAAAAAAAAAAAAAAGCGCTCTTATTTTTTCCCTTTTTACAACCAATACAGTCACCAGATCAATAAGTAGCCTGGAGTGCTAAGACCATGTTTCCTGGCTGGATTTCAGATGGTATCCCAGACAAACAAATCCAACTGCCCCAGTGGTTGCTCTGAACTGAGTGAAATTCCCTTCAAACGGAAAAGTCCTATGCACAGGACAAGTTATAGGATAAAGACATAATAGCAAGATGAATTATTAATTTTAAAATGTTTAAAATTGCAACATCCCTTTAAATATAAACAATTTCCTACATAGTCTTGACAGTATTCTCATTAAATGCTAATAGATGGTTCTGTAATAAACAGAACCTTAAAAATTAATCACATTTAGATAGTTTGAGACGTCATGAGTAACAGTGTTTTGAAACTTAGCAGTGAGAGGAATCTTATTTTTATATGGCATTGACATCTTTTTCTTGGCATTGAACAACACTTTATAATATATTACATTATAAATCTACTTCTTTTGCAGTTATAAATCTATAACTTGCAGTTATTCTATAAATTTAAAATGTTAATTGTATAACTGTGCTTTATGAGAATGCAGGAAAGTGTCTTCAGAGTCACCTTTTTTAATACAAGCAGAGCAATCACTCTTGTGTGCCATAACAATAAGAATGCTGAGGTATTTTTCTTCTGAGTTAGAAGTGATATTCCACTCCCTCATCAGAAATGCAAACGTTTGGGCTGAAGAGAAGAACTACATCCAAGAAATGTTTTCAGAAGCTCACATTTCTCATAACCTATTGTCTAATCCTTCTTTAGGGGCACAGGCAATAATCTACTTCAAGCAAAGCTGCTGGTAATGCTGAGGTAATGGTTAATTAAACATGTTGTTCTAAGACACTTTGAAATCCTTCAATCAAAGGCACCATGCAATTTCAAAAACTACTATACCCAAAAATCACTGTCATCAGCTACTGTAATAACATAAATTACTTTAATACAGGTTGCAGGCCCAGCAGTGGAAATAAACGTGAATTTCAGAGGAGTTCTAAAACGAGATTCTGGGGCTGGGACAGAGGCAAATGACTCAGCCATTAAAAATGCAGTGCTGCCTCAGCTTTCTTTTTCTTTGGAACAAAACCTTGGAGCCAAACTATGGGGTACATCTCAATTCTGACACAAAAGAAACAAAGTCAACAGCTGTTTAGCACTGCTATTCACCCACTTCCAAGCTCATCACAGCCACTTGCTAGGGAAACCACACGATTTCTGCACGTTCGTGGTATTCAAACTGGAAATAATCACAGGGCAAAACAAAAGGTTTTACATGAGTTTTATATTTGGAAATACCAAGCAAAAGAAAACAAGATGAGAACGAAGTTATTTACTTAGGTACAAAGGGATGTGTATAGAGATCCAATTTTAGCAATAAGGTAACATTGGCTGTGAAAAAAAGCAGACAAGCATATCGTGTAAGCTCTGCAGTTTAGTGGCAGTGTTGGTTTTAATCTAACCATGATTAATTACATGATTTAATTAAGTTAGTAGCTACCTTGAATGCAGGGCTACAGCACGAACATGAACCAGACAACTAAAATTTCCAATTTCTTTACATCTACTGGTTCTAATCCTGTCTGCTATGGAGTTTTATACAGTGGTGACACAAATGTTATTCCTTGCTAAGACAATATCTGGATCAAATTACTTACATATTTGCTCATCTAGATTTTTTAAACTGGCAAAACACAAGTTTAATAATAACTATCAAATAAACTCCTAGAGGTATGCGCACACACCCTGCTTACTGTGATGTAAAGCAAAGTATGTATTGAGAGGTGAAGTAAACTGATAAAAGGATTAAAACAGTCTAATTTCATTGGGGTATGTGCATGTCAGCATCAAAAAATAGCTTCAATTTAATTTAGGCTAACATTTGAAGGGGATTTACACAGGTACACAAAATAATCTGTCTGGAAACACAGAAATTGCCACACAGACAAATGACAATAAGGTAACAGGCTACTGCGTATCAGCTGACCCAGGGCACAGGCCATGTCAGCTTTTTTCAGACTGTAGCAAACAGTGAGATAACCAAAGTCAGTCTGGCCATCTTTCCATGAAACCTCACTAATTCACATAATTTCTCATCTGCCTGGGACCGATGCACAGTCACTGTAGATCAGATGATATCTTGTCAAGGTGCAGCATTGGATGAGGAATGGGAGAACAGAGTAAAATTGTTCTGGCCTTGCACAAGAAAAATAGCTAAAAGACCAAGCTAAAATGGGATAAACTGCATTTTGTTCCAGTTGTTGCATTTTTCAGGCATTCATGCTGGCATAAACTATGTGGAACTGGTGTTAATTTTCTTTAGCTAGACAGAAACCTACAGAGACATCTATAAAATGTACCAGCACATTAAATAAGTGTGCATTTAAAATTCCTGAATGTAACTCTGTTCAAACCACTACATTTAAACCAGGTTTAAGTTAATTAACCTTAAATTGATTAGGAATGTGTTTAAATTAAACCAATATATTCTTAAATCAGAATTCTGGATCAGAATACCACAGCTACACAGACTTTTACACCTGCAAGGTTATTTTAAAATACTTTCTAACCATCTCACCAGACAGGCCAAAATTATTACTGGTAAAGGTAGTGGAAGGTCCAATTAAGAGCTCCATTTGTGGCCAAGTTCTCAATTGCATGAGTCTTTTACACTTGCAAATGACCCAAAAGTGGAAATATTTGCATATGCAAGATTATTATTAATATCTGGCTGAAATTTAATCCTACCTGAGAAAATATAGTCAGGTAAACCAGAAAGAGTTAATTATTATCCTTGGAAGAAATGAAATATTGCCTCAGCTTTAGCAATCCAAATTAAAAATATAAAACCTTTTGCTCCACAGACTCAAGGACTGCAGCTAATTAGACTGAATCATAATACTCCTTAAAAACCAATACATTTTAAAAGAACCATATTTAAAAGGCTGGGAAAAAACCCAACTTAAAGTAACAAGATCTGTAAATTGTTCATGATTCTGCAAATCAGTATCAAAGGGTTTACTGTCATCCTCTTTTAACATCAAACTGTACAAAAGAATTTTTCTATGTGTTTTGATGCAGGAACATCTCAAAAGAGATTTACCAGGTTTATTGCTCTGGTTGGAAGTGCCAAAATATACAGAAAGAACATTTCTCTCCAAGATGTCCAATTTGATTTCTAAATAAAAGAAGTAATAGCCTGAGTTTCATCCATTACAAGAATCCCAATGGTTTGGGAATCACTCCCACTAAAACGACAGAGCAAAACGTGTCAGCACACAGGAATAAACAAGGCCCTGATCCAGGAAACTGCTCCCTATTGAGACTCCTTGGTATCAATTAGACTCAGGACTGATATGGGACATGGCTTATTCAGAGAAGTTTGCAAGACTGAGGCCAAAAATCTAAAAGAAAACTTTGACAGAAATTCCTCTCACTGCAACAAAAAGTCCCCTCTGCCACTTTTTAATTTTCCATTTTTGTTGTTCCTTTTATACCTCATAGTAAGACGTTTGGAAGGCCAAGGTTTATTTTATTCTTAACATTTTTCATTAGCAAAAAGGGATATTATAAAATGAAAAAAAAAAACATTTGAAATAAATAATTTCACATGTACTACTAATAGTCAGTGATTACTTCATAGGTGGACAAAATGTTTCTAAAGGGCTAAGAAATTTTATGGGGAGGCATTCCCCAAAAGTCAGCCCATAAATTCCTCTCCTCTCTTAGTGGCAAACTTCCAAATATCTTTCATTTTCATTAAAAAGTTTCTCAGCTCGACCTTGGGAGTATAGGGGTTGTAAACTGGTAGTTATAGAGAAAGGTCATTCTGAGCGGTTGTGACTCAAGTGCTGGCACTGGTTCTAAAATAAAGCAACTTCTCAGTGCTGTGATAAAGGCTGAGCCTTCAATATTTCTGGTTTAGCTATAGCTGATGCACAAAGTTAGTTATTCTCAGCAACTCATACTAACCTCGGAAAATTTACAAAGAAAATTGAGGTATGTCCCTCTGTACTTAACAATTCACAGTATATCTACAGTTTCAATCCATTAGTTTAATAAAATTTAATATATTTTAAAAAAAATCTGCTTTACCATAGAGCTTGGGTGCTTCTCCTATTTTCACTGCATTAAGTGAAATGCAAAAGGCAGACACTCACCCCAGCAGGGAATGGCACTGAGATATTTCATGCCTTTGTGAAGTTTTAAATCAAAGGAGACCATGAGATCATCCCATCTGCTTAAGACACATCATAATCTATTATGTGTCATCTGGTCGCCCCTGCACTGATTCTCCTCTAACTGTGCTTGTTGAATGCCTGTCTACCAGAGCAGACAGCTGGGACTTTGCTTCAGTCAGTACTGGTTAAGCTGTGGCCTCTGTGGCCCCTGCTGAAGCTGCAAATGAACCCTGGGCAAACAAAACCTCCCAGTTTTGGGTGGCACTCTCACCAGGGTACTTCACACACGTTGCAATTCTTTGTGTTCATCTGTGAAGTCAGTGCTGACGTAAGGACATCCCCCACAGCTCACAGCACTTGACGACCCTGACAGTAGGAGTGGCATATCATGGTATAATCATACTGTAATGAAAAAATCTGAAAAGACAGTTATTCTCCCTCTGCTGATATAGACACCATTCTGGGTGACTGGCCATGAGACCCATTCCTGAAAGACAGGTGTGAGGTGTTCCTGGACTATCAGTCCAAAACCAACTGGAGAATTGATACAACCCTAGCACCTGATCAGGCAGGAATAACTACAGAAGTTTTTTTACAGAAATCAGAGGGTTCCTTCACTTCCTCCCTAAGTAGATGTGTGAAACTAGGACACTTGTAAAGATATTTATCTGCACCCTAGCTCCAGCACAACTGAGACTAGCAGTTGGCTTCATGTATACGTAGGCAATACTTCACTCTGCTCTTCCTCTGTCATTTGACCCATAACTCATAGTGCCCTTCCTTCAGTTTGAGCTTTCCTGCCTCACTGACACAGCTGAAGCCTGGACTAGGGTGTCTATTAACATCCTTGTAGGTCTTTGAAGACAACAGCCTCTCCCTTTTCCATTTGGCAACTGATGCAATCATGACCAGCATAACAACACAGGTATGGCAATGCAGAGAAGTGTGTTCACAACAGGAAAATGGATCCATATGATTATGGCTGTCAAAAACAAAGTTATTCAAATGATTCCTGAAGATGTCGCATGGAATTCAATGAAGTGATGTAGTTACTCCATCTTCACGTTCTTGAACGAAAACATGAGGAGACACAGCAGGGCATACTTGTCAAGTGTGAGAAGTGAATCTCCCATGGGGCCCAAGAAAAGAAGAAGCCCTGATGCTAAATTAAAAAAAGAAGTAAAAGCACAGATGTCCAGATAAAGAGTCCCATGTGATTCCTTCAACCAACGAAGTCTTTCAGCCACGAGAGGGAGAATAGCAAAAAAACCCAGAACATCCCTTTCCTTAAAGCTTCACTTTGTAGCTCTCATCAGCACCACCGTAACTGCACTGCCTGCAAACACAACAAGGAGACCTCTCTTCCTGTTTATGTTTTCCTCCTGTAGTCAGTCATTTCTTCTTTTCCTTGAAGTGTCACTGAATTCTAAGTGTCAAGGAAGAATTTAGTCAGTGAGTGGGTAGGAGTGTAAAAGAAAGAAGGGGAAAGAGAAGGCAAACGAGTCAAACCAAACACACGAAGGATCCTATAGCACCGATATAAAAGCAGCAAAAGCCACAATGGCTGAGAACCTGAGGCCGATGTGATTTACTTGCATGCCTTAGGACATTCAGTTCCACATAATCCACTGTCAAAGTCAATTATAAATATTACAGTATCTGCTACTGGAACGGATCCAATTAATTCAGAAGAAAACATCATATGCTGCCTGTAAGGTACATGAGCACTTAATGACAAGGATTTATACCAAGATACAATCAAAATGAACAAGCTGTACAAAAGAGCAAACCAAAGCTAGGTTGCTTGTGTCTCTGTTTTTAATATCTGCACTTGATTTCTCAAGGGATTATTTTAAACTTTCTTCAAACATAACAGCATCAGGAAACAAAGGATCTAGGAATTTTTTTTTTTAACACTAGCCCATAAAGTTACTTTCCTAAGTCTATGTTAATATATCAAACCAGACATAATTATTAGATTTTTCAAACACTCAGAGCCAGGCACCTTCTGTTGAAATCAGTAACACTATCTCTCTCTCACCACATGACTTTACCACTACTGTGAGGATGATCCACTCTTGACTGTGATGAAGTAGTGCTATTTGAAGAAGGAAACTGTGCTGGTAGGCATAAGGAAATGCTTTGAAGAGTTTGAAATCAAAGTTTGAAGTCAAAGATATACAGGCAGAACTGTTTATTTAGGACTGGAACTGCTCCATGGATCTTTCCTGCTTTTTAAGGCACATGGGTAAATAGCAATGTTTACTATATCAGCTTGGCTCAAAACATCATCCCATTCTGGCAAAGGAGGAGCTTGGCCGCATTTATTTCTGTCTTTGCCCTTTCTTGACTTGTGTGCAATCTCCATATACTTCAACACAAAGCCTCTAACATTTTGGGAATTCCAGCTGGCACAGAGCAAAGCAGAATGTGCCCTCTGAAACATATGCTGCTGTGAGCACATCAAATCCATTCTCCTCACCTAAAAGTGCTTTCTCAACAGGCAGCAAATGAAGTCCTAGTTCTACCAGATGTCAGGATGTCTAAAAGACCAACACAAGAGTAGGAATTGTATATATTTGAACCTTAAATTTCATTGCACGTCCTTTTTCTCAAGAAATGATGGAGCAGGCATCACAGTCAGGTAGCTGCTACCCTGTCATGGGACCAGGAGACACAGTGGCCATAACAAGTGGTGACATGGGTGGAAAAGGACAAGGGAATTTCTTAGTACAACCTCATCTAGTTCATAAACTCAACAGAAGCAAGCAGAAGTAAATGTTTAAAGTAGAAAAATCCTCTAAAGTGATATTCCAAGCAACTGTGGATATCCTTTAGGAAGGAAAATTATGCTTCTACTGTTCTTCTAGAAAACAGATGCAAGACTTGTTTCCAGGTCTTTAATTTGACTTCTCCTGAGTAGGTCAATAACTCATTCCTGTATTTTTCACTTCCTTTTAACAGGATTCCACTGAAAATTGTGGCTAGCACATGAAATTAGTTTTAGTCCACCTTTTTAGGACAGTAAAAATCTTTCTGCACTATGTAATTTCATTTGCTTCAATGAATCATTATAAAGTCAGCTGAAGTTCAAGATAACATATCTTAAGAACCTTAACAGAAAAGGAAAAAAAAAAAAGAGGGGGGGGCATCTACCTAATTATACATCAAAGAGTACTTTTGGAATAAATTCTGTTATCTGCAATGTTAGAGTTTTTTAAGTGTTCTACTTTAGTAATAAGAACAGTGCTGCTGGAATTAACTATTCTGCATAACTGTGCTCAGATATCAGGGGTGTCCAAATGTACTTTTACATGTCCAGTCTATTATTATCATTAGAGTTTCTCATTTCATATTTCCCACAGAAAAATATATTCAATTCCTAATGCAGAAGTACTTCTACTGTGGTTCTTTTTAATAACTTCAGTTTTGTCACAATTCAGCATAATATTTTATAAAGCTTCTTTTTGAGTAAAAGGGCATGAAGTTCCAATAATACCAGTAATGCATATTGCATTTGTATTTCAGTTTTCAATTATTTTCACATTTTTATTATCATTTTCTGCACAAAAAATGTTTATATGGGGGCAGTCTCATTTTTCACACAATAATATATCTAATTCTGACATCCATCTGTCTGGAAATCTTTTTTATTATATTTGCCACAGCATATTTAGAGGTAACCTCACTCTGTGACATTTTGAGATATAACAGCATTTTCTCATGCACGCTAATGAAAATCCTAGAAGTCTCCTATACTCTGTTGAAAATTTGCCCTAAATCATAGATATGATGTTTTTCAGGGGATTTTCAATATTCATGTTAATTTTCATTTAAAACACTTAATCAAAGATGATCAGAGTTGAGGTTGGAAGGGAACTCAGGAGGTCATCTTGTCCAAGCCCCTAGCACAAGCAGGGACATCTAGAGTTTGTTCCTGAGGACCACATCCAGACAGATTTCAGATATCTCCAAAGTGGGAGACTCCATAACTTCCCTGAGCAAGCTGTGCCGGTGCTCGGGCAGCCTCACCATGAAAAAGTGTTTCCTGATGTTCAGAGGGAAACTCCTGTATTTCCATTCGTGCCCATCAGCCCTGGTCCTGCCACTGGGCACCACTGGAAGGGGCCTGGGTCTGTCCTCTTTGCACCTTCCCTTCAATGATTGCACCCTCCCTTCAACCTCAAACACATTGGTGAGATCCCCCTAAGCCTTGTCTTGTCTGAGCTGAACACCTCAGCACTCTCAGCCTTTACTCATAGGAGAGAGGCTGCAATGCGTGAATAGTTTTCATGGCAGTTCATTGGACTCTCTCCATTATATCCATGTTCTCTTGTACTGGGGAGCTCAGGACTGGATGCAGCTCTCCTGGCATGGTCTTACCAGTGCTGAGTAGAGAGGAAGGATCACCTCCCTTGACCTGCCAAACGCATCCCACTGGCTGTTTTTGGTTGCAAGGGCACATAGTTGTTCAATTTGGATACCCCCAGCGTTCCCAGGACTATTTCTTCCAAGCTGTTTTCCAGCTGAATGGCCCCCAGCACTGTTCCTTCCAGGGTTCAAAATAAGCCAGCAGTGTGCCTTTGCAGCATAAAAACGAGTGACAGTATCTTGTACTAACGGGAGTGTTGCCAGCAGGTCAAGAAACAGATACAAACACTTGCAGGGAGGGTGTTGGATCCAGTATTAGTTACTGGGGTACATTGCTTGTTACTGGCCTGTTACTTCTTTGAGGTAGCCTTGAGGATGTGTCTATGTGATGTCTGAAAGAATAGAGAATTATGGGCTGGTAATTGGAATGGAAGAATGTTCTGTACCCACAGTCCTTGAGAAAAAAAGAAACAGAAGAACAGGACATGAAAAGCTAGAATCAGTAATAGAACAAAAGCAGTGTTGATACAATAGAAGACTATTCAGAGACAACAGACTCCATTGCTCCTCAGCTTTGATTAAACCCCAGAGCAGGCCCATCTTCTGTGCTCAATGAACCAGGGGGTCCTTTAGAAAAAAAATAAAAGAGAAAGCCTTTGCAACTCAGAACTAAATAAAAACGAATGGAAATCATACAGCAAATTCTTCATGAAGAACAACTTAAAACTATAGATTCCTTATACATTTCTCCCCAGGGTAGTTTCTTTCAGATGAATGTCGTATTCAAATTCAGATGTGTTTCCAAATGATTCACCTCTTTACATGTAATATCCAAAACCTTTTAAATAATCTCCCTTAAAAATAAGAGTTAAATTCCTTCTTTTTTTTTAGATGCTAGTTCTCAGACCTGAGGTGTCATAGAAGACAATTATGAAAACTCAAAGTAAAATCTATTTTTCAAAGGGTAGAAAGTAGTACAGTTACATAATTCAAAAGGTAGAGTAATAAAATAATAATGACACTGGCAACTTCTTTCTAAAGATCTCAGAAAGCTGTACAAATATTGATGTAGATGTAAGCATTATAATTTATCTGGAAATTAGGAAATAGTTCCCATTTCATTTCAGAGATAAAAACGGCACACAAAGTTTAACTATTTATCTCAGGGCCACTGTGCATGGCCACTGTTTTAAAAACACAACAGAAAATTGCTCCAAAGTCAACTGCCTGCTTGCTGGATTCAGGAGTACTATCTATCCAGAAAATTGATCACCTTGTGCCTTACGTTGGCAAACAAAAGAAGTTACAGATCTGCCAACACAGTACCTCAGGAATGGAACACATGTAACATACAGTACAGAACAAGTGAAAAGGCAAAATTCTGAGAATTTTTTTCATTTTCTTACCTGATTTGATTACTGGAGGCAAGTGTGAACAGGTGTAGAAAGACTAACTGATTTGAAGAAATGCAAATCAGACTCATCTGGACAAAATTACATTCTAGTATAAAAATGTGACTGATAATGAAGTGGGAGGAAGAAGGTAGGTGCTTCTATGTGTTCGTATTTTGCCAGTGCAGGACAGAGTCTATTCTACAGCATCACCTCCCAAGGTGAGAAAGAATCAGATTCTATCCCACATCTCTAATAACGTGGTAATGTACACACAGGGCAACACTGCAACACAGTCAGCAACATCCTAGACTGGCTTCTCTAAATAGGAATCACCAAGAATATAATTAACTGGCATTACACCAAGACATTTCAATAGAATTTCACAAGAGAAATCAAATAAATGAAAGGTGAAGTTCTTGCTTGATATGATATTAGCTAATATTTTAATCTTTAAAATAGGGGATAAGGGATCAGACATACTTAATTTTGCTTAATAATCTGTTTCTTACCCTTACACTGAATTTAGAAGTCTATTTAGTGATCAAATTATTTTAACATTATTTGACTGTGCCTCCTAAACCTAACATGGCACTTGTAGGAATCCAATCTGTTGCTGAAAAAGCACTGCTTGTTCAGGTGACATTTGAGTGGAAGCAGCTTTAAATTTACAATTCCGTTATTTCCAAAATGTCATGTATTTCTAAGCAACATGAAGAATATCAGCTCTGTGTGATTGTACAGCTTTGCCCAATTAACCGGCCAAAACACAGTGGAAAAGACAAGAGGTGCTTGGGACAACCTGAACATTGAATATCCCAAGACAATTCAGAACCTATTGCTGGAATGGTTTTACCTACTAGCAATTAACACAGTTCTTTCTAGCCCTGTATATCAAGAGTCTGGTTGCTTTTTTATATTGCAAAAGGCCTAGGTAATATCAGAATGATTCAATGGATAATGTTTTGTTTTAATGATAATGCAAAGTTTTGACAGAACTCATACATCAAAGTCAAAAGGGTCTGTATTTTAATAAGCTTTACTAAACTTTTATTTGTACTAATGTCAGTCTAGTAATCTTTATATCAATTCTTCATTTCTGCAACACATGTAGAAGATTAACACACCCACATATATTCTTTTCCTATCATTTTTAGGCATTCGCCTAACCAAAAAGGACAGAACCTGAAGTGCATTATAGTTGGAATTCTATGGACAATAACAGATCTAGGAGCACGTTTTGATGGCCAAATAATGGGAATAAAGTAATAAGGAATTAGGAAAGAGAACCATAAAGGCTCTCTATGTAGAAATTTGAAAATGTAATTTTTTTGTTAAGACTTTATCTGGAACTATGTGATTTTTTTTTTTTTGCCTGTATTAGAAGAGGTGAATTTGTGTCATAAAAAATAAGCATCAATTCAAAGCACATTTTCAAAAATTCAATAGATTAAATGATTTCTTTAGTGTGCTCTAAATGCTGTACAGATTGTCCATTGTCCTGTATTTTCTCAGTTCTCTTCCTTATTTCTCAGAAGAACAGTGTCCAGGCAAAAAATATCAAGAAACCTCCACAGAAAAAAAATTATAAAGTATATTCAGAAGATATTAATAAATTTTGCAAGCTTGATTTATACAAGGCACTCGGCAGAGTTTTTTTGCATTTTGTGCACAAAATTGCATTTATTTTAAAAAACCCAACTGCTTTCCATCTTATGATGGTGAAGCCTTTCTCATATTCAGAGTAAAATCTTTAAAAGATATCTCAATGTATTCCTTGTTATAAGCAGTTCATAATAGTTAAGCAAGAATATTCTCATTTCATTACAATTGAAAAATAATTTCAATCATCTGGGACTCTAAACTCACACTGTCTACTAGAGAAAAATCATATGAGAAAATGGAAAATTGGAAACAACTTCTGTCTCAGAGCTAAAATAGGTGATCTTTAGAAACACGAACAAATCAGATTTCATGGAAGTAGGTTTATTTTCTGCACAAGTTGAAACATCATTACTTTGCACAATATTCAGAAACCAGAATACTGAAAGAGAAGCAAGCAAGAACAAACACTCCCAAACAACATCCTATCAATGAAGGTAATAGAGCTTTTACTACAGCCTGCCACTCTACAGAGCTGATAATTAAACCAATGGATGCCCCTGAACTGTTAGTCTTTCATATCTCAGATAAGTGCCACCAACTGCATTATGATAGAAGAGCTGTCTTTGTCTCTGCACCTGGAAGGCTTTCACCCAGCACACATTTCAGGAAAATGAGTGCATTTCTTCAGAAAGTTTTAGTTTTACTAACTTTTTTTTTTTTTTTTTTGCAAAAGAATATTTCATCAGAAAATTCATTATCTGAATTCTTAAGCATCCTCTTGGAGATGAATGTATTTTTCTGATACCATTTTTCATTAGTTGCCACCCACAGAAAGATTGTAATATATTCTTAATAAAACAGTCATCCAAGAAAGTCGCAAAGACAGACACTTAAGAATATGAAAACAGTGCACAAAGAGGACTTAAGAGCCTTCCAAGGAATCCATATGGAGGAGCAATGAATTATCCACAGTATGTATTGTCCACAGTCTGTAGATGGAGAGTTAGTACTTGATTTTGTCATCTCTGGTCCCAAACCAGAGCTCTCAGGTTTTTGAGTAGGCTGAACAGAAAAACAAGTCTGGCAGTCTTGAACAGTATACACTGAATCTGTTGTAACTTTCTCATTGTTAAAGGTCCGCCATATGCCTCCAAATCCTTCTTTTTTGGCACCTAATCAGAATGCTTAAGAGTATAATGTTAATAAAATAGCCCAGAGACTGTTCTCTGGCTGCACACCATATAACATTTGACCCGGAGTCCCTCTGGGCCCCAGGAATTGCCCCTCTGACCACAAGACATAATTATTTTTTACTGTGTTTTCTTTTCAGTTCAGATCACCTGAAATAACATGTGAGCTGTTAATACAGCACCTCCAGTTTGGGTTGTTCTCTGTCTGAATAATTTTAAATCTAAAAATAGGACTTAAATATTCCTTCCATACTGATATGTCACACTATAACAGCAGACAAAAAAATGAGTATATATTACCATATACAACTGTCATGACTGCTAGCTGTACTGTAATTAAAAATTGTTAATGATGCTATTATAAGGGTCTAATTCATAGATTTTATCATTTAGCCTTAAAAGATAATGGCTTCATCTTACTTACTCAAGTGAGTAATCCTGACTTGTGAAAGGAGTCCTGTTAATGAGTCACATCAATAAAGATGCAGAATTGGTCCCAAAATGAGAATAACTTTAACAGTGTCAACTTTAGCTGAAAGCTACATTTCCTTCTTTCCCCTCCTCTTCCTCTAAACAAAAAAGAACAGCATCATCTGCACCAAAATGAAAACATGTGGATGCTCTCAGTTAAACGTGGATCTGTTTTCAGAATGAAACAGAAAGTTTATCAAGTGAGTAGTCATTACAGGATTATGATTTTTCTGAAAATAACTTCCTGAAATGCATTTTGGGTGTTTATCGTTGCTCTCAATCAGCAGTCAGTGCACTTCAAAGGCAAAATCCAAAGGTTCTTATAGCTAATCTTACAAGATGCTGAGTTTATACTCCCTTCACACACAATAGAAGCCCACACTCACTCCAAATCCAGTAGGAATTATCAGATCCAAAAGAAATGTTTGTTCCTGGATAATGCGTATGTATGATGACTTCTTTTTGGCAAATATGAGGCTTTTACACATGTTATGAATGCCTATTTGATCATCTAAGACTTGGTCTTTTTCACAACTATCAGTCCATCTCAGTACAAAAGAAATTCAGTCATTTTGGTGGACATCTTATCTGCATTTGTATGCAGTGCCTCCCCTGTGGGATTTCCCAGATCCACGAGTTAGCCCCTGCACTGAACAGCTCACATTCTGTAATATTGTATTTTTTTCCCCACAACATTATTATTATTTTAGTCACTGCATCAAATGATGTGCCAGTGCATCAACAGAGATCTTGTATCACTTAGGATACCACCACACAGAAGTGCTAAATCACAGTGACAAATGGTGTTTCTTTGAGGGACGTGAACTCCAGGCTGCCGAGGCAAATAAAACAATCCAGTTCCTTCTGCTCAGAAGAACAAGGGACATGAATATATATCACAGAATACAGTGAAAATGTATGCATCAAAACTGGTGACAGAAGAGTGCAACATTCAAGGTACTAACAGTGTTATAGGGCTAATGCAAAGGCAGTCAAGCCAATGAGGATTGTGATGATTTATCTTTCTCTGCACTGCTTGTTTTAACTCATAAACTGGAACAGGATTTGTAAAGGCAGAGTTTGAACTTCATGAGCTAAAATTCTGCTGTGATCACCCAGTCCCCCAGCTCAGTCCTTTTAGCAATGCAGGAAGCTGCTCTTACCCACATATCAATTTCAGACCACAAAGAACTTTCAAGACGGAAGTTAAACATTAAGAAGGCCCAAGAAACCACAGATAACACCTCAGTAGTAGAATGCAACAGAAAACAACGTGAAGGAAAGTTTGACTCACAGCTCAGTGGAACGGGCCAAGAGCAGAATGAGCAAAAGCTCTTGTGTTAGCAGCTAAAGCCTTGCCCAAGACAGCAGACACTGATAAAAAAAGATTAAAAACCAACCAAAAACCTAGTTTAGGCACATCGTTGAAAAGCTTATCCACCATTTAAATTCCAACAGGAGATTTAAAAAAAATAGTAATCAGCAGGCCTCTGGCTGAGACTCACAGGAATTGAGGAATTCATTTTATTTATATATGTATATGCATATATATGCACTGAGCACCTAAGAGACATTGACAAAAAGCTGAAGTGTGTTGGCTAGAATAATTGGAAATTATTCCTGGTGCAAAGATTTTCTTTCAAGTCTTCAATTACAAAGGAATTGGTTGAAATGCTCTCAGAACTACCATGTGATGAGACAATGCACTAGTGGGGTGGATCCTTTGGAATAGCCTTGAAAGTCCCAAAGGTTAGCTGCTTCTCTGATTTGTGACATAGAGTGAAAAACAAGATGAATAGGTCCAAAACTAAATTAGTGCTTCCTCAGACTACAAAAGGGCAATGATTTTAACCTGGGGGCAAAGAAAAGCTGGATATTGGGAATGTAAGTGTAGGATGGTATTGACCACAGAGGAGTAGAGATAAAACTCAGGGGGCTTTCTAAGGTGTCTATCAATTTTCAAGCAGGTATTCTGAGACTTAGCACATGCATTCACATGAATATACTTCTAATAAATGTCTCAAATTGTCACATGAACAGGTAGAAGCAGTTATTGAGCTTGTGTTTATGAAGCAGTGAGAAAAAAGAAGTGACCCAGACAGTTATTGCACTATTTGGACCTCAGTGGGACACAGTGCTTTCAAATTGGTAATGCTGACAGACAGAAGTAAATACGAAATTAATTCAAAGGCAGATAAGTCCAGACTAAATTTGACAGCACTCTTTTTTAAAGGGAGCTGACTTTAAAAGAAAATCCTTAGATGTCTTCTGTCCAGACTTCAGTAAAATAGCTGATACAGGGCTATGTGGGAAATTAATAAATAATGTTGGAGAAGAAAGAGGTAAAAGAGGAACTGTTAGGCAGAAGGGAAAAATGGAAATAGAGTGGTGGATAGTTGACAGTTTGAAAGGGGCAATTTGACAGTGGAGGGAGCTTAATGGTACTTACTTGAGAATCAGTTCTGAGGCCAGTCCTTTTTAAATTTTCTTTCGCGATCATGGTATAAAAATGAGTGGTATGATGAATCAAAGCAAAGAAGTATTGTCAATACAAAACAAAATCACTGCAGAGGAAAATTGGAATGATCTGAGGACAGGAATAATGGAAAGAAGAATTTGAACTGCAATAGTATTTACTTGCGGACTTAAATGCAAGTCTTTCCGCAGTAAATTTAGGAAATTGCTAGGAAAAAATAACTGAAGAAAAGGACCTATCTTGGCTATGAGGCACCAATTTACTGGGAAACTAGAATATCCTTCCTCTCACACCAGCACTTATCTGAGGATAAATGAACAAGTAGAACACACATACTACCACTGCATGTGATGCAATTTCAGATGTTCAGCTGCCTAGACTCCCAGTCTGTGACAAGGATGAAGATAAAATCAGCATGTATTTTTTGAGGTATTTTCTGTGGACACAGAGAACCACATGTGGCACTGGTAACCAGCAGCAATTGCAGATGGCCATTAAATAAAAGGAAGATCGGAGGGAGAAGAAAAGTACAAGAGTCATGGTTGACATAATAGCAGAGCTCTGAGGCTGAAGTTGCAGAAGATCTTGGCCAATGCTTTTTCCTTGGGTTGAAATTGGCAGTCTTTGTTAGCCTATTTCTGTTGGAAGCAAAGTGACAATTCTGAACTAGAAGCAAAATGTTGTGGGGTGGTTTTTCTTTTTTTTTGTTTTGTCTTCAAACAGCACAGGTATCTTAACAGACTTTTTCAGCAAAGCTTTACATTTGTACTTACAGCTTCATGCAGAACAAAGATTACAGACATAAAAGAGAGATTAAAAAAATAACAACTCTGTTTGCATGGTTTATCTTCCATGCCATTGTAGAAGAGTGCATTATACCATTGTACACTCAAAGAAAGGATCAGTAACTTCCAAATAGCTCACTGTTGCATTTTTACTGGTTTATACTGGAGAATTTTTGCATTCAATCAAAATAACAATCTGCTGAATCTGTCATCCTGTCCTCCATAGTAGTCATGGACAAATAATTCACGCAACAGCTTCAACTTTGTTCCTTGATAAGGAATTGTTTGATATCATTCTGATGCATAAAGTTCCTCCCTCACCTCTGGTATGTAGAACTTAGATTACAATTTGAAAACCTACAATCCAGGTAATAACCATCTTTAGAATATTTCTAATACAAGCTAGCATTACTGTTGTTGTGCACTAAACATCACTGTTAAGTGGGAATACCCATCTAGAAACAATTGATTGAGTCTGTCTACTCTCTTCTCTTATTATTCCTGAGGCACAAGTGAGGAGGGAGCTGCCAACCACCTGAAGAGCTCAGTGCCCAGTCTTCTTTTCCATGACATGGCAGTCACAGAAAAATGGGAAAATGTCAGTGAAGGGCTCCTGTGAAAGCAAGCAGCAGGAACTGGGATAGATCAATGTTCCTGGAGGTGGCAGTGAAAAATAGACAAAGCTTTCCTTGATAGATATGGACAAACATAGGCTGTATCACACATGAGCAATATTTCCATTGCTTCAGGGAAGCATCAATTCTTGCAAGTATACCAAATCTCATTGATTTGGGCACATTCAGTAAGCCCAGTTCCATAAAAATTAATCAAATTTGAGTGCAAATCCTCTGGTCAGTCCGTTATGTGGCAGGCACATCACCATGGAAGCACCACGAGACATGACCCAAGTGCTTTTACAAGAAGCTGTGCAGCCAGATGCATCAGAAGAGTGAGCATCACCAACGTAAATAAATCATGGCCAAAAGAAAAAAAAAAAAAAGGATTGTCCAGATATTAAAGTACCAATCTAGCATTCGTGTTACTACAATTCAGTTTTACTCTGCATGTGATTCTGTCTATGCTCCAGAGCAAATTATCCAGTGTGGCCTCAGTGTCAATTCTGGTCACTAGATTATAATACTTTCCTGCCTTAGAAGCCTTTTGAAAGGATCAATA
The DNA here is from genome assembly GCA_035221455.1 of Xenops minutus. Lineage (NCBI taxonomy): Eukaryota > Metazoa > Chordata > Aves > Passeriformes > Furnariidae > Xenops > Xenops minutus. The sequence goes on from JAWWEE010000074.1 coordinate 40,300,640, forward strand.
CATTAAGGATTCTTAAACATTCAGATCATATGTTATTGAATCATTAACCAAGGTAGCAAGAAATGTCAGACACTTCTATTAATCCCATGAAGTTCATTGTCTCAAATCTTGAGGCAGTGATGCCACATTTGTGTAAAAAGAATTTCCTGCCATCCGTTTAAAACTGAAAGGCTGTGATTTCATTATGAACCCTTTGTTCTTGTGTTCTGAGACAGCTAAATTGGTGCACCTCCTTGACCTTGTCTAAACCATTAATAATTTATATGCCTCTTCCATTTCACCTCTTATTCATCTCTGTTGTTACATACATACCCTAATCTTTTTAATCTCTGCATGTATGGAACTCTATCCATGCCTCTGATCCTCCTCATTAATATTCTCTATTTCCTATTTCCTTTATGGCCTAAGTGAAATAAAATTACCAAACTGAATGAATAGTCCAAATGGAAGATTACTATTGCTTTATGTAAGAAGTCTATAATACATTTGATTTTTTTCAGGATACTCTCTTTTTTTTCCCCTTGTGTATGTAGGTGCTTTCAGTAGGAAGCCCACAGGAACTGCATAGTCTTTTTTCTGAATAGGGTTGCTGATCATTTAGGACTTCTTAGGTGTATAAGCAAGTTGAATGATTTTCTTCCAATATCCACTAATCCTTACTTTATCAGCTGCTGTTGGAGTACAGGATTGCAAATGGTAGCTCCCTGCATTCTGCACCCTAATGTTCTCTCCATTTTGCTCTTAATTCATTTCTTCTGTCTCTTCTAGGTCAGAACAGCTTTTTCCGGAGCTTTGCTCAAAAATCCAGTTTGGTTTTTTGTCCAGGTTTTGTTTGTTTGTTTTTTGTTACTCAAATAATTAGTATCCCACTGTTTCTTGTGCCTTATGCTGCCATTGTTCTGCATGAAACCAAACCTGATCATCTGGGCACAATGAGAAGACCTTCACTCACATATTTCACTGGTCTGTCTGTTTAGCTTTGCACTTCTGTATCTTCTTCTATGAACTCTCTTGCTTATTTGTTGGGATCTTTTCCTGCCTGCCTTCCTTTCTGTTTTGCTTTAAATCAACAGTCTCCTGACCATCCGTACAGCACACCAGCTGTGCTGTACCATCATTTTGTGTTACCCATGAGAAGGTGCCCTTTGTGCTCCAAGTCCTGTTGATGCCATTTTGGTTAAATCCAGCTGCAGTTCAGTGTGGACTAATGTCTGAGTGCAGTAATCTCAGGCCAAACACATACTTTGCAGAACACACCTGAGGCTCCCTAGCCAGAGCTCCTGCCTGCATGTCCTTCGGAAAGGTACTTCCCAGAAATGTGTGTCATATTTTATGGGTGACTGCTACCAGAAGTAAAATCTATTCTGCCAGAATTGAGCTGGGTAAAGACTGTATTGCATACTGTCTTTGAATTCCTCATCCAGTCACGTACATGCTCTCAAATAGATATTTATATTTGCCAAACAGGCAGGTTCTCTGACCAGACTTAGTGATGTCTGTAATTTCACATACAAGGTGGTGTCCATTTCATACCAACTCCTAACATTATGACTCAATTCTCTATAAACAAAATGCCTCAACCACATAACTCATCCATCATCCCGTGTAAGAGATAGCTTCATGTGGTACTTAGCCCTCACAATCTGCTCAATGCCAGAGTACAAACTCATTAATCCACGCTTTCAGTACAGCATTGTGTTGAGAGAGCACATATGCAACTCAAGAAAAGAAGCAAATATAATAATACAGTCCACTGCTGGAATCCAGTTCACAGAGATGCGTGCATTATGTTCAGCAAAGCCAGTTCAGTGTCTGCTGCTAGTAATGACTCTTGCTCCATGCTATAGTTCTGTAGTTTTCACAACACTCAGACTGAGTGTACCTGGAAAGCAGCTTTTCCGATGAGACTGCTCACAATGCTGGTACATAGAGGTGAGCTGGTAGAAATGTTTGTTTGCAAAAACCTTGGTCCATGACTCTTTCTCAAAGCTACTTTTAGTGTCTCTTAATGCTGACAACTTCTGCAAGCTGATGTCTTTAGCAGACAGAGCATCCTTGCCTGCCAGAAGGACAAGTACTCCAGGTAAATGCTTCAACTATAGTAATTTTATTCTTCAAACACTTATTCTTGGACCCATGACTCCTCTTATGCTGGACTACTATGAGTCCAGCCCTGTCTCCAAGGCGATTTTTAAGAGCATGCAGTATCTGGGAAGTCAGTTATTTATCCTCATTGACTCCCCTCATACACATCAATCTTATGTATTCTAAATAGAATCTCAAGGCCTTACAATTACATCCTAGAAGGCTACGGCGTTCAGTTCCCCTCACCTTCTCCTTGATGTTTCACTAATATATTTTTCACAGCACTTGCTCATAAATTTTTGCACCTTTATATCACAAACCCACATTGTTTGTTCCCTGATGCCTCATTTACCCTCAAGAATGCCATCAATACTGCTCTTAGGACTTCTTCCAGTGCTAGTTTCAGTTGACATTAGAACTCCTTTGAAGATGGAGTTAAAGCTACCTGTGGCCAACAACGCTAGCCCAATGGTAACAGTAAAGGTAGTTGCCTTGCCTTGTTATACCAAAACATGTACTTCACCTAAATGGTAATTTTATTCTAAACCAGTTCTTACACCCTCAGTCTCTGGATGAGGCTACTGACTGATTTTCAGTGTGACCTCAGTGTAAGTTCTGATATTACCTGAAGAGTCCCTCATTTCTTGTGGAGCTAGATTACCCCTGTGGCCTGCTGCAAGTGATTACTGTACAGAGTGCAGTAGTAGGTAGATTTGCCAATTCCTTTCTATGGGGAGTTTAGAAACATGTCATTGTCTCATATAGCAAACATGGGAATATACTTCTAAAGTAATCCTGCACTGTTGGTGTCCTTTTCCTTCAAATACATTATCAGTCTCCTATTTGCAAGCTGCTAGAAAATTTTCGTTTCTCTTTTCCATCAGGGACTTCATTGCTGTTCAGCAGTGGGAGGTACACCCGCATTTGACTACTAGAAATTCTAACAAATAGCATATCATTGGAGGAGGATGGGTTCTTATAGGCAATATATACCCACTTCGCCAACTTCAGAAAGGTTTTACTATTTTTCATCACTTAGTAGATACCCTTCTTAAATCTAGTCACTTAAGAGTCTCAGCTATCTGCTGGTACTACAATGAAGCTGGAACATAATTTGTTGCCAGTCTTATAACATAGTTTCAAACATTATTTGACATGAATACATATATATATACACACATATATATACTAGTTTGGAGATCATTTACATGTGGCAAACAGCTCTTCTATAGACTTCTTTCATTATCCATACTGCTGCTTACCACAACAATGTTAGTTTCAGCTTTGGATTAAGAAGTGTTTCTAGTCCTTATACCTGTCCACTGACTGGGTACCTGGGTTTTCTCTGCTTTTCATACTGCTTTCTGATGTCTGCCCCAGATCACAGTATCAGCTTCACTGTCTCCTGATTACTCATTTTCTTTATTGTGAGCCAGAAGATTGGTCTGAGTTTTTTTCCCTAGTATCCACTATTACTTTGATACCTTCCCAGGATAATGCAACAGTCATGGTTAGTGGAAGTGATGCAGTTGCACTGGATGTATGTCTCTTGACAGTCTTTCCAGTGACAAACTTGTCTGCCACATTAAAAGCTGCCATTAACAAGGAATCTTTAATGTTTCCACAGTTTCCAGGTCTACAAGAGTTCTCAGCTCTTGTAATTATTTCCTCTTTTGCTTTGCTTTAAGTAGAAAATAACAAAAACAGCAGAAGAGCCTCCTGTCCATGATCTCCTTTTGTCGGGTCATATAACTCAATAAGCATTTCTATCAGTCTTCGCAGTGTTTCAGACATCACAGCATCTTATTTGCTTCCCTTCCACCTTCTCCCAAAAGGATAGTAAAGAAAACCTTTACTGTCATTTTCTCATCTTTATTCCTTTGTGAACACACTCTATTACTTTTTTAACCACTTCCTTGTTTGTGTAGCTTATTTGGTCTGGAAATACACCATCGCATTTTTAAAAGTCCCTCCAGGTCATCTGTTTACTCCTAGCTTTATTTTCCACTTAATAATACTTGAAGAAGACGATGCGTCTCTCTGGAATTATTGTTGCTGAAATGTTTCTGCACCAGGTACTGGACAATAACACCAGAAGACTCCCTGTTTATAACATTAGCCTGGTTTTTTAACAACCTATTTACACAAATGCTGAGACTGACATTAACACCACAGTCACATGCATGCAGATTAGCTTATGTGTGGCCTTTCAGATCTCCCTGCAACCCATGTTCTTCCCCCTGGTTTCACATAGATTGCTGCACTCAGTTATCTTTATTTACTTTTCCAGCCTAAGGAATTGTACGTGATTTAACAGCAGCTAAAGAAGTCAGATGCTGAGCACTTAGCAGTAGTGGTGGCAGCTGTTGGCCCAATAAATCCACCTTTTCCAGCTTGGCTTTTTATTTAGGTACTTACTTAAGCAAGACTGAAATTGTGTTAAACAGAATTCCTTTCAAACAAGGAAATTTTAAGTATTAGCTCACTCAGCTTTACGTATTTACTAGGAAAGCAAATTTTCTAAACTTGGTGCTCATCTTGCACATATAACATAGACATATGCAAATAAAATCAGTGATTTTGAGAACTGATGAGTTTTACTTAAACCCATCACTGTTCTTGTACATCCTATCTCACTTGAACTGTGTCAACCATAGGGGATGTCTGAAAAGACTGTGCCTAATAAAGGAGTATATTTTGCTGATAAAGAAACCTTTAGCATACTGAAATTTACTCTTTGATCATAGACTATGATAGTATTGCCAAGAAAAGGATAAAAGGCACATTTAAAATTAATTTAGGTTAAATATTTAAACATTACTGTTTCTGAATTGAAATGCATATAGAGATGTTATAAAACATATGAGCTACTAAAAATAAACTCTAAGCTCTTCCTATAGTTTTTAATTCAAGCAACTACACATGGCAAAATGTATCACAATATTTTGATAGGACATTAAAACATGACCATTAAAATGTGTTATCTGCTGTAGAGGGCTCTTTAGTCAATGACTCCTGTGTTAATCTAGAACATCCTGTAATCATTCAGGCAAATCTGAGGAATAAATGGCACTTCAGACTTTGTGCTTAAAGCATCATGTTCTTTAGTGTAAACCAGCAGTTAATTTCACACTTAAAAATTAAACAAACTGCTATAAATACATAATATGGCACCAATTACAAAATGAAGACTGTATTTTCTTTTAAAAAATTCAGTTGTTTTTCATTCATCCAAATATGTTCAGTCTTACTTGGAAATTAATATCTATGTAGAGGCATATTGCATTTTTCCAGAAGAGACGTAGTATGTTTTCTTACTTCACATTGCAATAGAAGTGGCCACATCTGCTCACCTTAGAGAGCATATGGATATTCAAACACTGTATCAAGGTATATATTTCAAGGAGAAAATTTAACTGCCTGGGTGTCATACTTTAATTCAATATAGCTGAAGAAGGAAGATGAGAATTTTAAAAAATTTCCTGAGTTAATTGATTGATGAATAACACCTTCCAAGAGCAGACCTTTATTCATCTCATTTCATACACCCTGATCTGAAATTCACCCAGATTACCTCAGGTCATAAAAAAATGATAACTAAGGACACATTGAAGAGTGCACTGCACACTGCACAATTGCAATTTCTATTTTCTAGCATTTTTCTGGGACTTTAATTTACTGGGGATACATGACCAGAATATCTGGTCCTATAAAACTGCTTTTAGAACTCAAGTCAGGAAATATTAGGTGTAACTATTTGCCCTCAGTGTTTTTGTGAGGGACAGTAGTGACCTGGTGCCATTTCCGTCTCTCAGGAGACAGAAACTTTTTACAACCCTCTGCCATAAACAAATGTGAAAGCTTCTCAGCTCAAATCATAAACTTTTTTATACAGGTGGTTACCGATGCAAATGATTCCATTTCTGCCAGATTAGCTTTCCTGCCCAACGACTGAAGAGGTGTTTGCTAAGACAATTGCTATATAGGTACAAACAACAATAAAAGAACACCAGCATGAAGTCTGAAACGTGAAATCTATACACATCATAAGTTATTGTGGATCTATCCAATTTTATCACTGCTGAATGGTTTTAAAATGTTGAATTCCTTTCATTTGTGCAACTCTAGCAAGCATATAAATGTCATCTCTTTCAATTAGAGATATCTAATAGCAGGCAGGCAAATTGTCTAAATAGTAAAAGGGAAATTTAAGAGATTTGGGGTTTGAGATAGCAAGAGTCAATTAGAAACATAATAAAAAGCATAAAGCTTTGGAACACAGTTCCAAATGTATCTTTTTAAGGAATGATCTACGATGCCTTGTATTCAGCAGCTCGGTAGCTTGCAGTACACCTCGTCTGAACTGGGTACAGCCCTGCACAGAACATGCAAGTTTTTCATAGGGACACACGTGGCCCACACCGAATAGGCATGACACACACTGACTACACTTAGCAATGAACAGAAGACAAAGAAGAACAGCTTCCTACTCACCCAGACTGGGTGAATGAACAAACATTCAATCTGCGAATAACTAGAGGAAAAATTAAAATTCATGGAGAATTGGGGATTGTTTGTTTAGCATAATGCTAAACTGTGTGCTGTTCATACAAATTTAGATTAAAAAAAAATGAACATTCATTCTTCAAAAAGAAATAAATGTTTTGCAATTGAAATCCATCATATCTGACACTGATCACAGTGGTTTTCTTTTGTCATGAGAATGATGGAGTATGAGCAGTTTTAAACAGGCTATATCATGTAATTATTATCAACATCCATATATATTCAATTGGACAGGTTATTTTTTTTTCTTACTGATACTGGCTTCCATCAGCTCTATGGACAGACCTTTTTGTCTTCAGAAATGTCCATGATACTATTGGGAAATTGATTTCTTAATTATAAATGAGGCAGAACAATTTATAATAAATAGTGGGGTTTAAAAGCAGACGGGTTTTGGAAGTTAGTTTCTAACGTGAAAGGGAACTATCTTGCAAGGGGTTTGCTTGGCACAGCTAGAGCAAACAGGATGGGCAAAGTACAGAACAATAACATTAGAGGACACTATAGACGAGATAAAATGGAATGCCAAAAAAGTTATGGTGTGAGGAACCAGAAGGTTTAAGAAACCATGAACTTGCACTGCCCGCGGGAAAAGTTTCAGCCCATCCCTTGTGGCTGCCATTCCCACATGAATTTTGGGAACAAGGACCTCTCCATATCCTCCATTTTTGCCTCACCAGAGCCCATGGGTCATCACAGCCACTGCCTCCTGAGGAACAGAATCATCTCCCACCGTCTGTACATGTAACTGCACTGAGGGGGCAGAGATAGGACTTGATCTCTTTGAAAGTTTTGGTTACGGTGTTGCTGTTTATTCTGTTCTGGTTTCTTTCTTTGTTGTTTTTTTTTTTCTTTTGGTTATACATAAATATATATTTGTAGTAAAGAACTGTTATCCTATTTCTCTATATTTGCTGAATGAAGTCTCTTAATTTCAAAGGCTGTGGTGGTTTTTGGGGAGAGGCCCCCTTTCCTAGTCTTGAAGAGTTCCTCACTTTCCTTGATAGGCATCTTGGTTTTCTTTTAAGCTGAGACACTACAAAAGATTACTTAGACATATTAAACTAGCGAGGTTACTTGGAATTAGCTGCTCTGTAGCTCTGGGCCATATTCTTTTCCTTTATTCTGTTTTCTTCTTTGGAGTGGGGAAGGTGCTCAGAAATACGTTCTTGCCCTTTAATCACATCTTCACCTCAGAATCAACCAACAGAGTCAGCACTATTGGCAACGAAAAGAATATAACATTTCAAGAGAGAGCAATCTTACCTGCAAACCCTCATCAATCTCATTTCTGTTTCATTATTTTTCTAGGAAAAAATACTTTTATGTCACCACAATATGCTCACAAAAATTATCACCCTGAGGTGTCTTTATTTTTGTAAACTAATGCTTTTTAATCATAAATAAAAGTGGGAATGAATAAAAAATGCTGGCAAAGCCAGCAAAAGAAAAAGTCTTTGAAGCAAAAGTATTCTGGTCATTGTTATCCTAAAACACCATGCTAAAGGCTTTCTCCTGTATTCATCTTCACTGTAGGCAAGAGGTAACTGCTTCCAAAGAGCAGTGGAATGAAGGTGTCGCAATATCAGCAGTATCACAGCAAGTAGCTGACAGGCTCTGGGGTGACAAAACCATAATAGAAAATATATCCATTTCACGGAGGAAATACACTAATTTGTAGTCAGCTCCACTCTGCGGAGAGATACTGAAAGCAACTCCTTAAACTGGCTTCCTAGGAATGATGGTAGCTTATTAGTTTACTGCCTCTTTCTCAAGAGACACAAACAAGTCCATTACACAGAAGAATGATGAACGCTATTTTTGGAAAAGGGTAGTTAACCATTTCTCCTAATACTAATACCACTTGGCTCTTCATCTCACCTGCATCTCACAGAACTTTGCAGAAGTTGCATTTTAGAGTCTCTTTCAGCCAGGGAATTCAAAACCTAAGCTTTTGTCAAAATGGGGATGCCCCTGAGGAACCACCAAAGGAGGAAAAAGCGTGCCCAAAGTGTTTCTCTTGCTGCCAAGAACATTCATCTCTTGTGTCCTCACCCTTCTAAGTCCACACCTGAAGCAGATTGCATACCAGAGTTATAGAGAGAAGGGTAAAGGCAAGCAGGCTGAGTGGAAGGAAGGAGTGAGGAGAAAAGAAGGGCCTGGAAAATCTTGGAGGAAGTGCAGTTTGATAGAACAACATATGGAAAGCTCACACAGTAGGGACAGTCTAGACCCAGAGGTAAAGATACTTCATTAGCCTGTCAGCCACCTTGGGAAGACCACAGATATGACAACCCTGCACTGCACTGAAAAGTCAGTTCTAGTGGGGAATATGGCACAACGTTGCACAGTGAGCAGCATTTCACCACAGCCTAGGGGACAAAAGCTCCTAACTGAAGCTACTGGGAAATTTAGTAGACAACAGAGAATTCCCTACTCTATGGACTGGGGTTTGCTTTTCCTACAACTGCTAAATGAGAAAAGGCTCTATTAGGCTCCCAGTTAGTGGAAGACAGCTGTGGTCCACCTGTTTATATACAGAAGTGTATTTCTTTCCCTTATGTCATTATTCTTCTACAGAAGTCAAGAAATGCAAGAAAAACTTTCTGCTATGCAATTCACTAGAGCAGAATACAGAGTCCCTCTTCCAAAAATCCTTTAAGCAACACCTCTGCTTTGTACCCATTGCCAGCAGAATCTACCATCTACCATATGGAGCTCACAGTAGACATTGCATTGGCTCAGTTCAAGAAATTGTCTGCAAAACACTTTTTCAACACTGAATCAACTTAAAACAAATAATTCTCAGCAGTAAACTACTGCACTTCTCAATGTTAAGGCCTCATTGAAACAGTGATTGCATCTGTCACCCCAAAAAATATACTCAGACAGCTCTTTACCATCCCTAGAGTCAGACTTCACACTTAAAATTCATCCCGCTGAATTTAGACAAGATTTTAAATATGGAACAGTTCCCCGGTTGTTGCTTATTTGGACCAGAATTCCTGTGAACCATAAATTACAGGGTTTGAGACAGAACTGTTCATGAATGCTTATCTGTATCATCTGCCCCCTAGTCTGACCACAGACTTCCATACTGCTGCTATGATATGTTTCATGGGAACCCTTCTAATATAATTCAATTTCTTGGCTACTTCTTTTACACCAAGAAAAAAAAAAAATGAAAAAGCTGAAAAAAATGGTATGGACCTTAACAGTGCAATTTTCAGAAAACCCCACTGTTTAAATGAATAATGACAGAAACATTTATTTCTAAGACCTTTAATTCTAGCCACCCTTGAGCCTTTCAAAATAAATTGCACAGTTGAAAGAATGCAAAATACAGTGAATCAGTTCCTCTTTTCTATAGTAGATCTCTATTCTATGCAGTGCTTCTGCCTGTTTAGTAATGAGGGAAGAACTGCAATTTCCTGTTGTGTCAATCCCAAGGAACACAAGTCCCTGCTAAGAAATACAAGTCTCTGGTAAAAATCGCTGTAACAAATATGACCTTTAAAGAAATGGTGTGCAAGAGGCTTGAAGGGTTTAGTTTAGCCATGTAGAACATAGCACATAACTTTGAAAAGAGTTGTCTTTTCACAAGACATTAATCCTATCACCTCATATTAATCCTATCACCACAAGTTTATCTGGAAAGGCTCCCCTATGTCTTTGCCCTGCACAAGTATCTGCACTTGTTCTAATTTGAAATAGACAGCACATAAGGTGGCCATCAATGCTGGTGGCATCTTCTTCTTTACAGCACAAGGTCCTCTGCATTACAGAATTATTTCAAATCTCCAAATTCTTAAATATTGGTAAGTACCACAAAGACAAATTTATTAAAATGTATAGCCAAAAACCTACTTAGAGACAAACATTTTTGTCCTAGCAAATTGCAGATTTAATCTGGAAGAAGTACAAAATTCATTGCTAAAAATAATCTTTCCAGAACAGATAGAAACATTCAAGTAAACTTCTGTTTGATTTTAGTGTTGTTTAATCACTGTTGTCACAGTAATAGGCCATGAAGTCACACCACCTTAACTACTGGAAAATTAATATTTACTACATGATTGAGCTTACTTGGGCATTGCCAGAGGTAATCATTAAAGGCTCCAAGGAAAAAAACTGAACATTTGATGCCATCAAAAATGAGATAAATATCTGGTGTCTGCCCATAATACAGTATAATTCAGTGTCATATTTCTGCAGTCAAAAATACTATGAAGAAAAGAAATCATATTTCTTACAGAATTATGCTTTGTCTCCCATATCATCAGTTTCTCGTCTTCTTTGCACACTTCTGTTGCCTTGTATAAATACACCATCTCTACATCTTCATTTTCCTAAGGAGAATACATCTGGTTGTTTTTGCCTTCCCATCAGGTCTGGACTGTCTTTCCTTAGGTAGAGTTAAGATGAATGTGTGAATACAAAAAGAAAAAAAGAAAAGCTTCCACACTATTCAACAGTGTTTGACATGACTACAGAACTGAGAAAGAAAACATATCTTTAAAGCCCATGTGCTCTCATACTGTTACATTATATTACCAGGTGGTGATAAAACATGACTCTAAGTGAAACGATGATACACCTTTGTCACAGAGAATGTTAGCTGCATTGGAACAGTATCACTTGCTGTTTTGAGGAAGAAAAAATCCAAGTTATCAGGAAACTTACAGGATGGTTGCGCCCAACACTGAAGAAAATTACTTGAAAATAGTTTCAACTTCACTGCCCAGAGCATACATTAAATGCATTATCTGTATTGAGCTCTGCTGCAGCTCTAAATTTAGTGAAATGTGGTTTTCACTGAGGCTAATGAAACTGGTAATCCCTATGGAGAGTGAAATTTCAGCATTTTCCTTATTCAGTGGCTGCTCATTTTCCAACTAGACCACCTCAGGCTATGATTTATCAGAGCTCAGAAGTGAAGGTTTGAGGGCCTTTTTAAATGTGTGGATAAGAAACCTTTTTGGAAAACTTGGTGTTGAAGGAAGAAATGATGATACTATTGCACTGCTAAAAACTCAGGACTAGTAGGTAACTAACCACTGAAATTGCCTTCTCTTGACAAAGATCTACAAGTATACAAAAGATTATTGAGGTGTTGGGTTTTGATTGTTTGTTCTGTTTTGTTTGGGGTTTTTTTCCCCACAAGAGTAAATGCCTATGCTCCCATTGAAATCACCTCAAAATCAGGGTGATATGGATCATTCACACCCAACTGGCTACCAACCCTACAACAGTAGGAGCAAACCTAGCCCACCAAAAATTTTCAGAGAAGTCTAACCTAGACATATGAGAGGAGTTGTTTTGTTCAGTGACAAGGGTGGTTTCCATCCAAGACTAAGAGCTCTAATGTGGGATTTACTGCATCATCCTGTTAAAGATTGCACACAGATCCACAGATCCAAAAGCCCCATTTGATGCTTAGTAAAAAGTTATCAGGATAGGACTTACCTCTAGATTAAGATATCTAAACATCATGTTATACATGTGAGCTAGATCTTCTCACTCACACTAGCTAGTGGAGAACTGATCAATAGAGCTGATAGAATCCAAGAGCAATTCAGCTCAAAAGTCTGTTTTGAATTTGGCAGCTCACGAGGCCAGCATAGTTAAGAGCACTGTTTCTGTGGCCAATTTTATACAAATGAATGATGCATCTGTCCACCCATTTCATTACTTTCAGCTACTCAACCCAAATGACCAAGGACCCATGCTATCATGGTGTGACCTCAGTCAGCAACTTAACTTGTTTATTCCCCCATTGTGGGATGGGGGAGAAAATCAGAAGAGTAAAAGTGAGAAAACTCATGGGTTGAGATGCAGATAGACCAATAAGGTAAAGCACACACACATGCAAAGCAAGCAAAGCAAGGAATTCCATCACTGTGGGTGACTGGACAGGCAGGTGTTCCACCATTCCCAGGGAAGCAGGGCTCCATCATATCTAACAGTTACTTGGGAAGACAAGTGCCATCACCCCAAATGTCTCCCCCTTTCTTCTTCTTCCCTGTTTTATATGCTGAGCATGATGCCATATAGCACAGAAGATGCCTTTGTTCAGTGGGGGGCAGCTGTCCCAGCTGTGTTCACTCCCAACATCTCAAGCACCCCCAGGACAGTACAAGAAGCAGAAAACACCTTGACTTTGTACAAATTCTGCTCTGCAATTACATCTCTATATTATCAACCTTGTTTTCATCAGACATCCAAAAGAGCCCCATAATAACTACTCTGAAGACAATTAATGCTACCCCAGGCCAAACCAGCCCACATGCACAGTAGGATCAATCACACAGTTTTGTCACAAAGCTGAAATTCACATCTCTACATAGCATAAGGACTACTTTACTTCCACAGCGTCATCACTATCTATATTTGTACTTCATCTCTGTCTTTACTTCAAAACTCCACTTAAAAGCAAACAAAACAGAAGCATAAGGTTCACATTTGGTTTAATAACAGTGCAAATGGATAATTTCCTATGAGCATTATGTCCCTTTGGAGAAATATATAATGGCATAGTCTACACAAAGCACCCAAAATTACCTGAGGTACTGAGCTGTCTGCTGAAAATATACTGATCCTATACACTCTCTAGGCAGCCTTTGCTGACTGACATTTACGAGATCCAGTATGGAATTTAAATCTCCCCACACACAGACTTCTCAAGCTCTGTCCAACAATTGCACCTCGTCATTACAGCAAGGTTCAAGCATCCTCTCACGCATGACATTTAACTGAAAATGGTTCACCCCTCAGGGAAAGTCTGGATGAAGATGCTAAAGATATCCCCCGCCGATCAGATTAAAAGCTTTTTAGCTAGGATAATAGATGGAAGTCTCATTGTATTAGTATCAGCTAATTGATTTGGGGAACAAAAACGCCTTGCCTTAGGTTCAGCCTGCCTTGCAACTGTCCTGTAATTTGTTGGTAAAGCTGAATAGTCAGAGACTGAGTCTTACCAGATGCAGCAGAGACTGGAAATTGGATGCTTTCCAACACAGCAATTGGTATAGACGCTATCTGGATTATGCAGTCCCCTATTAAGTAGTGTCAAGGATTAGCCAGAACTAAAAACACTTGTGGGATTAGGGATTTATTTATATGGGCACAATCAGGAAAGTGAATTAACGAAAAATGTTACTTTAAAGAGAAGCTGTAAAACTGCATTAAAGCCTAATGTGGATGTTCTCCTTTAGAACTTCATTTGAATGATCTAACTTCACTGATGAAGTAAATTAAATTAAATTAGGACCACTTGAATTCTGGATAAAAAGGTCCTTAGGGGTTTTAATGACATTTAACTGATCTATTTCTAAGTCACATCTTCAGTTGACTCACATTAAATTTCATGAATTGCTCTGTGTAGATAAGTCTCAAGTTCTGAAATGAGGAAAACCCATAAAAAGAAAAGTGACTGCTAAATTAATGGCAACAAAACATTTCTAAAAACAGTTGCAACACATCTTGTTCCTCTGCAAAGGTAATAGCAATCACAATGACTCTGAATCTGCATACTGAAGGACAAGATTTAGTAACAGGCTCTCAATTAAGTCTTCTTGTGACAATGCCCAAGTGACACTCCTTCTATACTTCTCACATTGAAAACAGGTTGCTCTGCAATTGTTGTTTAGCCAGCCTTACAGAAAGATTTTAGATTTTAGGAAACTCTATAAACATTTTGGAAGGCATTTAGGCCGAAGTTAAGAGTTATAATGAAAGAGCTGTAAACTACTGATGCATCAAGAGAGTAGCTTTTCTTTTTTTTTTTTTACATTTCAAGTTCAACTGCTGGAGGCAAAAAGAACAAAAAAACCCTCTCAAAACTCTGTTATTTTGATTTTTTTTTCTATTTCTGTAATCTATGTAATCCACGGTTGACAACTTCTAACCAATCTATTTCTTGTATGGTGTTAGAAAGCCAATGGGACAAATGAAATTACTGACCTTTCTGCATTTTGTTCAATATCCTCTCTCCAGAGAGGAAGGAACTATGTAGTTCTATAATATTACTGATATTTGAGTCAAATTGTGCAACAATTCCTTTTTTGTAAATTCAGCTAATTTATCATTGTCATCCTTCTATTGTGCATCTAGAGTTCCTTCTGCGATTTTTCTGTCTGGAGAACAATTGCTATTACAGATACTCACATTTGGAGTGTGAATAAGACTTCATTCCCTCCTACAAGGTTTCCTTTCCCTCAAGAGGGGTAATACAAGAATATGCATTTAAATTTTAATACCAGGCATCATAAATAGTTTTTCCTTACAAAGACATGGTTTTTTGAGTCCCTCTCATGACATGTGCAGTAATGAGCATCTTAACACTGTAGATGGGTTATAGTTATTGCTGTTCAGAGAGTTTCTCTATACTTAGACAGGAAAAAATGCTGGAACCAGGCTAAAACATGCTGAACCACTGGCTCAATTTCTTTTGTCTTCACCACTGTCAGTAGCTAAAGGTAAAAGCACTCATATTATGCCTAAAAAAAAAAGCAAAGTCAGATTTTCCCTGTGCACAGGACAACCTGTGAAGGTCTGACCTTTGTAGCTAATAGCAAACATATGTTTAGATTAAAATGCAGGTCTTAAAATATCCTACTCTTGAACACATGTACTTACAAGGATGTTATGTCTAATTTTGGCCTTTTGGAAGGCTAACTATTTTCAGAACACATTTCACTGAAGTCTTGGGATAGTTGCAGAAATAGAGTACTACATGTTGATTCAGTAATAACCACGTTTCAAAAATCAAGATTGATATGGTGTTTTCTCCTCACTTAAATGAATAGAAGAAAAAGATACTTTGCACCAAAACCCAAAGACGTTTTATTTTTGTCACTAAGTATGGTCTGAAAAACATTCATGCTACATTCATGCTTGTTAAAGGAGCAGAAAACCTCAAAAGCTGTTGCAGATTTTAGTTTAGTGCCTTTATTTTTTCCTCTTATAAGCTTAGTTGATAATTTTAATTTTTTCTGTTATGAAGACCTCAGCATTTTGATGCATTATTCCTGATGTTTTACCCATTACATCTTTATTTTCAATAGAAAGGAAACATAACCTGCCTCTTACAGAACCCTGAAGAAACCAACAAAAGTAGGGAAGAGATTGCATTTTTGAACAAGGCAGGGAATGAAATCTGCCTCTGAACTTTGTGGAAAACACAGAAGTCTAAAACCAGAGAGATTAAGGGGAGGGAAGTTTACCAGTTCTAAAATTGAAGAGGAAGCCAATTTAACCTTGACTTCATCACTGTTTGTGAAATCCTAGCATCCATGCAGACCTCTATATGAAAAAAACAATACTGCTTTCCAATTACTCTGAGGTGACAGGGACTGCAGAAATTCAGAGAATAACACTTGAGGTTCTGGTATGCAATTGTTCATAAAAATATCCTAATTTTATTTTCCACTGAAAAAGATACATTAATGCTTTCATTTTGGTGTTTTGAACTAGTAATGGCTTAAGCACACAAGTAAATCCTTGATATTTCTGAATACCACAGGTTTTTCATGACTGTGATTGTCTGTTGTTATGTGTTTGTACACATTTTCCCATGACAAATATAACAAGTAAAATTGCAGAAGCCTGCCTGGTTCAGGAAAAAACACTCTGCTTTCTGCTGAATCCCCTCTTAAGTGGCTGAACAAGTAACAGCATCTGTGAAAAAGAGGTTGGACCCGGGGGAAGAAGAAAAGAAGGGTGGAAGAGAAAAAGCAGGGGATGACAGAACCTGAAATCCTGCTTTCAGTAGTATCCAACTATTAGATGTGCTCAGAGATCTCGTCTCTGTGCAGGTTACAGACCTAAGGATGACATCTGAAAACAGGCAAGCCTCTCTGCCTTTTCCTCTTCCCTTGCTTTCCAGGGGTACAGGACTGCTAAATGTGTAAAAAGGGCTATTGGGTCTTGCAAGATTTAACAAACCCTTTTTTCTCTTTTTTTTTTCCCCTCCAATTGATGTTCAAGCATTTCTAAGTATCTCCAGTGCATTGAACACAACCTTATAGGGAAAGACATACCTACTTAATAATAACTGCAATGCTTTCTCATGCTAGTCAAGAGTATTAAGTCTCTAGACAGGACATTTCTACATGGTTTATCAAAAGCACATGGTTTTTTTCTGTGAAAATTAAAACAATTTCTTTCCAAGTTCCATCCTTTCAAATAACAGCTTAACTGTTAAACTTGAGTCCTTTCCAAGTACCTTATTGGACAATACATCACACTTCAAAATTTAAAAGAGAACAGTTTTCCTGTATGAAAGTCAAAATTAGAAGCTTTTCATTAAAAAACAAACATTTACAACTTTAACCATTAAACTGCTACTGGAAGACTACATCCTCAAGATGAAAAACATTCTGGGGGAGAAACACAGAAATTTATTTGGATTTTTCTGTATGATTATCAACATACACTAGCAGACTTTGCTGGAATGCACAAAATGCAGTAAAAGAAAAAAATGTTGCACTTTTCTATCTATATTTAAATTAGGCCTTTGTTCAAAAGCACATTTCAGATCAGATTTTTTTTTTTAGCTTAAGCCAACATTGGAAGAGATGAACTATTTAAAAAAAAAAAAAAAAAAAAAAAAAAAACCCCCCACAAAAAGAGGATTAACCAAATT